>CAWUFW010009294.1:0-600000 GCA_963921515.1 Calotriton arnoldi | reverse complement strand
AACAAAATGGCACACCAGGGGGTGAGAGTACTGCTAAGTTAAAAACTACAAGCAAAATTGGACTCATTGGAGAAATCTCTTTCTAGAACTCTGGGATTAGAAAAGTGTTTAGGTGTTTGCAAAAACTGTAGAGTAATTTTGCAGCATAATTTAAATGTTGAGGAAGGCTTGGTTAATGGTGCTATGGGTAAAGTGATTGATTTTATTAAAGTTTTGGTAGAATTTACTCACAACACTCAAGAAGATGCACAGGCGTTTCTAATGGTTATCTTTGGAGTTTTAGAAGAAGAAGAAATAAGTATTGACTTATTTGAATTGAGTTACTCATGGAACCATGAGTGAGAAGATTGCTTGTCACTTCAAGTACTCAAATAGATTCAGAGTGATTTGTTTACGTAACACTACCAGATTCCAAAACTGTGTCTTTCGACAGATTCATCAAAAACGCTAGCCAAAATAATACCTGCCCAAATCGTCGATCAGCTGTTATGTCAACATTAAAAATACGAAGAAGTGGAAAATACCTTTTATTAATGCGACAATGATGCAGAGCAGATAGAAATAAGTTGGAAACAGAAATTACAAGCTTCAAAGCTGGACAAATATAAATATCTGGAAGAACTTATACTACTATGGCTATCATCTTTCATGAAGGACATTGTGTAAGATCTGGACTCTAGACTGTCTGTTTAAAGAGTGAGACTAGACGGGCAGAATGTAATGACAGCAACCTCAAACTCAAATAAAAACTGCCTTTCAAGCTACCAAAATCTTATCTTTTGATTCTTCAACCACATTCTAAGGAGGATTACTGTTTAAAACGTGGTATACAGTATTTTTTCTGTGTGGATCGTCAGTGTTTATGACAGCATTTGGCCTACCAGGGGTGATGTCTTCATAAGGGTCTCCATAATTCAAGTGTCCTTTATATCTATTAGTAGTATTCAACCGCTTCTACTAATAAACAAGTTATTTTTTGTTATTTGTTTAGATTGGTTCAGTAACCATAGGTAAAACAATTGATAAATAATTGTAGTGAGTGTAATGCATAGTGTCACTTTTTTATAGTGACTTGCTTTGCAGTTCTGTTTTTTTTTCTACAATCTATATGATAGTTTTCCCCCCACTGTTCAAGGATTATTCTTTATACAGTACATCATTTATGGTGTACAAGTATGAAAGCTGAGAACAGTAAAAAAGGGAAAATGAAATGCTTTAATGTAATATAAAATACTATTACAGCATAAGAAATGTCTAGTGATTTGTTCATTATATGGACTTATGCAATGCAGAAATTAAATGTTTTTTGTGTAATTTCATAAAATGTAATACTAACTTATATTTATGTTCTTTTTCTTATTAAACAGGTGAATGACACCATCTATTGGAATAAAGTAATTTCCTAATTACTTCTTTCTGTGTAGTTCAACAAACTTACATTGTCAAGCTGCACACCAAGAGAGAGACTGATACAGCCTCTGAGATATCCAGATACACACTGATACAGCCACTCATACACCCTGTCACTCAACCATACAGCACTCACATACTCACTCACTCACCCATACAGTCAGTAATATGCGGACTCACTTACCAATACAGCTACTACTACATGCACTCATTTACCCATACAGATGCTCACACACCCACTCACTTACTCAGACACATACTAACACATGCACTCATTCACCTATACAGTCACTGACACAAGCACTTACTCACCCATGCAAGCACTCATACACCACTCACTCACCCATACAATCAATAATACACCCTGTCACTCTCCCATTTAACTACTGACACATCCAATCACTCACCTATTCAGCTACTAACATATCCACTCACTCACCTATACAGTCACTGACGCAGCCACGCACTCACCTATATAGCTACTAATACAGCCAATCAGTCACCCATAAAGCTACTGACACATATACTCAGTCTCCCATGCATTCACTGAAATAGCCACTCGCTCACCTATACAGTCACTGAAACACCCATTCACTCACCCATACAGTTACTTACACACACACTCACTCACCCATAGAAGCACTCACATAGTAATTTACTTGCAAATACAGTCACTGACACAGCCACTCTCAACCATACAGCTACTCACATACACATTCACTCACCCATAGAGTCACTCATGCACCCACTCACTCACCCCTACTGCCACTCTTCTACCCACTCACTCAGCCATACAGCACCTTATACATCCACTTACTCAGCCATACATCCACTCACACACCCACTCACTCAGTCATAAAGCCACTCACAAAGTCACTTACTCATCCATTCACACAATCAGTCACTCACCCATACAGCCACTCACACAGTCACTCACTCACTCATACAACTCACACAGTCAATCACTCACCAATACAACCTCTCACTTGCCAACTCTCTCCCCAAAGGTCACTCATACATTCACTTTGTCATACATACATTCCCATGACCATTCCCACAACTATACAGCCACTCATGCAACCAGTCACTCACCTATACAGTCACTCATGTTCCCTCTCAATCACCCATACAGCCATTGACACACACTCCCACTCACCCATACAGCCACTGACACACGCACTAAGTCACCCATACTGCCACTCATGCAGTCACTCACCCACCCATACACCCAATCACACACTCACTCACAGATCTATATACCCACTCACTCAGCCATACAGTCCCTCAAGCACCCACTCACTCACCCATATAGCTATTCTTCCACCCACTCACTCAGCCGTACAGCCCTACACACACCCTCTCACTCACCCATATACTATGGCTCAAACACCCATTTAAACTCACATATACATAGGCTGATACTGACAGGTGTTTACAATGACATATCAACAAAAAATATATAGTTATTCTTTCTTTAAGTCAGACAAGGCGGTTCTAAAAAGGACTTTGTTTTCCCAGAACTTGTTTTATTTTTTATATTTCTGTTTTTTTTAATGCACTTTTTCATTTTAAAAAATAGCAACTGAAAAATAGAACTAAAAAAACAACATGCACAAACTTTGTGCAACAGGTTCAAACACACACACACACAAAAGATCTGTGGCAACATTTGGCTTCCACAATTGCAGAAAGAGACTGCTCCCCCACTGTTACACTTCCTGCAAGATGTATCCATATCCTTTAAATCAGGAATTACTGCAGGAAAGGCTTCAGTACCAGGCAAAGCAATGGTGTCGCCAACTGCTCGTTGCCCCATAGCAGGTGCTGATACTGCCTTCTTTCTTTCTCTGCTCTTAAGAGGTGCTTGGAGTGGATGATTTGGAGGTGCTTCAGCACTGATGCTGTTCCACTGCTTTATTTTTTACTGGTGCCTCTAGAAAATATTTTAGAGCAGAGGTTGCACTGCACCTGTCATGCCACACCCTTTTTTATACCAGAAGGGATGCTGAAAGATTTCCAGGCAATACTTTCCTTTCTTTTTGGTAGCTCTTCCTCTGAGGATGGTAATCCCTACTCTTCTGGGTCTGGGGCCTGACTGGAAGTAGAGGCTGCCATTTTTTAGATGAAAACATCCACTAAAAAAACTCACTATCCTACAGCTGTAAAGGGAGGTGTGAAACCTGACGCCTACACCCAAAAGTACTGAAAAGTGGGATGGGACTTTTTTTCTTGATGCATGAAAACTGTTTTAGCCAATCATATCTCATTATTCGTGTGTCACATGGGCTTTGTGGTGACATTGCGATGACATTGCAGCGTCATCGCGAATACTGAAATATATATTAAAACATGCGTATACCATTAAATCACTTATGGGTCCATAAATTAATTCATAATATTAGTAAATCACCTACCTCAAAAATAATTATTTGAATGTCTAGATATCAATTTAAGTATTGAAACAGTTCGAGAAGGATTTCCGAATATATATTTTTTTGAAAAACAGTGAATCCTGCAAATTTCAAGCAACGGTACTAGTAAACACAGGGAACATGTTATGGTACAAAAACAAAAGTATGGAAAGCACCCTTTGTAGGCGTTACAAGACCTTATGATGTGGACACACATGTGAAAATGACATGAGAGGCTTTAATTAAAAACAGGTGATATAATACCAGGTGTCCCTTCTTTATATAAAAAGTTTACAAAACATCTTCCTCTGAATTTTGGATAATTGGGCAGGTAAAGCTTCACTTCTGTAAAGTACAAATGATCCTAACTTTCTGGGCTTTGCACATTAAAAAATGATCTGAAATCCTTGGTAAAGGTGAATGCATCATTGATTTACCAGAGCACACTCTGTAGTGACTGTATATCAAGTGGGTTCTTTCTTGGCCTCTCCTAGTAAGTGCAGAGTCCATGGTTCTCCTTCAAAATGACTAAAAGTATGTAAATGTTAAAAATCTCCTGGAGGCATTACCCAATTGACCCCACACCATCCACCTTAGTAGTATGCAACTCACAGACCCAAACAGCAACTCACACACTCACTCACACACTCACACAGCCACAAAACCACTCATATACCCACTCAGATACTTATACAGCACTCAGGCACCCATTTACCAACCCATAGAGATACTGACACACCTACTCTCAGATCCATACAGCCACTCACACACCCACTCACAGACCCATACAAAAAAACACCCACTCACAGATCCAAACAGTCACTCACACAGCTACTGGCTGACCCATACTGTGAGAAGTTGCCCTGGCATATGCTGTCCACTAGTTATAGTGGGCACCTTGCACCAGTCCAAACGACCTTTATTGATGATAGGTTTAAAGACAACCTTTATTGAAAGCTATCCTAGTGGTAGCTATGAAGAGCAGCCTTCAGGCTAAGTCTTGAAGGAGTGTAAAGCTGTTTGTTTTACCAGTCTATAATCTCATGAATGACCAAATGAAAGGAGAACCACACCAGGTATATATATAAAATATATGTATTTATTACTAAACACTACCCACTAGTCTCTTTATGAGGCTAGAGGTCGAAATACACAAGTTACAAGTCAATTAACAAGGTAAATTAGCACAATATACGATTAGCCCTAGGGGCGTACCAAACCATATATAAAGAAAATGGTATAGGAACCACGACTTGACTAGACACAAGGCCTAGAGCCTGTAGAATCGCTGGGACACCAAGGAACCACCCAAGGTAGTGACACAGGGGACCCACGGGGGACATGTGCAGTGTGTGAACACAGCAGCGAGCTCCGTTAGCGTCTATGGGGAAAGTCGCGGTTAGACTTTTAAAGTTTAGGGACACTTCAGAGTGGACTAGGAACAAACCCTTTTGGACTTAGAGGGTTCTAGGGCCAACACTCACGGGAGTACTCATGTTACCTCACCCAGGGAAGCTGGGTGCACAGGTGTCAAATGGTGTCGGGCCGCGCCGTCGTTTTCAATGGCCGCTGGCTGGAAAGTGCTGCTGCCGGGAAGTTGCGAAGTGTCCGAAGAGATCCAAGCCTGGATCGAGGATGAGAGGAACCTGAAAGCAGAGGGGACAGAGTTTAGGTCACTAGCCAGTGACCAGGGGCACGATAGTCGAATGCCCACCGATGTCGGGTGCTTCAAGTTCGAAGAGGTGAAGATTGTCTCTGCAGCCATGAGGACCAGGAGGTGTCAACGACAACCAAGAGCTGGAATCGAGCTGTCTCACAAAGGTAGTAGCTGGCTGTGGTGTCGGTGCCCGGATTGGACCCAACAAGCCTTGGTAACAGCAACCCACGCAGAAAGAGAACAAAGGCTTCGGAGCGGACCAGCGAGGTCCGAGGGACTCCCCAAGCAAGGGAGAGTCAGGCCAGGCCTGGAGCAACCAGGGAGGCCCATTGAAAGTAGAGTTGTCCTTCTGATGGATCCACAAGTCGATGGACAAGTGATCGCAAAGGGACCTCAGGCGGAATCACAAAATGGTGGCCCACGGGTCACTCGGAGTGGCCAGGCCGTCAATCTTTGGTGGATTTACTGCTCGGGTCAGTGCTACAAACAATCCAAAGCACAGCCTCTAGGATTTACCAGAAGCTTATGCACTACAAATGTACACGGTGTCCAGGGGTTCCGGTTCCACGGTACCCACGAGGGCTACGGGTCTCAGCTTTGCTGGGGACTCGGGTCAGCCTCTGGGAAGTCTGGAAACCCACCTCCTGGGTTGCAGGATCACTGGCATCTGGCGGGAGCTTCGGAGATGCAGACCGGACAGATGCGTCTTTGCTGCCTGCCAAGCAGGGGAGTAACTCCTTTACTCCAAGGGAGATTCTTCAGTCATCTGGCGTTTAACAGATCGTCGAAGGTCCAGGATTCAGTTTCAGAGTTTCGTCCAGGGATATCTAAAGTCCTGTTGCCAGGGCTTCCTATCTTATACCCAAAGAAGGGGTTGGACTAACTCAGGGGACCCACCTATGAGAGGGTTTGGAAAGAGGGGTGGCTACACCCATTTCCTTTGTCCAGTTTTGTGCCAGAGCAGGGGCTGGTAGCCCCTGCAACCGGTTTGAACTGGGCTATGCACAGGGACACCAAATGTGCCCCCAGTGCAGGACTTCAAAGCACTCAGAGAGTGCACCCACCCAGCCCCAATACACTAAAGCCTGTCTGGGAGGTGGTAACACCTCCCTGTGACAGGAAACATATTGTCCAGGCCTCCCCAACCGGAGTTTCGGTCAGCAGTAGGAGGCCAGACTTGTGTCTGTGGCTGCAGCATCCATTTTGTGATGCCAGGGCTCTGTTTAGCTGGTACCGTGTATACCGGGGCTGTCATGTCTCTCCCTCTAGAAGGGTGGGATCATACTCCCACACCAGTTACTGGTGTGGGGGTATGATTCCAAGGTGTTTGACACCAAACACGACATGTTTCCGTGCAGCCATCCCAAAGTTAGCATTTACCGTTGTGATATAATACACTTAAGAGTATATGGTCAGGCTGCACTCACAGACAACCCCGGAAGATAGATTCCGAAGGCTGCACAGGAGCTCTGCTCATGCATGGGCACCCTCTCAAATAAAACCAAGCACCCTGCCTTCAGGATTGATAAGGCCTGCCATAGGGGTGACTGATAGGTTTATATGTGCAGTGATAGGGTGAGATATAGTGAACCTATATCTCAGTAAGGGGTGCATGCACCACCTCACTCAGGCTGCTGTAGCAGTCCTTTGGTGTCATTTTGGAAGGCTTCCCAGGGGTGGCATAATACATGCTGCAGCCCCTGGTAGGCCTCTGGGGTACCTAGGCCCTGCGTACATAGTATACCATATACTAGGGACTTATAAGGGCACCCCAGAATCCAATCTGAAGTGTACCTAAGGTACATGGAATCCATTTTAGAGAGGAAGCAGCTAGGCTGGGGTCCTGGATAGCAGGGCCCCAGCCAGACTAAAGTCGAAAAACAGTGAAACATCAGCAAAAAGTGGGGGTAACCATAAGAAGCAGATCCCACTCTCCTACACAACCCCCCCAAATGCAGGGACATTAAACTAACCTTGACCAGTTGAGTCTTCATGTTCTAAGTGGAAATATCTGGAGAGTCCATCTGCATTGGCATGGCTACTCCCAGGTCTATGTTCCACTGTATAGTCCATCCGCTGTAGGGAAATGGACCACCTCAAAAGTTTGGGGTTTTCACCCTTCATCTGTTTTAGCCATAAGAGGGGCTTATGGTCTGTCTGAACTAGGAAGTGAGTGCCAAACAAGTATGGCCTCAGCTTCTTCAGAGCCCAAACCACAGCAAAGGCCTCCCTCTCAATGGCTGACCAACGTTTCTCTCTGGGGGTCAGCCTTCTGCTAATAAAAGCTACTGGCTGATCCTGACCTTCATCATTCAACTGTGACAGTACAGCCCCTACCCCCAACTCAGACGCATCTGTTTGGACAATGAACTTTTTGGAGTAATCAGGACTTTGCAGAATGGGAGCAGTGCACATGGCCTGCTTCAGGTCATCAAATGCCTTTTGACAGCTGACTGTCCACTGAACCTTTTTTGGCATTATCTTAGAGGTTAAGTCATTCAGGGGTGTCCCTATAGATCCATACCCCTTGACAAATCTTCTGTAATACCCAGTCAGGCCTAAGAAGGCTGTCACCTGAGTCTGGGTAGTTGGAGCAACCCAGTCCATGATGGTCTGGATTTTGCTCTGCAATGGTTGAACCTGGCCTCCACCCACAAGGTGGCCCAGGTATACAACCTGACTCTGCCCTATCTGGCACTTAGTAGCCTTGATAGTTAGGCCTGCTTTTTGCAGGGCCTCCAAAACATTTCTGAGGTGGACCAGGTGATCCTCCCAGGTGGAGCTAAAGACAGCAAAATCATCTAGATATGCTGCACTATAGGCTTCCAGACCTGTAAGGACTGTATTCACCAACCTCTGAAAAGTGGCAGGTGCATTCTTCAAACCAAAGGGCATCACCACAAATTGATAATGCCCACTAGGGATAGAAAATGCTGTTTTTGGCTTTGCATCATCAGCTAGTCTGATCTGCCAGTAGCCAGATGTCAAGTCAAATGTGCTCAGAAACTTGGCTGAGGCCAAAGTATCTGTAAGCTCATCTGCCCTTGGGATGGGATGGGCATCAGTCCTAGTGACTGCATTGAGACCCCTGTAGTCTACACAAAACCTCATCTCTCTTTTACCACCCTGGGTGTGAGGCTTGGGCACCAAGACTACTGGACTAGCCCAAGGGCTATCTGAGGGTTCAATGACTCCCAAATCCAACATCTTTTGGACCTCTGTCCTGATACAATCCCTGACATGATCAGGCTGCCTGTAGATTTTATTCTTGACAGGCAGACTGTCCCCAGTGTCTACTTCATGAGTTCACCAGGTAGTCTGACTAGGTGTCAGGGAGAACATATGCCTGAACTGGCTGAGAACTTTTCTGCAGTCAGTTTGTTGCTGGATAGTGAGGTTGCCTGCCAAGGCTACACCATCTACTGATCCATCATCAGGATTCTGAGAGAGCAGGTCAGGGAGTGGATCACTCTCTTCCTCCTGTCCCTCATCAGTATCCATGAGGAAGCCCATGTCTGCCCTGTCGACTTATGGTTTCAATCTGTTGACATGAAGTACCCTGTGGGGACTCCTGGGAGTTCCAAGGTCTACCAAGTAGGTAACCTCTCCCTTCTGTTCAACAATTGTATGGGGGTCACTCCACTTATCTTGGAGAGCTGCTGGGGCCACTGGCTCCAACACCCACACCTTCTGTCCTGGCTGGTACACAGTCAGCACAGCCTTTTGGTCATGCCAGGTCTCTGCCATCCTGGAGCGGAGACCAAGTACATAGTCCACTATCTCCTGTTTAGGGGGTTTGAGAGGTAACTCCCATCCCTCCTTCACCAGACACAATGGGCCCCTAACAGGATGGCCAAACAAAAGTTCAAAAGGGCTGTAACCAACCCCATTTTGAGGCACCTCCCTGTAGGCAAATAAAAGGCAGGGCAAAAGGATGTCCCATCTCCACCTAAGCTTCTCTGGGAGACCTTTGATCATGCCCTTCAAGGTTTTGTTTAATCTCTCAACTAAACCATTGCATTGTGGGTGATAGGGTGTGGTGAATTTATAATTCACTCCACACTCCTTCCACATTGCAGTCAAGTAACCAGACATGAAGTTTGCACCCCTGTCTGATACTACCTCCTTAGGAAAACCCACCCTTGAGAATACTCCCAAGAGGGTCCCTTGCCACCACAGGAGCTGTGGTGGTCCTAAGTGGAATAGCTTCTGGGTACCTAGTGGCATGGTCCACCACCACGAGGATAAATCTGTGCCCAGAGGCTGTCTGAGGATCCATAGGACCAACTATGTCAATCCCCACTCTTTCAAAGGGAACCCCCACCACAGGTAGTGGTATCAGGGGGGCCTTTGTGGTTCCACCTGCCTTCCCACTGGCTTGACAGGTGACACAGGAGCGACAAAACTCCTTTGTTTCTTCAGACATGTGGGGCCAATGAAAGTGAGGGACAATTCTGTCCCAGGTCTTGTTTTGGCCCAGGTGACCTGCTAGGGGAATATCATGGGCTAGTGTTAATAGGAAGCCCCTAAACTTCAGAGGTATTACCAACCTCCTGGTGGCACCAGGCTTGGGGTCTCTACTCTCTGAGTATAGGAGTCCATCATCCCAATAGACTCTATGGGATCCACTAGCATTCCCAGCAGCCTCAGCAGCAGCCTGCTGTCTGAGGGGTTCAAGAGAGGGAAGCTCAGCTGCTCCTGGCTCAGATCTGCCCTGGAAGGGCCCCTGTCCCCAAGAACTCAACCTGATCAGGCTCAAGTTCCTCTGGGACAGTTCCTTCTTCAGGACTAAGATCATCTCCCTCAGGAGACTGATCTGTACTCTGAGTCAGGGGGGAAGGCTCTGCCTTAACCCTACTGCTCCTTCTCTTGGAAGGCACCTGGTCCATTCTTCCAGAATCCAGGGCCTGTTCAGTGTTTGACATTTTGGCCTGCGACCTGGTCACAGCAAAAACATGTGCAGGGATCCCCAGCATTTCTGCATGGGTCGCTCCACTTCTGCCCAAGCTGAAGTTTCTAGATCATTGCCAAGCAAGCATTCAACAGGGAGGTCTGCACTTACCACAACTTTCTTGAGGCCAGTTACCCCTCCTCAGGAGAAATTAACAACTGCCAAGGAATGGTCTGTCCTGACATTGCTATCATTGGTCACTTGGTACATCTCACCAAGTATAATCTGCTTAGGAGCTACAAGATCTTTTGTCACCATTGTGACACTTGCTCCTGTGTCCCTGAATGCCAAAGCCTCTCTTCCATTGATTAAAGGCTGCTGTCTGTATTTGCCCAGATTACTGGGACTCACAAATAAGGAGGCCATATTCATGCCTCCATCACAGATCAGCATACCCTGAGTTGGCACTCTGACTAGGCCAGAGCCCACCTCAGATCTCAGGGTTAACCCTACTACACCCTTTTGTGGGACACTACCATTTATAGCTGCACTAGGGGGAACAGTTGCCTTAGGGGCAATTGTGGCTGGAGTTGAGTCTTTGGACTTTGTACAGTCACTTGTCCAATGGGTTTTCTGCTTACAGATTTTACACCATGGTTTCTTCTGACCTTTACCTTTGTTAGATTGGGACTCCCCCCCAGATAAAGATTTTTGGGGACCTTGAGAAGACTTCTGGTCTTTACCCTTTTCCCCACCCTTGTCAGAGTTCTTAGAATCTTGCTTCTCGGGGTCACCACCTTGGTTCTGAACCTTCTGCTTCACCCTGATTCTGACTCATTTGTCTGCCTTCTTTCCCAATTCTTGGGGAGAGGTCAGATCAGAGTCCACCAGGTACTGATGCAACAGCTGATTTTGACAATTATTAAGGATCTGCTCCCTCATTTAAGTTGTACAATCCTTTGAAATCACACACCTTGCTGCCAAGCAACCAGCCCTCCAGAGCCTTAGTAGCACAATCTACAAAGTCCACCCAGTCCTGTGTCTGTGCCTTTTGGGTATCTCTGAACTTTATCCTGTATTGTTCAGTGGTTAGGCCAAACCCATGTATCAGTGCACTCTTCAGGACATTGTAATCATCAGCATCCTCTTCTCTTACAGTGAGGAGCTTGTCTCTACCTTTGTCTGCAAAGGAGAGCCACAAGATTGCTGCCCACTGCTCCTGGGGGACCCTCTAAACTTTACAGGCCCTTTCCAGTGCAGTAATCCATTTGTGGATGTCATCCCCACTCTGGTAGGGAGGGACAATCTTGCTTAGGTTTCTATGGTCATGAGACCTTTTCCTACCACTAGGGAAGTTGCTGCCACCATGGGACTCTAGTCCCAACTTTCTTCTTGTTCACTGAAGCTCTAGGGACACCCTATCTAAAGTCACCTGCTCTCTTCTGATTCTAAGCTGAGCTTCTTCATACTTGAGCAGTCTCTCTTTCCTTTCCTGCGAGGATTCCATCCTATGAGAGGAAACAGAGGTCCCTATTGAGGTGTCAGAATGGTTAGACTCCTGAGAAGGAGACCTTGACCTTCTAGGCATACTCTCAACTCTTCCTGGTGGGACAAAGAGGAGGCCATTCTGGTCCAATTCCTCATCTGCAGGAGGAGCTGGATTTTCCAGGGTAAGATCATTGTCATCTTCCTGGCCAGCTTCAGAGGTCAGGTCATGGGATTCTTCACCCCTTGGCCCTTCCTCATTTGCTGCCCCACCCTCTCTGACAGCCTCATCAGACCCTGGAGCCTTTCTGAGGTCATCTGCCAGCAACAACTGTATGAGATGTTGTTGGAGGAGCTTTTCCCTGTCTTCAACTTCCTAGTACTACACAATGCTTTCAATTCCAAGATTTGGAGGTTGTCATACTTGGATGGTGGAAGCCCATGGGCTTCTGGCCTTGAAGACATCACTAGTGAGGTGTGGTGTATGCACTACCTACTCTAGTGTGGCCTCCTAAACTCTCTTGAGTTGTAGAAAGGGTGTGCTAAGCCCTTGACACACAACTCTAAGTTCAGTAGAACTTACTGTAAACTTAAGCTTGAATTATATGTACCTCAGGTACCTTTTAGTGGTTTTCAGTTAGTCACTCACTTGAGATTATCTGGTAAAACAAAGGCAAGCTTGAATCCAAACGCTGCACACCAAAGTGAGAAGTTGGCCCGGCATATGCTGTCCACTAGTTATAGTGGGCACCTTGCACCAGTCCAAACGACCTTTATTGATGATAGGTTTAAAGACAACCTTTATTGAAAGCTATCCTAGTGGTAGCTATGAAGAGCAGCCTTCAGGCTAAGTCTTGAAGGAGTGTAAAGCTGTTTGTTTTACCAGTCTATAATCTCATGAATGACCAAATGAAAGGAGAACCACACCAGGTATATATATAAAATATATATTTATTTATTAAAAAAAACTACCCAATAGTCTCTTTATGAGGCTAGAGGTCGAAATACACAAGTTACAAGTCAATTAACAAGGTAAATTAGCACAATATACGATTAGCCCTAGGGGCGTACCAAACCAAATATTAAGAAAGTGGTATAAGAACCACGACTTGACTAGACACAAGGCCTAGAGCCTGTAGAATCGCTGGGACCCCAAGGAACCACCCAAGGTAGTGACACAGGGGACCCACGGGGGACGTGTGCAGTGTGTGAACACAGCCGCGAGCTCCGTTAGCGTCGATGGGGAAAGTCGCGGTTAGAGTTTTAAAGTTTAGGGACACTTCGGAGTGGTCTAGGAACAAACCCTTTTGGACTTAGAGGGTTCTAGGGCCAACACCCACGGGAGCACCGTAGTACTCGTGTTACCTCACCCAGGGAAGCCGGGTGCACAGGTGTCAAATGGTGTCGGACCGCGCCGTCCTTTTCAATGGCCGCTGGCTGGAAAGTGCTGCTGCCGGGAAGCTGCGAAGTGTCCGAAGAGATCCAAGCCTGGATCGAGGATGAGAAGAACCTGAAAGCAGAGGGGACAGAGTCTAGGTCACTAGCCAGTGACCAGGGGCACGATAGTCGAATGCCCACCGATGTTGGGTGCTTCAAGTTTGAAGAGGTGAAGATTGTCTCTGCAGCCACGAGGACCAGGGGGTGTTGACGACAACCAGGAGCTGGAATCGAGCTGTCCCACAAAGGTAGTAGCTGACTGCGGTGTCGGTGCCCAGATTGGACCCAACAAGCCTTGGTAACAGCAACCCACGCAGAAACAGAACAAAGGCTTCGGAGAAGACCAGCGAGGGCTGAGGGACTCCCCAAGCAAGGGAGAGTCAGGGCAGGCCTGGAGCAACCAGGGAGGCCCATTGAAAGTAGAGTTGTCCTTCTGAGGGACCCACAAGTTGACAGACAAGGGATTGCGAAGGGACCTCAGGCAGAATCACAAAATGGTGGCCCACGGGTCACTCAGAGTGGCCAGGCTATCAATCTTCGGAGGATTCACTGCTTGGGGTTGGGGCTACAAATAACCCAAAGCACAGTCTCTAGGAATGACAAAAAGTTTATGCACTTGCAAATATGCACGGTGTCCAGGGGTTCAGTTTCCACGGTACCCACGAGGGCTACGGGTCTCCGCTTTGCTGGGGACTCGGGTCAGCCTCTGGAAAGTCTGGAAACCCACCTCTTGGGTTGCAGGGTTGTCGGCGTCCAGTGGGAGCTTCAGAGATGCAGACCGGACAGATGTGTCTTTGGTTTCTGCCAAGCAGGGGAGTAACTCCTTTACTCCAAGGGAGATTCTTCAGTCATCTGGCGTTTAACAGATTGTTGAAGGTCCAAGATTCAGTTTCAGAGTTTCGTCCAGGGATATCTAAAGTCCTGTTGCCAGGGGTTCCTATCTTATACCCAAGGAAGGGGTTGGACTAACTCAGGGGACCCACCTATGCGAGGGTTTGGAAAGAGTGGTGGCTACACCCATTTCCTTTGTCCAGTTTCGCGCCAGAGCAGGGGCTGGTAGCCCCTGCAACCGGTTTGAACTGGGCTATGCACAGGGACACCAAATGTGCCCCCAGTGCAGGACTTCAAAGCACTCAGAGAGTGCACTCACCCAGCCCCAATACACTAAAGCCTGTCTGGGAGGTGGTAACACCTACCTGTGACAGGAAACCTATTGTCCAGGCCTCCCCTGCCGGAGTTTCGGTCAGCAGTAGGAGGCCAGACTCGTGTCTGTGGCTGCAGCATCCATTTTGTGATGCCAGGGCTCTCTTTAGCTGGTACCGGGCATACCGGTGCTGTCATGTCTCTCCCTCTAGAAGGGTGGGATCATACTCCCACACCAGTTACTGGTGTGGGGGTATGATTCCAAGGTGTTTGACACCAAACACAACATGTTTCCGTGCAGCCATCCCAAAGTTAGCATTTACTGTTGTGATATAATGCATTTAAGAGTATATGGTCAGGCTGCACTCACAGACAACCCCGGAAGATAGATTCCGAAGGCTGCAAAGGGGCTCTGCTCATGCATGGGCACCCTCTCACATAAAACCAAGCACCCTGCCTTCAGGATTGATAAGGCCTGCCATAGGGGTGACTGATAGGTTTATATGTGCAGTGATAGGGTGAGATATAGTGAACCTATATCTCATTAAGGGGTGCATGCACCACCTCACTCAGGCTGCTGTAGCAGTCCTGTGGTGTCATTTTGGAAGGCTTCCCAGGGGTGGCATAATACATGCTGCAGCACCTGGTAGGCCTCTGGGGTACCTATGCCCTGGGTACATGGTATACCATATACTAGGGACTTATAAGGGCACCCCAGAATCCAATCTGAAGTGTACCTAAGGTACATGGAATCCATTTTAGAGAGGAAGCAGCTAGGCTGGGGTCCTGGATAGCAGGGCCCCAGCCAGACTAAAGTCGAAAAACAGTGAAACATCAGCAAAAAGTGGGGGTAACCATAAGAAGCAGATCCTACTCTCCTACACATACCACACCTCACACCCACTTATAGATCCATACAGCCATTCTCACTCCCACTCATGCACCCATAAGATCACTCACACACCTTCCCACATACCCACAGAACTATTCACAGACCAAACAGTCACTCACTGACCCAGTCACTGACCCATTCACCCACTGACACATCCAACAAACCACTCACAGACTGATACAGCTCTCAGATGCATATTCACAGACCCATACAGAAGTCACATACCGCTTACTGACCCATATAGCTACTCACATACTCTCACAACCACTCATACACCCACTCAAACACACACAACTACTCACATACCCACTCATAGACCCATACAGTCACTCACATACCCATATAGTCACACATCTACACATCTACACACACACCCATACAGCTACTCACACACCCAGTCACAGATCCACATAACAACTCACACACCATTCACAGACCCATACAGCCATTCACACACCCACTCACTGACCCATACCATCACTCACACACCCATTCCCACTCACAAGACCACTCACACACCTACTCATAGACTCAAACAGTCACTCATACAGATACTCACTGACCCATACATACCATTGCAATCTCTCACACATCTACTCACTCATAGAACCACTCACACACCCATTCACAGACCCATACAACCACGCACACACCCACTTGCCAACCAACACTCCACTCACATACCCAAAGAACACTCACAGACCCATACAGATACTCAGCTACCTACTCATAGACCCATACATCCACTCACATACCCACTCACAGACCCACAAAACCATTCACACACCCACTCAGACCTACACAGCCACTCATACACCCACTCACTTGCACACAAAATCACTCAGACACCTACTCACAGACCCATACAGTTACTCACACAGCCACTCACTGATCCATATAGCCACTCACATACCCACTCACAGACCCACACAGACACTCATAGACCAATACAATCACTAATACATCCACTCACACACCTACTCACAGACCCATATAGTCAGTCACACAGCTACTGACTGACCCATACAGACTCTGACACACTCACTCACACATCCTCAAAACCACTCACATACAACAAAACCACTCACCCACCCACCCACGACCCATATAGTCACTTACACACCCACTCATAGAACCACACAGCCACTCACAGACTAATATAACCACTAACACACCCACTCACACACCCATTCACAGACCCATACAGTCACTCACATACTCCTTTACAGACCCATACAGTCACTCACACACACCCACTCATTGACCCATACATCTACTCACAAACCCAAACAACACTTACAGACACTAACAGCAACTCAGATACCCACTCACAGATCCATACAGCTACTTTCATACCCATTCACAAACCCACAAAACCTCTTACGCACCTACTCACCCACCCATACAGCCACTCACACATCCCCTCACATTCACATAAAATCACTCACACACCCCCTCACAGACCCATACAAGTCACTCACACAAATACCAGCCCATAGAGCCACTCACATACCAAGTCACGGACCTACACAGCCACTCAACGATCACACACCCACTCACAGACCCATACAGTCACTGACACGGCCACCCAATGACCCATACAGACTCTCACACACCCACTCACATTCCCTCAAAACCACTCACATGCACACACAAAACCAGTCATACATCTACCCATGACCCATACAGTCACTAACATATCCACTCACTGACCCATAAAGTCACTGACACACCCACCCACACACCAAACCAGTCACTCACACACCCATTCACTTACTCATACAGCCACTCCCACACCCAGTCACTGACTCACACAACCACTCACATACTCATTCACAGACACATACAGCCACTCACATACCTACTCACTGACCAATACAGTCAATCACACACCTACTCATATGAATATAAAACCACTCACATACCCAACAAACCACTCACAGACCCATGCAGCTACTCAGATACCCACTCACATGACCATACAGCCACTCTTACACTGACTCACAGACCCATAAAGCCACTCATACACCTACTCACACACAGATACAGCCACTCACTGACCCATTCAGCCACTCATATACCCAGTCATAGTCCCAGATAGCCACTTGCCATGCACAAACCCACTCACAGACCCACACAGCCACTCATAGACCCATACAGCCACTAATACATTCACTCACACACCCACTCACAGACCCATATAGTCACTCACACAGACACTCACTGATCCATACAGACTCTCACACACTCACTCACATACCCTCAAAACCACTCATATGCATACAAAACCACTCACACACCTCCCCACAACCCATACAGTCACTCACATACCCACTCACTGACATAAAAAGACACTCACACACCTACTCACAGGTCCATACAGCTACATGCATACCCACTCACATACCCATACAGCCACTCATATACCCAGTCACTGAATCACACAACCAGTCACATATTCGATCACACACTCATACAGCCACTCACAGACCCACTCACTGACCCATACAGTCAATCACATGCCCACTCATACACACCTAAAGCCACCCACACACCCCTAGAGTCACTCACACAACCACTCACTAACCTATACAGCCACTCAATCAACCACTCAGAGACCCATACAGCCACTCTCACTCCCACTTATACACCCACAAAACCACTCACAAATCCACTCATTGACCCAAACAGCTACTCAAATACCCACTCACAGACCCCTACAGTCACTCTCTCACCCACCTACAGACCCACAAAATCACTCATGCACCTACTCACAGGCCCACATAGCTACTCACATAGCAAATCAGAGACCCATACAGCTACTCATACACCCATAGAACAACATACACACCCATTCACAGACCCATACAGAAACTCACACACCCACTCAGTGAACAATAAAGCCACTGACACATCCACTTACACTGCCACAAAACCACTGACACACCTACTCACATGCCCATTCAGCTACTCAGACACCCACTCACAGACCCATTCAGTCACTCTCACACCCTCTCATAGGCCCACAAAACCACTCACACACCCACTCACAGACCCATACAGCCACTCACACATTCAGTCAAACAACCACAGAAAAATACTCACATGCCCAATCACAGACCCATACAGTCACTCACGGAGCCACTCATCTACCTATACAGTCACTCTCATACCCACTCACAGACCCATACAGCTACTCACCTATAACATACCCACTTACACACAACCACTCACACACCTACTTATAGACCCATATAGTTACTCACACAGTCACTCACTGACCCATAAAGTCACTCATGCAGCTGTTCACATACCCATACAGTCACTCACATACCCAGTCACAGATCCAAACAGCCACTCTCACACTCATTCACAGACCCATGCAGCCACTCAGACACCCACTCACCAACCCAGACAGTCAATCACACACCCACTCTCACACACAAAACCACTCACATACCCACTCATAGACCCATACAGCCACTCACACAGAACCACTCATGTACCCATTCACAGACCCATATTGCCACTGACACACTCACAGGCCCATACAACCAGTCTCATATCCTTTCAGAGGCCCACAACACAACTCACAAAGGCACTCACACACCCACTCAAAGACTCATACAGACACTCACAGAGCCACTCACTGACCCATACAGTCACTCACATACCCTCTCACAGACCCATACAGCTATTCTCTACTCCCACACCCACTCACAGTCTCATACAGCTACTCACACACCCACTCATAGACCCATACAGCCACTCACACACCCGCTCACTCACACAAAATCACTCACACACTTACTGACAGACCCACACAGTCACTCACAGCTACTCACCTACCCATATAGCAACTCACACACCCAGTCACTGACCCATATAACCACTCTCACACTCAGTCACAAATCTATACAGCCACCCACACACCCACTCACCAAACCCAAGCAGTCAATCACACACCTACTCACACACATACAAACCCACTCACATACCCACTCACAGACCCAGACAGCCACTCACACAGCCACTCAGAGACCCACACAGCCACTCACATGCCCCACAGAACCACTCATACACCCATTCACAGACCCCTATAGCCACTCACATACCCACTCACAGCTACTCAGACACCTACCCACAGTCCCATTCAGACACTTTCATACCCTTTCAGAGGCCCACCAAACCACTCAAACACCCACTCATAGACCCACACATTTTTGAAGTTGGGTGCTTGAGGATTCAATTGCATAGATACTTCCTTCCTGGGCAGTGATACGAATATTCCCATTTCTTGTGTAAGCTCAGGATTAGATAGTTTTCTACTACCAACCGTTTTACTTCTTCTTGTGCTTCGACTGCCAAGAGGGCATGTGTGGAAACGTTATTTTGTGAGTTTTCTACCCTGGGATTCTGCAGTTATCTCTATTCCTTTTTCTTCATTGATGTTTTTATTTATGTTCTCGTTTTTGAGTTGGAAATTTATGAAAGCTTTGTTTTTTTGGTTGACTTTGTTCCCGTTTTATTTGATATTGTAGAACATGTCGAGGGTTGCTCTGAGGGCTCTAATACACCTCTTCAGTTAAATATCAGATAGCAAGGAGAGGTAGTGTTTCTCACAGTCACCTGCAGACTCCATAAATAATTTTCGCAGTGAATAAACTGTATCAGATTTTTCTCTTTACTTTTTGCTTCTCTCCTACTTATTCTGCCAGATTATGTTTCACTTTTTATTTTTTGTTTCTGGATTTGTGTATTCCCCTCAAGTAGAGATGTTACTTGGATTTGGTTGGTTTTATTCATTTCTAGACTGCGACCTTGGTGTAGTTTACTTATTTTTCTGATCCACCAAATATTGTGATGCAGTAGTCTATATTTTCAGTATATGATCAGAGTTAGATGTGGATTTTTCAAGCAGTGCAAGTATTGATTCCAGGACCCTCTGCAAGGAAATGACAGATTCTGAAATAATTTCTTGCTTATTAATGGAGTGAGGAGATAAAAGAAGTGGGAAAACTGGGTAATGAGATAAGTTTTCTTCTAGCCTTGGTGGATTTCTCAAAGCACTGTTAAATAGTTGAAGAGTCTCCTTCGGTAATTTGATCTCTGCAAGGTGGGGAACCTGGCTCAAGTTTATTTCTGGAAGTGTGTAATCCATAATAAGGATATAAATTGGAGCAACTTGAGGGAAAAGATGTTGCTGTTCTATTATTGCTGAGAAATATGAAGGGTTGTGACCTGTGGTTGCTTCATCCTGACACTCTTGTCTAATGATGTCAATTTTTCCAGTGTTATTCGTTTTTTTCTCTAAGTTGCTCAGATATTCTTTTTGATGTGGTATATTGGTCTTTTGTTACAGATGGTGTGGAAGAGGGAAAAAACTCAGTTATTGTGTTTATCCATGTAAGAGCAGCCATATATGTGGAATGCAAATTGCTCTTTCTCAGAGATTGTGCTGTACCCAGTCTTTTCATAAAATGTGTGCGGTTTCTCAATTTTTTGTATAAAAGCCTTACTGTAGCAATAGGCCCCATACATGACCGGCACTCTATATATGCTTTGGATTCCAGTGGAATTGCACGTTTCCTGAGATTGGAATGCAGGAAGAGTATTAAAAAAAATTATGCGGTGAGAGGACCGGGTACCTGACACGTTATTTAATACGTTTTTGTTTCTGGTCTCTTTGAGTGTCCTCCCTGGAGGATAAAGACATTTTTGTGGCTGTTTTAAAATCAGTTAGGTGATAATGATCGTTGGTCCTACTCCATAAGTGGTGGACTCATACAAAGCAGACACTGATACACTCACAAGCTGCGCCAGCCTATTGCTGACCGCCTCCATGCAGAGTTCTGTGACAGGGCCTAATGCTTACAGCCAGGTTCACTGGCCTCCACAAATTCTCTGTGCACCCTTTGTAAAATGTCTCCCACTGCCACCCTGGGGCTCACCGCACAGACAACGATCTTACAGGGCCGCAGACATTCAGCATTTTGCGTCACTCTTAATTTTCCTTTTGGTAGTGCCTTTCCTTAAGCAGCCAATTGAAGCAACTGCCTCCTCTGGGATTGCCGAGAGCCCAATGAGGGGGGTAGGATGGGCCCCCGCAAGCCGCACCAGGTACTAACTGGGCCGCCTCCACAGGGGTCTTAGAGTTCACAATCTTAGCAGGCGACTACGGCCGCGGCGCTCATACTCACTCTACCACCCCAGGAGAGTGGGGAAAACAGCCGTCGGTCACTGCTGCAGGCTCCACTGCACTTCACTGGCCCCTTCACTGACCGTGCTCGCCCTTACACCCCTCAGCGTTTCGGCATCTTAGGAAACAGGAAACACTGATCAGCGTTGCTATTTACAAAACCATACAGCTACTGATGCTCCCAGTTAAATAGCAACAGACGTACTTACACATCCATTCACACACCTACACATCACTTAGATATCTCCCACTAATAGAGCCACTTGCACACACAGTTACACACGAAAAACTCACTAACACAGCCAGTTACCAATTAATACAGCCACTTAAATACCCATTTAGATGCCCAAACAGTCACTAACACACCCAGTAATGCACCCACAGAGCTACTTACGCATCCAGTGACATACCCACAGAGGCACAAATACACTCACTCACTCACTTATCCACTCAACCACTCACACACCCAGTCATCCACCCGTACAAGCACTCATATAACATAACATATCATAACATGTGTATTTGTAAAGCGCATGTTCACATAGAAGGGTATCTTGCGCTGAATAATAGATGTTTATTGTTACCAAATTCATGATTTTATCGAGCTTAGAAGGATTAAAGGCAGAGCATATCTGCTGGAATTTGAACCTGTGACCCTCATTTCAAGCACAGGCCCCTTCAGTGGAAACATTATATACTAAGTGACCAGACCTTGCTATGCTCATTTATACACATATAGTCAGAAACTTACACAGGCTCTTACACACTGATATAAGCACTTATGTGGGTATTTAATTGCTTATTCATAGTGAGGCAGCCACTGATACATCCAGTTGCACACCCAGAAAAAGACTTATGTACCCACTACTCATATGGCTAGATAGCAACTAAGATACTCAGAAACAAACCAATAAAAGCATTCACACATGAATGTACTTAACTGTAGATACAATTACATAGTAATTCACAGATCCATACAAGCAATGTCATACCCACACACCTATAGAGCCATTCATATGCTCAGAACACAGACAGTTAGGTGAACAGACACTTGCACAAACATTTACCCAGTTATACACCCAGTCACCAACACCTATAAGTATTGATATACCTATTTACAAAACCAAACAATCACAAGGTATATATGTACCACTAACAAAGTCAGTAGTACACACAGTTACATTCCGAAACACTGACTACCACAGCCAGTTACCAATCCCTAAAGGCACTTACATACCAATTACACACCCATACACTTAGTGACACAGACACTGACATACCCAAACAGCTACTTATAGATCCAGGGAAACACACAGGGGTACTGATACAGTTACTCAGATAACCACTGAACCAGTGACACTCCTAAACACCCACTCGTAAAGCGACTTATATGCAGATTTATACACTTATAGTTAGAGACTTAAAGAGCCTGTCAGAAACTGACATAAACATATATATAGCTATATATATATATATATATATATATATATATATATATATATATATATATATATATATATATATATATATATATATATATATATATATATATATATATATATATATATATATATATATCTTGGCCCCAGTGATAAAGGTGTGCTGGAAGTAGGGGACAAATAGACTTTTTATTTCCGGAATAGTTGCCAAGATTTCTCCCTGAGCCTCAAGAGAAATTCAACACTTACCGTGGTATCTTGCCATCAACACGCTGCATCATGGGACCGGTAGTTTTCAATCCCGAACTGCCGTAGTCTGCTGCATGATAATGAGGTCCAGGTGTGCGCCTCTCCACTATGGAGGGAGGCGCATATAAAGAACATCAATATGGGAAACCTTGTGTAATATTGTGGCATCTGAGGGAGGCTACCCGCCGAAACTCGTTATGCCCTCATCTTAAATAAAGAGCCTTTTGAAGCCCTGCTGTGTCCCTGGTCTACTCTGATGGGAGAAGATTCGTTTTGCATATATATATATATATATATATATACATATATATATATATATATATATATATATATATTGCCGAGAAAGGTACAAAGGAGAAAAAAACAGGAAATTGTACCACCTGCTTCAAAGTGGGATAAAAAAAAAGCACATGATGGGGAGAACGTACTATGAAAAAAAGAGTTGCTGGTAAAAGAACTATAGAGTTTGTTAATACAATATATAGGAAAATGCAAAATGTGGAAAAAGTTTCAAATAAAAAGCGGTGTTTACAATCAACTCAGGACAGAGAAGGAGTAAGTCACATTGAAAGCAGCAAATGTTACAAAAAAACACCTAGTTTGACAAGGAGACAGAAACAATTTAAAGAAATAAGAATGAGAATGTTTAGAAGTAGGGTAATACTGAATTTGATATGAAACATGAGGGGGAGTAAGAGAAGAAAGGCAGCATTGAAGTAAAAACAAGATATTGAGAGTGTGGTTGATAAAGCGTTTGCCCTGAAGTGCAAACTATTTTTCTTGATACTGAAGAGAAAGGGAACACTGGATAAAACAGTGTTGTCTATGAAGAAAAATGCCAAAAAGGCTTATTAATAAAAGTAATTTTAGTAACATTTTCAAAGGAAACTGGAAGCATACATCTAGTACTGAGCCTTTCTTTAATAAAGAAAGCTACTTACAAGAGAACACATTCGTGCATGCAATTGAAACAACTATGAGGATTAAAGATGGTACTTCCATTGCAAAACAGGCAATGGTTTCTAGAAATGTAGAGGAAGAGATAGTTGAAGAGGTACAAGGAAGGCGTACACATTGCCCTGTGTATAAATGGAACTGCAGTAGTAGTTGTAGTGGTCTCAAGGAATCAATTGATATATTAAGAAATTTCCAGAAAGAAGTGTGTAGCAGAAAATTGCAATGTTGCAAGCATCCATGAAAAGTTAGGAAATATTCTAATTTTCATGGACACTCACTGGTGTGTTTATCCAGGAAAGTGTGCACAAGCACTTTTCCTCATTTTCGAATGTTGGCTGATCATCATTCAAAAATGCAACATTTAGTTAGAAGACGTTACTTTGTAAAATGTTCTACATTGTGTTTAGGAGAAATGAGCAAAGCAGTTTTGTATGGTACGGTATCGGAGGTTGAAAAAGTGTGTGAAGATATTCATTTACATTTCCTTGAAGTGCAGTGTAGACAAAATGAGAAGTTGGTATGTTCAAGTGTAAAGAAAGAGAACACAGTTATTAGTACTGATAAGCTTAGACAGGAAAAATAAATGTTTAATCCAGTTCCTACATAGAAACCAAACTTTGTTTGTATTTGTTGTCTGCGCACTCACTCCAAAGACCAATTTCAAAATGTTGATGTATCTTTGGAAACTGAAGTAGAAAACAAAGGAAAGTGGTTAGAATTTGCAGTGTGTTTATTTGTGGAAGAACATTTTGATTTGTTGGCATGCCAGATCATCTGCAAGTATTGCTATGACAAATTAGAGGACAGCAAAATACCTGCCAGAGAAATGCAAAATAAGTTAGAGGTGATTGAAATTCTAGAGCAACTTGAAAATATGAATGTTTATGAAACAATACTGATATTCACATGCTGTTGTGGGTAAAAGATGCACCTAAATTTGGAACAGACACATATGAGTCTGTACTTTCTTTCATAGAGGAGTATGTTACATGTAGTATTCCAAAGGAAATAGAGGTAAAAGCCTAAAGCAGCAAACACTACGTTTTCAATCACCAAAATGTGGAAAGTACTGTCAGTCAAAGTACAGAGCAAAAGGAAAATTTTATGCAAAATGACGTTCTGAATTTCCAAGATCTATCATCTCAAAGAGAAGAGTGAGCAGTTTTATATCTGCAGTGAGACATAGACTTACTCTAAAATCACCAAAAAAGACATACAACATCAGGAGAACAGAGGCTTCAAAATATATTAATGACTACAATCCTGTGATTTTGAAAATGTGGAATGCAAATATGGATATTCAGTTTGTACCAGACAACTCTTTAGCTGTTGCTCATTATGTTACTTCATATATAACTCCAAAAGACAAACAGAACCTGTTTGTGTATAAGGACGCACTGTTCACATGCCCTTACGGTGCTTTTTAAATAAATTATACCTTCAAAGTAATTTGGCAATCTTTGCTATCTATCAACAATATTTTCTGCAAATATGTGGTTGCAAATATATTTCTTATTTTACATGTAAATCTTCACATAAAGTTTTACACAAAGTAACACATGAGAAAACAGATTTATAACAAATAACAAACAAATAACAATCAATATATGCTTGTTTATTTTCTTGATCATTTTCTCATTTTCTCATTTCTTCATTGTTCGAAGCGAAATATTTATATTTCCCAATGCATTTCGGTGAGAAACCTTCATCAGGGGAATACTGAAAATAATACAATTCAGTCTTTTAAAAAAACTAATTCTCTTCGATTTAAGGAACACAATGATATTAACAATGTGCAACATAGGGAGTGTCGGATAAACACCCACGGTCCCAAAATAGTAATTGTATTTGTCTCGCTCATCACCCATGCAGATCTAGATCACGCACAATGACCACGTCAAAAGTAAATACCTTAGTATAAGTGTGTGCACTACTGTCACCCAGTCTTAAAATCAGTGCAATGTGTACAAACGCAACACCTAAACCCAACTCCGCAATTGAACCTCATTCTCCGTGCTGCCCTAAGTCTACCACCAAAACCAAAACGCTCACCTTTACATAAGCTGAAAACAATCAGCCAGTGTATGATATCTGTAAAAAGCGAACCATAAATTATATGTAAAAAACGCCATCTTACGAAAAATCATATAGACCACATGCCCCATCACGGGCTTCAACACAAGAAACCTACTTGCTATCCAAATGTTGTCCCTCTCTGCTTACATGAAGGTTATCTGGTAATGAACCCCGTATTCTACTGTAAATGACAAAAGTAATCATGTAATGTGTGTCAAACCACATTGACTGGATTCAATATACAACCCCTCCCTATGGGTCAACCCATAATCATACCTGTCTGGAGGTTCGTGCAAAAGAATGTTCACTTCTCTTTCCCGCGTAGTAAAAGTTTACCGGGAGACTCGCTCCTCTCAAATAAATCTCGCGTCTGAGTCTGACGTATGCAGCACGCGATAAAAATGAAAAACAGACTTTCTGTTGGTGCCCCAATTGCAAAATATAAATACGCAGAAAGAAGACTTTACCCAGTATCACTGTTACCTAAACCTATAATGTAACTACGCGTTGTGCAAACAGACTTTTGGTCGTATTTACGTGACCTCAATATTTAGAAAAAAGCCTCATACGGTTAATTTCAATATATAATGATAACCAAGACTCGTCAACAAACGTATGTTGCTGGTATATTGAAATCCCTTCCTATAATTGACCTGTTCTTGTAACTTCAGCATAAGCTTGAAAAATCATCCTTGTGTTTACTCATATACACAGGTAAAAAAATTCAATTGTGATGATATATGCAAAACGAGAAATAAAATAAAATAAAATAACATGAAAAATGTATTTGTGTCTAGCGTGCCTTACATTGATGTGACATTCTGCGTGCCCCAGTTCACATCCTGTAATGAGCCAGAGAAACAATTTCTAACAGAGACTCTCTGTAACAACAAAAAAACTACAGTCACAGCTTCTACAAAAGTATCCATGGTCACACCAATGTTTTCATCATAAAAAGCAAGTCATTTCAATTTTGTCATTCAGACCACACGGAATAAGTGTTTTTAAAAAACGTATCCAGAATGTTTCTCTCTGTGCCAGATGTCTGGTGACATCAACATGTGCTGGTTCTGACACCCTCTCCAGTATCGTAAAACGTAACTGTGGTATAGTGTGCTTCATCTCCCCCCAGTGTAAGGCTAAACATGACTTAATGTTAGCAGTTCGAATCATACTTTTATGTTCAGTTATTCTGACCTTAACCTTCCTGGTTGTGCGTCCTACATACACTAGCCCACATGGGCATTTTATGGCATAAACTACCATACTGGTGTTACAGTCTGCGGTATGTTTAAGTTTAATCATTTTCCCTGTGTGCGGGTGTGCAAAGTTATCACCAACAATAACATTCCCACAGTGACCACAATTGTAACATTTACGCATACCCTGATTACCAGTGTCTGTGTGTATCAGGCCCTTTTTCTTGAGAATTTCCTTAATGTTTTTTGACCTGGAGTATGCAAAAATAGGCCGTGCCGTAAATACTTGTTTAAAGTCATGTTCCTGCTCAATGATCTCCCAACGTTTTTGAATGCTACGTTTTATAGCAGATACTGCAGTGGAGAACTTCAAAACACAAACTTCCCTAACTGATGTCGACTTTGTTGTTTTTTTCAACAGCTCTGTTCGGTCTAACCCGAAAACTTTTGTTTCGCTGAATTTAGTACAGGTTCTGGATATCCTCTTGTTCTATATTGATGGAATAAGTCTTCAATGTCTTGATTACCCTGATTCTCATTAGAACTTATCCTCCTGATTCTGATAAATTGCGAAAATGGTAAATGGTTTTTAAGAGTGTGTGAATGAAAACTGTTGAAGTGTAATGCATTGTTTCTATCTGTGGGTTTTTTGTACACCCTAGTGGCCAAATTATCTCCTTTGCGTTCAATTAAGATGTCCAAATAATTGATGACTGTGGTACTCATGGAATGTGTGAATTTGATGTGAGAGTGACAATTATTCAGAGTTTCTAAAGCGTTTTCTAGTTGTTTCTGTGAACCTCTCCAAAGAATCAAAATGTCATCAATGTACCGAAGGTACATTAGTAAATGATGTGTCCATAAAGTGTTGTGCAAGATGTGTGTGTCTTCAAATCTGGCCATAAAGATATTCGCATATGTGGGTGCCCCCGTAAAACCCATAGAAGTTCCTGTCTTTTGTAGAAAAAATTGACCCTTCCACGAGAAGTAACTGTGATACAAACTGAATTGCAAGAGTTCTAGCAAAAAATATTAAGTGACTCCTCGTAATTATGTTTTAACAGAAACCATTCCACAGCTTCTATACCCTCACCATGTGGAATTGATGTATATAGCGCTGATACATCAATGGTACTTAACCAAATTTCTTCATTCGGTGGTATTGTGATATTCTGTAATTTATTGAGACAGTCAGTGGTATCTTGAACATATGTTACCCAGCTCTGTACCAAAGGTTGTAAATAGTAATCTAAAAATGTTCCCAACGGTTCATGTATTGACCCACATCCAGCCACAATAGGGCGGAATGGGGGTCCTGTGAGTTTTTATGCATTTTGGGTAGCATATATATATGAGCCCGTTTGGGATAATCAGATGTTAAAAATTTACAGGTATTAGCGTCTATCCAACCTAAATCTTTGGCTTTAGTCAAAATCTGAGACAAAACAACTTTGTTTGTCTGGCAACTCATTTTTCTATGGTTAATTAGACTGGCATTGCTATGTCGCACCAGTCACCCATTGCAACCAACCAGTGCAAATGTTCCTTCATCTACATTTTCTGTGGCATTTTTTCTATATGTGAAATTCTGGAGTACTTCATACAGACAAACTTTTTCTAAATGTATACTACTTTTTCAATAGTAAGTATCAAACATGTTTGTTTCACTATGTCTGTACTATCTGGCTCAAACTCTGCAAAATATTCAATTTCTGAAAAAGATTTCAAAACTTTGTTTCGGCTTGATGCTTGGCCTAGACTCACCCATACAATTCCTTTTGACTTAGAATACAAACTAGAGGAACTCATCTGATCACAGCATTATTAGGATCCAATTTATCTGTGTAAAATCATCTTCAAACTGAAGCTGTACAATTTTTTGTTGGAGACTTTTCAGCAGAGATCTCTTCCCACACATCTTTCATCTCCATCCTCTCCGATGTTGTTATATATGAAGTTAAATATCTATAACAATGCTGATAACCTGCACACCTGAAAAAGTATTCAATTTCATCAAAATATATACAAGTTTACAATATTATTCCGTGGTGCAGCCCTCTAATCCTGACTAGCCCCTGTCAGGTATAGTAATACTCCAAAAGACAAACAGAACCTGTTTGTGTATAAGGACGCACTGTTCACATGCCCTTACGGTGCTTTTAAATAAATGATACCTTCAAAGTAATTTGGCAATCTTTGCTATCTATCAACAATATTTTCTGCAAATATGTGGTTGCAAATATATTTCTTATTTTACATGTAAATCTTCACATAAAGTTTTACACAAAGTAACACATGAGAAAACAGATTTATAACAAATAACTAACAAATAACAATCAATATATGCTTGTTTATTTTCTTGATCATTTTCTCATTTTCTCATTTCTTCATTGTTCGAAGCGAAATATTTATATTTCCCAATGCATTTCGGTGAGAAACCTTCATCAGGGGAATACTGAAAATAATACAATTCAGTCTTTTAAAAAACAAATTCTCTTCGATTTAAGGAACACAATGATATTAACAATGTGCAACATAGGGAGTGTCGGATAAACACCCACGGTCCCAAAATAGTAATTGTATTTGTCTCGCTCATCACCCATGCAGATCTAGATCACGCACAATGACCACGTCAAAAGTAAATACCTTAGTATAAGTGTGTGCACTACTGTCACCCAGTCTTAAAATCAGTGCAATGTGTACAAACGCAACACCTAAACCCAACTCCGCAATTGAACCTCATTCTCCGTGCTGCCCTAAGTCTACCACCAAAACCAAAACGCTCACCTTTACATAAGCTGAAAACAATCAGCCAGTGTATGATATCTGTAAAAAGCGAACCATAAATTATATGTAAAAAACGCCATCTTACGAAAAATCATATAGACCACATGCCCCATCACGGGCTTCAACACAAGAAACCTACTTGCTATCCAAATGTCGTCCCTCTCTGCTTTCCTGAAGGTTATCTGGTAATGAACCCCGTATTCTACTGTAAATGACAAAAGTAATCATGTAATGTGTGTCAAACCACATTGACTGGATTCAATATACAACCCATCCCTATGGGTCAACCCATAATCATACCTGTCTGGAGGTTCGTGCAAAAGAATGTTCACTTCTCTTTCCCGCGTAGTAAAAGTTTACCGGGAGACTCGCTCCTCGCAAATAAATCTCGCGTCTACGTCTGACGTATGCAGCACGCGATAAAAATGAAAAACAGACTTTCTGTTGGTGCCCCAATTGCAAAATATAAATACGCAGAAAGAAGACTTTACCCAGTATCACCGTTACCTAAACCTATAATGTAACTACGCGTTGTGCAAACAGACTTTTGGTCGTATTTACGTGACCTCAATATTTAGAAAAAAGACTCATACGGTTAATTTCAATATATAATGATAACCAAGACTCGTCAACAAACGTATGTTGCTGGTATATTGAAATCCCTTCCTATAATTGACCTGTTCTTGTAACTTCAGCATAAGCTTGAAAAATCATCCTTGTGTTTACTCATATACACAGGTAAAAAAATTCAATTGTGATGATATATGCAAAACGAGAAATAAAATAAAATAAAATAACATGAAAAATTTATTTGTGTCTAGCGTGCCTTACATTGATGTGACATTCTGCGTGCCCCAGTTCACATCCTGTAATGAGCCAGAGAAACAATTTCTAACAGAGACTCTCTGTAGCAACAAAAAACTACAGTCACAGCTTCTACAAAAGTATCCATGGTCACACCAATGTTTTCATCATAAAAAGCAAGTCATTTCAATTTTGTCATTCAGACCACAAGGAATAAGTGTTTTTAAAAACGTATCCAGAATGTTTCTCTCTGTGCCAGATGTCTGGTGACATCAACATGTGCTGGTTCTGACACCCTCTCCAGTATCGTAAAACGTAACTGTGGTATAGTGTGCTTCATCTCCCCAGTGTAAGGCTAAACATGACTTAATGTTAGCAGTTCGAATCATACTTTTATGTTCAGTTAGTCTGACCTTAACCTTCCTGGTTGTGCGTCCTACATACACTAGCCCACATGGGCATTTTATGGCATAAACTACCATACTGGTGTTACAGTCTGCGGTATGTTTAAGTTTAATCATTTTCCCTGTGTGCGGGTGCGCAAAGTTATCACCAACAATAACATTCCCACAGTGACCACAATTGTAACATTTACGCATACCCTGATTACCAGTGTCTGTGTGTATCAGGCCCTTTTTCTTGAGAATTTCCTTAATGTTTTTTGACCTGGAGTATGCAAAAATAGGCCGTGCCGTAAATACTTGTTTAAAGTCATGTTCCTGCTCAATGATCTCCCAACGTTTTTGAATGCTACGTTTTATAGCAGATACTGCAGTAGAGAACTTCAAAACACAAACTTCCCTAACTGATGTCGACTTTGTTGTTTTTTTCAACAGCTCTGTTCGGTCTAACCCGAAAACTTTTTGTTTAGCTGAATTTAGTACAGTTTCTGGATATCCTCTTGTTCTATATTGATGGAATAAGTCTTCAATGTCTTGATTACCCTGATTCTCATTAGAACTTATCCTCCTGATTCTGATAAATTGCGAAAATGGTAAATGGTTTTTAAGAGTGTGTGAATGAAAACTGTTGAAGTGTAATGCATTGTTTCTATCTGTGGGTTTTTTGTACACCCTAGTGGCCAAATTATCTCCTTTGCGTTCAATTAAGATGTCCAAATAATTGATGACTGTGGTACTCATGGAATGTGTGAATTTGATGTGAGAGTGACAATTATTCAGAGTTTCTAAAGCGTTTTCTAGTTGTTTCTGTGAACCTCTCCAAAGAATCAAAATGTCATCAATGTACCGAAGGTACATTAGTAAATGATGTGTCCATAAAGTGTTGTGCAAGATGTGTGTGTCTTCAAATCTGGCCATAAAGATATTCGCATATGTGGGTGCCCCCGTAAAACCCATAGAAGTTCCTGTCTTTTGTAGAAAAATTGACCCTTCCACGAGAAGTAACTGTGATACAAACTGAATTGCAAGAGTTCTAGCAAAAAATATTAAGTGACTCCTCGTAATTATGTTTTAACAGAAACCATTCCACAGCTTCTATACCCTCACCATGTGGAATTGATGTATATAGCGCTGATACATCAATGGTACTTAACCAAATTTCTTCATTCGGTGGTATTGTGATATTCTGTAATTTATTGAGACAGTCAGTGGTATCTTGAACATATGTTACCCAGCTCTGTACCAAAGGTTGTAAATAGTAATCTAAAAATGTTCCCAACGGTTCATGTATTGACCCACATCCAGCCACAATAGGGCGGAATGGGGGTCCTGTGAGTTTTTATGCATTTTGGGTAGCATATATATATGAGCCCGTTTGGGATAATCAGATGTTAAAAATTTACAGGTATTAGCGTCTATCCAACCTAAATCTTTGGCTTTAGTCAAAATCTGAGACAAAACAACTTTGTTTGTCTGGCAACTCATTTTTCTATGGTTAATTAGACTGGCATTGCTATGTCGCACCAGGCACCCATTGCAACCAACCAGTGCAAATGTTCCTTCATCTACATTTTCTGTGGCATTTTTTCTATATGTGAAATTCTGGAGTACTTCATACAGACAAACTTTTTCTAAATGTATACTACTTTTTCAATAGTAAGTATCAAACATGTTTGTTTCACTATGACTGTACTATCTGGCTCAAACTCTGCAAAATATTCAATTTCTGAAAAAGATTTCAAAACTTTGTTTCGGCTTGATGCTTGGCCTAGACTCACCCATACAATTCCTTTTGACTTAGAATACAAACTAGAGGAACTCATCTGATCACAGCATTATTAGGATCCAATTTATCTGTGTAAAATCATCTTCAAACTGAAGCTGTACAATTTTTTGTTGGAGACTTTTCAGCAGAGATCTCTTCCCACACATCTTTCATCTCCATCCTCTCCGATGTTGTTATATATGAAGTTAAATATCTATAACAATGCTGATAACCTGCACACCTGAAAAAGTATTCAATTTCATCAAAATATATACAAGTTTACAATATTATTCCGTGGTGCAGCCCTCTAATCCTGACTAGCCCCTGTCAGGTATAGTAATACTCCAAAAGACAAACAGAACCTGTTTGTGTATAAGGACGCACTGTTCACATGCCCTTACGGTACTTTTTAAATAAATGATACCTTCAAAGTAATTTGGCAATCTTTGCTATCTATCAACAATATTTTCTGCAAATATGTGGTTGCAAATATATTTCTTATTTTACATGTAAATCTTCACATAAAGTTTTACACAAAGTAACACATGAGAAAACAGATTTATAACAAATAACTAACAAATAACAATCAATATATGCTTGTTTATTTTCCTGATAATTTTCTCATTTTCTCATTTCTTCATTGTTCGAAGCGTAAATATTTATATTTTCCAATGCATTTCGGTGAGAAACCTTCATCAGGGGAATACTGAAAATAATACAATTCAGTCTTTTAAAAAAACAAATTCTCTTCGATTTAAGGAACACAATGATATTAACAATATCCCAAAATAGTAATTGTATTTGTCTCGCTCATCACCCATGCAGATCTAGATCACGCACAATGACCACGTCAAAAGTAAATACCTTAGTATAAGTGTGTGCACTACTGTCACCCAGTCTTAAAATCAGTGCAATGTGTACAAACGCAACACCTAAACCCAACTCCGCAATTGAACCTCATTCTCCGTGCTGCCCTAAGTCTACCACCAAAACCAAAACGCTCACCTTTACATAAGCTGAAAACAATCAGCCAGTGTATGATATCTGTAAAAAGCGAACCATAAATTATATGTAAAAAACGCCATCTTACGAAAAATCATATAGACCACATGCCCCATCACGTGCTTCAACACAAGAAACCTACTTGCTATCCAAATGTCGTCCCTCTCTGCTTTCCTGAAGGTTATCTGGTAATGAACCCCGTATTCTACTGTAAATGACAAAAGTAATCATGTAATGTGTGTCAAACCACATTGACTGGATTCAATATACAACCCCTCCCTATGGGTCAACCCATAATCATACCTGTCTGGAGGTTCGTGCAAAAGAATGTTCACTTCTCTTTCCCGCGTAGTAAAAGTTTACCGGGAGACTCGCTCCTCGCAAATAAATCTCGCGTCTGCGTCTGACGTATGCAGCACGCGATAAAAATGAAAAACAGACTTTCTGTTGGTGCCCCAATTGCAAAATATAAATACGCAGAAAGAAGACTTTACCCAGTATCACCGTTACCTAAACCTATAATGTAACTACGCGTTGTGCAAACAGACTTTTGGTCGTATTTACGTGACCTCAATATTTAGAAAAAGACTCATACGGTTAATTTCAATATATAATGATAACCAAGACTCGTCAACAAACGTATGTTGCTGGTATATTGAAATCCCTTCCTATAATTGACCTGTTCTTGTAACTTCAGCATAAGCTTGAAAAATCATCCTTGTGTTTACTCATATACACAGGTAAAAAAATTCAATTGTGATGATATATGCAAAACGAGAAATAAAATAAAATAAAATAACATGAAAAATGTATTTGTGTCTAGCGTGCCTTACATTGATGTGACATTCTGCGTGCCCCAGTTCACATCCTGTAATGAGCCAGAGAAACAATTTCTAACAGAGACTCTCTGTAACAACAAAAAAACTACAGTCACAGCTTCTACAAAAGTATCCATGGTCACACCAATGTTTTCATCATAAAAAGCAAGTCATTTCAATTTTGTCATTCAGACCACAAGGAATAAGTGTTTTTAAAAACGTATCCAGAATGTTTCTCTCTGTGCCAGATGTCTGGTGACATCAACATGTGCTGGTTCTGACACCCTCTCCAGTATCGTAAAACGTAACTGTGGTATAGTGTGCTTCATCTCCCCCCAGTCTAAGGCTAAACATGACTTAATGTTAGCAGTTCGAATCATACTTTTATGTTCAGTTATTCTGACCTTAACCTTCCTGGTTGTGCGTCCTACATACACTAGCCCACATGGGCATTTTATGGCATAAACTACCATACTGGTGTTACAGTCTGCGGTATGTTTAAGTTTAATCATTTTCCTGTGTGCGGGTGCGCAAGTTATCACCAACAATAACATTCCCACAGTGACCACAATTGTAACATTTACGCATACCCTGATTACCAGTGTCTGTGTGTATCAGGCCCTTTTTCTTGAGAATTTCCTTAATGTTTTTTGACCTGGAGTATGCAAAAATAGGCCGTGCCGTAAATACTTGTTTAAAGTCATGTTCCTGCTCAATGATCTCCCAACGTTTTTGAATGCTACGTTTTATAGCAGATACTGCAGTAGAGAACTTCAAAACACAAACTTCCCTAACTGATGTCGACTTTGTTGTTTTTTTCAACAGCTCTGTTCGGTCTAACCCGAAAACTTTTTGTTTAGCTGAATTTAGTACAGTTTCTGGATATCCTCTTGTTCTATATTGATGGAATAATTTCAATATCTTGATTACCCTGATTCTCATTAGAACTTATCCTCCTGATTCTGATAAAGAGAATATTCTATTTGGCACTTTTGCAGCTGTTTAAACCTTGGTGTTCTAAAACAGAATTACTAGCAGTGGTTGACTGCTATGAAGTGTCTTGCAATGCTGCAAAGGATAGCATTGAGTGCTCAGTATTTCCAAACTACTTGCAAATGTTGAATGCTGAAATTCAGCAGGAAGATACAATTGCTGCTGAGGTAGCAAAGGAGAATAAGTCTGGGCGGTGAACTCCGCTCTGCTCGTGGAGTTTGCAGAGATTTCTGCACTCCGAGTAACGCAGAGCTTGCGGAGTTCCAAATAACTCCACTCTGTGGAGCGGAGTTTTTTCCCTCGCTCGCGTTCGTCAACGTCAAGTTGGCGAGCACAAGCGAGATTTTCCTCGTTTGTGATCGTCAACATCAAGTTGGAGATCGCGAGCGTGGAAAATCAACCTCCCGGCGAGATTTCTCAACGCAGGCGGTCAGATTTCTCATTGCGAGTGGTCGCGTATGCTTGCGACAGCTCGCATTGAGAAACTGTCCCCTTGAGATATCCGACAAAGTATGGAATACCAAAATGGGAAAAAAGCTGGTCCTCTAAATATTGTAGGTTATGTGGCTTCCACGACGAAACTTTAATACATATTGTAACTACCTGCCCCCAACTGTTAGAAGAGCGGAAGTCCCTATTGAGACCCATTTTTAATGAATTAAAGGTGAGAACATGTCGAAACGCCATTATTATCTGTCTCCGGGGGACTTTGCCCCGCTTGACCGCTCAATTTGTAAAGTTTATTTTTATTGCCGAAAAAAACTATTAGCCAAAACTGATAACGATTGTTAATACAGTAACATGTCGTCAAAGACTCCAATGTAAAAAGATAATCTGCTCCTAAAATTTCTGTATACAACTTCGTATTGAAGTTACAAAAGGTTTTAAGTTGTTACAGTGATTGTTTAAACAAACTTAACCCCTTCCCTGCAGGGGTAATTCCCCCACGGGTGCGGGGGAGCGGGGGGTGAGCGCGCGGCGCCGCGGTGCTCGTGACGAGACCAGCTCGTCATGAGTCACAGTGGAGCTGTGCTCATGACGAGCTGGTCTCGTCACAACCCCGCCCACTCATTAATTCTCCCGCACAGGCGGGGAATTAATCCTGCGTGGGCGGCGCGCAGCCGTTATGACGAGACCAGCTCGTCATGAGCACAGCTCCACTGTGGCTCATGACGAGCTGGTCTCGTCATGAGCACTGAAGCGGTTAAGACTTAAGTCTTATGGTTAAAATTTTTTTTTTTTTAAATAATAATTTTTGTTACTTGTATTTTGTAGGCCTGCCAAGACGAAAATGTATCCAAATTTTAATAATAGTTTTTGGAAATTTACCTCTAGCCATTAGCACAATCGCATTTTAATCATTGCTGCTCCCTATTATTGCTGCTAAATTTTCCAGTATAAAGCTGTATATGTATTATATGGGCAAAAATAATGTTTTTTTTAAGTTTGTGTTTTATTTCTGATTGTAATGATTTTTATTAATCAACAAATAAATAAATAACTAACTACTGTCCCCTTGCGTTGAGAAAGCAGCCGTTCGAGTAAAAATGTACTCGAGCGGCAGAAAGGAAGCAGCGCCCACATGCGCTGTGCATGGTGCCGTTCGCGATGATTGCACAGTGCAGACAAGCATCTGGCACTGAAAATCACTGCGAACAGCATTTATCCAACGCACTCCGCCGCTTACGGAGCACCGCATAGCACAGGGGAGTTTTTTTGCACTTCGCAGAGTTCCGCATAGCAGAACTCGGTGAACTCTGCCCAGGCTTAAAGGAGAATTCACCATTAGCCAAAGTTCAGATCCACAAAGTCAAGACCCACTAGGAGAACCAGTTATTCAAAATGAGGCTGCTGTTGCAATGAGTGAGGTGGAGACTGCAATGGAGCAAGCAAGACAGGAAACAATTGATTTGATATATTTAGTTGGACAACTAAATGATAAGCAAATGGACATATATATGGAATTGAAAGCTACAGTTGAGCATGGATTGCTTCATGACAAGAGTGTGCATGCTCAACATTTAAGCTTATACTGGTATATTTCAGCAGTCAAGCTGGTACTGGTAAATATTTCTAAATTCAAGTTTTTCCTGCTTTTCTACAAAAGACTACATTCTGTAATTTATCATGTATGGTTACAGCACCTACCGGATTAGCTGCACACAATATTAAATGTATTATTTTACATCGACTTCTGATGCTGCCTGTGGAGCATGACAACTAAATGCAATACGAAAGGTTATCTAGTGAAGCTTGTCATGAAGTGTCAAGAGTGTCAAGTGTTTTAAAAAAGTTGATACTTGTAATCATTGATGAGGTGAGCATGGTCTCACTTTTAAAGCTCCCTCTTCCTGCATTGAGAATGCAAGAAGTTTTTAGAATGGATTATGTTGTCCTATTTGGAGGGAAACATTTGAATGTTTTTGGAGATGAACTGCAACTTACACCTGTGAAGGGTCAGCCTGTGCTCATAACACTGCTACTTGATGGAACTAGGATTTCTTTGGGAAGCATTGGAAATGTGAATATTTGGTTAATTATTCCAATACAAAGAATTACTTTGTAATATGTGACTAGCATCTGGCATTGAATATGGAAATATTTTGAAGGTTATTAGAGTAGGTATTCTTTCAAAAGAGTTAAGGTGTGTTCTAGAAAGTAATCTCAAAAAACTTTATCCAACAACAAAGACAGCAACAGAACTAATGTTCAGTTTTATACAAGAAGATCAACATATTGGTTGTCTAATACCTACTGTGGAGGAGTGTGCATCTTTCAATAATGAATTGCTGGAACTTGAGAAAGAAGAAATTGTCCAACTGAAGGCAATAGATAAAATGGAACCCCAGGGTGTCACTGTATTGCTAAATGTAAAGGTACAAGGAAAACATGATTCATTAGAGAAATCTGTTTCACAAACTGCAGGATTAAAGAAATGTTTAAGTGTATGCAAAAACTGTAGAGTAGTTTTGGGCCAACATTTAAATGTTGAAGAAGGTTTGGTTAATGGTGCTATGGGTAAAGTTGTTGATTTTGTTAATTTTCCAAATAGGAATGAGGTAGAATACCTTGGGCCCGATTCACAAAAGTAATCTGAGACAAAATCCTAACTTTACGACTTTTGGTATTCACAAAAGGCATTTAGTAGTAGTAAAGTCAAGGGGCCTCATTTACGAGACTCCTTGCGCCTCCGGAACGTCACTTTTTGTGGCCTTCCCTGGCGCAGAAGCCTGCGTGATATTTATTAGGCAGCACTAAGCCACTTTTTTGGCTTAATGCTGCCTAATAAATATCAGTCCCTTTAACGCAGTGTTCTGCGTTAAAGGGGCGTGCAATGGGTGTTGCTGGGGGCGTTCCCAGCAACATCCATGGCCTTTTGACACTGCCCCAGATTTACGAGAAATCGTAAATCTGAGGCAGTGCCAAAAGCTTACTCCTCCCCAGGGGAGGCGTAAGGGAGGCGCAACGAGGAGCAATATCTTTATTTCTCCTTGTTTTTCCTTTTTCTATGTGTGCTGCATTCTGCAACACACATAGAAAGAGGAAAAGCCTCTTGTGATTATTTTTGTACAGAAAGGTTTCCCTTCCTTTACAAAAATAATCATCCCCTCAAAACGGCACAGGGGAATTGTGCGCCGGCGCAGGGGAAAAGGACAGGAATGCGCCCTATCTTATAGATACGGTGCATTCCTGCCCTTTTCTTTTGCCGTAGGGAAGCGCAGCAGGAAGGCCTGCTGCGCTGCCCTATGGCAAAACCTCATAAATGAGGCCCAGGATTCCTAACTTTACACCTACTAAACTGAGACAAAATCCTAACATTACGACTTTCGGTATTCACAAAAGGCATTTAGTAGTAGTAAAGTTAGGAATCCTTTGTCATTAAGTGTGATCAGATTGAAAATGCGAAGCAAATAAGACAATCTACTGTACGTTTTTGCTTGTGAAAGATTCATATGTTTGACGGAAACAGTTTACAGTTTCTATAGCATATGCTGGTACTATTCATAAATCACAATGTTTTAGTGTAGATGCAGCATTTATTAATATTGGTAGTACAGTATTTAAGGAAGGTATTTCATATGTAGGTTTTCTCGAATTATGATGTTGTCTGGTTTGTATCTACTTGGAATTTGATGACAGCAGAGTAAATACAGATTCAGGTTGTGTAAAAGTATACAAAAAATTAAGACGTCTTTATGCTCCTCACTTAGGACAGTATTGAGTATATGAGAATTGGTCCATCTGTCGAAAGTGGAAACATTCAAAGCACTATAGTGATGTTGTTGCAAAAAAGGAAACCAAAGAGAAGAAGGAAGATGTTAAGAAACAAAAAAAGAAAATTAGGGAAATATCTCTGGCTACCAGTTATCAAACATCTCTGCTGTGAACTGTTATGTAATGTTGTGCTAAATGTATTGTTTTCATTACCTCGTGTTGCAGATGGAATTCAAAAGAAAGAAGATAAGTTACTGTGTTCTGTTTTGCTGAAGTGTCTGTGTAATGACAAAACTGAAGCACATTGTACGTCAGGCATTTGAGACGCTGTAGATTTATGTAGTGGATCTGTACAGTTTACTCCAAACACTCAAGAGTGCACAGGAGTTTCTAATGGTGATGTTTGGTGTTTTAGAAGAAGAGGAAGTGCCTATTGATGAAGTATTTGAGCTTAGTTGCTCATACACATCAAGTACAGAAGTAGATTGAGTGTTGAATTTATTTAACATTACCAGATTGTAAAAGTGTGAGTTTTGACAGAATGCTGAGATAAGCTACACAAAACAATGCATGTCTAAATTGTCGAACACATCTTTTGTCAACTTTACATTAAGCAAGAAGTGGCAAGTATGTTATTTTAATGCTACAACGATGCAGAGCAGATGGCAGTAAATTAGAAACTGAGATTACAAACTTTAAAGCAGGACAAATCGCTATTTCTGGAAAACATATAGTACTATTGCTATCATTTCTGATTAAGGAGTTAGTACAAGACTGTCTATCTAAAAAGTAGAGGTGGATGGACAGAATCTAATGATAGGAACCTAAAATTCAAGGTAAGATTGCCTTTTAAGTTACCAAATTCCAATCGGTTGATGCTGGAACCATAGTTCTAAAGAGGATCACAGTTTTAAAAGTGGAACACTTTAATTGTACTAGATGCATTATCAGGATTTATCAGATCATGCGGCCTACCGGGCCTTTTCTAAGGCTTTCCATATGCTGGTTTGCCTTATATTTCTAGTAGTAGTTCTAATGATGAACGTCTAATTTTCAGCATATGTTTCTTTAGATTGGTAGAGGAAGTATAGGTAAAATGATTGTTTAGAAAATTGTACAGAGTGGAATGCACAATGCTGCTTATTTGCAGTGACATACTGTGCATTTCACTTTTTTATACACTCAATATATGATTGTTTTCCCTAACTGTTCACGGATGATTCTTTATACAGTACATCATTTATGGTGTATAAGTATAAAAGCTGAGAACAGTAAAAAAGTAAAACTGAAATACTTATTATTATTATAACATAGCATTACAGCATGAAAAATAAAATGTGTAGTACTTTGTTCCAATTATGAAGTTATGCATTGTTGAAATTTCTAAGTTTAATTTATTATTTTATAAATTGTAATACTAAATCATATTTTTTTTCTTTCTTTTCATACATATAAATGGTACCATCTATTGGAGTAATGCGGTTTACTAATCAGTTCTTTCAGTGATGTTCCATAAGATTACATTGACATAGACACGCAGAAACCCACTCACACACTGATACACAAACTCACACACACACTCACACACTGATACAGCCACTCACACACTCAACTACACTCTGATACAGCAAGTCACACACCTAGCAACACTCCAATATTGTAGTGTAGTTCCTATAGTACCCCTGCAGGACCTGCACTTTTGGATAACATACACTGTGGGCCTGGTGGCAGACTGATTCTGAGCACCCCCACCGTGTATGTTAGCCTGTTTGCATTAGCTAGCTCACAGTGCCACTAGAATCTCCTCTTTATCAGAGAGATTAGTTTTTGGCAACCTCAGAACACGATAACCCTGATTCCTCAGACTCGTGGAAACAATGTACTACTTTTCGCTCAGTCACTTGTGCTTGCTCATTTAGTCTCAGAGAGTTACACAGAAGAAACAGTTGAGCGTGTTTACAATAAGAATTTATTGCACAGTTGTTCTTCTAGTATAAAATATATGTGCTGCGACAACTGTTAAACAGTAGCAGAGATATATGATCAGCAGTACAGTGAATAAAAAGGGATAGTACAGTTCTACCATTTTGCAATAGTCATGAATATATACATGAATATAAAATGCATTTATAAAATAAAGCGCATACTCCTACGATGCCTGTCTAGATGTACCTAAGTGTACCTAGCATGTGAATAGGTGTGAAAGAAGCCAAGAATCCCGCTAGGATTTAGTCAAACCCCATTACCTGAACAATGAGAGTGTGGGACCTCGTCCTGGTCTCGAGTTGGACACCCCGCAAGATATGATTAGACCACTGTCAGCTGGAGCGACTGCATGCAGGAGCCTCAGCATCTCTGGTCAGTGTGTCGGCCTGGAAGTCTCGGTTCCCTCTAACTACTGATAGCAAGAGGTGCTGTATTTATACAGAAAATTATAGAGTCCCTTTATCCCTTGTGTCTTGTGTTGGCCATTGTTGGGTATGAAGATGACGTATGGGTTGAACCGTTTACGTAGATGTTTATGCAGGTGGATTCTAGCCCCTGCCTGGTTTCCTAGAACTCTTATGAATATTTAATCATACTGGATGAGCACATCGAAGATGGTATAGGAGGCCATTGTTCGGGGAAAAACCCTCCTTCTGTACCCAAACCACAGTCTAGATAAGGTTCAGCCCTCAGCGCCCGTTATTGTGGAGAATAGAGAACTAATGTAGGTGAAAGATTATGCCTATATTAGGGCATCTCAAACCATGCCTATATTAGGGCATCTATATAAAACATAACACCCACTCCTATTAATAGTCTACAATAATAAACAATGACAGCAAACTACTAATTCATACTAGGTGGTAGTGCATATAATTGTCAGTGAGCCACATAAAAACATTTTTTTTAATTGTAAAGGCATATTAAAAACATTTCTAAGAGGGGAAAGTTTTTGAATTTGTACTCAAGCTAAAGGTCTAGCTGAGTTCATTTATAGAATTTAAAACTCATACAAGCGTTTTAGAAGGCCATGCTTCCTCTAGCTATAGTGTCAATTTAATAGGAATTGTTCCAAATTTAATCAGAGTCAAAATGAAAAAGGAAACTCCGAATTCTTTCCCAGCACATCATGAGCCAATTGAAGATTAAGTGTCCTGGCTGGGAGACGCAACATCACAGTCACTTGTAGTAGGGGACGGGAATTGTAATATTTCACACAGTACGTCGATGGAGCACAGATGATATTCAGTACTGCCCATAGTTGGCATATCGGCAACAGGTGCTGTAGTCAATACCTCAGTGCCCGAAGTGCTAGTTGTAGCACTTGTGCTGGTGTCAGCGCTAGCGGTGGCTGAGCTGATGCTCACCCCAGTTGTAACAAAAGGCACCTGCGGGTTTTCAAGGAATGCATTCGTCAGGATAGGAATACGCTGGGGTCAAAGACGAGCGTGGGACCTCAGCGGTTCCAGCCTCGTGTTCAAGTCCGCAGGCGTCTCCAACTCGAGTGTCAGATAAATGTCCAACACGCATTCTTCACCGCAAAACAGGCATCGAAGAACAGGTAAGATGCAGTCCATCCAGACTGGTCTAAACGATAAGAACCAAGAAGCACTCAGTTCTCTTAGGTGAGGCGCGCCCAGATGTTGTACCATGCTCTCATGGTATCTACGTTCCAGAAGAGCTTTCGCCATTTCGTTCGTGATTGGGCCGTCCATTGCTTATCAGAAAAATGAAGATCAGGATTCCAGCTATTAAAAGCAGTATCAGAGGTAAACCTCCAAAGATGCTTCCAAATACGGAGTGTATAAAATTTGGGATGACTCCAAGTACTGTTTGGAAGGTGCTTAGAAAACCTGACCCTATGGTCTTAAATAGGTGTACAATACCACTCGTATCATACATGTTAAAGATACGACCCACCATTTCTACTAAATGAAAGGGGCAGTTTGTATGAATAAGTGCCTGTATCTCGGTCGAGGTCCTTGCAACTTGAAGATCAAAGGTCTCTCGAGCAGAGGTTAAGGGTACAGTTTGCTGTAAAAGCATGGCTTTCATTCTGCTCAAAGTGTCAAATTTTATAAAAGATATCTCTAACGAAGGCCACAAAGGCGCCTCCCTGACTGTACTTGTTGGGGGAAACAATACTTGCATACAGTAACCCTGGCGTTCACGGTGACCAGATAGGCGATGCCCGGAAGCATGCCACAGCAACCTTGATCATTCAGCATCAAGTAACTCCCATTCGAGAGTAACTCGAAAACTGGTGTGATCATGGCAACTGGAGTTCCTTTCATGTGGCAAGACAGATTTGCCACCGAACCATTACAAGCTCCGTGTAAAATAATGTCCTGACATATGAGAGAGCCGCTTAAAGCGTTCTTGCAGTTTGTACCACTCAGAAACACTTCACGATCCCCACTCTGGCAGCGAAATCTATATGGTAATTCCCAGGATTCCTTAATGTATTCTTTACCCAATTTTTCATATCTGCCTGCCTGCCTTTGCTCAAGGCAATACTGAAACTGAAAGTCGTGACCGGGAAAGTGATATGGCCGTGGATTAGCCATTCTGTTGATGGTGATTCCGCCACTGTGAATGGTAGCCTGTCCAGTTTTTCAATACGCAGCATTGTATATTTAGCTCCCCTTTGTGCCATTTGTATCTGTGTATCTGTTAGATTGTATTCAGAAAACAGAGATGTACTGTTTATAAAACGCCAAGGCACAAAGCCTGCACCCAAAGATTGCAGCGTCCAGCTTAATAACATAATAGAACGTAACAGAGATTGGCCGTGTTGTAATATGGCTAAATCCTGTTCCAGTATGTCGATAGCAGAAGATACAATGTTGCCCAATGAATATATCCTGGAGGTCAAAGTTGTTAACCCGTTATCTACCACAGCTAACGCTTTTTCTAAGTTTATACAGTCTATTTCCCGTATTCTCTCTGCGGCCCCTTGTTGGGAAATTTTCCAGTTTTCATTTTAGGCAGCATAAATGCCTGCATATATGAAACGTTTATGACGTGTTTTCCTGGGTCCTAGTAAAAAAGTCCCTAAGATCCATGTCAAGTGAGAGTAAAGATAAGTGTTGTTTCACTTCTGCAAGTGTTGAGGTTTCTAGCCAACCGAGGCACAACTTCCCAACACTATAGGATGTCACTACCCCTGGATGTTCTCTCTGTACATAACGTGGGTCTGGCCTATGGATACTGAGTCCCTCGGTGATGTTCAGGAATCGCTTATGACAGCTATTCATGTCTAAGGGCCACACCACCCACTGTTTCCAATTTGGGTCTGTTCTATTGTACTTTAAGATGTCATCCACTGTTGCCCCTTCTTTTGTAGTAGAATTCTGCCACCCCCCCATATGTCGGTGTTGGAAACCTAGGGGTGTTCAGGTCCTTGCTCTTGGCTAGTCCAAGACAGGATGTCTGTTGCACAGTATCATTTAAAAAGATCATCTGCTGTGGAATGAGGCATGCTCTAAATAGTGCCTCTGTACCCTGGACTTGCCAGTCCCTTGAACCCCACACTGATTTTAAGTCAATTTTGTCTTTCCATAGGTCAAAACCCTGTTCAGACAATTGGGCCAAAAAGGAAGCAGAGTAAATCTGTTTAGTGTTTGTCAACATAATTTTCAGTGCTGATGTTGGTGCAACCTTATAGTAATATGAGGCTGGATCTGTGGTGTTAAACCCTGAAAAGTATGAACATTTCTGTGCAAATGTTTGTGAACTACATTTTGGTGGTGTTGGGCAATGTTCCCACTGATGGTACTCAAAAACATTCCTAGGTGAAATGGATTTGTGCAGGAAATGATGACCATAATGTGGGTAACAGTACAATGTGTCATAATCTGAAGAACCCTCTAACATTTCATTATTACAAAATGCAGCAGTTTTCTCTAAATCAGACAACATTTTTTTAATTGTTTCAGAGTCCCAATCATCAGAAAATGTACTTGAGGTAATGATATCACTTAATGAAATTTTAAATACTAGATTAATTTTTAAAAGCTCGGTCTGACCGAATATGTTAAAATCAACTTGTCCCATACTATACCATCCGGTATAGGAACTGCTGTAATGTTCACTGATGACAAGTCTCTTTGCTCACGATGTGATGATGGATGTGGCTTCAGTAGTATGTTGACCTTTTGGGCTGTGGAACTTTGTTGAAGATAGCGTCCATTAATAAGCATACTAAAAGTTAGTACTAAGCCAAGCCAGAAAAGAAAAAACAATATCCCAGAAATTACCCAGAGTTCAATCCAAGGCGATACCAGGTATGTCTTTTTAAGAAAGTGAAGAAAGTTTTTTATTTGCTGCTTGAATGGTGTTTTGACTGGCGTCGTTTCCGGCTCTCTTGGATCCAGAGAGAACGTATCAAAGTTCATGAAATAGCCAGAAGCAGTTCGATCAATTGTAGGAATTGCAACGGGATTAGTTGAAATGTTATTTTGCTCTTGACGAGGTATGTTGATGTAGACTTCTGTATTAGGTCTAATTGCAACTTGTGAATTAATCTGATGTTCATTTTGAATTTGAATGTCTGGTTCAAGTGGAACAAGTTCCATAGCATTGTTGCTTAGTCCTTCATTCCTTACAGGTGGCTCTTCAAAAGTGATGAGTCTTTCTGTTTGAACTTCTTGGATTGTAGCGAGAGGAGGGCGTCTGCTACTGTGGAGACCACGAGGCCTACTGCTTATTATTGGCCACATAGTGTGGTTTTATTAAGTCGATTGAGACAAATCTTTTCTCCTTTTTTCCGGCAAGAGGCGGCAATAGTACAGTTATTGTTCCTTGTACTGCAAGGACTGGTACATGTGTTCTGTATGAAGGTCCAAATTCCTTTTTGTCTGCAATTTTCTCTCTGACCAGATCCCCGACTTTTGGGATCCAGACAGGTCTTGCCGTGTCCACCTTGACTTCCCCAGTGGCGGTCTGCTTTAGTCGGACATTGCTTTGTTTTGCCCTGGATTTATTTAGATCCTTAAAAACAGCCAAACGATCATGGATATCAAATAGTTTTTCATCCGCCACTGCGCCTTCACAATCAAGATCAGGTACCCACATTCGTGTCCCAAAGAGGACTTCATATGGAGTGACACCCCCTAGAGATTTTCTTGGCTGGTTGTTTAACGCCCGCTGTACCCCATAAAGGTGTTTGACCCAACTACCGCCCTTGCCTAATACCTTAGCTGTTAAAGATTGCTTTAAGTCCCGGTTTTTCCTCTCCACAACCGAATTTCCCTCTGGATGGTACGGAGAGGAGTACCGCAATGCTACGCCCATTCCTTCCATGGCCTCTTTTTAAGCCCGAGAGCTAAACGCAGGGCCGCGGTCAGAATGTAACGTGCTAACTGCGAATGTGCCGATAAAGACTCGCAAATCTTTGATAACAGTTTGAGCGTCAGCCGAGCGCTGAGGCCATACCCATAGGAATCTCGAGCAGGAATCCACTGCAACCATGATATATTTGTAAGCTCCGTCCGTTTGTAAGGGGCCGCAGTGGTCCAAGTACACACATGCAAGAGGTTTGTCTGATTTTAATAATGGCGTCTGCGCGGGTTTTGCTACTGTGGAGCCTTTCATCTGCTGGCAGATGTCGCAATTCAAGACATAGTCTTTAGTTTGCTTAGTTAACCCTGGCCACCAATAGCGCTGTTTCAGTAAAGAAATAGTCGCTGTAACGCCTGTGTGCGCAGAGCCCAAACCCTCATGTGCTGCTAGTATTAAACCTTGCCTACGATCCATATTTGGTATTACCCTATCCCCCACTCCAGGAATCTGAGCATATGGAATGTTACTTGCATCTAACTTGTAGGAGTATTTGAGTGGCAATTTTTTAGGTACTGCTGTGCTGCCTTTGCGTGAAGCAATGACAGCTACCATAATCTCACCGTCTATTCTCGTTTTGGAATGAGTGAGTGCAGCTACGGAAGCCGTGCAAACAAACCCCTTTGCAGCTTCATCAGCCAATGAATTCCCTTCAACGTGAAGGCCATCACGTTGATGACTCAGTGTATGGATCACGTGAGTCCTTGGTAGCTTGTTTTTCAACTTTGCTACCTGTTCCCATAGCATTTTATGCTTAATTGTGCCTCCATTGCGTTTTTGTGCACCTCGGATAGAACTTTCCATCCTGCATGCTACCTTTAACGATAGCACACGCTGCACTATATTGCTGCTTACTTCCTATGGCCGGTTGCGAAGATCCGTCAGTATAAATAATATATCCATACTGATCGAGAGGTAAGATTTCATTTGGTAGAGGATATTCGTGTTCATATTGCAGGAAAGCCTGTGTTTTTAAACTTGGATCAAATCTGTATTCAACGTCCGTTGCAGTAGGAGCATTAGCCCATCCCATTGTATCCATCTTGGATGTAAGGCTTTCGCATTTGGAATGCTAGCCTTTGTAACAGCTTCTAAAGCCGGTACCGGGGTTACAACAATAATGCGTTTCCCCTGTGCCAGTGCTCTTTCTCTTGCTACAGCGGTCTGAACAGCTCTCAGGATTTTTTCTGTTGAAGTGAAGCGCATTTCTGCATTTGTGAACAGGTGTGATTTGTATGCGATTGGTACTGTTTCTCCTTCATTGAAGGTTAAGTAAGTGTACCTGCATTGACCCGCAATTATACGATCACCAAGTGGCGTATGTTTACGCGTGTTTGCAAGCTATCACGTCTTCCTGGAGTGAACGAAGAATATTAGTATGTTCTTGTGTCCAATTTATGGCTGAAACGTCAGGTTTTATTAGGTCGTAGAAAGGTTTTACCCATTGTGAAAATGTATGTTCTGCCGAAATTTAGGAATCCCAGTATTGATTGTAAATTTTTTAATGATTTTGGAGGCTGGAGCAGCGCACATTTTTCTAAAAAGTTTGCTGCTAGACTTTTCCCTTCACTTGACAGTTCATATCCTAAAAATAGGACATTGAGGTGGGCTATTTTAGATTTTTTAAAGTTAAATTTGTAGCCCTCAGTGGCAAATCCCCTAATAATGGTGCTTACCCTGGTCAAGTGCCTCTTTAAGTCGTCGTCCGTTAGATACATATCATCCACATAGGACAACGCTTCTTCATCAAATTTTTGAAGTAACTCTGTTACCCTTCCTGAAAATACCCCGGGGCTATTCTTATACCCTTCGGGGAGTCGACAAAACTGTCGCTGGGACCCTAACGCTGAGAATGCAGTCAGATACCTGCTTTCAGGCGCTATATTTTGGCAAAAAAATCCATTTGAGATATCAAGTGTTGTTTTGTATTTTTTCCGCACAATGTTATTCATTAATGCGGCACTATGTGCATTTTGGACAGCAAATGTCTTTGTGCATGAGTTTAAATGTCTGTAATCTAAAACTAGACGATATGTATTGTCGGGTTTAGAGACGAGAAACAAAGGATTGTTCATTAGAGAGGTACATTTTTCAATGACCCCCTGGTATTCAAGTTGATCTAAGATCTCCCTGACCTGTTTTTTAGCTTCTTGCTTTATTGGGTATTGCCTCTGAGGATTAGGTGAAACTTTTAACGGGATCACGTGGTAGGTTGAATCCTCATCCCACCCACCGTGATTTTTGTACAATGCTGGAGCTTCGGCTACTGCCCACTCCCGTGCATATGTATGTTTAAGGTGAACGGGAACATGGTCGGAAAATGCAGGAAAAATTATACTTTCTCCCCTGGGGCACTCCATTACGAATGCTGGTGGCATTTATTGCACAGTTGTTCTTCTAGTATAAAATATATGTGCTGCAACAACTGTTAAACAGTGGCAGAGATATATGATCAGCAGTCCAATGAATAAAAAGGGATAGTACAGTTCTACCATTTTGTAATAGTCATGAACATATACATGAATATAAAATGCATTTATAAAATAAAGCGCATACTCCTACGATGCCTGTCTAGATGTACCTAAGTGTACCTAGCATGTGAGTAGGTGCGAAAGAAGCCAAGAATCCCGCTAGGATTTAGACAAACCCCATTACCTGAATAATGAGAATGTGGGACCTCGTCCTGGTCTCGAGTTGGACACCCCGCAAGGGATGATTAGACCACTGTCAGCTGGAGCGACTGCATGCAGGAGCCTCAGCGTCTCTGGTCAGTGTGTCGGCCTGGAAGTCTCGGTTCCCTCTAACTGCTCATAGCAAGAGGTGCTGTATTTATACAGAAAAGTATAGAGTCCCTTTGTCCCGTGTGTCTTGTGTAGGCCATTGTTGGGTATGAAGATGACGTATGGGATGAACCGTTTACGTAGATGTTTACGCAGGTGGATTCTAGCCCCTGCCTGGTTTCCTAGAACTCTTATGAATATTTAATCATACTGGATGAGCACATCGAAGATGGTATAGGAGGCCATTGTTCGGGAAAAAACCCTCCTTCAGTACCCAAACCACAGTCTAGATAAGGTTCAGCCCTCAGCGCCTGTTATTGTGAAGAATAGGGAACTAATGTAGGTGAAAGATTATGCCTATATTAGGGCATCTCAAACCATGCCTATATTAGGGCATCTATATGAAACATAACAATATAGCCACTCATACACCCACTCACACACCAATACAACAACTCACAAACTCACTTATACACTAATAAAGCCACTCACACAGCCAGTCACACACTGATACAGCACTTCACACACCCAGCCATTCACTGATACAGCCACTCACACACCCAGCCCCACACTGATGCAGGCACTCACACACCTAGCCACATACTGATACAGCTACTCACATACCCACTCATATACTGACACAGCTACTCACAAACTCAGCTACACAACTACACAGACATTCACACACCCACACAGAGACTCACAAACCTATTCTCACACCCACACAGACACTCACACACCCATACAAACACTAAAACTCCCAGACGGCATATGACAACAGGTATTCCGACATTCACACACAAACATATAGCATACAGTTTTTCTTATATTAAACAGAAAAGGCGGTTCAAACAATACATTTTTTTTTTTCGAAGTATTGGAACAAAATGCATAGATCTCCCAAAGAGTAAATACTTTATTGCACACTGGGCAGAATATTCAAATTTTTAGGAACTCTGGAACCGTTGCAGGTAGATAAGCAGCAACTGCAGCCTGCACTGAATCACCAGGCATTACCTGCACCACATGAGAAGTAGGAGCATGTGGTGCATTGTGTTCTATCTCTGCCCTTGCAAGAAGGTGAGGGTGTTTTAGCATGCAGCTGGTTCCGTGGGAGTACCTCTGTGAAGTCTCCCTTTGAAAGTTCCTTCTTACAGAGATTGCATTTTACTTTCTTAGCTATCACCTTCTTCTCGTCAGCAGGAATGCTCAAAAATTTCCAAGGGTTGGACTCTTTCTTTGTTGGTGGTACATCTTTTACAGAAGAAGGCTCTCTGTGCTGCTTCTCCTGCTCAACATTATGTCCAGATGCCATTTTGATAGTGAGGGGAAAAAAAACACCAAGCCAAAAACTCTCACAGGTTAGCCAGCCCTGACCAAATCATTGCTATGTTCTCCTTGATTGCTTATCTGTGTCATGCAGACTGGTCCACTCCATTTCAGTGTATTATTTACAATAGGCAGTGTAAGCCCCACACCAAATATATATATAAATTACATAAGGGATATAGAACCCCCTGTCATGCATTATAAGGATATTGCAAGTCACTGAGGAGTTCCAAAACCAATACAGAGGAACAAGGTGGAAGGCTGAGTTCCTTTATAAGGCTATGGAACTCCGAGGTGACTTGCAATATCCTTATAATGTATACCAGGTGGGTACTTTATTCCATATAATACATTGGCACACCATCACCTTTCCCATAAGCCACTGAAAACCTTGGTGCGTAGCTCTTTCCTATGAAAGAGTAAGCATGGTTGCAAACATGAAGAATACAAATAAAACCTCAAGTGCAAAATTAAACACATCAAAAACCTATTAGTTATTTGTTGCAAACAGATATTAGAAATAGTTCAATACAAGTCAGTTTAAAAAAAAAAAAGCAGCACTAGCTCCAAATATGTCAAAACATGCAGAAAGATTCCAGCTTTACTTTAACTATCTAAGGAGTGCAAAAAATAAACATGTTCTCTCTGCTTCCTAAAGCTAAAAAAATAGAGCAGAAGAAAGACAAGTAACATTCCCTTTTCATTGCTTTAAACAGCTACTTCAATTATGCTCCGTGACCTGACCAGCCTTTCACCTCAGCTGCTGGCTCTGGCAGCAGGCATTGTGACATCAGAACTCAACTGTAATAACTTATAATAGCCAAATACTGAAGTAATTTCTTTATAATTGGTGGCTGGGTGTGTCACAAGTTGCCGATTATAAAGAAATTAGAGATAGGTTTTTATACAGGGATTACAGAATCACATGTATTATATATATTTTTTTATCAAGGGGTCCTCCTATATGTAACTTCTGTTGTATTAGCCTGGATAGTAGAGCTTGTCCTTAAACTCAGAGGGGTCACCCAGAGGCTAATCACTGGCCAAGCTTGAGATGTCAGACCAATTGCCCTTATCATCCTCGGTTGTTTCACGAGCACTATAATCTTTTGTAATAAAGTGCTAGTTCATTTTATTCATGACCAATCTCTCCAAGTATTGAGACAGAAAACAGGTCAAACTGGCTGTGATAACTGCACCAGCTGCATGAAAAAACACGTCAAAGACACACTGGCTGCCGCAAGATAATTTATTGCCAGTCTGCTGATCTCTGGCCACTGTGCCCTCCTGCCTTACCAATATGTTAATTGTTCTTGATCAAGGTACACTCTATTGGGTCATTCAGATAGTCTTAGACCATCTTCTGAATTGTCATTGATGCTGCCACTTGCTGTGCCTGTTTGGCCTGTGCCTTTGAAACAGCTGTTGTTATGGGATTTGAAATAGCTGGTGATGGTGTTGACTGCTTCTGTAGAGACTGCAAGCCAACTGTACCCCCTTCTGTGGAGGTTGAAGGATGCACTTCAGAACTTGTGCGCTGGACTCAAATTTGCAGTCGTCCTTCTACTTGATCACTTACTTTATTGACAATCCAAGTCTTGTAAACTAAGATATCCATTTCAGTAAAAAGAATGAAAGTGGTCAGCACTTTTTTGTATCATTAATCCGGTATCATGGCAAAGATGTAGTCTTTGGAGGACACAATCTCTTTTTGCAGCCTTTGGTTAATGTTCAAGTGAAGGATTAAGATACCTACCAAAGAAGTTGCTTCTTCATTGACAAAGATAAATGTTTGTCCCACCTTTTCAACAAAACTGTAGCAGATGCAACAACAAGATTGCTTAGCTCATGGTACTGTCCTCCTTGCTGCCTTCCTGTGTTATAATCTTGAAAGAAAGTAGCATTTGTATCAGACACTCAAGAAGCTCCTGTATGTGTATCATGGTTTTAGCAGTTGTATCCCTTCTTCTTTGAATTACGTAATTGTTGATAGACTTGTACTGCTCAAAAAGGAACTCTATGCTTAAGCCATTCATAGTCCCTGTGTTATACCTGCCCTTCTTAGTGTGGTCTTCCACCAAACTATTTGTCTTCACTCTTCCTGTTTTCTGAATTTCATTTTTTTGGGCATTAGGACTCCATGCGCTTTACCACTGCTAACCAGTGCTAAAGTACTTGTGTTCTCTCGTGATACCATTGGTTTACACCTGATTGGCATATTTCATTTGCTTATGAGTCCCTGGTATATGAACTGCATGTACAAAAGGCCGGTATATTAAATGCGAACAGTGGGTTTGCAGCACTCATTGTCCCACCTACTTAAGTGGCACATGTCTCAGGCCTACTACTGCAGCCTGTAGTGCAGCTGTAAAACTGCCAATTCGACCTGGCAAATAAACTTTTTGCCAGGCCTTGACCTTCCTATCTAAAACATATAAGTCACACCTAAGGTAGGCCCTGAACACCCCATAGAGCAGGATGCATTGTATTTAAAAAGTAGGACATGTATTTTTAAGTTTAACATGTCCTAGTAGTGAAAAAATCCTAAATTATTTTTTCACTACTGTAAGGCCTATCTATCCCATTGGATAACAGTGGGTTACCTTGTTATATTTAATAAGTGCTAACTTTTGGTTGAGAACAGATAGGAAAGTCAAGTTAGGACTCAAATAAATTGTAATGTAACATCCTTTTAAAAGGTAATATTGTATTTTAAATCACAATTCTGAAAATGCCACTTTTTGGAATCTTGTATTTTTTTGTTTTAACCATTTGATACCTTCTGCCTGTGTCATAGCTCACATGACTGTGAATAGCGTGGGGGTTGGCCTTTGTGCTTTTCTCCCATACAGTGAGACAAAGGGTGACTAGGGGTCAGCAGGGTGGGCCGTCCTGCCAGGATGGTTGGAGCAGAGCTGTTCCCTGGCCCACCTACATTTCAAAGATCTGCCTCCAGCACACACAAAGGGACCCCATACAAGTCTTTTTTTGCCCCAGACTACATGGAGCCTTGGCAAGGGAAGAACTTTACAGAACCAGATGTGGGGAGGGGAGGGAGCCAGGATGTCACCCCCATCTCAAACAGTGCTGAGAATTTACGGCCGCATTGCGTCACATTTGTAAATTTCGGCTTGTGAGGAGGCTTATCAAGGACTCCATTCAGTCGTGTATTATCGAGTTGTGATCGTAGGATACTGGACAAAATATTACGTTTTTATGAGGACATACAACTGCCTATACAGTTTTTCTCGAGCATAATTGACTTGTTTTTCCCAAAATCTACTCACTGTTGGATATGGATTTAGGACGTTGTGATAGCGGTTTTTGAAGGCCAAGGACGCCTAGATAGTACACTGTTGAACTGGCTTGAAAAAGTCTTTTGAACAAGACGAAACACGTGTCGACTGAAGGCTGAATCTGTGCTGAAAGAATTGGGCTGATTGTTGCTGAATATATCAAGAAATAAAACCAACACTTAAATAAGTGAATCAAGTGGACTCTGATACTTGTTTTCGTCATGAGAAGAGAGACCTTTAATAGTGGATCTTTATTTTGAATAATTGCTACTATACTAATGACTTAATGGTCTAATGTTTTATTCAAGAGAGTGCTGTAAGAGGGTTCTAGTTCATTCATTGTCACCCCCATCTCAAAGGCTGGCCCCTGGTATAAATATTTGACCTCCTGAACCACGTCTCCAGTACACTCCTGGCACTGTAGAAGTCTACAGAAGGACTGACTTGTACTCCAGAGGGCTTTTCTGCTTCTTGGGACCTGCCTGGTTCTTCAGTAGATTGCCATGCTGCTTGAGGCCTGCCTTGCTGCTGAAGGAGAGAGGGACATCTCCTTGAACCCAGGATTAAAGAGTGTCTCCAAGGGCTAGTTGGCTGGCTCCCTGTATGAGCTACAGGGAAACAACAAGTTAAGAGATCTTGAACCCTGCACCTAGCCTCTGCTGAGTTAGTCTTAACCCCATATGTGGTACTTCCCAGTTCCTGGATCCCTGGAAGTGGTGTTAAAGGTGTTGCTCCTGCCTAGCCCTAAAAAATGGGACTTATTAAAATTTTCACCAAAAGTGACAGAAGAACCAACAGAAGACCAGGACCTACCTGCCAGCTAATCCACCCAAAGTGCATCGCCAGTCAACCTGGCTTCACTGTAACTCCGGCTATGTTCCTCTCCGCAGCAGCAAATCTTGTTTAGCTAGACCTCTGAGTGACAGACAGGCTTGATAAATTAAACATACAGATTGAGGGTGACATAATGCAGACTATTAGGGTAATATTCTGGGACAATGTAACACTTAGGGGCCGATTCCGATTTGTGTCGGTAATTTCTCCGACCGAGCCGGCCTCGGAGAGATTTCCGACCGAATCGGACCCGTGCAGTCCGACCGAACGAGTCCGATGCATTCGTATGCCACCGGACACGAGTCGGTCGGACTCCCATTGAACTCAATGGGAGCCGGTCGTACAACGCGTACGCGGGCTCCCATTGCCTCAATGGGTGCGAGGCAGACAAAGGCGCCCCCTACAGCGAGTACGCCGCGAGCGCTCGCGGCGTACACGCACAGGTAGGGGGACCCATGGGTCCCCCTGTGTGCGCCTCGCACGGGTACGCGTACAGGGGGTCCGACACGGACCCCCAAAGTACGGCTCCGACAGCGAGTTCGAGTCGGACGGCGCAAGTCGGTCGGAGCGGTCGAGGTGCGCATCGTACTTACCCGGCCGGAAAACGTCTCCATTGCGCGGTGCGAATCGGGTCCGAGCGAGTCGGTCGGAGCGGTACGATCCGGGAACCAGTCGGTCGGAGCGGTCGGGTCGCCCGGACGAGTCGGTCGGCGAATACGCATCGTACTCGCTCGCCCGGACGCGCGTACGACTCGGTCGGAAAATAGGGCTCCGGATCGGATCCGGTAAAACCGAATCCGATTCGGAGCACTACCGGCCGAGATCGGAATCGGCCCCTTAGTTATGACATTCTCTCAGTGGAGGTCAATTGGCCACTTGAGTTTGTAAGAACAGCCCCACAATGAGAGAAGGTTATTTTACAGTCTTTCTCTGTGCTTGTTCCCGAAGTGGTTTAAACAAGCGTTATGCTGTAGAATGGGCTCTAGCACAAGCCACGGTATTATTCTGCAAATATGTAGGCTGGGATATGGACTCGCCTTATCATGCTATACCCATAAGGTCCAGCCCGCTAGTGCAACCACAATACCCAATAAAACATGAAACAAAAGCTCCTGTGAAAGAAATTCTCTCACAGCTAGAGTACCAGGGAATAGTTGAACCCTGCTATTTCCTAACCCCTTGTTAGGATTCTTCAATTTTGGCAGAACATACATACCAGATTATGCACAATGTATAAAACCTTTATACAATTTAATTCACCCTGATTTTTCCAGTACACCTTGGACATCAGAACATACACAAATACTCAGATCACTACAGACTGATGTGCTTGCATCAAGAAACTTACACACACGTATCAACAAAGCAAACTTGGTAATCTGTATAATTGCGGATGCCATTGGCTTCACATCTGTAACATTCATTGAGGGTGACACAGTGCTGATTGCATATAAATCCCATCTATATTTAAATGTTGAAATGCGTTTTGCAGCCACTGAAAAAATACTGACTGCATTTAAGATGGCTGTCATAAAAAAAAGACCACAGGCTCAAGGGAAACACATAATTGTTGTTACTCCTATTCCAGTCTTAGAGGCTCCTATAAAGGCCAGCGTTCCTAACATGAAAGCCCTACATTCTAGATAGATAGAGTGGGCCACTCCCTGACAGCTACTGATGTAGACTATGTCTTTGACCCTCTTTTACAAGCTCAAGAATTTCTCCAACATGAACATGAAAACCCCATGCCCAGTAATATATTGCCTCTTGACCAGTATAAACATATCATATATTCTGATGGTTCAGTCCAGCCTGCTATAGGCACCAAACGCCAATACTACATGACTTGCACTGCGGTACAAGGTGTCATGATGGATGGAAAATTAGATCCTCAAAAAATGTTATGCAGTCCCTAGGGCACTGAAATGCACAATTGCATGAATTGAATATCTTGATTCTGCACTAGAAAATACAGACCATAATTCACCACACTCATAGTGAGTGATTTGTTTTATTGTGTCCAGTCTTTTAATGAAAATTTACATAACTGGTGCCTGGATAGATTAAGAGACTCAAAATGGAGTAATATAAAGCATAAGCTGCTTTGGGGAAAGGTGGCACAACTTGAAAATAGTTTGCCACGGAATCATGTGATACACACATTGAGTCATCAGTGTGTGGAAATACACATTGTAGGGAATTCACTGGCTGATCAAGCTGCCAAATCTGCAATTTAGACTACTACAGTAGCTGCGATTACTCATTCTCATACCAGGGTAGATGAAGATATCATGGCTGCCTTCAATGCTTCAAGCAACGGTGCCCCTTTACCTAAAAACTATCCAGCAAAAGATTCCTACCACTTAAGTGCACAAAACATTCCTTTTGCTACCATCCCTGTGGTGGGTGTTTGTGTGAGTCCCAACCAAGACCGCAGGCTGGAATTAATAATTGCTGCCCATGAGGGTGTAGTGTCTGCCCCTGCTGGTGTGGTGGCCATAGTTTCTTTACTACAGAAGCACTACTGGTGGCATGGTCTGTACACGCAGACAAAACAGTATGTCCTTAGTTATGACATTTGCCAACAAATTAAAAGCTCCACCATTGCACGCCCACCACAGACACCCGTCTTTGTTTCAAATAAATCACTCCAATGTGTGTACCTCTATCATTTTTGTTCCTTAAATTTGGATGGTGCATTTAAATCAATTCTACTTGCTGTAGATTCTTGCTCCAGATTCAATGATCAGCTCATGCTCGCACTGTTATTAAAGATTTGCAAATCTTTATAGGGACATATGCAGTAGCTGCATTCCACTCGAACCAGGGCCCTCCTTTAGCTTCTAAGGCTTACAGAGATAGTACGGGAACCCTGGGTGTTGCTGTGCATTATTCCTCACCATATCTTTCTGAGGAAAATTTGATTGTGGAGAAAAAAAAACATTACTTAAAGCAATCCTTAACAGCTAGAGTGTTAGGCTCAGATTGTAGCTGCATCCATCACTTCTATGGCATTCAGAGAGCATTAAATAATCTGCTACTCCTAGCAACAGAGTTGTTTATGATGAACTACCTTTGGAGGTTTATACCAGTTCTCTTCTGCTAACTGAGGCTCTGTTTTTCAACAGACTGCTTCTCGTTACTTTGTTGATGTTGATGACTTTTCTTCTGATTCTTCCCATACTTCACTACATGGTGTATGTGATTTTCTTCTTTAACTGAAACCCACTTATCTCATCCCTCCATTGTTTTGCATTTTGATTGCCATCTTGTTACTTTTCCTGCTTATTTGGATTGGATTTTTTCTTCTTGCTAATAAATGGATATTATCTCCCATAGCGTTCTGCTGCAGAACTGGTAATCAAGGTATTGAAACTTCATTTGTGAGTGAAGAGACCTGTCCCTTGTGAACATTTCTGCTTTTCCAATATTTGATGGAATTGTTTGGGATAAGGTCCCCTATGATATTTTTAGTCCTACTGAGACTCTGAAGACTCCTTATGTTGTTAAGGTTGCGATGGGTGACGTGATTACCCCTAGCTTTATTTCTGATGATTGGGATGTAAACACAGTTACATCAATGCTCTCAGAGCTTGAATATTATACTGTATTTGAAAGAGAAGATCTGTACCTCAACTCTGCTAATTATGGAGAGATGTTTGCTATCATCACTATGCACATCATTATTTACCTAGAGCTAGTGTTCTACATAGAGATTTCAATTTTACACAATGGCAACATTGCCCGACTCCTCCAGTTGGTAGCTCCAAACATATATGGACAAGTTTGCATATTTTTCTGGTCATAATTCCTTGAGCCCAGTTTCCTCTTATTATACACTTACTCCTTTACAAGCAAAGAAAAATATGCTGACCCAAACAAAATTGATTTATTCGGATTTATTAATTTCCCAATTGGCCCTAAAAGGCTATGACTATTGGAAAGATACTATTGATTTAAATCAATTTGGAGAACAAAACACTGCAAGAGTAGGGCACAGATGATTTTCTTAAATGAGACAGTACAGCAGACTACTTACTTGGGTCTAGCCATAATTAAATAAATTAATTTGCTCAGCATTGCCTCAATTGCCCGTTTTGATAATTGGCTGTATTTGGTAAATTACAGCGAGGAACAGCTCAATTGTATGGTGCAAAATGGTACATACAATTCTACGCTTTTAGCTCCTAACAGATGGGTATTGTGGCCAGTGAACACAAATGGTTGTCATGCATGTTTATATAACTCTACACCGGGTTTTAAAGTTAGCAGACTGGATCCTTGTTACATCAAGTCTCAACACTCAGTGGTTATTAGTACCTATTCCATGGGAAAGTAATGCCAGCAATGGTTGTAACATTCAACTTTGTCTGCAATATTTTAATAAAAGAACATATTTCTCTCCTATTGGATGACATGGATTTGCAAGACTTCTTGTCAGGTCCTAGGTCTCCTCGTTCTAAAATATTAATTTATGCTGACTATAATGAAGTTTGGAAACTATCACAAATGGAAGCTAATGCACATTTCAGGAAAACAGATCAAGCTAATTCAGAAAAGCAACTTGTTGTTGTTGATAATGGCATGAAAACATTGTCAACTCGTATTTACAGTTTGTATAACATCGTATCCTCTGCAATTGACATTATACAACATGACAAGTTTTTATTCTACCATGTGAAGTCAGCTTTTTTTGATTATTCAGTTGAGTTGGACATTGCAAGTTTTAAAATTTCACTGTGTGCCATGGAAATACTATAACACAACAGAATCATTCTTGCTTTTAAATATAACATGTAGGCAACAAGTAATGGCTAAGGAAGACGCTACCTATACAATGTTAAACATCGAGAAGTTTGAAAAATTGCCTTTCACAGTAGCTGAGAGATTGTCAGCAGTATGGTTAAAACACGGGGTGATTTCTTTACCAATTTCATCATTTTATTTCACATCTTACTTGAAACATTTTCCAGTCTGCAGATATGAGTATTTAGGGGAGAGTTTTGTCCACAAATTGTGGTCATTGCCCTTTTATTGCAAATTGTATTGTATTGTAATTGCATTTATATAGCGCTTACTACCCCTGATGAGGATTCCAAGCGCATTTTCGGCGAGTAGCACGCTACTCCAGAACCCAAAAGGATTAGTGGTGAATTAGTATAGTGAAATATGAAATTGATTTGAGCTGTGAATGTGTTAGACTGTTATTTGGATTGAAAAGGATAGTGGAGGAATAGAAGAGGGAAAGGTTTGCATTTATATTGTGCTTGCTACTCGTGATGAGGTGTTGAAGTGCTTTTTGGCAAGAAGCACGCTACTCTGAAACCAAAAAAGGATTAGTGGTGAATTAGTCTAGGAAAATATGAAATAAATTTGAGTTGTGCACGTTAGTCTGATATTTGGATTGAAAATGATAGTGGAGGGATGGAAGAGGTAAGGGTTTGCATTTATATAGCGCTTGCTACCCTTGATGAGATTGTTGAAGCACTTTTCAGCACTTAGCATGCTACTCCGGAACCCAAGAAGGATTAGTTGTGAATTAGTGTAGGGAAATATGAAAACTAATTTGATTTGAGTGGTGGACATGTTAGTTCGTCATTTGGATTGTAAAAAAATAGAGGGGGGATAGAAAAGGGAAGGGTTTGCATTTATATAGTGCTTGCTATCCCTGATGAGGTGTTGAAGTGCTTTTTGGCGGGTAGCACACTACTCCGGAACCCAAACAGGATTAGTGGGGAATTAGTATACGGAAATATAAAATTAATTTGAGTGGTGGACATGTTAGTCTGTTATTGGATTGAAAAGGAATAGTGGAGGGATAGAAGACAGAAGAGTCTAGAATGGTGTTTTTGGAGTTCATAGCAGTAGGAGGGGATTTGGGATGAGTAAAGGGGAGGTGGAGGGGTAGAGTCAGAGGGGAGGGTTTAGCAAGGCTTGTTTGGGAGGTCTGAATAATAAAAGAGATATGAGATGATGCAAGGAGGGGTATAGGAGGGAATAGTCATATAAGGGTCATTTTGGGGATCATAGTAGTGGTATGGGTTTTGGGATGAATGAGAGAGTGGAGGTAGAGGATACTTTGAGAGAGGCATAGGGTGAGAAATAGGGTAGTGCATTGGAAAGAGTAGTAGAATCAGGTTTGAGATGAGTCAGGGTGGGGGTAGAGGATATATTGCGAACAAATATAGGGTGAGATATAGGGTAGTGCATTGGATATGCTGAATTAGAAGCAAAGTAATAAATATAAAGATACATAAGTACATGGAAGGTATGTATGTATAAGGAAGGTAATATATGTAGATTAAAGTTGCATTTAATAAACTCAGACTTTCAATTGTTGCTGTACTTTATTTTTTTTTTGTAATTCAATAGTGAAGCAATTGTAGATACATAGTTATGATAAAATATTTACTTATTTATTCAGTCACGTACATACATGTTAAACATAGAATAATGTAACTATAAGTAATGTGTACATTTGTATCTTTAAAAGCATAATTATTATACATGTTTATACAAAGCAATACACATAGGTAGGTGCACATCTATAATCCAATCCTTGTGGAAAAAGCGATGGTGAAGCCTCTTCTGAAAAAACCTAGCTTGGACCCGGATCTACTTAGCAATTTCCGCCCTATTTTGCTCCTCCCAGGGATTAGTAAAATAGCAGAGAAATATGTCAACGCGGAACTCTCAGCTTACCTGGAATCCCACAACCTCCTCCATTCCTCCCAACTGGCTTTCGTCCGCATCAAGGAACAGAAACCACGCTGTTGGCAGTTGTCAAAGAATCAAAAAAGGTTCTTGACGCCGGAGGATCAACAGCGATTATCCTCCTGGATCTCAGCGCGGCCTTTGACACGGTCAACCACCAAATTCTGATCCATTGACTCAGAAGTTTGGGGGTGACTGGAGTAGCCCTAACATGGCTGCAATCATTCTTGGAAGAGAGATCCTTCCAGGTGTTCGAGGGTGATGTCACCTCAAAACCTCTACCTCTCCATTGCGGAGTCCCTCAGGGGTCGTCCCTTTTTAATGTCTATATGACTCCGCTCACAGAGATCGTGCTCCCATTTGGGGTCCATATAGTGACTTACGCTGACGACACCCAATTGGTCGTAACTTTGAATCACTCTGACAACGCCTCTATTGGCCTTTGTCCCTGTCTAGAAGAGGTAGTTAAATGGATGAATCAATCATATTTAAAACTAAACAGCGACAAGACCGAGTTGATGCTCCTTGGTAATCCATCTCTCTTCAAGGCAGACGTTATATGGCCAGCTTGCATGGGACCTGTCCCGGTCCCTAAGACCCAGATGAAGAGTCTGGGTATCTGGCTGGATCAAGACCTTAGATTTCATGTCCAGGCACGGAAGGTTGCGGCGTCCTGTTATGGCATCCTCAGGATGCTCCGCAAAGTGCTTCCACTCCTCCCCTTCCAGGCAAGAAAGCTCATGGTTCAGGCACTTATTCTTTCCCGCTTAGACTACGGGAATGCCCTTTACCTTGGAGCTCCAGCCTCGACCCTCACAAAACTCCAAACGGTGCAGAACTGCGCTGCGAGAACCCTGGTGGGGACCTCGAACCGGCAATCTGCAAAGCCCGCCTTGAGGTCCCTGCACTGGCTCCCATGTTCGCGAGAGAGTCAACTTCAAGGCCATTTGCATCACCCACAAGATGTTAACAGGGAATTGTCCTGTGATCAATCACTCCTTGGTCCAGCCTTACGTTGCGAATAGACAGCTGCGCTCAGACGATCTATGCCTGGCCGTTGTTCCCAGGATTAAAAGAGCCAGAAGTGGCGGTCGCCTATTCCCTTATAACACCGCCAAGCTGTGGAATACTCTCCCCCTCAGCCTACGTAGGGAACCCAGCCATCTAGCCTTTCGGAAATTATTGAAGACCTGGCTTTTCCCCTAAGTGTGCTGCGATACCCTTCTCTGTTACTGCCATAGCGCTGGGATGCCCATGGGTAGCTACGAGCTCAACAAATACTGTCTCATTCACTCATTCATTCATTCATTCAAACAAATGCTTATATACAGGTCCAGGTTTGTTTTCTTCAGTAATAGGCATATGTATGACTTTTCGGTTCTTCAGGAAATAACCCCATAGCTACCTTTTTTAGTGGAAACCGTAGAACACCTAGTTTGGTGTAGCTTCATTCAGCCGTTTTTACACAGTGATGACAAACTCTTCCTTCCAATGGAGTAACAATGGGAAATGTCACTTTTAGCAACTTCCCTTTTTTTGGCCTCTGCTTAATGGTTCTATAGGAAACTTGTCATGCCAAACCCAAACTGGATTAACTTTTTTATTGGCAAGTTTCGTGCAGATTCGTTGAATGGCTCCAGAGTGATTAAGGAAACCAAAGATGCCTTTTCAATGGAAACCCTGACCTAATTATAACTACAAAGGCGCTATAGCTGCTTCTGTAATAGATAGATAGATAGATAGATAGATAGATAGATCGATAGATCGATCGATCGATCGATCGATCGATAGATAGATAGCCTAATAAGAGTGAGATCATGCAATGGATTTAGAAAATACATTTCCTTCCACATATGCCTATTCACAAATCGGATATAACATCCACATTCTATATTGTGCGAACAAATGCAATTATTTGACCTGTGCCTCGCAAGTTTATTGAACCAGGAGGCTTATTTTACAAGAAAGAATGAGTTAGTGCTTCCTCTTTCCCAGTGATGTATTTACAGCGCGTGATATTTATTTCAACTGGTTGTGTGCCACTAACAAGCTTTTTATTAGAGCATGGTGCAGTGGTTTTAATTTTCAAGCATCTCAGAGGCTGGGAGCTTTCCCATTATGAACTCATCTATCGGCCCCACGAGGGCCCAACTCCTTCTAGGCAGCTCAAGTGAGGTTAAATTAGATTTTTTACCCTTATTAAGATTTAGATTTCAGGCGAATGAAAATAATATCGCATGTGGTGCCTGAGGAATACACCCAATCTACTGTTAAGTGCTTATATTTCTGGCTTGCCAGCGTGCCCTCTTCTTACTGTACGCATTGTTTATGAAACACCTACAATCCCTCTTGGAAAAGTGCAAAGAATATGCAGTATAAAATAAAAGTTGAGTAATATGTAAAGTAAATGTTTGGAAGAGAGTTCCTTACTTCCAGAAGAAAGGCATAAGACACGGTGCAGGGAGCTCATTAGCCAATGGCTGTAGGGCGCTTTGCACTGGACAATGGCGCCCTATGTTGGCTGGACTCTTACATTAAAAGGTTGAAGAAATTGCACAAGTGACGGGAAGCAGTTTTACATGCTAGCTATGGTTTCAAGAATGTCTTTTTAGTCAGTCGTGATGTTCGGGGCACCTTGGCCGGCTCGTGAGGTCTTTCCCTTAGTTGCGCTATATGATAGTCAATATATTTCTACCAATCATTCACGTTTATTATACTTTGTTGTGCTGCTGCTGTCAGCAGGAAATTGAGCTTTCTCATGCATATGTATGAGGCCGCGTAAAATCCCATTCACGGCCTATAACTTCCCTTGATGGAGGCTTCAAAGGAGCGCAGCACATGCCAGGTGTTTATAAATAACTTGCGGCACGTAGCTCCCTGATCGGACCCCTTGCTGAACACCTCCTCTAGAGCAGGATATGTTTCTGTGCATATTGTATCCGATCTATAGCCATATATAAAACAAAGAAGCAGAGGGCAGATAAAGCAGTTTTATGCGTAAACATAAATATAGGTGTAAAAAATGTCTTCTCACTGTACGTGGATTGCTTCTTCGTCAATGAATGTTATATCATATGTTGTAAAAAGCATGATACAATAAATATATATGCGAAGTTTTCATGATGCAAAGTCAGCAGTGAAAGACGAAGAAAGTAGCTTTCATGAGTATGCTCAGCCACCTGAAAACCAAGCAAAATGAAAATAATATAATTATGAGGTGTCTGGGATTAACATTTGCTTTAAAGTTTTATAGAAATCCTCACGTCTTCACATATTGTTCTTCATTCTGCACCATTACACGCGAAGGCTATTGTCTAGAGAATGGGCAGTACCTCTTATTTAAAGAAGAATGTGTACGCCAGTCATGTGTTTCCATTCATAGTATTTGAGAAGAGGGGGTCATTATGAGCTATGATAGATCGATTACATCCGCCATAAACCGGCAGATGCCCTGTATTTGCCACACTTGTAGTTCACCTGCCTCGTGTCATGGGGGCCTATTTACGAGAAGGTTTGTGCCGCGTTTGCACCATGCAAACTGGTACATGGCGACGGAAACCTTAAGTAAGATTCATGAAGCCACGCAAACCCACTTGACGTGGCCCTGAGTGGCTTCATAAATCTGAAGTAACGCAACGCAGCACAAATCGCTGTGTTGAGTTACTCTGCTCTGGGAAGGGCTTCCATGGGCGTTGCGTGGGTGTTCCCACACAATTGTGGGCGTTGCGTGGGTGTCCCCACACAACACTGCAAGGGGGACCGTTAGGGCAGCTCCTAAGTGACGTGGAGGCCTTACTGTTCCCAGTGAATGACCCGTGGCTGCACACAATCGTTCTGTGCTGGTTAGGAGTGGCCCTGATACACCAAACCAGTGCCACTGGATGACCCCCCCTACCTGTTTACTCCGCTGCCGGTGAAACTGTGGGGACTGACAATTGGAGCTTCAGGGTCGGCCCGGCCCGTTGTTGCCAGGCGCCTGACCCTAAAATGGCGCCCTGATGAGGGACGATCGAGCCTGAGGCACTACGAACGCTGATGGAGCGGGCAAGGAAGGAGCAACTGCCCAAAGGGTGTATAGTGGCTGGGACCGAATCACTTGCTGGGCAAGGCAGACGCCTGGGAGCCATTCAGGTCATTGACATGTATCCCTAGGTGCCTGACCCAAAGATGGCGGACTCCCAAGAGGAGTAGTACAGCACCAGGTACAAGAAGCAGCCCACACAACCACAGAGGCTTTGCTTGGTAGTCGAACCTACTAGGCACTGCAGGGATTTAATTCCTGTCATGAACATTCTCAAGGCGGGAGAGACACCCTGGAGAGGGGGAAACAGCCTGCAGGGGACTGCTGACTGGTAGAGGGGGAGAGTCCCTGCATGCGCCCACCCGAAGCTCGGAGGGGGGGGAGAGAGCTCCACTCCTTCCTCGGGACTTCCTACATTAGGCATGGGGTCACCGGAATAAGGGGACCTCGCTGAACCTGACCTTAGGATGGTGCCTGTGTTTTGGAACTCTGAGTATTTGATGAGTGATGCGATCATCTGTGAGCTATACCGGAGCTGCTGAAAGACTCATTAGTCGCCGTCCTCTACCCTCAACCTCCCTTAACTATGTCACCTGGACTCTGCATCTTATGGATTTCCCCCCTGGGACCCATTTTTCAAACAATCTCATATTAGATGCCGAGATGACTCTGCGCGGTGTTTGTTTATTGGCATTGGCCCGAGTATCTACGTTGGCCCACCTGGGTTCTGGTCCCGCTTGCTCTAACTTTTGGGCCTCCATAAGACACTTTTCTTCCACTGCCGGTCTACCAGAACTGATCTGCTTCCCTGCCCGCTGTTCTTTTTTTCTCCCCTCCCTTCCCTTCTTCCTCTACTGGGGTCCTGATCCCCTATGGTTGATTATGCAACTGTAACTAATGTAACCATGCAAATCTGTTATCTTTGTTATTCCCTACTGTGGAAACCTGAGCAACATGGCTGATGCCCGGTGGAGCTGCTAGACAGCTATAGAGGAGATCGGCCCTGGTTCACCCCCTTGACCATCACCTACCCAGCCGAACATTAGGCATAGTTCTCCTCGTCTCCCCTTTTTGTCTCCCTCCGCCCCCTCCCTCCGACGAACTTTGTTCTTTTTCCTGTTTTCTTTTTCCTGTGTTCTTTTTCCTGTGTTCTTACTATGCACTTGTAACGGATGTCATTTGTAACTTGTAACGCAACAATCCTCATGTAAAGCGCTCTGATACCTCCGGGTATAGCCAGCGCTATATAAAACTCTTCAAAAAAAAAAAAAACAATTCCCATGGTTTTTGATGCATTCCCAGATTTACCAGAACTGGTAAACCTGGGAATGCAGCAAAAAGTTACACCTTCCGAGGGGAGGCGTAATGAGGAGAAATCAGCCGTGGCCAGTGCAGGTAAGAGCCGTGGGGCTGTAGGGCCGGGTGGGGGGATTTCGACAGACACTGACGAGGGAAAATTGTTTATTAATTTAATTTTCCTTAGTTGTCATCCACCACCCCACTGCTCTTACTTTAATGGGCTGGGAGAAATATCGCTATTTCTCCTTGTTTCTTCCTCTTTCTATGTGTGCTGCATTCTGCAGCACACATAGAAAGACGACTGTGCCTCCCAGTATTGTTTTTGTGTAGGAAGGTGACCCTTACTGCATAAAAACAATCCTGCATACAACACAGGCTCCCTTGTACCATGATGCGAGGGTGTCTGCACTGGCGCTAGACTGCCAAAAGGGTACATGGGAAACTGCAGGAATGCGCTATATTGCCTTAAATGCAGTGCATTCCTACCCTTTCCCTATTGTGCAGTTCAGCACAGTAAGGTGACTTGCTGCGGTGCACTGTGTGACTTTTTCGTAAATAGGCTCCTGGGTTTCTAATGGTGGAGCGTTAGCTGGCTGACCTATGGGCACCCTTAATAATCTGCAACAGGGTCGCCAACTCTATATTAAAAAGCTCACATTAATTAGGAGGGCCTGTGGATGTTGATATTTCTTGCCCTGTTCTACATGCAGGATATGGGGATAATGGGCAGCCGCGAACTGTCAGTGACATCATGCACTGAAAGAAAAAACTCATGTCTTACCAGGGACACTGCTATTTTGTTTAAGGGAAACATATCTCAATTTTGATGGTTCATGTCTTGGAAGCACAAAAAAAGGTTGAGAGGGTGCCCATGACATTACTACCCACCGTGCATTATAGTCTCGCATGACAGCGGGAGTACTTTCAGTAAAATGCCTTACCAGTGAAGATGGGAACTCTAAATTTGTTTGGTTGGCTGCCACAGGTTTTGCAAAGATGGAGACTCTGCTGCCTTAGCTGTTAAGTGCCCTTACCACTAAACTTATATTGCTCGAATGCCAAAATCACATAAAGTCAAGCAGAGCACAGTGTATATGGTACATGTGCCATAGCCTGGATTGTCAATAGCAGAATTAATGTCAGTGCAGTTGCCACCACCATACTACACAATAACAGTTATTCAATTGTCATTAATTATGCTGCCCAAAATCGAATCAATGGAAGATTTACCACATTTGACTGGAATCAACACATACTGCCCACATTCCTTACTAAATACCTCTTCATCTAGCCAAATATATCTAGAAAAGCAAATGAATTGATGGAATATTTTCTAATCACCACAGCAAATCAAGGTGGCATTAGACTCAGGGCTTCACATACAATAGAAAGGAAAACTTATTATTAGGAAAGGTCAGATTGTTGATTTGACATGGTGTTGTGTGTCAATAAGCAATGTCTGTCGGTTTTTATATTTTTATACTTTTTATCACAGGTTTATGAGATCAGTAGGAGAGGAATATATTGTGTCATTGTCCTGAAAAAGGTGGTTTTATCCTATTCAAACCACCGAAATGCGTCAACGCCTTGTTTTTGTTAAATTTGTGCTACATTTAATCACATTTTAATATGAAATTGGTTTCTGTAATGTGATGTTCTTATGTATTTTCACAAATTAACTTGATTTGATGACAAATGTGACTGTCTTAAGTGTTGTCCCCCCCCCCTTTTTATATTGTATTTTCAGAAGACTCTGTGTATGTAGGTTTTATCAATTTTTGTGATTAATTGTAACAGATGTATTGTGAAACTGAATATTTGCATTAAAATTGGAAATATAAGTATTTCGGTATTCCAGTGAGTTCTCAGCCTTTCTAAGTCTGATTGTGTATGGATTGTTTACAGAGCGATTGATTTGAATGATAAAGTGTACCTGAAGAGAACTATATTCGTGACTTTTGAGTCTTACCAGTTGCCCTGTCCCTTTGGTAGGTGGGGCCCCTCTCTTTGCATTTAATGTCGTTTTGTAAAGCCAAAAGGAAAGAAAAAGGCAACTGGCATTCTCCTCCCAATCACTCAGGATCTGGAACTCCACTGTATCCATTAGGAGTATCCCAACTCTTCTCCAGTTTAGAAATGTGATGAAGGCATACCTATATGAAGAACATTGCATCACAACTCAGTAACAGTGCACTCCCACTCTCTGAACAAAGTTCCCTCTCCATGCTCTTATTGAGTGTGTCTTTGTCTTTGGCCCTGTAGAACATGCTTTGCCTTTCGGCTATGTTTGTGCTACACATTACCACTTTACCACAAAATGACATACATACATGTAAAGCAATCATCTTGTACTTGAACCACACAATTAATCCATGAATATCCTTTGAACATCCATCCTGTAAATGTTTCAGCCGAGTCTGATTCACCAGCTGAAGTGTGTAGGCTAAGGGCCTGATAACGAGTATAAGTGCTAAATATTGTACCTTTGTATTAAATGAAACTGCTAATACGAACTTAATTATTTACAAAATGCTTTATTAAGAATACAATGTGCCAAATTTATGTTTAAAAATGGAGTGTGTTAAATGAAAAAATTGTAGTAGGTAACCATACTTAAAACCTACAGGTCTGTAACATAGAAATGAGGCATGGATTCTTAACTTGACATAGCTGAAGACACCATGATTTAACATGAACAGAAAAAGGAACAAGGGAACCCTTGTAGTCAGAAGGGACCAAGGGTAGTAGTAATTGTTAAGAGACAACGGTCCCTTTCAAGGAGAATCAATATAGATAGCCACAATATTTCAATCAAGATTGGGTCTATTTGTGTCTGGATGGACGGTATTTGAAATGTATTAATACACATATAGAACAAGACAATACATAAACAATTAGTGAGCAGGACGTGACAGGGTATTTGGAAATCAGCCGATTTCCTTACCACAGGCAGGTGACTTAAAAGTGACTCTTTAGTGAAGATACAAATTAACAGTAGTCACAATAACAAAGACATCTAATACTCCACATAATTCTAAATTTGCAGTTTAGAGTTTAAGATGTAAATGTCGACGACGATTCGATCCCCAACAAGGTTATGGGATTATCATCAGGACTAAGCAATCAAGCAAATGCCTGGGAAGTTGCCTGGATAAGTTTGGGAGAAGGTAGAGGCGTAGAGGGGGTAGGGAAGACAAGAGGGAAGAGTTTAATAATCTTAGAGGTATAGTCACAGAATTGGTTTACCACGCTAACTAGCGCGTGAGATAACATTCACAAGAGTGAAAAACCACATGCTGGGGCCCCAGTGTGGTAATGCTGTAAGTAAAAAGATGCATCGCAGCCAGAAAGGGGATCAATGCAACAGAATGGATCATGCAAGTGTAAACCAAGGTGATGCTTAAGCGTAACGGGCGTTCAGGGTGCGCAGCGCGGTAGTCCCCAGATAGTTGCGGACGGGCCAGTGCCTCTACATTCCAGAGGTGACCTATGCTAACAGTACTGGTGTTGGCGCGGGCGGGCCAATAACTCTGCAATTGGGAAGTCACGATTGCTAGTAAAACAGTGAAAGGTGGCAGTCGCTGACGCTATGCTAAAATATCAGGAAATTGCTTACTCTGAGGCATACTGTGAAACTGTGTCCTGGGTTAATTGTAGGATGCGCTATAGCCTGGTGATGGCTGTAGTGCGATCTTAATGAAGGTCCTGGCGGCCTAAACAGGGGGAAGAGATTGGGTGGTTACAGTAGAAAAAGAGGTGGGGGGCCGGAATGGTGCCGAGTGGGTGTGGGTGCTTACTGGGTGGGGGTGTGTAGTCCGGGGCTAGGTTAAGCTGTAGTAATTTGCAAGATAGTAGGTCCCAGGAGGAGAGGAACACGGCGTGGAACCGGAAAGGTTCTCACCAGTACCCGGTCGGGTGTGATCCAGTTGAGGGATGCGGTCCGAAGCCTGGAGGGTCAAAATAAGTGAAGGGGCATGAAGATCAGGTATGGAATTGGACCAGGGAAGGTGGACTTGAACTAAATTGCTGATGGCATGCACCTGGGAAGAGGTCTACTCCCTATCTTCTCACCAGAGTACAATCATCTTTTAACCATGTGTCCTTGGATGTTTCGGCACATCCTTTCTTGTTTTCCAACATGTCTTTCCATGAATCATTCTCCGTGTTGTCTACATCTTTTTGCGGTGAGAACTTTACTATCAGTCATCTAATACAACAAATGTCTATTCATTAGCTACTAAGCAGTAGCTTCCAAAATTGCAACATCTGCAGCAAAGACAAGAAAAACATCTTGCACAACCATCGTTTAAAGTGAAAAACTAGCATTTTAGTATTATTGTGTCTTCATGTTAAATCATTGTTAACCTCTTCAACGTGGCGCAAATTTTGACGCGTGCACAGTTTGGACGGCCCCCGGCCGTCCGACGCACACGAGCACCGTGACGTCGCACGGCCGGGGGCCGTCCGACGCATGGAAGAGGTTAAGAGACAACGGTCCCTTTCAAGGAGAATCAATATAGATAGCCACAATATTTCAATCAAGATTGGGTCTATTTGTGTCTGGTTGGACGGTATTTGAAATTTATTAATACACATATAGAGCAAGACAATACATAAACAATTAGTAAGCAGGACGTGACAGGGTATTTGGAAATCAGCCGATTTCCTTACCACAGGCAGGTGACTTAAAAGTGACTCTTTAGTGAAGATACAAATTAACAGTAGTCACAATAACAAAGACATCTAATACTCCACATAATTCTAAATTTGCAGTTTAGAGTTTAAGATGTAAATGTCAACGACGTTTCGATCCCCAACAAGGTTATGGGATCATCATCATGACTAAGCAATCAAGCAAATGCCTGGGAAGTTGCCTGGATAAGTTTGGGAGAAGGTAGAGGGGGTAGGGAAGAGAAGAGGGAAGAGTTTAATAATCTTAGAGGTATAGTCACACAATTGGTTAACTGCGCTAAAATCATATTCGCTAACAAGAAGAAAGAATGTTAATGTTGCAGCATAAAAAACGTGTGTTTATAGTAGTGTGTGTTCTTAGACTAGAGCTTAATTTGGTGTATGTCCCGTGTCCCATAATCTCTGAGAGGAGAATCTTTACTGAGTTTTCATGGGCATACTTTTATAAGAAGTCTCAGTTTATTTCTTGATCTGTTTTTATTTGAGCTGAGAATACTTTCCAGCTTATTTTGCTAAAGCTTCATGGTTATGCTTGATTCTCTCATCAGGACCCTTCATGGGTATCTGAACTGACACCTTTAATCCTTCTCGCATTAAACTTGACTAAGTTTAGAATGGGAAAGTTTATTTATGGAACACTCTTGTTACATTTCATTGTATTGATGCTTTATTTGATTTGCTAAATTGACTTATCTCATTAAAAAATATTGATTGATTGATTGATATATTCACCTTTAATGATTAAACTTGGAAAATAATACTTAAATAAAATAATGAATAACTTTAATTATTTTACAAAGATTTGAAAATAAAACACTTTAACTCACACTTAACTCTCTTTATTGACCGAACTAAAAGTAATGATAATTGATAACGATTCACATTGACTTCAGCTCTGTGCATCTCTACTGACATCAAAGATCCATCGACCTGGACGCAGGGTTCATGGTGATGAATACGTTTTTGAGGAATAAGTATAATCCCCTGCTACAACACATCCAAACTGGAAATTCCAACTTCTGGGCAAAGAGGTGTTTACACAGGGGTCTGAAAACAACGGCCCACTTGTAATTAGGCCCTAAGTAGATTGTCAAATGTTCCGGCCCAGGTCTTAATGCAGCCTACTGAATTCAGTAGCCAAATGGTGGCCACAAAAGCCTTCTCTAAAAATGTGGTATTTGAGCTGAATGTTCTGGGTTTCTCGATTGGACAGTTGGTGCAGATATTATTTGTGGGACTAGTAAGTAAGTAAATTTTTTATTGATTTTGATTAATTAAAACCATTACAAAAATGCACGATAAAAAGACCTCGTACGTAATAAGACAAGAGAAGTATAATTCTAAAAACGTAAAAAGTCTCTGGTGCAAAGGCACCGTTGTTCAACTTCTTATGTAGAGGATCAAAGGTTTGTGCTCTTAGTTTCCGATTATGTAGTTTAAAACTTCCTTATGTGGTTCTTGCATTTATGCGTGGCACTGCTCTCCCTTGCTTTGATTCTACTAGTGACAGGAATTTCACCAGCTTCCCGTTTAGCTACGGGTCCTTGGAGTCAAAGCATGCAATCACAGCCTGCCTCCGGGTTCAAATCCCTTGTTCATTAAAGTGGGCTCTAAGTAATCCTGTCCTTTCCGCCTTTAGTTCGATACAGGAGCAGATTACGTGTTCCATGTCTTCAGTGCCATTCCCACATAATCTGCATTTATTTCCAAATTTTTCCCTCTGCTAGGGTGGAAGGTGCGGGATTGCTGGCAGAACTCCAAGCCTGTACTTTAAAAATTGTTCTTTGGTCTTCCTGGAGTACCCCAGGTTGAAGTATGGGTGTGGCCCAAGTGACTTGAAACCGCTCAGAGTCAGCCAAGCGTGTCTCCTGCGGACAAAGGCGGCTTTGTCTTCGACAAGGGAGTATTTTTAAATTACTTTTTTTACTACTTGCTTAAATAGCAAGTGGGTAGTTTGAGTTTCCCATAGGTCAGCTAGCCCGGTAGTAGCAAGTGAGGCCTCCAAGTATTTTCTAACCGGTGAATTGGGTGTGTTAGAAAATTCTTGCCAGAGCTCATGGTTTAACGTGTTCCGTGGAGAGTTCTTAATTTTGTGCCAACACGTTATGTATGAACCTTGCCTAGCCAAGAGTTGTTTAGTAAGGCCAAACTCCAGGCGAATCTGTGCGGGTGAAGCGTAGGTTGGAAGGCTAAACATAACTCTGTAGGCCTTAGCCATGGTGTCTAACATGTTTGCGTCCCTGCCTCTCAGTGCCTTGCTGCCATAAGTGATGGTGGGTAGGATTTTGGTTTGGGCGACCCGAAGGAGAGGTGAGAAGATAGGCCCTGTAAGCTTTGTTTTTAACTGTCTTAGTGTTATTGCTATTGTCATTCCCTTCCTCCTGATAGCCTCAAGTTGGTTAGCGAACTGACCGCCTTCTTCGATGGTTACACCTAAGTATTTGTAAGCAGGGGTGTTCTTAACCCTTTCAGTGCTCATGACGGAATGGTTCCGTCATGAGCACAAGTTCTAGTGTGCTCATGACGGAACCATTCCGTCATGAGCACATGCTCAGGAAATCCCTCTGCTGCAGACAGCAAAGGGATTTCCCTTTTTTTTTTTTTGCCTGGGGAGCTGGGGAAGAGCTTCCCCAACCTCCCCAGGCCAATTTTTGCATTTCATTGAAATGACGATCAGGCGCATGGCGCGCTATCGTCATTACAATGAAATTAAAACGGAAACTTAGTTTCAGTTTCTCAGTTTCGGTGCTTGTGGGGCTATCTCAGCCCCCCGAGCACCGAAAAAGATGGGAGAGGTATCGTTGGAAAGGGGAGAATCTCCCCTTTCCAATGGTACCCTTCCCTAGTGGATCCCTGCTTGGGGATCACCCCAGGAGGGTGATCCCCAAGCAGGGATCCACCAACTAGCACCAGGGAGGGGGGAGCGGCTTCTTGGGCAAGGGCCTTTGCTCCCCCCATTTTATTTTGGGCACAACAGTCTTTCTGCTCCCCCTGGGGGGCAGATGGGGGCAGTAGCCCCCAATCTGCCCCCCTGGGGGGGCAGAAAGCCTACTAGACACCAGGGATTTTTTTTTTATTGACGTTGGGGTGGGGGCTGCCCAAAAAGGGCAGGGCAATGCCCCCACCCCCCCACATAAATGTCAGTCTTTCTGCCCCCCCTGGGAGGCAGATGGGGGCAGTAGCCCCCAATCTGCCCCCCCGGGGGGGCAGAAAGCCCACTAAAAACCAGGATTTTTTTTATTATTGACGTTGGGGTGGGGGCTGCCCAAAAAGGGCATGCCAATGCCCCCCCCACAGAAATGTCAGTCTTTTTGCCCCTCCTGGGGGGCAGATGGGGGCAGTAGCCCCCAATCTGCTCCCCCGGGGGGGCAGAAAGCCCACTAAAAACCAGGGATTTTTTTTATTGACGTTGGGGTGGGGGCTGCCCAAAAAGGGCATGCCAATGCCCCCCCACCAGAGAAATGTCAGTCTTTCTGCCCCCTCAGGGGGCAGACGGGGGCAATAGCCCCCAATCTGCCCCCCAGGGGGGCAGAAATCCCACTAGAAAACAGGGATTCTTTTTTTATTGATGTCGGGGGCAGGGGCTGCCCAAAAAGGGCATGACAATGCCCCCATCCCCCTCCAGAGAAATGTCAGTCTTTCTGACCCCCAGGGGGGCAGAAAGCCCACTAGAAACCAGGGATTTTTTCTTTTTATAATGTAGGGGTGGGGGCTACCCAGAATGGGCATGATAATGCCCCCACCCCAAAAACAATTACCACAGTCTTTCTGCCCCTCCCTGGAGGTATATTGGGGCAACAGCCCCTTATCTGCCCCCCAGTGGGGGGCAGAAAGCCCACTAGTCCTCAGGATTTATTTATTTTTAAATTCAGGGGTGAGGTCAGCCCAGAATGGGCAGGCCAATGCCCACATCTCCCCCAAAACATGCCACAGTCTTTCTGCCCCCCGGGGGGGCGGATGTGGGCAGTGGTCCCTGATCTGCCCCCGGGGGGGGGCAGAAAGCCCAATAGGCACCAGCAATTACGCTGGCTTTTTTTATGCGTGGGGGCTGCCCAGAATGGGCATACCAATGACCCCATCACCAAAAAAATAGTCACAGTCATTCTGCCCCCCTTGGGGGCATATCGGGGCAACCCTCCCCCCCCCCCGATTTCCCCCCAGGGCGGCAGAAAGCCCACTAGGCACAGACTTGTTTTTAGCACTGTGCCCACCTGTGGATTTTGGGCCCTAGCGCAGCCGGCACATAGGGAAACCTAGCAAACCTGTACATTTTTGAAAACTAGACACCAAGGGGAATCCAGGATGGGGTGACTTGTGTGCCTCTCACCGGGTTCTGTTACCCAGAAACCCTTGCAAACCTCAAACTTATTTTAAAAAAACACTTTATCCTCACAATTCTGTGTTGGAAAGTTCTGGGATCTGCGTGGATCCACAAAATTCCACCCACCCCGCATTACCCAAAGTCTTCCTAGAAAAATGGTACCTCACTTGTGTGGGTAGGCCTTGTGCCCGCGACAGGAAATGGCCCGAAACGCAACGTGGACACACCACATTTTCATAGTGAAAACTGACCCTTTTTATGCAAAGTGCGTAGCTGTCGATTTTGAACCCTAGCTCTGCCGGCACCTAGGGAAACCTAGCAAACCTATACATTTTTGAAGACTAGACACCCAGGGGAATCCAGGATGGGGTGACTTGTCTGGCTCTCACCAGGTTCTGTTACCCAGAATCCCTTGCAAACTTCAAAATTTGTAAAAAAAAAAACATTTTCCTCATATTTCTGTGTTGGAAAGTTCTGGAATCTGTGTGGATCCACAAAATTCCACCAAGCCCGCATTCCCCGAAGTCTCCGAGAAAAATGGTACCTCACTTGTGTGGGTGGGTCAAGTACCCGCAACAGGCAAGGGCCCAAAACCTATTGAAGCGACATCAAAATTACCTATCAGAAAACAACCTGGTTTTGCAAGGGGGGTCCCATGAGTTTTTGGCCCCGGGCTCGGCGGCCATCTAGGGAAACCTACCAAACCCACACATTTCTGAAAACTAGACACCCTAAGGAGTACAGCAAGGTATGGCTTGCGTGGGTCCCCCAACATTTCCCTACCGGGAATCCCCTGCAAACCTCAAATTTAGATGAAAAAATCACTTTTTTCTCAAATTTCGGTGTGGGAAAGTTTTGGAATCTGCGTGTATCCACAAATTTCCTTCTACACAGCATTCCCCCAGGTCTCCCGATAAAAATGGTACCTCACTTGCATGGGTGGGTCAAGTACCCGCGACAGGCAAGGGCCCAAAACCTATTGAGGCGACATCAAAATTACCCATCACAAAACAACCTGGTTTTGCAAGGGGGGTCCCATGAGATTTTAGCCCCAGGCTCGGCGACCACCTAAGGAAACCTACCAAACCCACACATTTCTGAAAACTACACACCTGGGGGAGTCTAGCAAGGTATGGCTTGCGTGGGTCCCCCAACATTTCCCTACCCAGAATGCCCTGCAAACCTCAAATTTTGCAGAAAAAAATCAATTTTTTCTCACATTTCTGTATGGGAAAGTTGTAGGTTCACCGGGCTGACACAAATTTCCTACCACCCAGCGTTCCCCCAGGTCTCCTGATAAAAATGGTGCCTCACTTGTGTGGATAGGCATAGTGGCTGCAACAGGAAATGGGCCAAATTGTACTGTGGAGACTTCAAAATTACCTATAACAAAACTACCTGGTTTTGGGGGGGGCACGTGGGGTTTTGGCCCCGGGCTCGCCACCATCTAGGAAACCTACCAAACCCACACATTTCTGAAAACTAGATACCCTGGGGAGTCCAATGAGGTATGGCTTGCATGGATCCCCCAACGTTTCCCTACCCAGAACCCCCTGCAAACCTCAAATTTAGCTGAAAAAAAACACATTTTCCACATATTTTTGTGTGGATCACCGTGGCGGCACAAATGTCCTACCCCACCGCGTTCTCCTTAGTGTCCCGAGTAAAATGATACCTCACTTGTGTGGGTGTCAAATGCAGAATTGGCTAAAAACATATTTTTAAAAAAAATTTAGTGCTTAGAATTCTCAGTGCTATACCCTTATTCCATATGTTTTGGGCTCTTCCCAGTCACAGGCCGTTGACACACCCACACAAGTGAGGTATCATTTTACTCGGGACACTAAGGAGAACGCGGTGGGGTAGGACATTTGTGCTGGCACGGTGATTCCACACAAAAATATGTGGAAAATGTGTTTTTTCAGCTAAATTTTAGGTTTGCAGGGCATTCTGGGTAGGAAAACGTTGGGGGATCCACGCAGACCATACCTCACTGGACTCCCTCGGGTGTCTAGTTTTCAGAAATGTGTGAGTTTGGTAGTTTTCCAAGATGGCCGCCGAGCCCGGGGCCAAAAACCCAGGTGACCCCTCTTGCAAAACCAGGTTGTTTTGTGATAGGCCATTTTGATGTCTCCTCAATACGTTTTGGGCCCTTGTCTGTCGCAGGTACTTGACCCACCCATGCAAGTGAGGTATCATTTTTATCGGGAGACCTGGGGGAACGCTGGGTGGTAGGAAATTTGTGGATCTACATGGATTCCAGAAATTTCCCACACAGAAATTTGAGAAAAAAGTGATTTTTTCAGCGAAATTTGAGGTTTGCAGGGGACTCTGGGTAGGAGAATGTTGGGGGACCCACGCAAGCCATACCTCGCTGGAATCCCCTGGGTGTCTAGTTTCCAGAAATGTGTGGGTTTGGTAGGTTTCCCTAGATGGCACCCGAGCCCCGGGCCAAAAACTCATGGGACCCCCCTTGCAAAACCAGGTTGGTTTGTGATAGGTAATTTTGATATAGCCTCAATAGGTTTTTGCCCCTTGCCTGTCGCAGGTACTTGACCCACCCATGCAAGTAAGGTACCATTTTTCTCGAAACACTTTGGGGAACGGGGGTGGGTGGAATTTTGTGGATCCACGCAGATTCCAGAACTTTCCACCACAGAAATGTGAGGAAAATGTGGTTTTTTTTACAATTCTTTAGGTTTGTAAGGGATTCTGGGTAACAGAACCTAGTGAGAGCCAGTCAAGTCACCCCATCCTGGATTTCCCTGGGTGTCTAGTTTTCAAAAATGTATAGGTTTGGTAGGTTTCCCTAGGTGCCGGCAGAGCTAGGGTTCAAAAACTACACCTAGGCACTTTGAAAAAAAAGGGTCATTTTTCACTGTGTAAATGTGGTGTGTCCATGTTGCGTTTTGGGCCGTAACCTGTCGCCGGTACTTGACCTACCCACACAAGTGAGGTACCATTTTTCTCGGAAGACTTTGGGGAACGCGGGGTGGGTGGAATCTTGTGGATCCACGTGGATTCCAGAACTTTCCACCACAGAAATGTGAGAAAAAAGTGTTTTTTTTTTACACTTTTTTAGGTTTGCAAGGGATTCTGGATAACAGAACCAGGTGAGAGCCAATAAAGTCACCCCATCCTGGATTCCCCTGGGTTTATAGTTTTCAAAAATGTATAGGTTTGCTAGGTTTCCCTAGGTGCTGGCAGAGCTACGGTTCAAAAACTACAGCTAGGCACTTTGCAAAAAAAGGGTCATTTTTCACTGTGAAAATGTGGTGTGTCCACGTTGCGTTTTGTGCCGTTTCCTGTCTCGGGCACTAGGCCTACCCACAGAAGTGAGGTACTGTTTTTCTCGGAAGACTTAGGGGAACGCAGGGTGGGTGGAATTCTGTGGATCCACACAGATTCAAGAACTTTCCACCACAGAAATGTGAGGAAAATGTGTTTTTTTTGACAAATGTTTAGGTTTGCAAGGGATTCTGGGTACTAGAACCTGGTGAGAGCCAGTCAAGTCACCCCATCCTGGATTCCCCTTGGTGTCTAGTTTTCAAAAATGTATAGGTCTGCTAGGTTTCCCTAGGTGCCGGCAGACCTAGGGTACAAAAACTACAGCTAGGCACTTTGCAAAAAAAGGGTCATTTTTCACTGTGAAAATGTGGTGTGTCCACGTTGCGTTTTGTGCCGTTTCCTGTTGTGGGCACTAGGCCTACCCACACAAGTGAGGTACCATTTTTCTTGGAAGACTTTGGGGAACGCGGGGTGGGTGGAATTTTGTGGATCCACGCAGATTCCAGAACTTTCCACCACAGAAATGTGAGGAAAATGTGTTTCTTTTGACAATTTTTTAGGTTTGCAAGAGATTCTGGGTAACAGAACCTGGTGAGAGCCAGTCAAGTCACCCCATCCTGGATTCCCCGGGGTGTCTAGTTTTCAAAAATATATAGGTTTGCTAGGTTTCCCTAGGTGCCGGCAGAGCTAGGGTTCAAGAACTACAGCTAGGCACTTTGCAAAAAAAGGGTAATTTTTCACTGTGAAAATGTGGTGTGTCTACGTTGCGTTTTGGGCCGTTTCCTGTCACGGGCTCAAGGCCTACCCACACAAGTGAGGTACCATTTTTCTTGGAAGACTTTGGGGAACGCGGGGTGTGTGGAATTTTGTGGATCCACGCAGATTCCATAACTTTCCACCACAGAAATGTGAGGAAAATGTGTTTTTTTTTACACTTTTTTAGGTTTGCAAGGGATTCTGGGTAACAGAACCTGGTGAGAGCCAGTCCAGTCACCCCATCCTGGATTCCCCTGGGTATCTAGTTTAAAAAAATGTATAGGTTTGCTAGGTTTCCCTAGGTGCCGGCAGAGCTAGGTTTCATAAACTACAGCTAGGCACTTTGCAAAAAAAGGGTAATTTTTCATTGTGAAAATGTGTTGTGTCCACGTTGCATTTTGAGTCGTTTCCTGTCGTGGGCACTAGGCCTACCCACACAAGTGAGGTACCATTTTTATCGGGAGACTTAGGGTAACACAGAATTGTAGAGCAACTGTTATTACCTATTGACTTTTGATGCATTTCTGCCTTCCAAATGAAAGACAATGTGTAAAAAATAAGTCATTTTGAAAAATGACCTATAATTCTCATGCTAGTATGGGTATTCCCAATTTCGGAAATGTGCAAATATCTACTGTTTCTAAACTCTATATTTTGTTCCCATTTCAGAAATACATAGGTGTCTTTCATACCGATTGTTCCATGTATAGATTTTCCCAGAATAATTGCTATATACCCGGTACATAATAAAAAACCATTGCAAGTTGCTGCTCAGTTATTGGCTCTGGGTTCATTGGGTTCTTGGTGAAACTACAAGTCCTATATATCCCCACAACCAGAAAGGTCCAGCGGATGTAACGGTATATTGTTTCAAACAGCTGTCATAATTAGAAGAAGTTACAGGTACAAACGTTAACACAAATGGCTGTTTTTTTCAACTAATTTTCAATTTTTCCTATATTCAACGGTTAGTTTCTATAAAGAAACCTTGAAGGATCTACACAAATGACCCCTTGCTGAATTCAGAATTTTGTCTACTTTTCTAAAAGGTATAGCTTTCCAGGATCCATTATTGCTTTCATACCCTTTTCTACCATTAACTGGAAAGAGGTTGAAAGCACACAAAATAGCAAAAATAGGCTATGTCCCAGAAAAATGCCAAAACTGTGTAAAATATTTTGGCTTTCTGACAAAAGTCTGCTTTTCCCTGAAAGCTGGGAAGATGATGATTTTAGCACCACAACCCCTTTTTTGATACCATTTGCAGGTAACAAACCAGACGCTTTCATCTGTAGCCCTTTTTTCCCATTTTTCCCCCAAAACAAAAATGTAGCCGTATTTTGGCTAATTTCTGGGTCCCCTCCAGGGGAATCAACAAACTCTGGGTACCTTTAGAATCCCCATGATGTTGGAAAAAAAGGACGCAAATTTGGCGTGGATACCTTTTGTGGTCAAAAAGTTACAGGGGCCTAAGCGCAAACTACCCCAAATAGCCAAAAAAAAGGCTTAGCACGGGGGGGGGAGGCCTAGCAGCAAAGGGGTCAATTGGAGTTTTTTCCAGGTACCAAGAATGGGTCCGTCGTTTGCCGTTTATTGTCAAAGTTTTTGTTTTATTGATGTTTACTTCTAAAAGGTTTTCCGTAGCGTACTTATGCATTTTATTGAGCAAGCGTTGCAAGCCAACTTGAGTTTGGCTTTTTAGGACAACATAGTCGGCGTACGAGATACTGGGGATAGCTGTGCCTCCGAGCTGTGGGGCATGCGCATTGCAGGTGCCAAGGGCTGATGTCATGTCCGCTGTATACAGGTTGAACTGCGTTGGCGCAAGCACGCAACCTTGTTTGAGCCCTTTGAAGGTTGGTATACGCCTTGAGAGATGGGAGCCGTTACCTAGTTTTTCCTGTATCCATGTGCTGGAATGGAGGTGTATTAAAATATTCAAAAGAGGTGACGGAATTCCCCAGGAGGCCAACTTTCTCCACAGTCTTGCTCGGTTGACATTGTCGAAGGCTGCCTTGAAGTCAATAAAACAAAAGTGGATCCCCTGTTTGGATGATTTCGCCTTGTCAATAAGCAGTGACATGGTTAGTATATTGGTCGATGTTCCTGTATCTTTGCAAAACCCTGTTTGGTAAGGGGGGATTATTTCTTTCTCTTTTGCCCAGTCCTGGAGCTCTGTGAGTAGGGTACCGGCGAAATATTTCGCCTCTATATCTAATAGTACAATCAGGCGATAGTTTTTTGGTGAGTTTTTGTCGCCGGCCTTGAAAATTGGAGAGCTTATAGAGCCCTTCCATGAAGCGGGTAGGAGTCCGGACTGTCTGATGGTATGAAAGAGGGGGGCCAGTATTTCTGACCAGTACTCAGGGTCTTGTTTGAAGAGAGCTGGTGGAATCCCGTTAGGCCCCAGGGCCCCTTCTCTCCTTCCTTTTGTGATTTGATTTTTAATTGTTGTCACTTCATTTCCCTTTGCCTCTTCCTCTAGGTTTCTTTCAGGTTTTTGTTGGTGATCCATTGGTTATCGAGAATTGCTTGCTGACTAGATGTTTGCTGATTAAAATGTGATTCTAGAAAAGATGTCCACGAGTTCTCTGTAATATACGATGTCAGGCCTCCCTGTGCCGGTTGTAACATTTTGTTGACAGTGGCCTGAAGCGCATGCTGTTGGTTGCTTGGGAGTCATGATAGAGTTTTACCCAGAATGCATTTTCTTTGGACCTTTTGATTTCCCACTTGAGTTTTTTAGTTTGCGCTTTCCTTTGACGGAGTTGCTGATTTAGGCCCGCGTCCCCAGGGTAAAGCCTCAGCGCTTTAAGAAGTTTGTTTACTGATTTTTTGAGCGATTTTTGTTCGGTTCGCTGTGCTCTCGTGTCCCTCCCCTCAACTGTTGGATCACTTGAATGGGTATATCTAGCTATGGTCGCAAAGGAACTTGCGAGTGTAACTGTGAAGGTTTCCCATGAACTGATCGGGGTAGCTCTAAAATTAGTATGATCACGTAGCAGTATTTTTGCGGCCAGGAGGACCTCCCCGGAATTTACAAGAGAGGACTTGATTCTTTTTAGATTTATTGTATGGCATGCATGCCTGCCCACCGGATTACGCGTTAGTTTGTGTGGAAATGCTTGGATTAAGACTTCCTGAGGCCGGTGATCACTGTCCCCTTTGTCTCACAAGCAAAATCCTGATATGTATTGGAAGAGTGAGGGAGACTAAAGTGTAGTCTATAATGAAGTTTGCAGTTCCCGAGTAGAATGAAGCGGCCGGAGGGGAGTCGTCAGTGAATCTTCCATTTAAAACCCTTAGATTGATGTGCTCCAGATCTTCTAGCAGCTCTTTCCCTGCCTTAGTTGGTCTGCCATAATTGCCTTTATTTTGGGTTGATATGTTCCAGTAGAAAAACTGGGCCTGTAAGTCATCGTTTGGCGATGTGCCTAAGATTTGCTGGTTTAAATCCCCGGAGAGGATGAGGTTGGTGGTATTCTGAGAGCTAAAGATAGTGAGCAGATGGTCGATTAATTGTTTTCACTCTTATTTTTTCCGTCTCGGATTTATATATGTATTGACCACTAGTACCTCGTCTTTGGAGCCACTAAGGTTTAGGTGGATATTGACTGAATTTACTGATGGCAGTGGAGATTGAATTTCTTGTACAATATCAAATTTTGTTATAGCGATGTATATGGCTAGGCCCCCAGATAAGTGACCGTATTTGGATTTTCTCAATGCTGGAGTATGGAAGCAGATGTACCCCTGTAGTTGATATGGATACACTGTCCATGTTTCTTGCAAAAGGACAATGTCAAAGGTTTTTAAGTATGCAAAGAATTCATCATCGGCTACCTTACTGTTCAGCCCATTGATGTTCCATGAGCATAGTCTCAGAGTTGTTTTATCGTGATTTTCCCGAATGTTGTGTGCATTTTTTTGTCATTGCGTCGGTCTGGTTATGTTGATAGTTCTGAGAATCTGAGTTTACAGGAAGCGTAGAATGATGGTGGTTGTGGCCTGGTCGGGTGCTCGGTGCCTGCTCTCTCTGGGGTGACCGGCTTAATGCTCCCCTGAGCACAGAAGAAGTTTTATCTCTGTTGCCGGTGGTTCCCTGCTGCTTGCTTGCAAGTAGTGGGAGAGGGTATCCAATGTTTTGATACTGTGAGATTCCTATGCCCCATGATTTAAACATTTCCCATTCGTTCAAGACTTTCTTTGCAATGTTCGTTGAGCCCCAGGTGGCCTTGATGGATTCCCTACCCTGGGCCCTGTCTGTCTTTACAAATTCTATGGAAAGAAGATCGGTTGTCTTGATGTCTCTTAAGGTTGGTATTGTGGCCAATAATTGGAGAATGTTCCCTCTGTTCAGGGTGTCACAGGTCCCTTTGGAGTCGTACTCTGGGGTGAGGAGAGTGATTCTGGAATTTGTTTGCTGCCCGACTTGCCGGGTGAAGGAAGAATGTTCCCCTGGATAATTTTGCCCGAAGGGACAGGAGTGCTCCCAGGTTGGCCCATTGTAGTTATTAGACTTTGGACTTTCGCTGCAACAGAGACCCCGGTAGTCTTCTGAGGTGGGTTCACTGTTTCTAGTTTGATGCTGAGATAGGGTGATGTCAGAGTTCCCCGTTGTCGTTGCTGTAGTTCCCCGGGCGTACTCTGTGCTGTGTCTGGCACCGGATTGGCATTGTCGCGTTCTCTTTTCTTTGTCTTTGTTAATAGAATTAAAATGGCTTAGCGGGGCTGAGCACTAGGGGCTCATTTGCCATAGGTATTATGTTATTCTGACTGTTCTGTGATTGCGGTGGGATTAAGCTGGCGATAACCTGGTCCCATGAGTTCGCCCCATGTTCCTTCGGGTTTTTGTTTACTGCCCGTGTCTGCCTAGGTTCCTGCATGGTAGGGGTCAATCTTTCTTCTGTTGTTGGTAGAACTTGGCTGTGGTTGCTGTCTTGCTGGGTTTGTGTGGTTGTATTTTTGATGACTAATGTGCTTGTTGAGCTGTTCAGTGCCTCCATGTCAGCCCGGCAGGGCGCTGTTGCCGGTTGAACCATGTTTGCAGTTTCCATTGGTTGATTAGTTGCATCGTTTACTATTGTTTCGTGTTCTATTTTCGCCTGTGGTTGTTTTTTGATGTCAAAGAGAGGGTATACTGTTCTGTGACTGTTGATTGTGGTTTTGTTGTGGAGTTTCCTCCGGTCTTGGCGTCGTTGTTTAGCGTTTTGAGCTGGAGCTAGTGCCCTTTGGGGCAGATTTACCACAGCGGAAGTGCTGCCCTCCGGGCCGCTCTCTGGCATTGACAATGTGTGATTTTTGACAGCAGGTGCCTTCGTGGTTGAATTGTCTCTTTTGTTATGTTGTGCCTTTGGTAAGCCCTCTAGAAGGGTAGACACAATTGAGGGTAATGAGGACAATTTGTCAATGATGGGACCACAGCTGCAGCTCAATTTGGCCTCCTGTTGGGCTCTGCTGATTAGTAAGTTTAATTGCCCCAATTTTTCATCTATCCCCCCTACAAAAGAGCAAAAGTGTCAAGTAGTGACAATTGCAAGTCCATTTTGTCAGACTGGTAGTGCAGGGCATCGACAGTTCTTTGCATGGTGGATAGTAGGGTGTCCCAGGTGCTAGAAACTCGGCTGGTCATGTCCGTGATGTGTGTTCGGGGACTATGACGCGAAGAGGGTGAAGACTTGGCTGCAGTGTGGACCTGGCATTGATCTGCGCCTGCTCTGCCAGTGTGCGGGGAGGATTTTTTCGGGGTATCCAGGGTGTAGGAGGCAACTAGATCGGCCCACTCCTGGGATCCTAGATAAGATAACGCATCATGCTTGCCTCCTCGGGCTTCTGGGGTTGCTTCTTGAGCGACTACGTCCTCTCCCCTCTTAGTGTCTGAGGGGTTCATAATGGCCTTGTTTAATGGCATCTGTGGGTGCCGGTCTGGAGAGTAGTTTTGGAGATATAATGAGGGTGGCGGATTCAGTTGTAATTCGCCAGAGATGTCGTGCACTGGTCCTTTCTCCATACCGGAAAGTCTTGGTGCTGTTTGGATTCCTGTGCGCTTGTCATGGCCATAGACTGTGGTTCCCACTTGGATGGGATCTTGGGGTACTACCCCGTCCTTGCTTCCGCTGGGTTGGGTAAACAAGTGAGCTGGAGAGCCTAGCCCGTAGGGTGGCTGCCTGGAGGGTGAGTTAGAGGAGACTTGGGCAGCTCGAGTTGGAGAGTTAACACTCTCTGCCTTTACCTCTTCCTCTGCTCTCATATGTGAGTTGATAATGTTGTGTTCAGCAAGATCGGTACATGCCGGTGTCTTTTCCGGTGATTGTAGAGCAGCCACAGGTTGATCCGTGGGTTGTGAGGCACTGGCTTGTGCAGCAGCTGATTTAATGATTGGCTGTAGCGGGAGAAGTGAATTCTGGAGGCCTTGGATTTCGCGGCTGGAGGAGAATATGGAAGAGGCTGCATCTTTAAGGAAATAAAATTTTGAGTAAATTTTTGGTTGAAAGAGATGTGGTGCAGGCCTATCCACTGAAGAGCTACTGTCTTCTGGGGTCACTTGTGACTGCAGTTGTGGCTCTTGTGGCTCTTGTAACTGCGGAACTGTGTCAGAGGGAATTGCCTCCGTTGTGTCCACTAGGACCTCCGGAGAGGAGGTTGCTAGACTGGATTTGGTTACCCTGGTGTTCCCTTTGTCTTTCGATTTCCGCAGCGGGGCGAGCGCTTGGCTCCTATTCTTTCCAGACCTCATAGCAATACTAATAGTGGACTTTCTCTCCTCTGGTCTGGGGGCCTGAGGCTTGATTTCCTGTAAGCACCGGGGTTGGAGCCGGTTTTCCTTTTTTTTCCCCTGCTTTCTGCAGTTAAGATGACCAGAGGGCTGGTGGGTGAGAGCCTAGGATTGGTTTAGCCGGTGCGCAAGGGAGGTAGTTGGAGAACCTAGGTCTTCCTTGAGGTGTCCTTATGTCCCAATAACTGAGCTTTGGTACTGTGTCGCCTGGAGTAGATGGTTGCTGGCCTGTGGGTTGGATTGAATGCAGCTGCTCCAAGGCTGCCTGACTTCCAGGCTGCCAGGGGCATACCCCCCCCCCCCCACAGGACAAGGTCTCCGGCCCCCTCTGTCTCCTCTATCTGCTCCTCGTCATTTGTGTGCTCGTGTGCTTGTGCGCTTGTGCTCGTGCGCTAGCCACTTTGGAAAACAGGACCCTTGATTGAAAATCCAGGAGAATTCAGGGGCTCCTGGTGTCGCTAGCCCTGCAGCTGGTGTCTGCCACGGCCGAGCTTTTTTCTCTTACTGGAGCTCAAGAAGAACTGAGGCACTATCCCCTGCCGCGGGTCTCCTACGCAATGGCAAGGCAAGAGTGCAATAGCCGGAGCCAAGAGGGGAGCCCTGGAGGTGAAGGGGAGGCGGGGGCGGCGCTGGTGGTAAGTAAATGCAGTAAATGCAGGTGGCACTCCGGTGGTAAGTAAATGCAGGCAAGCCCCCCTGCAGAGGCCTGGGACTCCTCTCTTTTTTTTGGCGGCAAGCGTGACTAACTGTAGGAGCCCAGTCTCCAAAGTTTCCCAAAGCCAAAGCAAAATTTGTGGGACTGAATGCCACCAAGTACGAGCAAAGCAGCTGGGTCAGAGGAAAAACTGCATATTCACCCCAGAAAGTCAACGTTCCAAATTGGTCATTTGTAAAACACAGGTGAAAGAAAATACATCGAAGTGGTTATCTCTAATGATTGCAGCCAGCTGCTTCATCCATTAAATATAATGCTGTCACACTTAAATAAAATGTTCATGGCTACGAAGATCAACACATTTGTGTATTTCAGTGTGAAAAAGCTGACACTACTACTAGCAGAGAATGCTATTGTTGCTATTGTTGATGATAAACCTAAAGAACTGTTGATGTTCTGAAAACAATTCAACAACAAAGATAGATGATGCTTGATGCAGATGTGATAGATAAAATGGATTTCAAACGATTGAAGTAGAGATGTGACTGAGAAGTTGCATGAAGGTGGGAGTTCTGCAGGAACAACAGAAGGGCTACAATTTAGTAAAAGGAGCAGTGCATTGAAGAGAGAAGATGAAGGGAACAGCCATAGGCCTCTTAAGCCAGTCAGTGCAAGTGTATAATTCTAGATTTACAAAATACTCACTGCAAAACATTTTTGTTTCTTTTTTGCTACAGCAGTAAAGACCAGATGGTTAGACTGATGTTAAGAAGTAGATCATGAATACACTATCAAAATAGCATTTTGAGGAAGTACTTTTAAGGCGACTGGGAATAAAAGCACACTAAGGTTTACAATCAAGCTATGTTTGTTAAATAGGAAGAGATTGTCACACCATCATACAGGACGAGCAACATATAGCATTTAGTAGTGGTTGGTGCTGTGAAGGTATGCATAGCACTTGTATCCTGTTCCATGGTTTAGAAAAGGGCTATCAGTAGTCTAGAAGAATCTCAGTACAAACCTGTTTTCAATTTGGCCCTGAAAGGCATGATGTTGAGAATATTGTAAAGTACCAGCGAAAGCCTAAAAAGTATATGAGGAGAATCATCAGTCCTTATTTCATTTTAAACTTTATCTTGGGCATCACTAGTAACTTTGCATGTGCTACATGCAGTAAGTATTTGGGGGAAGCCAGGTTTTTTAGAGGTTAATGTGAACAGATCCGTTTGAACACTTGTATGTTAGACAAAAAAAAATCCTAGAGGGTCCAGTTTGAATTTTAATACATATTCTGAGGTGAGGCGAGCTCTTCATTTTATTGACTATTTTTTACTCTCCTGAATTACTGTCCTAAAACATTCTGGACATAGATGGCATAGTGAAGTGAGGCTGCGAGTTCACCAATAATCATAGGTTGGTTTTGGTGTCTATAAAGGGAAAATATTCTAAAAGAGTTGATTTGGAAGAATCATGGCTGGCTTCTTAATGAGTTTATTTGAACCTAGGACCACGGTTTCTGCTTTTGCACAATCGACTCGAGGCTTGTTTTGGCATTTTCACCTATGTACTGCTGGGAGGCCCCTGAACACGGTTAAGAATTAGGTTTCCTGGATTTGTGTATTGTCAGCAGGGGAGTGGAGCTGAAAGTGAAATTAGCAGACAGGTGTATACTAATGAAATGTGTAATGGTGTAGGTAATCCTCTACGAATGCTATGGCTAATAACATTTCATAACTTCCACTTCCCTTCATAGGTTTATGGTAATTGCTTTATTTTGTATTTAGACACTTATTTAGTACATATTAGCGAGGTGAGGTGCAATAAAAAAACATACATGAGCCCAGCAGCAAAAATATCAAAGTAAGGAAAAAAGAAAAATACAATCTCAAAAGAAATTTGAAAAAGTAAAACAAGGAATAAATCTGAAAAAATAATTTATACGCAATTCAGAATTAGATGGTAATGTTTTAAAAAGAGGATCATTAATAGATGGAAACAATGTCACACCTTGGAACGGCAGATGACCTACTTCGCCTATATTGTGGTCCCCCTATCTTATTTGGAGTTATAGAATCACTGGGATTCTTGCTGCAGAGCCTCATCCTGCTCAACAGTAAGAAATGCTCATTTCCTGGCAAACGAATGACCATCAGCATATCAGTTCTGAATTTCACTTTATTTAAAGCAGGGCTTCAGAGATAATTTTTCATGTTAGATACTGCAATGCATGGAGGTCACAACCGCCATAACAAATCACCAACATGCAGGGGGAGTACTCCCTTTAATTTCGATTTTTCTGAAAAAAGCACACTTTAGATGTTTGGTCCTGCAAAATCCAAAAGGCTAACTGGTTTGCTGTGACATAATGTCCTATGCAACTAGCCCCACAGGCTCCTACAGTGCTGATAGGACCAAGGCCTCTGCCATCCCAATTACTTGGTGTACTTATCTGGTAAATCTATAAAGACAAACGAAAAGGGTAGGTTAGAAAGTCTGTAATAAATAAATAAAATGAGGATGAGAATCCTAAAATAAAACATGGATCAATTGCTCCCTTTTTGTTTGGTAAAACAAGGGAATCCCCTTAAATTGCCCTTGTCGGCAAGGTCAACATTCTGAACAGGTGTAAGGACATTGTAGGCTATGCAACAAACTTTGATCTCAATTTCAAAGGCCTGTGGCAAACTATGCAAATTAAACAATGTTGTGGTAGTTGATCAAATTTTCAAGTCCCAGAAATAAGGTGAGCAGCAGTTCCAAAACGGATTCTAAGAGAGAAAGTGCAGGAGCACGTAAATCAATGGGAAGGCATTTCATCCATTCCGGGTGAAAAAACAAGTGCATGTAGTGCGGTTATTAAATCAAAGTGTCTAAGATTGGGTTCATTTTTCACAGCAAGGACTGTTGGTAGAAACTTGACTTTGAGATCTTATTATTCAGTGTGTGGTTTGAAATCAGTTTTGAATAAAAAAAAATCCTATGGATCTCATCCTAAAAAACCATCAAACAATGACACTGCATTAAACTAAATTAAAAGTGTGGGAGTTGTTGTAGCAGTTGTCAACAAAATGAATTCAGTTTTTGATGGATTGTGCTCCACAAAGTGATGAGACATCTTGTTCTCAATTGTACCTAGACTGTTCCATCAATGAAACAGTTAGGTATAATTGGCTTATTCATGGATATGCCAGCCATTATCACACCCGCTGGCCTATATAAATGTTATTGAACACGAGTGCAAGGATTAAATCCTGGGGCACTCTGCCACCAAAGAGGAAGGGGATGGACATGGAGGTACTCGAATGGATGAATGTAGAATGCAAAGAGTAGTAGATTCTGAAACAGTTGAGAACAGTCCATGACAAAAACACCCTCACCCTCACCCATGCAGTATTAATGGCATAAGATGTCTTATAGTTGGTCTCACTAAGGACATGGAAAGATGACCAGCAGATAGGCTTCTCCTTCGTCCAACACACTCATGTCATGATCCATGATCAGCAGGGGTAGCTGTCCCAGTGTTACCCTGGGGACTGAAACCAGAATTGTGCTCATTGATTTTTTCTGGAGTTGAAGTGGAGCACACGGTTCAAGATGCTCAAAAATGGAAGAGCAGTAATTAAATAAAAATTAACAAGATCATCATTTTCAATAATGCGATTAATATTCAGAGAAAGCTCCTATGTGACAGAAGATAAAGAAATTCTCCCTTTGTCTCTGAACTCACATCCCTATACAAGGAAAGACAAATGTACAAAAAGCTCCTTTATCCAGTCAAATGACTTAGTGTACTGAAAATAGGCTGAGTGCTTTTTATAATATTACATAACGATATTCATGAAACTATGACTCACCCACCTATAGTTCCTAACTGAAAAGATCTATGCAAACAATTTCCACAAATAATTCAGAAGATTAAAAATGGCATATACTGCCTCACAAATAACCAAAACCTGAATAAAATCCTCTTGCCAAAAATCACTAACAGTTTTATGCTCCTCGTTTCATCTCTTTTTAGAAGGTGACTTGAAAAGGCAATCACAAACTTTAAGCTTTCACCCTGTTCCATTGATCCGCTGACACATTCCCTTGATAAGGAATATGCTGATGTTCTTCTCTCTATAGGGCTCAAAATCATAAATGTCTTCTCTTGTGCAAGGCACTTTTCCAGATGTGAAAAAAGTAGGCATGTTCACTCTCTTTTACAAAAATCTAATTCTGACCCAAGCACCTTTGAATGTTTCAGCCCCAATATAGTACTTCCCTTCCTGCCTCCAGTCATCTAGACATATGAAGCCACTATTGTGGAGAAATATACATCAGAAATACTAGTTACTGTGACTGCATCTGTAGGGTTTTAGATTTGGTCACAGCACAGACACCCTGGTGCTGAAGCTCTTAGATAACTCCTCATGGATCTTTGATGGAGGAAAACACTGCAATCCAGTACTCCTTGATCTATTCACAGCTTTTGATACCTTTGACCCCAAAATTCTCCTGTGCAATAGTGTGGGCACTGAAGGCAAAGCAGTGACGTGGATCAAAGCATAACTGTATAACAAAAGACAGTGCATTAAAGTAGGTGCTGCCCTGCTTCCACAACCATTCTTTCTGGAGTGCTTTCCTTGTTCTCCGATTAAATGTGCTCATATGTTGAATGTCTGGTCTATTCTCCAGTTCAGGCAGTTACTTCCACCAGCATGTGAAAGATACGTAGCTATACCGCAAGAATGATAACATTGACGCTCTAGCCCAATACCTATCCAAGATTAGACCAAGGATGTTCCGGATGAAACCTAAACTTAATCTTCAACAAAAGATTAAATTCCTCCTATATTAGCCATCAGCTCTAAGGTCCTCCCTTCTAACAGGATCAATAAGCTACTTCCCCAAGATTGTGGCAACAGCCATAATCCTAGGCGTCACACTGAATCCCTGCCTCCATCTTGACCTCCATATAAAAAAATCACTATGTGTACTAGGTTTCAAATGAAGCTGATTTCTAACATCAGACCAGTAACTTCTTGACATGACTTCAAAGCTGCTGTATAGGCACTTGTGATATCTCACATGGCATACAGGAAGTCTGTGATAACTAGACCAACTAAGTCCTTACTAAACCCACTCAAAGTCATCAACCGCTCTTCAGTCAGACTGTTAATCCACATGAGAAAAATCAATAGAATTAAATCAGTTCTAAATTCCCTGAAGTAGATAACCCTTTAATCTTGCTCCACTTATAAAACAGATTGTATCACAAAGTGATATAAAACTATAACTCTGAAGTAAAATCTGGAACCCAAAGAACAAATCTCAACTATTTCTCAAAAGATCTGTCCAATATCAAGTGTACTTTCTCAAGAAATGCACCTAGGGTCTGGACTGTCCTTCCAGCCCGTATGACACTTGCTACCTCATTTCAAAGCTTCAAAGCTAAACTAAAGGATCGGCTATTAAATCATCCCAAACATTATTCACTTTGTTCATGTCATTGAACTGATGATATTAGCAATTGCAATGCAGTTGTATTTTTGCTGACCTCAAATGTAAAAGTCTGTCACTTGCACTACTGCTAGGAATAATATGTCAAATTTGTATCCCCACGGAAAGGTTCAAGTAGACTCGTTGGGTCTGATTGACAAACATAAACTTACACTTTTGTGTAAGTTTTCAACTATTTGCTATTCACAAAGGTATTTTATGAGTAGTATCTTTACCATTGCAGAGTCTCCACACATAAAAAGAGAGGACAATCCTATCTTATTATATGAGGAGACTTTGCACTGGTAAGGATACTACTTGTAAAATGCCTTTGTGAATAGCAAACAAACGTGCACTTACACATAAGTGTAAGGTTACCTTTGTGAATCAGGCCCTTGTGTCATTTATGCATGAACCATAGCCTCAAACGTTCCTCTTTTCCACAACTTTTGTCTATTATAAATATAAATCTTTCGTACCTTGCTATGTTCCGTCACAAATATATATGAGGCCTGGGAGAATTTTAAATTAAACCAGCATAATTCACGTAATTTCGTGAATTTCACATAATATAGCCTTATAGCCCTTCGTAGCGGGCTATACCGGCTATTAAAGACCCGCTCCAGTGTTAAAGGCCCGAGCCGAAGGTGAGGGCCTTTAACAAGGGAGCGGGACTTTAATAGCCTGTATAGCCCAGCTACGAAGGGCTATAAGGCTATTAGAACATTCTGCCACTAGAGGGCAGAATGTTCTAACAAATAAAACAAAGGCTTCAAGGAGCGCGAGGGAATTGAAATCCCCTCAGGTTCCCTGAAGCCTTTGTTCACAGCCACAGCTGTGAACAAAGAAACATTGGAATGTTGGAGCTCCGGGCTTATACAGCCCATTATAAGCCCAAGCTACTCCATTGTTTTCAATGGAGCTCCCAACATTCCAATGTTCTAATATCGACTTATAGCCCACCGTAGCGGGCTATACTGGCCATTACAGGCCCGCTCTTAACAAGGGAGCGAGCAGGACTTTAATCCTGGTATAGCCCAGCTACGGAGGGCTATAAGGCTATTGCATAAAATTAAGGCCCTTTGGCCTCACGGAGCCCAAGGGGATTGAAATCCCCGCAGGCTCAGTGAGACCTCTGTTCACAGCAACAGTTGTGAACGACAAATATTGGAATGTTGGAGCTCCGGGCTTCTACCAGCCATTAGAAGCCCGGAGCACTCCATTGTTTTCAATGGATCACTCAACATTCCAGTGTTCTAATGTTTGTTATACAAAATTCCTTGAATTACACCATTACACCATTACACCATTATACCACTTTGCAAAATTACATGCCATTCACGGTAAATATTTACCACAAATGGCAGTAAAAAGTTAGCACCAACGCATCCAAGCAACAGAACATAAGCAGCTGTTGTTCACAGTGTTTTCATTTAAATGTGTCCTTGCACCAAAAATTGGTAAGGATACTGTAAGAAATTGGGTTGTTGGTTGATTGGGTTGCGAGCCCTGGTCAAGCAGCAACCTCAATCGTAGTCCGGGTAAGGCACAAGCAAACACCAAATTAAACTGTGCTCACCATCTGGTAGCTTCGCACAGAGCAGTCAGGCTTAACTTAGAAGCAATGTGTAAAGTATTTGTGCAGCACATCAAACAGTAAAACTGTGAAAAGACCACACAAAAAGATCCCATACCAGGTTATACAAATAGATCTGACTTTAGTAAATAAAACAAGACCAAAACAACAACGTTTTCCAATGAGTAAAACTGGAGCTATTGAATTTGAAACATTATAGTGAATAATATCACCAAAAAGCACAAACCGCACTGGGGATATCTGGTCGCGCTGGGGCAGGACTAAGTCACAAGTTCAGGCCAGCCATGATGGAGCATGGCTGGCTACAGGGACCCAGTTAGGCCTAGTGAACCGACCACCTTAAATCCTTGTTGCAGAGCATTGTGTGAACCTGTTAAAGAAGTATCGCACAGCCGAGGCGATGCATCAGTTCCGAAATGCATGAGGCTGTGGTGCGACATCGAGGGTCCTGACACCATGGCTTGCAACATGAAGTCCGGTGTCGGGGATGCGATGCACGGCTGAGGTGATGCTTCAATTCCGATGAGCGTGGAAGCTGCAATACGGAGTTTTGGTGTCATTGTCGAGGCTGCCATCAATGAGAGATGCGTGGGCCTGCACCGGGAAAAGCGTTGCACAGTGGCAGTTCCAAAGGTGATGCATCAGACCCAAGATGTGGGTTGCGGCAGAGATGCAAGTCTTTTACGACTGGTCCAATTTATGCAGCAGCAGCGATGCATAGGTTCTGGTCGGGGATGTGCTGCTCAGCCAAGGAGATGCTTTGGTTCTGGTCGGAGATGCATCACTCAGCAGAGAAGACGCGTCGGTTTTGCTGGAAAGCGCCTTAGGCCAACTTATAAGGGTGCAAGACTAGGGTGGCACCACTTGGCAGGGTAGACTCAAAGATAGCAGAGTCCAGGTGCAGGGGTTGGAAGCCTGTTATATCACTGAAGATTCAGATCAGGAAACCAGCCAATCAGCCCTTGGAGTAACTAGCCCTTGGAGTAACTTTGGGTTCTGAGGTCAAGAGATGCAGGTCTAGTCCTGCTCACCCAAGCAAGAGGGCAGCAGGCAGCAAATCAGCACAGCAAAGCAGGAGTCCAGCAGAGTGGCAGTCCTTCAGCAGCACTGCAGGCAGAGTATCCACAGGCCCAGAAGTGTACTGAAGTGGTGGTGTCTGAGGTCCAGTACTTATACCCAGTAGTGCCTTTGAAGTGGGGAGACTTCAAAGACATGCCTTTGACGAGGACAGATGTCCTCTCTTCCTGCCCAGACTCCACACTCACTACAGGGGGTATGCAGCCCTTTGTGTGGGGACAGGACATAGCCTATTCAGGTGCAAGTGAGGCGGTGCCCTGTTCCTCCCTCCCATTCTGCCAGAGATGGCCCATTGAGGCACACCTAAGCTCCCATTTGTATGGCTGTCTAGGAGAAATACCCAAAGCCCAACTGCCAGCTACACCCAGTCATGTGATCAGAGACAGGTCACAGGCACCAAATGGCTAAAACAAGAAAGGCCAACATTCTAAAAGTGGACATTTCAGAATTACAATTTCAAATCTGACTTCAACCTAATGTAGAATTTTAAATTGTGAATCCAGAGAGACCAGACTTGAAGGGTGTACACCTTGCAAATTGGCAATTACACTTATACAATGTAATAAGGTAATCCCAATGTTATCCTATGGGAGAGATAGGTCTTGCAGCAGTGAAAATCGAACTTGAGAGTTTTTCACTACTAGGACATGTAAAACTTAAAAGTACATGCCCTGCCTTTGAAATACATTGCATCCTGCCCTCTGGGTTGTCCAGGGCCCACCTTAGGGGTGACCTATAAGTATAAAAAGGGAAAGTTTGGGCCTGGCAAGAGATTTATTTTGCCAGATCGACATGGCAGTGTAAGCTGCAAACACAGGCTCTACAGCAGCAGGCCTGAGACATAGTTAAAGGGCTACTTAAGTGGGTGGCACAATCAGTGCTGCAGGCCCACTAGTAGCATTTAATGTACAGGCCCTGAGTACATGTGTGACCACTTTACTAGGGATTTATAAGCAAATTAAATATGCCAATTGGGGATGAACCAATATTGCCATGTTTAGGGGAGAGAGTACAAGCACTTTAGCCATTGCTTAATTTGTAAAATAAATAAATGCCAGGGCCTTGTCAGGAGTCCACTTCCGGTTGCCGTTGCCATTGCCGCTGTCAGCACTATCAATTACAGTTTCAACACAACTACTACCCTCACACTCCTACAAGTGTGACAATTATGACTATTCCAGGACTCCAAAGCTATAAGAATGGCTTTGGCAGCAGGTATTTGTAATTTTTAATGCATATTGAATTAATAAACAATTGTTGTTGTGTTTGGCTCTAAATTATACAAGCAGTGCCACCGTGTAGCAGCCTGTCATAAGTGCCAGTGTTGACAATAAAATGCTGGTGCCAAGCACTGGTAACCACCAGGACAAATTAAGCATTGACTTTAGCACTGATTAGCAGTGATAAAGTGTGCCAGATCCTAATACCAGCATAAATGAGATCGGAAAAGTGGAAGCGGAAGGCAAAATGTTGGGGGGGGAGACCACCCTAAGGCTGTCAGGTCTAGCAGATACATTTCGCATTAAGATATAACATTATATTACAGACTTTACTTGCATTTCATGTAATTATGCCTTTTTTTCACCAACATTATGCATAATTACTTGAAAGCAAATTGAGCCAATTTCACCCACCCCTAAAATGTATATTTCTTATGTAACTTCTCTTCCACCTGCCTGATCTGATTGTGCAAGTTCGTATCCTATTACCCTTTGTTGTAACACGCAGTGTTACTCTTTGGCGCCTATTAGTGCTACACCAAGAAAATATAAAATAAATAAAATATAAATCAATTTAAGATAGGATTTTTCAACAGTGACAGATTAAGCATGCTTTCATGAAATCAAGAAACATTCCCTGTGCAAAAGAAGTATGAAGGGAAGCCATAAATTTGAGAACTTAATGTGAAATTGCTTCAGCAATGCAGATGGAACAAAATCATCAGCATATCCTGGCATGGAAGCATTTGTTTACAAACAGAGGAGACTGATTTCATCTGATCTAGAAAAGTGGTAACTAGGTACAAGGAGGGAAGGTGGCTCGTTCAGTCTTTTAGCTGCAGTAAAAAAAATTTTTTAGCTATATTTAGTGTAAATAAAGTCACTTTACATTGTAATACGTATATTAATACATCACACAGATACTTATGTTCTTGTGCCCATGGTAACAATCCCTGAAGAAAAGGAGCCCCTGCAGCTTCCTCAGCTTGTTCCACAGGCTGGGAGGTACCTCAATATCTCTCAAGAAACATTCTTTTAATGGATCTAGATAATCTGCTGTAGATACTTTATATGAAATATGAAAGTATGAAATTGTTGTCTCGTCTCCCTAAATTGGACAAGCTACCATCACTGCATTCAACAGACCATCTTTAGCCACTGCCAAAGCAGCATTGTTATCAGGGGCATGCCGTGACCAACTATTCTTTGCTACCAACCTGTCCTTCACTTCTGTTGGCACTACCAGTCTCAACAATTGCTTCACATCCGGCCAATTGGGTTCATAGCTTTCAAAGACTGTCGGTAATTCCTCATGAAACCTAAAGGGATTCTCACAGATGTTGGCAAATTGTTTCTTGATATTGACTAAACCTTTAGGGATTCATGGGATCTGAACAGTAATCATCTTTCTTGAGTAGTCTCTCAGCAGGAGGAATATTATTTGGGAAGTCTTCCCTGGGTTATCCTTTTTTTCAACAAACCAAGTTTCCCACCAGACGCTTATGTTCTTGTGCCCTGGGTAAGAATCCCTGAAGAAAGGAGAATCTGCAGCTGCCTCAGATTGTTCCACAGGCAGGGAGGTACCCCAGTATCTCTCAAAAACATAATTTAATAGAGCTAGATAATCTGCTGTACAGTTTGAAATCATTGCCCAGTCCAATTAAACTGGACAAACTTCCATCACTGCAAGTCTTCCCGGATTCATCCTTTTTAGTATCACTAGGGGATAAGGTTAATCTGTTGCCACAGGAGTTTCCCTCTTGTTCTCTAGGTAGTCAACCCTCAGTATGTCGTAGATTATCAAGGATAATAGTTGGACTGCAAATCGGACCCTTTCGGGGTCTAGCAGGAGCCAAACCAACACAAGGTCTCGAACAAGAGTATAATGTCCTAAATTAGCCTCTCATCATGAGCACTGTATGCCATCCTCTAACACTTTGCTGTCAGTTATGTGTTTTGCTATACTGCTGTGCTTGCATGCTCATTATCTGCTTGGGGCCCAATTGTTGGCAGAGCGACCAATAATGCTCCATTTTGAGCTGCATCACTTGTGCACCCCCAGATCTCCAGCCAGCCTAGGAAAACCTAAGACTTCCAAAATATCCTCCTGTCTTTCTTCATCTTGCACTGTTTTCTCTGTAATTTGAGGAAATTAGTAAGGAGGTGGCAGGAAGTAGGGGTACAAGTTCTTACCATGTCTCTTAAGTGACTGATTTGTTTTTGGATCCTCTCATGAGTTTGCTTCATCTCAAAGATCTAAGACTCATGTTTTCTTTTTCCTCAAAAGCAAAGGCCATTACTCCATATCCGTCTTGTTTTTAGGGTCTTTCAATAAACTTCTCAAGTTGTTTATGCATTCTCGATCAAAGGTACCTTCCTCCCAAAAGGATTTCTTTCCATCCTTCTAAATGAGTTCCATCCACAGTTTCATATACTTGCACACGGTTTTCCATAGTGGTGGTACAGAGCATGGTGGGTGTTTGCCAGAGGCTCTTTCTGCTTAGACATTTATGGCCCAATCCTACTTCCTGATTCACACTTTAGAAAAAACTATAAGTGTGTATGCTAGCATTGTGCTGCAGCTCATCCCTTGCCGGGATATTGGAAACAGGAAAAATGGAAACAAAGGATCTTATAGTTATTTCTCTAACTGATCTCATGGAGGGAGGTGGGTAAGTATAACTCATGTGTCGTACCCGTTTCATTTTGGTATTTTTCCAATTTTAGCAGTGAAGTCCACTTTACACACTACCTCGAGAGCCCGCTTGCTCTGTACCATGGATTGTAGTTATGCTTCTATTTTCATGGGATTCCCTTTGCACCTGCCTACCCAATCCAGTGTAGCCCATCATCTACAACTAAGGGTGAGCAAAGTTGGCGGAGTAGCACTACGCGGAACTCTGCAGAGTTGAACAAAAACTCTGCGAAACTCTGTTCCTGTAACTCTGTTCCATCCCATCCAAATTAATAAAACAGAAACCTCACATACCTTAGGTAAAATAAGTAACTCTATCTTTACATGCTAAAATGCATATAGTCATCTCACAAAAGTGAAAATGAAAATATAGTAAGCAGTGGGAGAGGTGATGATTTTGGGGTCCTCCCTAACCTAGGGAGAGAACCAAGCAGATGCCTTGAACACAAAGAGCTCATCATGCTGAACGACTCGGTGGTGGTCCCATCCTCCTAGGACCACTCCAAGCACAGTTATGGGCAAAAATATAAACCCAACCAAAGGCCCTGCAAAGCATTATGGGACGAGATTCTAGAGTGCTGTGAATATTATAGTATCCAATATCAAAACATTCCTCAAGCGGCAGTGGCTCTCCCGGCTCAGCTGAGAGCTAATACTGTAATATTCACTGCACTCTAGAATCTCGCCCCATAATGCTTTGCTGGGCCTTTGGTTGGCATTGTATTTTTGCCCATAACTTTGCTTGGGGTGGTTCTAGGAGGATGGGACCACCACCAAATCGTTCAGCATGCTATGCTCTTTGTGTTCAAGGCATCTGCTTGGTCCTCCCCCTAGGTTAGCGGGGACCCCAAAATCATCACCTCTCTCATTGCCTGATATTTATCAGAGCTCACTTTTGTGAATTGGTTATATGCTTTTTAGCATGTAAAGGTAAAGTTGTTTTATCAAAGGGTTGTGGGTGCAGTAGCTAACTCCGCTACATGGTGGAGTTGGAGCGGAGTTCATTGCCCACGGTTATCTACTACCCAAGCAACACTTCAAAATCTCTTTAAAAATACAGGAAGAAATAAACATGAAAAGACTTCACATCTTGTAACTTAACCACACCAACATAGTCTAAGTTTCGGTCTGGGCTCCACCCCAGTTCTGCAGGAGATACTTCTCTCTTACCTCCGGTGCCTGAGGTCGTCATGTGGAGTTTAGTCCTACTGTATCCCCACCTCAGCCAACTGTAGGCAGTTCTTGGCTGAGGCACCAGATTTGCCAAAGGATGAATAGCTCTTGAGCCTACTTGAAACCTGGACTCATTTATAAAGCAAGATAAAGAAAAGTGAGATATCACAATGCAAAACACCTAATAACAATTGAGACTCAAACTCCCTTTTCATGTGCTTTTAATAGACTGCTACTTTCTTAAACTTCACAGAATACATGTGACAGAAACTGAAACTCTTATAATACTACAGGTGCATAGTGTTCTTGTGTGAAGAATGTAAAGAACCTTGAGAAACAGGTATAAGGCAAGGACATTCTAGACACTGAGATAGTGACTTAAGCATCCTTGCTTCATGTTGCCAAGCGTAGGAGTGAAGTTAAATATGTTAGAGGTGTGGTAGGATGAACAGCATTGGTTAACATAAACAAACAAGATGGCAGTACCTAAAAGAACATGGCATTACACTACTGTCTCCCTGCCCACAGAAAATACTTCTGCCATATTTGGGGAGGGACAGAACAGTATTTGCATGGGGTGTTCAGTGACAGGAGTAGAATTTAGTTTAAGGACCTGCAACCGGATACATTCTGCTTTGAATGTGTGTACAATATCATTTTACATTTCTTCTATTTCTTTCCCTTTCTCTTGTCTCTCTTTCTCAGGTCTCACTTTTTCTTTCTCATATTTTACTGTACGCAACCTTTCTCTCTCAAATATCCTCTATCTCCCCCCTTCAGCTAGTTTCTCCTTTACATTTTCCAGTTCCAATTCTTTAATCTTGATCTAGAGCTGTTATGCGGTAAGCTGTACCTTGCTAGTTTGAATCCCAGTAGGCACAATGAACATTGTATCATTTAGGATACCATTATGGTGGGTAAAATTAACACCTGTTATTTACTGCACTTAAAGGCTGAAAATTTGTATAAGGAGCTGCAAGAAAATAGGTTATTGATTGAGGGAGTGGAGAAAACCCTACCACAAAAGTCACTAAATTAACCTGTGCCGAACCTTCTAGTACCTTAGCACAGAAGCAATCAGGCTTAACTTAGAAACAATGTGTTCAGTATTTATGTAACACAAACAGTATTAAAGTGAAAACCCAACACAAGAAAAATCCCACAGCAATTTAGAAAAATAGAGAGCATTTTATCAAATAAAATGACACTAAAACAAATTAAATCCAAGCAGTAGAACCAGAGTTTTGACATTTTTAATTGTTGAATAAAATCTAGTGCCTAAAAGAGCAGAGCACCAACCACAGGTAACTGGTCACGCGAGGGCAGGGCAAAGTCAAAAGTTAAGGCCGAGCGCGTTGGATGCGATTTGGATACACGAGGAAGATTGGGCCTGTTCTCGGCTTACACTCAGATATTTTTATGGAAAGTCCAGAAGAATGTAGAGTTCAGTGGGACAAGGAAGCAGGCTGTGTCCGAGTAGGAGTTGACATCACCGGGGAGCAGTGGATGAGATTTTGATGAACCTGTCGATGATGGCGTGAAAAAGCTCCAAGGAGGTCGTTGTTCATGGGGAGTATGATGCCATCGAGCCCAGTGAAGATGTTTACCATCAGACTTAGGGCCTTATTATAAGTACAGCGGTCCATAGGACCGCCGGCGCCATACTCGCGGTGGGGGTCTGACCACCGTGACGCTGCAGGCCGCCCACAGTATTACGATTGTGGTGGTCGGACCGTCACAGGACCACTGAGCTGGCCGGGGATAGAGGATCCCCCAGCAGTCACACAGCGGTCAGGAGCAGGAATATGCTGGCGTTTCAGCTGTGGCACTGCCAAGCATATTCTGAGTTGCCTATCCACCACCCTTTCATGGCAGTGAGCCCGCCATGGAAAGGGTGGCAGAGAGGCAACTAAGGGGGCCATATCAGGGCCCCCATGCTGCTCCTGGGGGTGCATGCAGGGAGGCACATGTGCCACACCCTGGAATTGCACCCCTGTTTCTGCATGGTGTGGCATGCATGCCACACTGTGCAGGAACATGCTGCAGGCACTGTCACAGTGGCGGGCTGCATGTTAGGCTCTCCTATGAGCCTAACAGCACACTACCATGAGACCGTCGCAGCACCGCCCGCCCGCCATGGATTTCAATCAGAATGCAGCAGGCGGGCTCTCCACAGCGTTGGCGCTCCTCCTGCAGACAGCACAGTGGCGGCACTGTAGGAGGACCACCAAACTCGTAATCAGGCCCACAGACAACGTTTTGGAAGTCGAAGTCATCTAGCGGGATGAAGCTGTAGCCAAAGAGGGCTCCACGTGGTCGAATACATTTGCTCACAGGTCTTGCTGAACAGGATTTGCTGCTGCAGAGAAGATCATAGTGGAAGCTACCGCAAAGGCAGGCTGACTGGCGATGCACCTTGGGCGGATTGGCTTGCAGGTAGGTACCAGTTTCCTGTCGGTCATTCTGCCACTTTTTGTTGAAATTTTTTCCAAGTCCCAACTTTTAGGGTTAGGCAGGCCCAGTACTTCTAGCACCACTTCAAATGGTCCAGGACCTGGGGGGCACCACTTAGGGGGTCTGTACTCACTCCAGCAGAGGCCAGGTGCACGGTTCTATACATCACACAGTAGGTCAGCCAACTAGCTCTTGGAGTCATTCTTATAGTCCTGGGCTCAAGGAAATGGTCCACTTATCCTTCAAACAGCAACGCAGGCCTCAAGCAGCAGGAAAGTCCTCTGGTAGCAGCAGGCGCATCCTCAGAAAAACAAGACAGGCCTCAAGCAGCAGGGTAGTCTTCTGGAGAACAAGGCAGGTCTTCTGAAGTCTTCCACAAGTCAAGGAGTGTACTGAAGAGGTGGCTCAGGAGGTCCAATATTTATACCTGGTGCCAGCCTTTGGACTGAGGGTGACATCCTGGCTACCCACTGATCTGGTTCTGGAAAGTTCTTTCCTTCCCTTTCCAAGGCTCCAAATAGTCTGAAGTGACAAAAGATTGGTGTCAAATTCCTTTGTTTGTTTGCTGGAAGCAGCCCTTTGAAATGTAAGTGAGGCAGGGAACAGCTCTGTCCTAACGCCAACCATCCTGGCATGATGGCCCATAATGCCAACACCTAGTTCCCCTTCGTCTTACTGTCTGTGAGGAATACACAAAGGCCAACAGATAAACTATTCAGATCCATGTGACCCAGGACAGAGGCAGCAGGAACCAAATGGTTAGTACAAGAAAATGCCAACTTTCTAAAAGTGCCATTTTCATAATTGTGACTTAAAATCCAACTTTACCATTAAAGAGAATTGAAAATTACAATTGATTTGAGTCCAAACTTGACATCCATATCTGTTCCCAATCAAAAGGTAGCACGTACTAAATATAATAAGGTAACCCAACATTCTCAATGGGAGAGATAGGTCTTACAGTAGTGAAACATGAATTTAGGTGTTTTTCCCTACCAGAACATGTAAAACTTAAAAACACATGTCCTACTTATTAAATACAATGCACTCTGCCCTATGAACTTTTAAGGCTACCTTAAGGGTGGCTCATTTGTTTTGAAAATGAAGGTTTAAGTAGGCCTGGCAAAAGGTTTATTTTGCCAGGTCACATTGGCAGTTTTACAACTACACTACAGGCTACAATGGCAAGTCTGTGACATATGTTAAAGCACAACATAAGTAGATGGCACAATGAGTGTCGCAGGCCCACTAGTAGCATTTAATTTACAGGCCCTGGGTACATGTAGTACCATATGCTAGGGAGCTATAAGTAAATTAAGTATGCCAATCAGGTGTAAGCCAATTTTACCTTGTTTTAGGGAAAGAGCATAAACACTTTAACACTGGTTAGTAGTGGTAAAGTGCACAGAGTCCTAATGCCCAAAAAATGAAATTCAGCAAACAGGACAGGTGAAGGCAAAATACATTTAGTGGAAGGTCACACCATGGATGAGAGGTCTAACAGGTGCTATATAAAAACACATTAATTTCATTATTATTGTTATGCATGTCTGATAATCACCCATAGGCCCCCATGGTGCATAGACAAAGCTTCTCTGCCAGGACACATGATACAGCTGGTGGCAAGTTGATAACAAGCAATAAAATAGTGTTAGACATATGTGGAAAATCTTTGTTCAAGCCATCCATTAATTGTATGGAATTGACAAGCCCTTACATCAATATTTGAAACTCTCAGAAAAACGATGCAGAATTGTCAGCAGAATTTGAGTGGCATTTGACAAATGAATAGAGGGTCTCTTGAGCATACACGACAAAAGAGTCATTCATGGGAAATGAGTCAAGAGGAGACATTCAGAATGATTTATTTTGCAAGACTATCACTCTAGCAAAATTCCAAAGCAGAGATGTTGTTGCAAATGTCTTTAGACAGTACACATACTTCACATTTAAATGTAGCTACTCCGAGAAAGTACAACTTTAAAGGGAAATCATACAAGGGACAGGATAGATTTGCTATTCTTAAACCCACTGTACCTTAACAATATTTACATCTTAAAGGTGCATAGATATGGACTTAAGAATAGTAAATCCATGCTAAATATTTACCTTCGTCATATTTTGGTAGCCGATATTCTGGACTTGATTTTTTTGTGGCACCATATTTTGTGGCTGATATTCTGACATAAGCCGTGATTAAATACTTAGCATGGTGTGTAGTGTACCAGTTTTCTGAGTTGGTAAGACAACAACACAACTCACATTCAAATATTACTCACACTTCATACATTTAATACATTTGCAGACTAAAGGTAGGACGCTTTCTAAAACAGGTGAATATTTGAAGAGATTGCAGGCTGATTAAACATACTTAGCTTCATGAACTACATAACAGGAGTATATGAGCAGCAAGTTGTACACAATAGTAACAAGGAGATATAAAGATGTGGCAGGCACCAGCGAGTACTGGAGAAAAGTTGACACAAAATTCTTAATGATAGGTGTCCCCATTATTTGCCATCTATGGTACTACCTTATTGTCCTAGCTGTAGTCTTAAATCCTCCAGAGCTAAATTGGCTATGGTCCCCTTTGTGAAAAAAACTTGAATTGGTGGTTGCTCTTTTGGTTTCCAAGCAGCCAAGATGTGGAACGCCTTACCCCTCCATCTTAAGTTGGAGTCTTTGGAAATAGCTTTCCATAAGATGCTCAAAATCTGGCTATTTCAGATGCAGTAAGGACATTTGTGGAGTACCCCCATTAAGTATGGCTTGTTTGTGGTGTTAGTTTAAGTTTGTCTATAGGTAGGAAGGCCAATCCTAGCATGGGCACATGCCTTTGGGAGTAACCATGCACTATAGAAATTAAACTATTACATGGAACACCAAAAGGATTCATTTTTCAATGCTTTCATTTGAAATAATGCTGCAGTAATGCTAAAGAAGACATGCCTCTTCCCATAAAATGTAAATATCTGCCACATGTGGCACATCTCAGAGAGAGTCAAAAATGAAACAAGTTTAATAAAAAGCTGTAGATTGATTTAGGAAGTGGACATTTTAATTCAGGCTGGTCAGTTTTAAAGTTATTCAATTTTCGGCCTACATACCTGGCCACAGTACAGGCTGAAAGGTGGTCTTGCGAAGGCCCCAAAAAGGAACCTTGTAAATGATTATCATACCAAATTACCTCCTACTGCCTATATAATGTGGAGATAACAATTTGAATTCTGGGATGCCAAGGCAGTATTATAGGTAGAAACAAAGAGCCAGATTTAACATTTTTTCACACAACGGAACGCAGCATGACAACTTCCTACTTAGAGCTGCGTGAAAGGGAGAGGGCAGGAATGCAACATATCTATCAAGAAATGGTGCATTCCTGTCCTCTGCATGCGCTAGCAAACTATCAGCAGCCTAGCACCAATGCAGGCATGTTTGCTCCATGGAGCAACGGTGTTTGTGTTACAGGCAAAAAATGTTTTTGTGCAAGAAGGGACACCCTCTGGCACAAAAACAATCCTTAGAGGCTTTTTCCTCTTTCTAAGTGTGCTGCAGAATGTAAGACAGCGACTTTCACTGCCTTGGGTTGCTCCCGATTTACCAAGCCACACAAGGCCATGCAAGGTGGCCTTGCATGGCTTGATAAATCTCATTCTGTCCCTCTGCATGGTGCAAGGGTGAAGCATAACCTTAATAAATCTAGGCCAAAATGTTCTAATGGCTGCATCTGCACAAAGATAAGGACAAAGTAATTGCTGCCCATATTCATGCAAGAAAAATAATGAATAGTTGAAAGGAATAATACTGTGAAGAGAGGCTGAAGAACGGGTTCTTGGGAACATTATAGGGCAAACATTCTCATCCATAAAGGCAATAAGACCAGTACAAGTTATAGTCATTTAGAAGGGCTGAGCTGTTCTAGAACTATGAATGTGAGTGTTGGACTTGGCCCTTTGTGCAGGGTCACCCCTGAACATTTTGCCTTTTTCTCTGACATGGTGTTGGTGGTTTTAAGCCTCTGGGCACTTTAGCACTGTGGTCCAGTGTAAAGTGCGTGCACTCTCTGTGTACATTTGGTAAGGTTGGCCTGCCCTCCCATAGGAAAGCATTGGGGATTCCCTGATAAAGTGTGTCAGTGATAATTCCTGGGATGGGAGAAGCAGCGTGGTCGAGTTTAGTATGTATGAAATTGTAATAATAAATGCTGCGCAATGGTGTGCGCAGATTTATGATGACTGGTTGAGAAATGCCACTTTTAGAAGTTTGCATTTTTGTGTGCTGTGTGTCTGCCTGCCTGATGTGAATTGCAGGTCTGGCTTGTGAGTGACAGGGGCTGGGAGGGGTGTGTGGCTCCAGGAGGGGCAGGGTGAGTCAGCGCTAGGCTGAATGGGTCATCTGCCCTGGGAGTAGTGCGAGGAGTAATCCCCTGACCCTGAATAAGACTGTGCCCAGCCTGCACAATGCTGGCTCTGCCCCCTGTGGTGTGTCTGATCACCTAGCCCCCACCTGACAAAGGGGAAGAGGAGCTTGGAAAACAAAGTGCTCCAAATCCCCCCTGAACCAGTTGCATCTGGCTCCCCCAAACCCTACACTGCAGAACAAAGGAAAAAGGAGTATAAATGTAGGGGCTGTGACCCCATGATTTTGGTTATGCTGGTGTGCTGTTCCTGACTTGCTGGGGGCTTGCTGCTGCTGGGGCCCAGGAGGAACCGCCATGGGGGCTTGCCTCCCTGCTGGAGGGCCCTGTGTGCTGGCCTCCCTGGGCCCAGCTATGCCCCTTGGACCCAAGGACTTTATTTTTGCTTCCAGCGCCTCGTGAGTGCTGCATTTTCATTTCTCCCCGAAAAGAGGCGCGCATGGGCTTCACAGCATGGAGCTGCAGCCCTGGCAGAGGGAATCCCGACGTGGGGATTCCCCCGCATTGTGGCGCTTAGCGGGAGCCTACCCCGCTTTATGCCGTATTTACAATGGCGGGTGACCACCCCGCATGATGGTGCCTTTTGCGGGTGCCCACCCCGCATTGTTTATTTAATGGTGAGCGGGTGCCCACCCCGCAATTGCCGCCGAGATCCGAAGAACCGCCGCGGCCCGGAATCCAGGTGAGCCGCCTGGTTGTGGGCGGGCCGGCCCAAGAGTGGAAGTCCGGTGGTTGTGGGCGGGGCCTGCAGCCTCTGGGTTCGTCCGGAGCCTCGCGGGCTCCACGTCGAAGCCCTGGTCCCAAGAAGGGGGACGGGGCGAAGTGAGGAGAAGCGGGCCGGAAGAGGAGTGCCGACAGAAGACCCAGGCGGGAGCCCACCCCGTGCTGGGACGTGCGCAGAAGGAAGTTCCCGGCCGGGTGATTGGCGCCGTGAGGAGGGGCTCGATCGGAGCCTCGCAGGCTCCCAGCCCGATTGTGGGAGCTCTCCCGGCCAGCGAGGGAGCAGTCCTGTGAGCGGGGCCAGAGTCCGGAGCAAAGAGAAGACCCCGCAGGAAGACTGGAGAAAACCCGGAGGAGTCTGCCAACAGCCCCGGTGAGTGGGGGGCAGAATGGGTGCATTTTCGGTGCCCGCGAGGCACCGTGGTGACAGTGCCTGTGTCCTTCAGCGGCCCTGCAGGAGAGTGGGCCGGTGCAACGTGGGGCACATTGTCGTTAGGGCCCCTGTGGGGGGGGTCCAGAGGGCACAGTGGTGCTCGTGCCTTTTTGGTTATTGTCACAGCTGCCCCATCTGACAGTGGGCAGCTGCAACGTTTGGGCGCAATTGTTGGGACCGATCGAGGGTTCCCGGGGCTCCGTAATGCCAAGGCATTGTTCCCAGCTGCCCCGCCTGATAGAGGGCAGCTGCAACTTTTGGCATATTTGGTTGGAGAGTCCCAGTCGGGCTCTCAGGGCACAGTCGGTGCCAGTGCCTAATTTTCCTCATCACAGCTGCACGGCAATTAGCGGCAGATGCAACGTTTAGGCTCACATTTCTTTGGGGGCATTTTTGACTGAGATAGGAGTGAGATACACCCCTCTGCCCCAGCGCAATTGCGCATATGGATCCTGCTGCATTGGCAGCCGCCCTGACATTTTGGACATAGGAAATTTGAGCTGTCTGAGAAGGCCAGTTGGCCAGGGGGACTGTTAGGTTGTTAGGGCGCCAGGCCCTAATTTGATTTATGTGGTGCGCAGGAAATGTGATTCATGTACTGTTATTCATGCACCTGATTTATGCCTCTACTGTGGTTTATGTTATGAGGTTTTGCATACTGTGGTTTATGCTTGGGAGGTTATTCTCCAATGTGATTTATGCCTAATGTGAGTTATGATTAGGAGGTTATGGTCTAATATGTTTAGTCTTATGAGGTTGGCGCATAATGTATTTTTACGCCTGATAGGATACTGATTGCATAACATGATTTATGTTGCAGGATAATGCTGAGTACAGTGTTTGCCAGTAGTTACTGGTTGTGTTCTACATTTACTATTTTCACTTTGTGATGGTTCTGACAGTGGCCCAATTGGCCCTGTCAGGTGTATATAATCCCCTGTAAATATTGCCTAGTGCCAGTTGGCACAGTGTATATTGTGTGATGACTATTCTAATGTGTTTATGATAATACAAAGGCTATTTTTGATATAACCTTGTGTGGAGTTCCTTTTGTGGTGTGCCTAGTATGTTGTTGCTATGTGTGGTTGCGCAAACGCTTTACACATTGCCTCCGGGATAGGCCTGACTGCTCGTGCCAAGCTACCAAGGGGGTGAGCAGGGGTTATCTTTGGCGTGTAACTCCCTTGCCCTGACTAGAGTGGTGGTCTCTGCCTGGCTTTGGCGCAAGCCTTAGTCAACCAGAGATCCCATTTCTAACAGTGAGGATTTGGTGGCGGGTGACTAATGAGGTATGGATTTAAATATGTTTTCATGGAAAGGCCAATAGGCAACTGTTAGAAATGGGGTTTTTGGTTGGCAGAGGTATGCACCCAATCCAAGCAGGAACCACTACTCTAGTCAGGTGAGCCTGCATGGCCCTCTCCAGCAGGTAGAGCAAAGGGGGGGTCTCCTAACATTAATCTCACTGAACTGAAACTGTTGGGCACACATTGTATTGTGGACTCTGGATCTTGTAACTGCCTAGCGATAGAAATTACTCCTACTAACAGAACAAAATTGTTGATTGTTAATTTTTATAACTCTTTTGATAGTAATTTTATAAATGAACACTTATGCAATTTGAAATGTTTCTTAGAGGAATACAGAGTGAAACAAACCACTTTTTATTCAATTATAATCTTGGGCAATTTTAATATCCACTTATGTACTATGAACTGTCATGTAGCAGATTCTTTAGGGCCAGTTAATCCCCCAATATGCATTTTGAGCACACACAGCAAGGGGAATGTTTGGAGGATCTTTTGGCTGACGTAGACCTCGTTCAACCTAGTATAAATGCTAGTGAGGCGAGGGTCCCCACTTTTAAGGCGAGAGGGCGGGACTCTATAATAGATTATATATTTATCTCCCCTGTACTGTTAACTCAGTTGGTCTCTTATAATGCACAGTGGTCGCATTTTAGTGACCATAACCCCATCTACCTTGCACTAGGCCCGGGTACTGGTTTAAAAGGTAAACAAGGAGAATCATTGACTGTTATTTGCTTAAAACCATCTGATCAGGGGCGTAGGTTGAAATGGACTAAGGTAATTCCGGACCTTTTTTCCATGATTTACGGGAGAGCGCCGAGGAGCACTTCGGCATCTGTTTTGAATCAACAAAATTGGGTGCCGAGGTACTGTCTGCGTTTGAAAGCATCTGTGTCCAGGTAGTGAAAGGCCTTACCCTGCCCAATAGAAGTCGTAAAGAAACAGTTTAGAGATGTTTTGACAGCAATTGTTCTGAAGCACATCAAAAGCTTTTTGCTGGTTCCACAAGATAAAACTTCCATAGCCACGCTTAGAAAGTCAAATAAGTGTGCTTTGAAAACCCGCAGAAATGAAATCAAAGAGGAAGCATGGAAGGACCTATTAGCAGTGGAGGTCCTTAAGAATAGTGCCAGATTTTGGTCAATAGTAAATAAACCCTTTTTTTGGGCACTAATCATTCTCTTCTCGAATGCAATATCACGGAGGATGAATGGTACACTCATTTTAAATTTATATATGAGGCCCCGGCAGAGCTGGGATCTCCTGCTCCCCTAGATCAAGAAATGGGTTCCTCTGTTTTGATTTTCAATGAAGGAGAAGTAGAGCTAGCAATCAAGCAAATGACTAGCAATAAGGCCCCAGGCCCGGATGGTGTCCCGGCTGATTTGTACAAACGGAATCCAACTCTCCGGGCAAAAATGTTAACTAAAGTTTTTAATGTGACTAGTCAGCAGGGGTTTCCGAGGTCCTGGTCCCAATCCACCATTATTCCGGTCTTCAAAAAAGGCCAGAGAGGTGACCCATGCTGCTATAGGCCTATATCCCTGATTGACTCCGCTGTAAAAGTGCTAGAGAGAGTGATTCTCAGCAAAATCTCAGAATGGCTGGATGATAGTGGTGTACTGACAAATCTCCAATATGGCTTTAGAAAAGGAGGGAGTACACCAAATCAGTGTTTAAATTTGCACTTATTAGTTGGGAAATACACAGTGGCCAAGGTCGGGACATTACAGTTGGCCTTTATGGATCTATCCTTGGCGTTCCATTAAGTTAATAGATCGAAGCTTTGGGCTATATTGATTGATATGGGATTGGATCACTGCTTAGTTAATTTCCTGGCCGACCTACACAGGGATCTTTTTGCTAAGGTGAGAGTTGGCCAAGATGGCAAATGCACCAAGCATTTTAATAATGGTAGAGGTGTCAGACAGGGCTGCATTTTAGCCCCCCTTCTCTTTACTTTATATATAAATAATCTGGACACCTCCCTGTGTTCTGCCAGCCAGGACATCCCCCGCGTAGGGGACAGGGCTATTCCTGCCCTCCTATACGCGGATGACGCAGTATTGTTGGTTCGCACAGCAGTAGGGCTCCAGAGGCTTTTGGATTCTTTTGGGGCCTTTATGTGATCTTTGGATTTAATTGTTAATATAGCCAAATTGCATATGATGATTATGGGCCAGAGACGAAAAAAGTTTAAAACTTTTTATTGTGAAGGTGCAGACTTGTCCAGGGTGACCTCTTTTACCTATCTGGGGGTTTTGTTTGATGAGAGGGGTTCGTGGGTTCCTCAACTGAAAACTAAAAAACATGCCATGGCAAGATCTATAGCAGCCGTCCATGGTTTTGCACAGCGACTTGGGGCCAAGCCAATCGAAGCAATGCTTAAAATCTACAGATCCAAATGTATTGCCATCGCGAAGTATGGGTCTGCAATTTGGGGATATAAATCGGTAGAAGGCTTACAAATAGTTGAAAATAAGTTTTTAAGGATCCTGCTGTTGGTCCCTCAATCCACCCTCACATATATTATACATCAAGAATTAGTCTCTGACTTGATAGGTCTGGCCCCAGTTGTATGCTGGCTAATGATCTGGACTAATCCAGATCTGGTGTTGAACCAAGAGATTGCCAGGGATTGTGTATCCATGGAGAGAGCAAGCTGTATTCTGTGGATATGATATATCAAAGTAATTTTAATGAAACTAGGGTGCCCTGAACTCTTCGATTCTCCAGAAAAAATCAGGAAGGAGGATCTGGCGTGGGTTAAAAATCACCTTTTAAACCTGTTGCTTTTAGAGAGAGAGGCGAGCGAGATAACGAAACCTACAGTGAGAGCAAACCTCTTGCTAAGAACTTCTCCACAGACAGAACCCTTTCTGACAATTGTCACCGAGTCTAACCATCGCTTTCTTTTAATCAGATTTTTTTTTAACCTCATTAATTCTCTACTAGCAGATTCGCAGGTTTGGAGGAGGGTGAATGACCAAGGCCCATGTACATGTGATAATTTCTCTACCCAGGACACTGTGCATTTTGTAATGTTTTGTGATAATTTTAGCGATATGCGTAGAAAGTTTTTAAATCCTATTTTAAAGGGGAAAAGTTTTATGCAGGTCAGACCTGCATTATTATATTTGCAGATGCTGAATGACCCCTGGGAGACTTTTAATATTGCAAGGGTTTTAGTGGCCGCTGTGAGGCAGAGGAAAAAACAGCATTTTATGTTAAGTAACCCGGTTGCCTCTGTTTAACTAAATGTATTAATGTTTGCTCTTCTACCTGAGAAGCCTTGCTGTATAAATGTACTCTGGATCATTCGCCTTCTCTTGAGATCTTATTGCGAAATATTTTAACAAACTTTCCCTTTAAATATGAATTATCGGTAGCTTGTTTTATTTGCTTTTCTATGAATTCTAGCGACAATATGTTTTATATTGCCCAAGTTTATCTATGACATTTTTAATCTTATTGTTGTGGTATATGCTGTATGCTGTGTACTTTTATGGTATTTATTAACCGAATAAAGTGGTTTTGACTGACTGACACTACTCTAGTCAGGGTAAGCTAGATATACACTAAAAGATAGCCTGTGCTCACCCTCTGGTAGCTTGGCACGGAGCAGCCAGCCTTATCTAAAGAGCCAATGTGTAGAGTATTTGATCAACACACAACAGATTATGATTCTATAAATAATTTAAGACCAAAACAACCAAAATCCAATAAGTAGAAGTTGAGTTATGAATTTAAAACAAATAAAAAGCGTTCAAGCACTTAGAAGCAATAAGCACCAATGGGGGTTATCTGGTTGCGCTGGACCTGGGTAAAGTCAACAGTTCTAGCCAACTGCGATGGAGTTCAGTCCAGGGACAAGAGCCATGCAGGCCTGGTGAACAGAGTACCTTGACCCTGGTTGCAAGCAGTGAGATGCGGGATGTAGACAAGCGATGCTTCGATCTCAGGCCTGCAGTCGAGGTGATGCGTAAATTTACTTCATGCATTGGGGGCGTTGAGCAAAGCACAGGTTATGAGTGCAGTATTTCCAATGACAATGTGCCGAGTTAATCCACACTGGAGGGGCGATGTGTCGATCTTGTCCATGCAGTGGCGGTGATGTGTTGTTTCCGAAGCTGGAGTTCCGGACCCTATGATGCAGTTCCCAGTGCGATGCGCCTGGTTCTGCTCTAGCAACACTGTTGATGCACCGGTTCTGCTACACACATACTGGGGATGTGTTGATTTCTCTGGTGCAAGTATCTGGGTCTTCTTCCAGTAAACCAGACACAGGAGCAGGGGTAGAGACTTTTATATCCCTGAGTCTCAAGCAACAGAAGACAAGTCAGCAAGCCCTTGGAGATCACTTCTGTTGCAAGGCAATGCCCAGCTCTCCTCAGCAGGGTCAGGGAGTAGCAGGCAGCAGGGCAGCACAGAAGATAAGCAAGCCTTCCAGGTCAGCAGTCCAGCAGAGTTTTCCTCTGCCAGAGTACAGTTGTAGGTCCAGAAGTATCTGAATTGCTGAGACCAGAGACCCAGTAGTTATACCCAAATGTGCCTTTGAAGTGAGGGGTGACCTCAAAGAAGGGTCTTTGAAGTGCACAAGTTTCCTTTTTTCCTCAGCCCTGGCTCCACACTATCTGTGGGGGGGGGTAATCAGCCCTTTGCGTGGGGTCAGGTCACTACCTATTCAGATGTGTCATCCCCTCCCTCCCTTCCCAGGAAGAGCAATCAGAATGAAGATGAATGCAGATGAGTACTCAGACACACCTAATCTTCCTGTGTTTGCGACTGTCTAGAGGGAATGCACAAAGTGTAGGTGTCAGCCACCTCAGACATGTATTGAAGAGAGGCTGCAGGCACAGCAGTAAGAGCAGAGAAATGCTCACTTTCTAAAAGTAATACGAAAAGGGGGTTAAGCCCTACATTGATAGCCAGATGGGGCTTAGTTGAAGTTTTACAAAAAGAGAATCTGGCTACCACTTTTAGTAGGCTGCTATTTAATTAAACAGACTGAAGGCCAATGTATAAGATCCTTGGTCCTGGTTTTTTTATTTAACCATTTCTTCAAGAGGTTTTTATAACATTTTGACGATTTTTGTAGTCTGAAACAGAACAATACACTGTTTAGTGCTAACAATTAAATTACAGAAATACATTCAATACTCATAACACTCATAAATTGTGCATTCCCAAATTAAACAATAGTGCATGAAATCAATAAAAAAAAAAGGTTTAACTGAGACCATTTAAACGTTACACCAGTCGATTGGTTACAGTAATATCTGAACAATAAGCGCTCTCATTACACCTGGTTTAGTTAGCATTTTAGAGAGTTGCTAACCATAGGGGAATAGGCTTGCAGACTGTGGGGTTGAATCAATCTTCGCTGTCCCTCTACAGAATCTGTGCTCAACTTTTGTTTAGTCCCTCATGGTGTGAGAAAAGAGAAAAGTGACGACGCGTTTCAAATCCCAGTCTCATTCATGGGATTATCTTCAGGGCATTGACACGGTGTAATCTAAAATTAACAAACATAAGGGAAATAATCAGTGTTTGAGCCCCTTTCTCTGTACCACCTAACTGTTTTGTACATAAAGTTTAAAAATACCTGGATTGCTAGGTGAAGATTCATTCTGACGGAGATTACTTTTTACTTTCCTGCCGAGTTATTCACGAATCTTTTTCGATTTAATTGAAGAAAGGCTGCAATGATGAAAGGATCGGCATTAACAGAGTGTATATTTACACGTGAAGACTTATGTAAAAATGCTTGGCTCTACCGCTTACTTTTGCTGTTACATTATTTCCGTTATTAGTTTGAGACGCGAAGAATCCTTCTATCGCGCTGAGTATTTTCAGTCTGAAATCGGAAGGCAAGAACAGATCGTTTAGTTACCTATTGCACCCGGGCAGTGCTGACTGTGTTTCGTTTGGAAACAAAGGGGCAGATTTACAAGCCCCTTGCGCCACTTTTGCGTCACTTTTCCCATGTTAAAAATGACGCAAAAGTGGCGCAAGGGCCTTGTAAATAAGCCCCAAAGTTTCTGGAAACCTACTTGTTGCTTTCAGAAGAAAATCTTTATCCGCCAGTGAACCTCTTGTGTATCTCCTGGAGTCCAAGATCACTGCTTGTTCGTTTGTTCGTTTTCGGTTACCACACGTTTTTTTTCTTTTTTTCTCTTTTTATCCTTGGGCCGAAAGTACTTTTTTTGGTGTTTGCTGGGTAATGTAGTGTGTACTGTTAACTGATGCATTCAGTCTTTATATGAAAGTAGGTAGCAACAAATATTGTAGCGTCTTAAGCAAGTGCTGTCTTCACTGATTAGCCATCATATCATTTAACAGAAAAGCATTAATTAATGGTCTTTGACAATTCTGACATTTCATTTAACCCTTTCAGGGTACTGTTAAATTTTAAAATGAGGTATGCTTCTTTTTTCACCAATGCAGTTTCGACATCGCCCCCACGGCGGTGTGGTTTTATCGCTGCTAGCACTGTCCATACAAAATCCCTTTCAGAATGTTTCTTTTCTACAAAGTCGGACACCAATGGAGCTGTCAAAACCTGCTTTTTAATCCCGGAACGGTGCTGTACAATTCTTTGATTTACCTGCTGGTTCGTTTTCCCAATGTATATCTTGGGGCATGGGCATTTGATTGCATAGACGATATTTTTTGTTTTACAATTGGAAAACTCTTTATGTGTCCATTTGACGGAGTCATGTATAAATTCAGTCCCTTCAATTGTATTTTCACAAGCTGAACAATTGCCACATTTATGATGGCCCTCAATGTGTTTCCATTTCCATTGTGCTCGTAAGTTTTTCCTCTGGGCTTGGGGTTACAAATACGCTCGTATGATACTTTGACCTATGCTTGTGTTTTTCTTCATTGCAAACAATGGCCGTTCTAGTGGACATTCCAATTGTTTAAGGAGATGCCAGTTTTTCAAAATCATCTGGCGAAATTTGTTGGTATGGGGGCCATATGTAGATATGCAGACTAATTTATCTATTGGTTTCTTAGGTGTTTTTGTAAGTAGATCTTCTCGCGGTGTAAACCATGCTCTTTTAGTCACGTGTTTGAGCATTTTGCTAGGATAGCCCCTGTCTTTTAGTTGGTCGCAAAATACCGCTGCATTGATCATAAAATCTTCTTGTTAAAATGTTATAAAAAACCTCTTGAAGAAATGGTTAAATAAAAAAAACCAGGACCATGGATCTTATACATTGGCCCTCAGTCTGTTTAATTAAATAGCAGCATAATAAAAGTGGTAGCCAGATTCTCTTTTTGTAAAACACTTTCTAAAAGTGCCATTTCTAAAATAGTAATGCTAAATCCAAGTTTACCAGTAAAGAAGATTTGTCAATACCATTCCAAAGATATAAAACATGATGCAGCTACTCCTTTCAATCAGGAATTACAGCTTATAACTGTATTAAGGAATTCCCAATGTTACCCTATGAGAGGAGTAGGCTTCACAGTAGTGAAAAATGATTTTGGGTGTTTGTCATTACCAGGACATGCATAATCTACCAGTTTATGTTCATACCTTTTACTTACACAGCACCCTGCCCTATGGGCTACCAAGGGATTTCCTTAGGGGTGACTTATGTGTAATCAAAAGGGAGTTTAAGATTTGGCAAGTGGTTTTAAATTCCCAGTCGAAGTGGCAGTAAACTGCACATACAGGCCGTGTAACAGCAGGGCTGAGACAGGTTTGAAAGGCTACTTGTGTAGGTGGCACAATCAGTGCTGCAGGCCCACTAGTAGCATTTAGTTTACAGGCCCTGGGGATGTGGTATACCACTTTACAAGGTACTTACAAGTAAACTAAATATGCCAATTGTGTATACAGCAATTTCACCATGTTTAGGGAAGACACACATGCACTTTAGCACTGGTCAACAGTGGTAAAGTCCTCAGAGTCCTAAGGCCAACAAAAAGAATCTGCGAAACCAGGAGGTAAGTAGGCAAAACGTATGGGGGGAGACCACCCTAAGGATGACAGGTTTAACAGCAACGCACCACCAAAATCTCCAGAACAGTACCTCAATCAGTAAGACATGCCCTAGACTCAAGGGATAACATCAAAGAGAAAATAAGAATGTGTCTGCAGGCAATTCTGATTCTGCATGTCAGAAGACAACAACATTAGGTAAGTATGGTCTTGTCCATAGATGCTGTCTAACTCCATATTCCTGTATCTCAGAGGAGTACTTCATATTCCAGCATTGTGGTTTTCAGAATATGCCCTTCCAAATGGGCTCATTTGTAAGAAATGTAGCGATAACCTTGTGAATATAACAATAAATATAACACAACTGAATAGCACTTTCATAGTGTGGAACCTCCTCTGCACGCAGGAGTGATGATGTATCAGGAAGAAGCAGTTCACAGCTAGGTTTATCCCCAAGCATATTGAATAACACACAGAACATTCTGAATAATTCACATAGTTCACCTAAGCAGAAATGAAGTTGTTATTACTAGCTCAACTTAGGTAAATTTGACCACCAGACACAGTTGAAATATAACAACTATAGAATCATACAGCTTAACAGGAGACAGTAGGACCATAGGCCATGACGCACCATAGAAAAAAATCAGTGCAGGATATAACACGTGCAAAATTGAATATCCCAATAGTGCAAAAGACAGTACTGAATATCAGCTAGTCATCCCACTTATACACATAAAACACAAACATTAAAAATACACTACCAAAAAGAAAAGTATTGCACCATGCAATGATGTGTAGTCAAAGTAGTGGATCCAATGACAGACCCAAGAAGACAACTGGATCAGAGGAAAACATGCGGAATCACACATCCCATCAGCAGTAGATCTTCCCTGAAAATAAGCATCCATCTTCCCTCATGCACATGGAAAAACAGGGGCATATTGTCAAGCCTTCTATCGCCGCGTTAGCAGCACTTTCCTGCCGCTAACGCTTTTTTTTTTATCGCCCTATTATCAAGCTGTTGCTAACAGGTGTTAGCGACAGATTTCTGGCGATAGCAGCCGGTTTTTCTATCGCCTTGCATGCCAGCGATATTTATTGCTAATGACATGCAAGGTAGGCGTTCCTTCTCTAAATTTCTCAAAAACTCCTGCTAACCACACTTCGCCCTATTAGCAAGGATGGCCTGGACCCGCGAAGCGATAAAAAAAGTCGCACTAAGGCCCGTTAGCTGCAGGAACTTAAGACCAGAAAATAGCTGGTCTTAAAAATGGGGATGAGTCTTGGGCCCACAACGATGCCTGTTTCTGGTGCTGGACAGCGCTGCAAGCAATGTTGCAGCGCTGCCCTGTGACAAAAATACAGTGCAGGAATGCGCACCATCAATGAGTTAGTGCGCATTCCTGTGCCCCACTCATGAAAAGTGTTGCTGAGCTGCGACAAGACAGCGTTGCAACACTTCTCATTATGCCCTCCTTGCAACAGCATGGATGCGCTGTACTCACTGGACAGCGCTACATGACGCAAGTAATGACAGATACGTCAGGAATCCAGACATATCTGTCTGCGCTAAAGTCACCCATTGCTGCAGTTGTGTCACAACCATGATGCATCTCCAGCAATGCATGGGGCCAGCCAATCCGTATGGCACTGCCTCACCCTCACGCCTGTTATCAGGCAGGCAGAAGGTCCTGACGCAGTGCCATTCATGAGGGGTGCCCGAATGTCGGTGATGTTGGAGATCCATCGGTGGTGGTTGCGCGCTGCGGTGTCATAGTTTGGAAGCATTGGTGGAGTGTTGGTGCGGATGCAGTTGACCAGACGTTCTGCGGTGGCCTTGATCCAGCTGCGACGGGGTGCGATGACAGCTCTGGCGTCCGGTGGGCAAGGTGAAGACGTCATTCATCCAATGATGGTAGTGCCCGGAGAGTCCAGTGTTGTGGCTGTAGTTGAAGTACCCGCTGGCAGAGGTGGCGTGCTCGACCGTGTGTCCTGCTATGTGGCCTGTTGAGGTGACTAGCTGCTTGCGTCTGATGTCGGTGACAGGAGGGGGTGGTGCTCTGGTCACTGGGGTTGCCCAGGTGGAACTTGAGTTCACCGAGTTGGATGTCGTCAGTGGATAGGAGACCCTGGGGTGCAATGGTGTCTACAATGGGATTGTAATGGCTCATCAGAGTGCGTGGTCAGTCAGAGTGTGCTTCTGTAGGTGACGGCAATGCCTCCTCCTTGATGGTCGGGGTGCTCCTTGCGGGTGATACTGCATCTGTCAGTGATGGCGAAGGCGATGTCTGTTACGGAGCAGAGGTTTGTCCTGGCAGGCGAGGTGGCGTCCAGGGTTGATGGCGAGGAGGGTGCTGGTGTCGTAGCGGTGGAGTGTCCAAGAGGAATGCACCTTGGTGCTGAGCACGGTCCAGGGGCAGATGGACGCAAACGGCATAGCCTATGTGTTGCCCTTATCACGTGAGACAACCATTACAATGCAGGCAGTACATTGTTAACAACGCAACTCTGACAACGCGGGTCCCTTAACATCGCAGTTGATTACAACGCATTGTGAGGTCAGTAATGGGGTAATGTAAACATTTTCAGGTGTGTATGGGTTTTGAATGTAAAACATTAAAATTTGTCTTTTCCTTGGGGTAAAAAATGAAAATGTGTCTTTTCCTTGGGGTAAAATATGTAAAATGGGGTGTTTTTTGGGGTAAAATATGAAAAATGGGGTGTTTTTTGGGGTAAATGTTGTACATTTTTTGTGTTTTCTTGGGGTCAAATTTCAAAATCCTGGGTGTGTTTTGTGCCAAAATAACAAAAAATTTGGGGGGTGCATTTGTCTCAAATGTGATCTTTTGGGTGTTTTTTGGGGGTTCAAAACGGAATTCCAGGGTTCACGGTTGAGTTTGTTGTGCAAAGGTTATTTTTGGGTTGCACTCACTGTAGTGGGAACAGTGACCTTCATGTCTCCGCTATGCAACACCTACTCTACTGTTGCAATGTGCCTAGTATTAGTATGCATTGTAATGGTATGCGATGTTATGGCATGCGTCGCAACTACGTATGTGCCTTTGGCACACGAGTGGTACGCCGGCTGTGCATGGGCCCACAGTGGCCAACATTGAGAAGTGCGTGGGGGTTCTGGACAGCTGTGAGGTGGTAAATGCTGTAAAGAACACTGGATGGTGCATGGACGCGGGGATGTGTTTGTGAGCGGGTGTTATTAAAAATTATTGAGGGAAGTCTTACCTCTGAGCCGGGTCCCGTGTCTTTGTAGCTCCTGCTCTCCTGCATCTGCTTCCAGGAAAAGGAAGTGGGCAGCCAGGCTCCCTCTCCTGAGTCATTCACAACGCTGCGATGCGGCGGTGGGATTGGTAATTGGCAACGGGACAAATCAAGCAGCCAGGGGCCGGAGGGGTGGGCATGTTCTCCATGCAGGCTGTAATGCAGCCTGCATTGCGAACAGGGGATTGCGCATGACTGCTTTGGGCGGCCTGAGTGGGCCGACCAAACAGTCATTGCGCACTTGAGTGTGCATGCAAATCCACCCATGCCCTGCTCCGTGTTTGGAGCAGTCCTACCCACCCTCCCACCCCCTGAGGATACATAGCATGATTACATCAGTTAGTTATCCCTTGTTTTTCCCTTTTCAAACTGTTTATTTGGCTTCTCTGAGCCCACACTTCCCGCTTCCTGCCGCTGCTGCCCCTGCGGACCCGCACCCCTGGCCTCGCCCATTCCCGCCTCCCAGCTGATCGTTCCTCCACCCTCCCCTACTTAATGGCAGATGCCACGCGATTGCGCAGCAGACGCGCGCCGCTGGCCCGCAGAAGGCGCGCCTAAGACAAGCCCGTCTGCGCCCGTCCGCGACCCAACCACGACCAGCGCCAGGAACCCTGGATCACTGGCCACCCACTGCTACAGCACAGCCACCCTCCACGCACTCTACCCTGGAAAAGTCAGAGACTGACAACAGGCCTCGCCAAACACGGCTCCCGGACACACCAGCCAGCCCACCATCTCCACCTGGACACCAGTCACAGCCGAAGACACCGCCTCGACCATGAAATGCATCTACTCGGGGGCCCCCACCAACCCATGCCCTCCTCACATCTACCACAGATCCACGGCCGCCATCACACACGGACTACAATGCACCAGAGGCCTCACCCTCCACAGCGTACGGCCAGCCCAACATCATCCGGCCTGTGATGCAGGGAGACAACACCCACTGTTGGTAATCCCCTCCTTGCACCCCTGTGTAGTGGTGGATTGTAGTATGCGATGCGGACCTCACTACATTGGTGCGCAGGAGCGCCTCTACCATTAACTGCTCCAAGGGGCGCAAGGCGGACTTCTCACACAGGTCAGCAACGTGTCTCCATGCCACCTGCCAGACTTCACCACCAGGTACGGGCGATCGTCGCACATCAATGTCTCCCGCAACGGCTCATCGACTCCACAGCTCCTCCACATCCCACTCCAGGCTCCAGACGCAGGTCCAGCAAGGCATCCAGGCTCCATACGCAGGTCCAGCGAGGCATCCAGGCTCCAGACGCAGGTCCAGCGAGGCATCCAGGCTCCAGACGCAGGTCCAGCGAGGCATCCAGGCTCCAGACGCAGGTCCAGCGAGGCATCCAGGCTCCAGACACAGGTCCAGCGAAGCATCCATGCTCCAGACACAGGTCCAGCGAGGCATCCAGGCTCCAGACGCAGGTCCAGCGAGGCATCCAGGCTCCAGACGCAGGTCCAGAGAGGCATCCAGGCTCTCATCCTGGTCATCCTGGATGTTGGGTGGCTTGAGGGGGTTGTTGATGTGTGCAGCACTTGGCCCTGGCTGCTCAAAACTGCATTTTACCTTTTTTTGGACATCTTTTCTATGGGAGGTGGACTGATAGGCTATTTTTTCTAAGTCCACACTTGCTGCTTAGCGTGAGTTCTTTTATCGCTAAGGGCTTATCGCTAGATTCCGCCCGCTATCACCGGTTTTCCTATCGCCATCGCGCTGCTGTTAGCGGCAGTTTTCGCTGCTGATCCCTGAAGCTATCGCCTGTTAGCGACGTGTTGGTAATACGTCGCTAACATGGCGATAACTTTCAGGGATAGACGGCGATAACAAAACTGCCGCTAACCTAGGTTAGCGATAGTTATCGCCATTCCTTGATAATATCCCTCAAAATTTTCAGGAATGTCAGCTGAAATGGTGAGCATCCTATGCTCTACACAAACATGAGATAAAGTAAAGTCAGTGTAACAAACCCAAAGACTAACTAAAGAGCAAACAATTAAAACTGATCATCATCTGCTACTGAACAGGCTCAACTGAAATACCTTGTGGAAAGAACTCATGTAAGAAGAATTACAAACAACATGTGGTCAACAATTTGTATCTTGCATTACACGTGAAACTTAATCAACCCGAACTTCATTTTGTGGACAACAAACTTGCGAAACATTCTTAACAAGGTGTATCATGTATGACTTGCAACTGGTTGAACCCACGAGGTATTTTGCAGCTCGTGTACTTTTGAAACATGCTCATAAAAGTGCATCCTACACGGCATGTTAACTCGCTCCTTCCAAAGGTTATCTTGTGGACCTAAATTTGTTTAACAAAGGAATGCTCACATAAATAAGCGCACAGGAACTCACCACCAGGAGTTAAAAAAGAACCAAACTAGAGTCATTAAAATTGGGATTTTTTCTGCACGTAGCTTCAACTAGAGACCACCACAAAATGTAATTGAACAAGATGCATACATACACTCTGAATACTGAAGTTACATGAATATAGAATACTTTGATGTACAACGAGCTATTAAACACATTCTACAACATGTAACAATATTAAAACATTACAACAATAAATACTCTGGTCACCTCCAGAGAGACGGTGGGCAGACAAGGCCTAGTGGCAGTAAACACCACAGCCACAGATAATATAAAATGCAGGATGTAACGTACAGAGTAGTACATTTATGTACCACATTCTTGGCTTTGTTGTCAATGTGACATTCTTCATTCATGTGTGGAGTCTAGCATAGTAGATGAGGGACTTACCTAAGATTTGGGGCCTGACTTCCCACCCTCCATATCTATAGATCACGACTTGCCCGCATGTGATCTGTATGAATTCACTCAGCAATTCCTCTGAAGGCACTGCTAGTTGGGTGCACGCGCTGTCTTTCAGGCGGCCAAGCACAAAACATTTCTGTGTTTCAAAAACAAGTTAGAGAAAAACACTAAACTAATGAACCCCAACAGCTTGGGAGATTTCTCCAAGGGTGTGGGGGTATTTATTTTTTGTTCAAGACTTCAAGGTCTTTCATTGTGTTTAAGGATATAAATAAATAAACGCATCACGTTTCCTCTTTCTGTCTGATATCATTACTCCGTCGTGCCAAAGAAGAGCGAGGGAGGCTACCACCATCGGAAAGATGACTGATAATTGAGTGGGCAGAGACAAGTTTGATAGACAGGGGGGCAGATTTACAAGCCCCCTGCGCCACCAGTACGTCACTTTTTGTGACGTACTGGTGGCGCAGGGGGCTGCTCCATATTTACAAGGAGAGGAAAAGCCACCCTGCGTGACTTTTCCTCTCCTTGTAAATACGGCCCATTCACACGCAGCACTTTGCGGTGAAGGGGCGTTCCATGGAGTGTTGCTGTGGGTGTTCCCACGCAACACCCATGGAACAAGACACATCTCCAGAATTACGAGAAATCGTAACTCTGGAGATGCGTCTGAAAGCTACGCCACCCTAGAGGTGGCGTAGCGAGATGCACCGAGGAGAAATGTTTTCATTTCTCCTCGTTTTCCTCTTTCAATGCGTGCTGCATTCTGCAGCACGCATTGAAAGAGGAAAATGGTTGTAGTGATTGTTTTGTGCAGGAAGGTTCCCCTTCCTGCACAAAAACAATCTCCCACGACGCAGGCATCCTTGCACCATGGTGCAAGGGTGCCTGCGCCGGCGCATGGCTGCAGTTTGTGCGCCAGCACAGGGGAAGCACAAGGATGCGACATATTCTTGTAAATATGTCGCATCCCTGTGCTTTCAAACTAACGCAGCATGGCACAGCAAAATGACTTGCTGCGCTGTGCTGCGTTAGTTAATTGTAAATCTGCCCCAAAGTGTTTCACAATTTGTAGCACCATGTCTCCCAAACTCTAATTCTGGACCATCCTTTCTTAGGTCACTTCTTGCAGCCGACTCACTGATGACAATGGCTAGGAAGATCATCGATAAATGTCCTGAAGGCCTTAAGACACACCCTGCAGCACTGCAGGCTACATCCTGATTTTCTTTGAGCTGAATCAGACCTACTTCTTTCTGATTTTCTTTTCTAATTGACAGTTGTCGCTGAGGTGGGCGAGGAATAATTGTGTGCGCTGGAGTTTTAAAGACAGAACTCTCTATTCCAGCTCGATGCTTTTTGGCATCTTTTAATTATTCACCTTCAAATCATTTTCTTAAACTTCATTGTCTTCAAATGTGTCATCTTCAAATTAATATTTCTCATGGATAAACCAGTAAAGCATGGGGAAGGACCACCATTGTATTTGTTCCAAGCTTCTCTGCTCCTGTTTTGTTTATGATTTGATAGTTTCAAAGCTCATTTGAATGTTAAATGAATGCTAGAGTATTTTTAATTGTTAATATTCAAATTCAAAGCAGACACGAACTATAAAAGACATTAATTTGTTCTCAAACAAAAGCAAAGCTGCCAACGTTTTTGCAAAAAAGGAAAACTTGAAACAGATCTGATCTCTGTCAATGTTTGTTCCTCAAAATTAACATTTCTGTAGAGAGACAATTAAAGTTTTGGTGTTAATGCAAAAATCAAGGGTGAAGCTTCATCTAAAATCTTCTCTCCAGTTCTGGAGGACGTATGTCCTTGGTACAAAGAAGAAACCTTCCAGGCAGGGACGGAGCCCAGGGTTAGCAGTCTAGCTGCTTCCTGGCTCTACTTAAACCCATGCTCTTCCCGATGCGCAGCAGACGCGCTATAGAGTAAGGCTATCTTTGTTATTACAACGCTGCTATTTACACGCCTCTCGCAACAGTTGTATCGCTTTTAATTGCGTTTTATTTGTGTTTCACTTATTTTAATTGCTGACAGTATATTTTAGCCTCTAATATCTTTTAAACTTCCTCACCGACTGGTTCCTTCTCGACCCTGCTCTCCCGCCGGCTGTGACTCACCGCTCCTCTCCCCGGTCCACCACGGGTTTTCCCGATTGTGTGGAGGGAGTCAGCGGTGGTGTTTTCCTCGCTCTGCTCACTTCTGGGCAGGGATGGAGCCCAGGGTTAGCAGTCTAGCTGCTTCCTAGCTCTGCCCAAACCCATGCTCTTCCCGACGCACAACGGGCGCACCGCTGGCGGACCGAAGGCGCGCCAAAGGCAAGCTCGTCTGTGCCCGTCCGCACCCAGCCGTCGCCAGGAGCCAGGACCCCTGCTCCTTTTAACCCAGGGTATAGCCACAGTCAGAAACACACCTACACAAACACGGAGCTTATAGCACTAAGAAGAGTAAGCACTTCAAATCCACTTCCAAAGCTCTCCCGGAGATGGAAGGACCTTTCGCATGTAGAGACTGCCAGTTTCACAGCTTAGAATTGCAGCAGGCAAATTCTATGACAGCCACCACAGGCAAGGAACACCCACAGCTGGAAACCAATAATCACCCTCTCCCCCTTAATCATTCCATCTGCAATCCTAGCCAGGTTTGGAACTGCTTCTTGACCAACGTCAGATCACTGCCCAAGCACGCTACCGAAATCTGGGACTTGCTCTCCTCACGAAATACTGATATTTGTTTCCTAACGGAAACTTGGCTCAAACCTAGCTCCACCCCCGCGATCATGGTGGCGATCCCTGATGGCTACCGTATCCAAAAACTTGATAGGCAGTCTAAGATCGGTGGAGGCATAGTCATAGTTCATAAGGACTCCATCAAGGTTACTACTCTAGAACAATACAGTGGCAACAAACTAGAAATTCTTGTGTTCAGAATCGACTCCCAACCCCACTATTGCTGGAAAGGTGCACTTGTTTACTGACCGCCAGGCCCCCTCCAGGATTTTTCGCTACAACTCATGGAACTAATTGCCCCTCACATTATCTGCTCTAAACAGTTCTTATTATTAGGAGACTTTAATGTACATAGCGAAATCCCCTCCAATGTGGACGCCTCAATGCTTTTGGCAGACCTAGCCACCCTGGGGCTGGAGAAGACCAACATAGGCCCCACACATCTCGCAGGACACACTCTAGACCTCATCCTGACCACCTCTCCCAATATCTGCTCTGAGGCCCCCTGCCCACTCACATGGTCAGACCACTCTTTACTTCGATTTCAAATAAAAGAAGTAGGGGCTACTGCCGCCTCTGTTAAAGCCTCCCACAGTCTGCGAAGACAATGGCATAAAATTACGCCTGAACGCTTTGCGAACATTTTCCCAATTAATGCCTATTTGGCCTTAGATAATATTGAGGATTGTCTGGCCAGCTACAACCACATAGTAGGAACCACCCTAGAACAGCTGGCCCCATTGAAATCTTATCCTACTAGGACCGGACGAACCCAGGCAGCATGGTTCTCTTCCGATCTACGGAAGGAAAAAAGCCTATGCAAAAAACTGGAAAGACGTTGGCGTCTCTCCCACGACGCAAATGATAAAGAAACTTACACGAGCTCTCTTGCCCTATATCATAAGAACCTAAAGAAAGCACGCAAAAGGCACATTGAGTCACAACTTAATCAGGCACGAAAATCTTCTAAAGAACTTTATCGCATCCTCAACTCTTTCACGAATTCCAAGGTCTGCCATAATGAGGTAACTCCTTCACAAGAACTCTGTGATAAGTTAGCTAATCATTTTATCCAGAAAATTGAGAGTATAGACAACAAGATCACTAAAGATAGGGACCCTCCAAATGACATCTCTACCCTCAATCCATCATACTCTCTTACTACACATTCTTTGGATTGCTTCCCCTTACTCTCAATTGATACTGTGGACTCTCTAATGAAAACAGTTAAATCAGGCTCCCCTCAGGATATTTTACCTCCTAAAGTATCCTCCCAACTTCATAAACAGTTGGCACCAACAATTTGCTCAATTCGTAATTCTTCCCTGAGCAAGGGCCATCTTCCATCCGAATGGAAGGCTGCCCAGGAAATTCCCATCCGGAAGAAACCTAATGCCCCTCAGGATGACCTGTCCAACTACCGCCCTATCTCCCTGTTACCTTATTTGTGCAAACTTTTGGAAAAACATATCAACAAGCATCTTTCAGAGTACATTGAAGTAACAGGATGTCTCGACCCCTCTCAGTCCAGATTCCGACCCAGGTTTAGTACGGAGTCAGCACTGATTGCAGTCACTGACAACCTTAGGCACTCCTTGGACAATGGACAAGCAGCATTACTAGTGCTGCTGGATCTGTCAGCGGCATTTGACACGATATCCCACTCCATCCTGCTAAATAGACTAAGAAACGCTGGAGTCCATGGCCTTGCCTTCCAGTGGTTGTCAAGCTTCCTAACTCAACGCACCCAAACCATCAATCTCAGTACCTTCCGCTCCCAAACATCCGAGCTGACTAAAGGTGTGCCTCAGGGATCTTGCCTCAGTCCCACTCTATTTGACATTTATGTGGCTCCCTTAGCGAATTTACTAAGGGAACTGGGCTTCATCCCAATTTCATACGCTGACAACACCCAGCTCCTAATGGCGTTTGATAAAAACTCTCCCAAAACCCAGTCAACCTTCTCTGAAGGCATGATAGCCAAATCGGCTTGGATGAGGAACAATTTCCTTCAGCTAAATGCTAGCAAAACAGGGATTATGCTGTTTTGAGAAGCGCCCCTACTTTGGTCCCCAGATTGGTGGCCCACTGACCTGGGTGCTGCCCCTGTCCCGAAAGCAGTGGTAAAAAACTTAGGAGTACACCTAGACCAGAAATTAACGATGAAGGAGCAAGTTACGACCATTGTGGGCTCCTACTTCCATGCACTGAGCCTCCTGAGAAGGGTTTTCCCTCTTCTCCCCATGACAGTCCGTAAAACTCTCCTTCAGGCATTAGTAATAAGTTGCTTAGACTATTGGAACGCCCTCCTGATTTCAGCCAATGAATCTTCTCTTAACAGACTTCAGGTGGTCCAAAACACGGCGGCCCGCTTAGTCTCCAACTCTCCTGCCAGGACCGCCTCTTTGCCGCTTCTCCGTGGACTACATTGGTTGCCTATCCGCAAGCGAATTCGGTTTAAGATCTGCTGCATAGTGCATAAGGTGATACATGGTAATGGCCCTAACTATCTAGCAGACAGACTCATCCGATATCAACCCTCCAGAACTCTCCGGTCAGGTTCTAAATCACTCCTCTTGGTGCCCCGTGTTAAGAAATCCCGCATCGGCGGGAAAGCTTTTTACCATCTGGCCCCCTCCCTTTGGAATCTACTTCCCAGCCACCTCCGTAAATGTACCGACTATCTCCGATTCCGCAAGCTCCTGAAAACTGAGCCCTTCTAAACTCCTCCTCTTGTCCTTCTTTAGTATTCCCGCAGCGCGGAGATACCCTTCAGGGAGTGATTCCGGCACTTTACAAGACTCTAAAATAAAATAAAATAAAATAAAATAAACGTGCGAGCTAGTCCTTATTCAAGCTCCAATGATGGCTCACGGCCAGAGTCAGAAGTTCACATCTGTGTAGCCTGTATTGTGGTAGAATGTTAAATAAGTCAGATATGAACGTGCCACAGAGAAGATGAGCATTTCCCTAGTATAGCTGAGGCAAACTCTAGAACAAGGGTCATAAAAAAGACTCAGGCCCCGATCACAAGTGGGCCAGAAGGGGGGGTAAGTTACTCACTGCACCCAGTAAATACCTAATGGTGTTATTTGTTTGATGCAGTAATTAACTCTGATTCTGAGGTTTCCACACTAAAATCAGATTTACATTCTCAATTAGTGCTTTATGCACCAAATTATGTCTTTCAGTATTTACTATATATTAGTCCCCCAGTACATCCAACAGTTTTGAAGTAACAATAATAATTTTGGAGGGTACAGCGCTCACTGCAGAATATGTATTCTGATTCCCCGGAATTTCACAGCCTACCTTGTGCCAGGGCCTATGAGAAGAAAGCTGAGTAGTAACAGAAGGACGTTATTCACATGAATGGCAACATTTCCTTGGCGAGAAGGTAGTGGGGAGGAAATCAGTACTAGGATAGAAAAGTATGTGCGGTGTACAAAGGAGGTAACCATAGGGCTAAACTTAAAAAAATAAATAATTGAGTCAAGCACTATGGAAAGCAGCTGTGTCCAGTATGGGGCATAGCTGGCCTGGATCTTGCCAAGTTTTTGAGACATTCTCATAGAAGATATATACATTCAACGATAAATAGAAACCATTTAAGTAGTTAGTGGTTATCATGAAAATCATGTAAGGATTCGTCCCTTCTGTACTTATGCTGGCCACAATTACCTAAATAGCTCAATGCTGCCTGAGGCTGGGATGAGATAAGTCATTTCTATAATCTATATCCATGTAGCTAAACAGCTGCATAAATGTTCATCTTCCATGGGGTGCAACAGGGCATTGGGCAGAATGTAGAGCCAGAGTACCTGCATATAGAGAAAAGAGCAAATATTATGCCTTGACCCGTTAATGTACATGAACTTTTGTGAATATGATTTCAGCGATAAAGGGTATTGCAGCAAGTAGCATCCAACGGAGAAGCGTGGGCCTTTCGTGCCAAACTCGGGGGCCTTTCATCATACTCTGTAGTGGGGCCTATCTCTTTGTATTACTGCACTGGAAAGCAGCTGCCAGGTAGAGACCACAGACAGGACAACCGGGCTATCCTGTATTCCTTAGAACTAGGGTATTATAAGCAGTGTGTAAACACAGTTTTTCTTATGGACTTATTTCAACACAACTGTACTGAATTCACAAGGAGTGGATAACTTATAGCATATTTCAATGGTACCACTGTCATGCAGACGTAAAGCAGAGTAATTCACATTGAAAGAGAGGTCTTTTCCTGCACAAGTAATATGCTTTTAGGAATGCAGCACATATGTAAAGTGGACAAAAATAAGAGAAATACAAATCCTTCCTCGTTACACCTGCCTGAGGGAGGAGTAGAATGTTGGCACTAATCGCTGGCTACATTTATTTGGAGGTAGTGATTTGCATTAAAACCCATTTGCTAATTTGCAAGAGGATGATCAGCTCCCACTATATCCAGTAATTTCAATTTTGATTCAAGATTAGTCTTTCACATTTAGATAAGTCACAAATGGTTTCATGGAGACATGTTTTTAAGTTTTCAAATCCTTTATTCTTTTCAAAGATTAAGTCTTCCAAGAGTAGCCAACGCGTTTTGTTCCTTCTCGGAACTTCTTCAGGGCTACAAAACGCAGATAATATATACACATTTAAAACCACAATATATTACATTGCTCCATAAAAACACATACAAATATACAAATCTCAATATACAATATTACATATATACAAAGCATCAAGCAGATGACATCCATTCTTTAATGGGATACTGGAAAAACAGGTTATTTCTGCTTGTTCATATCATCTCAGATCATTCGACACCTTGCTTGATCTAAAGATAACAGTGATAAACATTTTCTTTTAGAAAGTATTTCTTAAAAACACCTGTCAATATTTAATAAGAGCACATTGATCAATAAATGACTCCTCATAATGGTTTCCTTTTATTCCATTATCAGGTTGTATAAATGAATTTATTTATTATGAACAGATATTTGCTAGGGTCTGTACAGGGGAAGTGCAAATGAAAGGAGAGCCCAAAGTTCGAATACCAGTTTAGGGGATATTGTCACACCAAAATCAGAAGGTATATTACCTTGGTCACATACGATGGATTCCTATCTGTGATTCATCGTCTCTTGTAAACCAATTCATAGAATTTATTGGTCTGTAATAGAGGGGACCACCTTTTATTAATTTGTTTTATGCCCTTTTAGTGACACTAAGAGGCTAGCTATATGCCAATAGACATACCTTCTTGTTAAATATGATGGTTGTCAATCCAAAAATTTCAATGGGATTCGTCAGAAGTGATTCAGGCCAATGTCGGCCACTGCATCTAATTTGTCACAATCCATGGTTAGATATAATTAATTTTACGATTTATAAATTGTTTATATTTAAAAAAAAGTAACATTAAATCATAATTTGTTCTATTCATATTAGTTGCCAAATTAGATACCTATCGATCTATGGCTAGGCGATATTCATCTGCTATTTTTATGTATAGTGTCACAATTTTAAGTAGTACATTTTATAAAGTGAACCTATATGGTCAAAAGCATTTCTCTTTTTTAAATATTTCTATCAAATCATGTCCGTACAGTAAAATTAATACAATATTGCAGAACAACATAAATACATGTGGTATAAGCATGTAACAAAGTAAGAGCCAATCAATTAATACAGTTGACGCAAGCATATGATGCTAGCCCATAGGTTGAGGGCAGTTGGCACATAGTATGTACATAGAAATGTAATCCACCTCAATAGTGTGTTATAAAAGTTCTGGACACAAATAAAAGATCTTGATAGTCACAGTGAGTCCACTCTCATTAGATGGTTTGTCATTAATGACAAAGAGCCATGCTCTCAATGTATTGAGGACAGTCATAAATTACACCTATTCACTAGTACATTATGCGCCATCTTGAAGTAGCCCTACAGGCTCTGAAGGTATCGAGCAGTCCTTAAGATATGCGACACAATGGTAAGTAACAGAACTATTCAAGCACGTGGCGGCTGTCAATGGATAATATCTTGTTGTGTAATCCAGCATTTGAGGACTCAAAAGACAATAGTTGCCAAATATTGAGGACAGCAACATGAGCCGCCCTTGTTTTTTATTAAGTTGGCCGCCATCTTAGGGTGACTTAAGAGGCTCTGTAGGTGTTAAACAGGTTTCCAAGGCAGTTCAATGTATCACAACTCTACAGAGACATTACTTGGCCGCCATTTTGTAATGTCCATAGTAATATATAGAGTGAGATCAGTCACTAATCCTAGTCCTCTCGTTCATGTAGTATAGTAACAATGTTAATATCAAGATAAACAACATTTGGATTATTGTTTAGAACCCCATCTTTGTCATTGTGCAGTATAAGTATTGGACAGTTCTTACAATATACGGGACTGCGATATTAAAGCATGCAGAGGTCGTAGTTAGGTGATATCTTGTTATGTGAACCGGCAATTAGGGGCAAGAAAACAATAGTTGCCACATATTGTAAACAGATGTGAGCGTTGTTTTATATTTAATTGGCCGCCATCTTGGGTGACTTGAGAAACTCTATGAATATCAGATGAGTTTTCCAAAGTCGTTTACGCGGCATGGTCCTAAAGTATCATTACAGGGCCACAGTCGCCATCGTAGGTGACTTAAAAAAAGAGGAAACTATATGAGTGTCAGACGAGTTTACCAAAATCGTTTATACTGCATGGTCCTACAGTAACACTACTGGGCCGCCATTTAGTAATGTCCAAAATGCTATATGAAATAACAGCAGTTGCTAACCCTAAATCTCTTGGTCATGTAAAATTATTTGGAATGAAAGTGTCAGATGGGACAATATTTAGACCATTATTAAATAATCCCAATTTTTTCATTAGGCAGCATTTATCACAAAGTATGTACCTACAATGCAGTGAACTATATTGTTTATCCATATATTAAAGCCATTTAGTTTGCTTACCTAGTGCTCGCGGTAATCAGTGGAGACGAGCTGTCTCCGGCAGTAGTCTCCGTATTCAGTGTCAAACGGGAGTCATTTTCCCACATGTTTTTTATGCGCGTTGAAAATGATTATGCATGCACAATGCGTGCAAGCAAGCCTACCACTTTGGCAGCCATCTTAAACTGGGGTTAATCATGTAAAAAACAATTAGTTGAAATAGTACAAACTGAAATAACTGTTGTATTTGTTCACATTATGTTGGCAGACAATTCATCAATTAGCAGCATATAGAGAAATCAGATCAAATACTTGATCTATAGTAAGTGAGCATGTTCATAACCAGAGATCACACAAAAGGAACAAAGAAAATGTTGTCTTGTAAATCTATATGGGGTGACAGGCATCTTTATTTCAATGGCAGCACTGCTGCCATTGAAACGGTGGCCCTGCCTACACCCGGCATTCCCAGCCCATTTTGATTCCGCCCGAAAAAGCGAAGCGAGTGGCATTGAGGCAGAATGCGAGCCTCAGATGCGCGGTACAACACAGTTGCTTATAAAAGTTGGATAATTGTTTGGAACCCATGTACACAATTTGTACGATTAACTAAGAATTGGACCAGACCAATGTTGAATATTACACAGCAGAAGATGCCTGTCATTTGCGCGAACTAGTCAGTCCTACTACGCCCTGAAGAAGCCCAAATTGTGGCCGAAACACGTTGGTTGTGCAGAAATGTTCATGTCTATTGACAAGGAATGAATAAAAGAAGTACAAGATAAAAAAAGAACAAAGGCCTCTCGCATCGTATTTATGTTATCAATCACAATACTGATTGTGCGTATTGTTAGAATATCTCTTGTTATTTGCCTCTCTTCTTTTGTCTAAATGTTGGCTAATGAAAGGCCAATAATGGTGGCTGGCCTTTAGAGGTGGCCATTTATCGGGGATTAAGTGATTGACTTGGTGATTTATTACATTTAACACACATAGTGGTGCGGCAAAGAGAGTTCCTTGCTGCCATTGCCTGTATAGTCCTGAAATAAAAACATATATGAACTGTCCTAAATTTGATGCATTTTAGCATTTAACTCCAATTGACTGACCCTTTTCTAGCAACAACATGCAGTAGATATGATGTGGCCTATTTACAAACTTCATTTGGTAGTACTATAGTATACTAAGGGAAAGAGGTGTGGTGCAGGGGCCAGGGCGGCTGACTCCGGAACATGGGGGCTCACGGTTCGATCCCCGGCACCGGCGGCAGGTTAGCCCAGCACTTTGTGACTCTGGGCAATAGATCGCTTAATCTTCCCGATGGCCCCCAGCACCGGGACACCTCTCCGGAGGTAGCTGTGCGCTTTACAAATGCTGGTATTTCATTTCATTTCTAACAAATGCTGCACATAACCATATGTGCGGAGGTTCTACTTCTGCCTCTCCTATTTTTTCTGTGAAGAGATCACCTCACCCATTTTAGTTGTAAATGTATAGTACAAATGGGATGAACAGAGGGGAGTGGCTGGGAAAAGGAAAATACTACAAAGTGGAGGGGGTAAGGAAGTCATATGGAGGGGTTTGGGGAAAACATGCACCCACCTACAAAAGAGCAATCCCATTCATAAAGTTCACTTCTACAGTTACTACAGTCAAAAAATACCCAAAACAGCTGTAAATGTGCTCCAGTTTAGAGTTTGAGCAATTCTAGCACGACACATGGCCAAACAATGGTACTGCAAATTAATGGAAGCAGGGACTTAAAATAAAACCCCACAGGAAACAATGTAGATAAAAATAGTTACATTTGATGTGAAGAAACTACACATCAAACATATTGTTTAAATTAGTTTGATAATTTCATCAAATTTTTTAAATATAAACGTTAATGTAGAATTAATTTGTATTAAAATGTAATCAAATTCCTTTTATTAATTCTATACATCACTTTAAATCATTTTTAATACATTTTCTTTTACTTTAGGTGGGGTTTTATGTATAATTTAAACATCAGATAAAACAACTTACATTTAATATAAAATATTGTAAAATAGGATTTAAATTTTATTTACCTTATTAATGATGTGTATTTTTAATGCTGTTATTATTTAACATTAATATTTTGCATTAAAATATGTTTTCTATTTTTTTAAAGTTTAATAAACTTTTACACTTTCCCCTATACTGTCTTTATCATATCGACATCCTCATGCTAGTGTAGGAGACCTCCACCTACATGTGAAAGGTTACTAGTAGTAACTTTTAACTATTGACTTGTCTTTCCAATAATTATTATATTAAATACAAATTAATGTTTAAAGGGTCACTGAAAAAAATCCTTCCTTAAGAAAATTGTTTATATTTATCTATTATGTATTAAAAATTGTAAAACGTTATGGGTAGAACTAACTGAAATGTATTTAATTTCTTTAAAATTAAAATTGAATTTACATGTAAATTTAAATTAGAAAAGTTTTATAAAATAGTTTATCATTAAATAATATTTAGTTTTAAAATGTAAATACATTTTTAACATTAAATAACATCAAATTAAAAAAACAATATATCTATATTATCTACTGGCGGTCGCCAGTAGATAGTTATAGTTAGGACCTATTTTCCATAGGGAATTCACAACATTCTATTTGAAATAACTTTGGCGCCGGTTGACGAATCTTCGCGAAATTTTCAAAACTCGTGGGGCGCTCCGGTCCGCTCCTATCCTGAAAGTTTCAGGGTGATTCGGCAAGCGGGGGCCGAGAAAAAAGGGGGGTCCCAAAACGTGTTTTCCCCATGCAATCTTCCATAGGAAACTTTAGACACGGCTACAGCCCGAACTGCTGAACGGAATTACACCAAATTTGGCAAAGAGGTAGTTCTTGGTTCAGAAAGAACCCGTTTTGTTAAATGGTGTAAATCCATTCAGTAGTTGGTGAGAAAATCAAAAGTAAAAAACACATATATATCTATGGCCGCGGAGGATCCGCGCACCCTCCCGATCACGAGCTGTATGCTAATTGGTAGAACCGTGGCACATGAAATCAGTAAAACAAGTGCGCAAAACGCAAAAAGGGGACAGGGTAGAAACACCCTGACCCCCTAGGCCTGCTCAGGGCCAAAAAAAGATTTTTTTTTTTTTTTAAATCGGCGGGATGCGCGGATCCAGCCGTGAAAGAAAAAAAAACGAAGCGCGGGCTCCCGCGCTTCGTTGTTATTTGGCCCCACGGGGCACGTTTGCACAGTGGTGAAGGGAGGGGGCGGGGCCTGAGGTGACATGTGTGCAAACACGCCCTGTGGCGCGTTTTAAGTTGGGGATTAACTCCCTTGAATCCTGAGGGTCCCTGGGGTGCAACTAGCCCACCAGCTACCTCCATTAAGCGCCACAGAGCTGCGTTGCAGAGAGGTGTAAAAAGGGCGTGGCCTCTGACCACCTCTCTGCAACGCAGGCCTGTGGCGCTACTGGAAGTACCTGGTGGGCTAGTTGGGCCCCAAGGACCCTCAGGATTCAAGGTGACCTAATACCCCAACTTAAATCGCGCCACAGGGCGCGTTTGCACAGTGGTGAAGGAGAGGGCGGGGCCTCAGGTGACATGTGTGCAAACACGCCCTGTGGCGCGTTTTAAGTTGGGGAATTAATTGCCCTTGAATCCTGAGGGACCCTGGGGGCCAACTAGCCCACCAGGTACCTCCAGTGCGCGCCACAGGGCTGCGTTGCAGAGAGGTGGTCCAGGCCACGCCCCTTTTTACACCTCTGTGCAACGCAGCTCTGTGGCGCTTACTAGAGGTACCTGGTGGGCTAGTTGGACCCCAGGGACCCCTAGGATTCAAGGGGACTTTATCCCCCAACTTAAAACGGCCATAGGGCGTGTTTGCACACATGTAACCACAGGCCCCCCCTCCCTACACCAGTGTGCAAACGCGCCCCATGGCGCGTTTTAAGAGGTAGTTTTAATCCCCCTGCCCTATTATGTACTAGGGAGTTACAGAAGAGGTCATGCTAATCACAGGGGTACCCCAACGCATAGTGTTCCCTAGTGTATGTAGGTGTTTTAACTGTATTCTAAGTGTCTTTTACCATAGCGCTGGCTCTAGGCCTGGTTAGTAAGAGTCAGTTACCACCAGTACATGTCTGGAAAAGGTGTGGGCACAGGATGATTTTGCAACAAGGCCTCTTTCTGCTCCTCTGTTGGTTCTTTCTGCACATGTCTTGCTTCTTCCTGGATTTTTCTTCGTCTTTGTGGACTTCTGTTTCTTTCAACATTTCTTTTGCTTCTTTCTGTGCATTTTTCTTCTTTCTTCACATGCCCTACTTCTGTAGGCATAGTTACAAACTAGCATTTGAAAAACCTTTGAAATTCACGAAAAAAACATAGGTTTCAGGCACGTTATAGTTAGAAATTAGCATTTAAAAAACCTTTGAAATTCACTGAAAAAACCATAGGTTTCAGGCACGTTATAGTTAGAAATTAGCATTTAAAAAACCTTAGAAATTCACTGAAAAAACCATAGGTTTTAGGGAAAGTTATAGTTAGTTGGACATTGCACTCGTACAAAACCCGTGAAATTCCCCCGTTATAGTTAGTTCAGCTAACTATAACTCGTGCCCCTGCAATGCACTGCTGATGACGTCACATATTACATCACTCATGATATGGTCAGTGACATCACTGATGACATCACTGATGACATCTCAAATGACATCACTGATGGCATCATCCATGTGATAATTTGATGCATCTTCTCACACCCTAATATAACTTTTGATACACCCACTCTAAATTACAGACTGCCATTCTCAAAACCATAGACACTCCAACTCCAATAACTACATACACACTCACTGATTCTTAGGTCTACACACACATCCACTCACTCAGCCGTACAGTCACTCATACTTACGGTCACTCAGTACAGGACTATCATATGCACTCATACACCTATATAGACACTCACACACCGCCACTCATCCATAGAGGTACTCACACACCTAGTCAGTCATGCAAAGAATTAATCACACTCCCATTTACTCAGATGTACAGTTATACACACACCAGCTCACTTACTCATACAAATACTAGCACATTCTTACGCTCTTATATAATCACTGATACAAGTACACACTCATCCATACAGCCACTCTCACAATCACACACTCTCACTTATAACCATTTATATACTCCAACACACATATATACTGCCTTTCACATATGTAGTTACTCACACATGTACCACTGAGATATACATTCACTCACTAACACACGTATACACACACTCACCCACCCATACAGTCCATCACAGATGCACTCTTGAAACCATGCACCCAGTGAATCATCCACTCACACATCTATGCACAGAGTCACACACACCCCACCCACACAAACACTCAGGCACCCATACAGATACTCAGACAACCAATCAATAACCCATGTAGACACTCATGTAGCTATTCAGAAACCCATGCAGCCGCTTACACACCAACAGACAGACGGATACAGACATTCACACAGTTTAGTCACTGACCCATGCATTCAGTAAGATACGTTTAATCACTCACTTATAGAGTCAGTCACGCACCTACTAAATCATCCATTCAGACAATTATACACCCACTCATTCTTCAATACGCCTTTCCCTATATATATTAAACATATTTAAACTTTACAGAAACACACAGTCACTGGATGATGTCATCAGTGATGTCATTTGAGATGTCATCATTGATGTCATCAGTGATGTCACTGACCATGTCATGAGTGATGTAATATGTGACGTCATCAGCAGTGCATTGCGGGGGCGCGAGTTATAGTTAGCTGAACTAACTACAACGGGGGAATTTCACGGGTTTTGTACGAGTGCAATATCCAGCTAACTATAACTTTCCCTAAAACCTATGGTTTTTTCAGTGAATATATATATATATAAATATATATATATATATATATATATATATATATATATATGAAAAAACAACAGTCCTATCCCTCCTTCTGCACTGAGGAGGAATTCGAAGCAGGTACGGACCTCAAAAAATGCCTCCACAACATCCAAAGTCTTTCGCCGTTTAAAAAAATATATATATATTTTTATTTTCCTTAAGCACCACAAAGTGAAAGAGACAAGTGTCCACCCTGACGCGTTTCGATCGCTCCATGGCGATCTTGTTCACATGACGCGCCACTGACGAATCACTATTCAAATACTAAAAACAGCCAATCATTACAAAGGACTGGTCAAAAATAAGTGCATAAATATAAACAACAGACTATTTCATGTTACTATTTGAAAAGAACAGATTCAACGTATACGATACACTTGGAGAATAAGCACAAAAATATATACGTGCAATTAATGCGATAAATTAATATTGCCCTAGGTATAAAACATAGAACATAAAAAAGTTAAAAGGAGAATGTGGATAAATACTTATTTTATATCTTGATAAAATATTTCATAAAACAACAGTCAGAGCACATAAACAGAATGAGATAGTGGTCAGTGCCACTTATTAATACAGTGCAAGTGCTAATGATGAAAACTGACATATGTTTATCCAAAAACCTTAACTTCTCCTGTACTTGGCATGTTAAAATCAAACCAAATAGGCATAACAGCCTGTAACAAATCACATCATCTTATTTGTGCAAACAAGTGTAAATGTACTCTATTACTAGTCCATTGACAATTAGATAAAGCCGAAGCATATGTGCAAATGTGCGAATATGTGCAAAACAAACCCTAATCACCCTATATACAACTCTATACAAAAAGTAGTGGGGCTGTGCAAAGGAGCAAAATTACTCATGAAAAAACAACCAACAGGTTGTAGATAAAGTGCTAGTGCTAAAAGTATAAAGTACCTGTGCTGGAATATATATATATATATATATATAAGTATTTTTTTTTTTAAAGGCTATGGTGTTGCATTACCAGTGGTTGGCCCCTTGTGGTGCAACACTTAGTGCTGCTCCCTTTAGGCTGTAGCAACTTAGATATATGTATCAAGAGAGAGAGAGAGAGGAAAAAACGTACTAGTTCACTACCCCTGGTAATATCAATCAATATCAATGAGAACTAGCTAAGGTAGAAGCTAATTGTTGATGTCTGAGAGAAGAAAAAACCCATTGGTTTTTTATGAAGACCCTCACCCACCAACCTAGTTGGTGGCATGCTTCATCATCGGGAGGCCAGTATACGACTTAATATTTTGTAATCTAAATTGAGCATGGAGAGTGGGCGGTATGCAGTCCTATCCCAAGCCGGCTTTCCGGGCTTTAAGAGAGGAATAATCACTGCCTCCCTTGTCGAAGCAGGTAAGCAGCCTTCTTTATTTATTTATTTATAAAGTTTTATATAGCGCGAACATGACCCACGGGGGTATCAGAGCGCTTTACAATATACAGTTGTTGCTCCATACAGTACAAAAGAGGTAGATAGGAGTATATGGGTGGCATAGGAGACTAGTAGTTATTAAGGAATGATCCACGAGGGAAACAGAGCGCTTTACAATACACAGGTTATTACATATTAGGTGGTTGAGGTAGTATACATACATTCGATATATGTCATTCAGTACAAAAGAGGTAGACAGTGGTATAAGGGTAGCATAGGATACTGGTAGTCATCATAGAATTAAAGTTCTTGTTTCGCTTGGTTATAGAGCGCCACTAGCTTGGGAGCCAAAGCGTCGACGTACGTCAAATAAAATTCTATCGGCAACCCATCTGTCCCCGGTGTCTTATTTCCGGCCATATGTTTAATGGCCCCTCGCACTTCCCCGATCTTTACGTCTCTACCCAGCTTGTCCGCCGCCTCTGCATCTAAACTTGGAAGCTCCAGTTCTCCCAGGAACCCAGCTATCTCTTCGTCACCTGGATCCAGTCTACTCAGATATAAGTCAGTATAGCATTCCAGAAATTGGGCGTTGATGTCCTTTTGCCTATAAAAGATCTCATTATCCCGCCCTCTGATCTCCACTATCGTGGTCTCCCTTCTCGCTGGATTAGCCAACCAAGCTAAGAGTGCCCCGGATTTATCTCTCTCAGCGTGTGCCCGGGTGGTATAATTTTTATAGTCGAAACACCGTAGACGTTCTTCTTGTGTTGCCATAGCTTCTCTAGCCTCGAGGAGGCCTGTTTGCTTATCCACCCTCTCCGGTCTTTCTCTCTGCATTTCACAGAGATGCTGCTCTGCCCTTTGTACATCCTGCAAGAGTACCTTCCATGCCCCCACTATTTCCCCAATGCAGTGGCCCCTAATAACAGTCTTAAAAGCGTACCATTCTATGAGCAGGTTTGTCGCCGTATTAGCATTGTCTAAAAAGTAATCATCAATAGCAGAACCCACGGTAGCCCGAAAGACCTGGTCTTCCAGTGCCTCCGGCCTTAGGCGCCAAACAGGAATTTTAGGTGGAACACGGAGCCAGTCCAGAGTCACCAACAGCGGGTTATGGTCAGAGATCATTCTGGTCAGGTACTCACTTGTCTTGACCCCCCCATGCACATCTGGAGAACACAAAATGGCATCCAATCGAACATGAAGCTTGTGCAAGGCGGAAAAGAAGGAATAATCCCTTTCCCCGGGGTGTTGAGACCTCCAGGTATCAATCAACCCCCATCTCTGCTGCCAATTACGTCTGGCCTCTGCAACTCTATGTGTGGGAGCGTCTGGGAGTGGCGGGTGGGAACGGTCCAGTCTGACATCAGTTATACTGTTAAAGTCGCCCCCCAGCAGTACCGAGCCTGTCAGCACTGTGACCAATGTCCGCGAAAGCTGCGCCTAAAAGGCAGATTGTTCGATATTAGGGGCATATAAACTCCCAATCGTTATGTCTCTGCCGTCTAATCGCCCTGAAACCACCACAAATCTTCCCGCTGGATCAATTATTTGCCTAGTGCATTGAAAAGGGACCCCTGCACTCACCCAGACCAGGGCCCCACTGGCGAAGGCCGAATAAGTAGTATAAAACACCTGTCCCCTCCACCTGCGTTGTAGTGCCACACCTTCCTTCTCCGTTAGGTGGGTCTCCTGCAATAGGGCAATTTGTACCCCCTCCTGACCAAATACTCATGAATTTTATACTGGCGCAGCATAGTGTGCATCCCCCTGACATTCCAAGATAAGCATTTAATGCCTACAGAGGATCCCATCGTGTTGAGCATGTCACATCCCTAGCAGCTTCCCCGAAAGTGACATGCCTGGCCCAGAACAAGAACCCCTGAACAACAAGAAATCCCCAACTCCCCCTCCCCAGGACAGGTACAGACAAACAAGTTCCCATCCAAACTTGAACTTATGAGAAGCAAGACTCTGTTAGTGGTGGGGTGCGAAGCGTGCCCTACCGGCCCCAAATCTCTTCCAGGCCATCCCCCCCCCCAACATCAAGATACAGTTGTCAGACCTAGAGGGCAAATCCTCATTGGTCAACTGCTGCTATGTTGGACCCCCCGCATTAAGCTCACGCAGCCGCATTGGCACCGCCTGAGAAACTTCATAGACCTTCACATTCAGGCTATTTCATCCGCTGTTTGAGGAGTGACCTCCGGGAGATCAGTCTCAGAGTCCTCATTTGCACTGCCTGGTGACGAACTGACAGATCTGTCTATGTCAGGACCACTTTTGCTCGATCCCGGGCTGGTACCTCCACAGCTAAGTTCTGCAATTGCCTGCAGTGCTTTATGGCGCTCCTTTCGACGTTCTTTAGGAGATGGAGCTCTAGTGGAATGTTGGCTCTTGGTCAGATTCTTCTGAGATAAGTCCGAGTAGGAAGTGCGACCCTCTCGATTCTGCCGGGCATCTAGGCACTCCCATGCCTCCTGTGGGGAAGTGAAGAAGTGCGTCCCTGAAGTGTCGGCCACCCGGAGGCGTGCTGGAAACAGCATTGCGTATGGGATCTGTAGCTATCGCAACTTGGCTTGAAGGCCAGAAAGGAAGCCCGCTGGCACTGTACTTCCCTGGTAAAGTGCGGGAATATCATCACCTTGCTATTTCCGATCTGCAAATCCTGTTTTCGTCGGGCTTGTTGCAGAATATGGTCACGGTCCCGAAAGTGAAGAAGTCATGCCACAATTGGGCGTAGGGTGGCCCCGGGCTTGGGTGGTCTGGCTGGAACTCTGTGAGCCCTTTCCAGTGCGTAGTAGGGGGAAAGGCCCTCCGGGGCCACTTCTGTCTTAAGCCAGTCTTCCAGAAATCTCACCACATCGGCTCCCTCCGCCCGTTCCAGAACCCCTACAATGTGCAGGTTGTTTCTTCGGGACCTACCCTCACTGTCCTCCGCTCGTTCTTCCAGTATCTTAACCTTGGCCTCCATGCTTTTCAAGGAGTTCTGCAACGTGGAAATTGCTTCCGGGATATCAGTGAGTGTTTTTTCGGTGAGCACCACCCTCTCCTTGAGCTTGCGGTGGTCGTCTTTCAGCAAGTTAAGTTCTGTCCCAATCGAGTCTATCTCCGTCTCTAACGCCTCCCTGGAGGCAGTGATGGCTTGCATGATGTCACCTAGGGTGGGCCCCTCGGGGCAGTATCTCTCCTCGTTTCAGTTGTCTCGTCTTCCTCATCCATTTGATGACCCGTAGTCTCCATGTTAAGGGCAGCATACCCTTTCTTCTTGGTCACTTTCCCCATTGTCAAGACCCTACACTCACCCAACAGGCCACTTCCGTCCGGAGCCACTGGTGACAGTGATCCACCTGTGGTGCAGTCGGTTCAGGACAACCTTGGGGATCCGGTCTCGACCTCTATCTCTCCACACACTTGGAGCACCAATGGGCGAAGGCAGCCCTCCCCGGGCCCGTGCACACAGATGGCTCACCGGCCGACTCTTTACAGGGCCTCGACACTCTCCTCCATCATAGCCTCTCAACACCCGCCACTGGTAACCAGGTTGCTCCACCTCCGCACTCTGCACCAGCGCGGCAAACCTCCTGCCCAGTCACCCTGCAGCACAATGGTCATTTGCCTCCTCTGTCGCCAAGGCGCTCTGCCTGCTCTTGCTGCTATTTTACAAAGGCGTCTCCTCTAGCACCTCAAGTCCGGGTGGGGCCCCGACAGCACTCCAATATAGGCCTGCCTGGTCGTCACACACTCTCTTGGAGGCCCACAGGCAATAGCAGGCTGTTTAAGTGGGAGAGTCTTTCCCAGGTATCCTGCGTTTAATGCCAAAGGCCCCCATCTGTTCCAGGCCCTCCTAATGTGGCGCTTCAATTTTGGGGCCTTCGCCTGCCACCTGTATCAGGCGTGCAGCTCTCTGTCAGTGGAGCGCGCCCAGCAGCCTCACCATAGCGGTCATCCCACCCCGCGCTGCTCTGACCTGCACAACATGCTTAGTGCTCAGGGCCGCGTCCTTGCGCTACACGCCGGTCGCACCACTTCACAGGTCTCACTGTCTGTGCAGCCCCGGTCCGCAGCTCGCCTCCGCTGCCGACAGGGCACATCTCAGCAGCCCGCGGCCGCCATTTCACGCCGATGCAGCAGGTCCTTCGCAGCCCTGGGCACCCACCGCTCCAACCTGCAGTCTGTATTATCGCTCCTGCTGGCCGCCGTTATGCAGCCGTGTACTGGGCAATTCGCAGCCCCAGACCCGCCCGATGCACAGTTAAAGGGCTCCTCCGATGCCAGAATTTGCTGTCTCAGTTCGCGGCCGCCATCTTGCATCTCCATTCACCGCTCCGAGTCAGGAGAGGAAACGGTGATTTCAGCGCCGCAAAAGCCACCAATGCTCCGTCCTCCAGCTCAGCATGGACACCGGACATTCCGCAGCCCAGAAAAAGGTACTGGGTTGCACCTATAACTCAGGATAATTGCTGTTGGGGGAATGCAGCGGACGGGGCTCCGGAGTCCACTCGCTCTCACATCGGTGACTGTTCACGCCCCCCCCCTGAGGACGGTGTTCATTGTAAGAATCTTTGCTCCACCTGTGCCACTAGAGTGGGAAAGACGTCCATATCTTGGGATATACACACAGACACAGAACATCAGCGAAAATGAAATCTCATTAAATGCAACTGACAATTTATCCCGTACATCCATTTTCTGCTGACACAATTAGTCCCCAAGTTTATACCTGTAAGTGACTGCCACATTGCCTGGGTTGCTATTTGGTATTGCTGGGGAGACAGCCGGGCTATTTCTGCTTGTCAGTGGCACTCAGAATCAAGTGGCATTCAGAATCAAGAGTTTCATCTCTGAATTCATCTCAGAATGGTAAGTGGATCCACACCCTACATGCCTTAAGTGATAGATATGTGTGGACTATGCTGTTCTTATAACATTGTTGCTCTATCACCTCTTCACTTCCCTACTCCCCACAAGGGTGGAACAAATGCCATGTGAAATTATTTTTTGTCACATCTTGGATTCCATGCTTGCCATCACTGACTCTGCCTGTGAGGCCCCACCGGTGTCTGTCAAACATCACTTCTGTGTATGTTGTAGGACTCCCCCCTTACTCTGGGAAACATCAGCAAAGGTGTCTGCCATTGTGAAGAAACATGTGTAGCATTATCAAATCACCCACAACTTCATGTTTTCACTGAAATTTGATATGTATGTTGCTGACCTTCTCATGCCTCATTTCAAGACTTCCAGACAGCTGCTCATTTCTGAGGCTGTAAGTAGATATCACAAAACTCAAACTAGAATCTCAAGCAAATATTACTGTGGTCACAATTGATACCATTATGTCTGAAATGGGCTATATAAGGGTATCTATGAGTGTGGTTGAATCTGCTACTGCACAATTCACAAAGGAAGTCAAGTCACTGTGAACCAACATTGCCACTATCTCCTCCAGGCTGGATGTCACCGGCAAAAGACTGGTGCTGCTTAGGAACAATTATCATCCACTGCTGATGGGGTCAGGTTTTCGTAACTCTGCAACAGAAAGTAACAGCTCTCTAGGACAGGTTGGGAAAGGGGAAACACCTACATTTATGGTGTCCCAAAAAGCAGAAGGGTACAGCTAAGTGCATTTATACAGTGCTTTCTGCAGGAGGTTTTGGCTCTCTGTTCTTGGAGTTCTAAAGAGTGCATAGAGTATGATCTAAAAACACTCCAAACCAATTATTAATGTCAAGGCTAAAAAGAATGGTTAATAAGATCCACATTTCTGCCGACTTCTCTCACAAAACAAATAACAAAAGGATGACATTTCTGACTCTGACTCCTAAGCTGAGGAAATGGGAATATGATTTGGTCTGCTGGATTAGGCCATAATGGCAATCACAAGGGGCAGCTGCTCAAAGGATGTCCATGACCCAAATGGTCTGGAGAAATGTTGGATTTGCTTGGGGACTCTTCCATGGTTAAGGCAGAAACCTTGCACCTCCTTGAATCTCATCACTTGTTTTCCACTGACATCAAGCTTGATCTGGACCATGCACATTGATCAAGCATTACGGCTGAGAATTAATTGTGACTCCCTCCAATTGAGACATTGTTGAAGAACATTAACAAATCCAGGTCTCTTCTGATGTGGAATGATGCTTACAGTCAGCAATTTCTAGATCAACTTCTTCTACTTGCATCCATCCCTAGGCTGTATACTACTAGACAACTATGTCCATAGCAACTCTTTGTGAACTGAACATATAGATATGGGGCTAGGTGATTTAGATCCTCCAAAATGATATGGTCAGAATTGACCCTTCTATCTACTTTCCTCTCTGGAATATAAAACAAAACATTTTGCTCCTCCTGACTTCTTTCTTACTTCCTTTCAGTCATGCTCTTCTTGGCTGGAGTTGTGCACAAGGATCTGAGGTTCAGTATATCAAATGTCTGGACCTCTTTCAAGCCACTATTCTTTTACTTGATACCATATCCTACTTACCTTAGAAGGGCCATATGACTGAATATGTTATTCACAGTGTAAGTTACAGTGTCTGAACATTGCACCCCCAGTATATGGTTAGTTGATCTTGACACGCTTTCTATGTCATACCCCATTCACAGATGAGCTCCTGTCATCTCCCCTTTTGATGTCACACTTTCCTGATGAGCATCCATGCGTGGTGCCACCATGCCTTCATCCAGCCCACTCATTAAAGCGATCCATAAAATTCTGAGATGAGAACTCTAAAAAAGAGAGTTGCCCAAATACTATAACTGCATTCTTCTTTTCTCCATACAGTTGCCCTTTCCTCTTCTCCTTCCCTTCTGTCTTTGCAGGGACCATACATTATTTAGTCATTGCTGCTGCTTGACCTCTTAATATCATCTCTTTGAATACAAATGGGCTGTCAACCTCTAAGAAACAAAAACACTCAAATACCTGGCCACTAAATCACCAATCATTGTACTACTACAGGAATCCCACTTTACTGCCAAATAATCTGATACATTCCAGAGAGATAGTGTGGGTAAGATCGGATATTCTTCAGAGCCACTGTCACCATTGGGTGACAGCTTTCCTTCCAGAAATAGTTTCCAGAAATGGTGGATAGCAAATGTCTTCCACAAGATCCGATTGGTGAAAACATGGACACACACAGAAAGAAAGTTTGTCTTTTCTGTGTTCAAATCACAGAACTGCTTCTGTGTGGTGGGATTAGAAAATGCTCCCTATGGCTGCAGCTATAACGTCTTTCTTTCATTGAACAGGCTTCTGGGTGATTTTGGTAAAGATAGGAATCTAGCCATCAACCCTATTCTCAATAAATTTGGTAAACCCCGTATGGTAGCACAGTAGAGACAGAGGGCTTTGAATGATCTAATTTCTGATCATTGGCTCAGAGGCCTTGATTGACTCATCCGAGGGAACAAGAATGTACCTTTTTATCTTGTGTTCATGAAGAATTGACTATATTCTGATTTCGAATTGTACACTTCGTCACCTATTGAACTGCTTTATATTGTAAGGAGATATCTCACACAATTCACCTGTACGTATTTAACTAGAGCTCGGTCTACTAGTTCTGAATCATTCAAATGAACAACTTGGGGATTCTTATTGATGCAGAATTGGCCATTATGATGCAAAGCAACCTGCCTCCACTTGTAGGCAAGGCTAGAGTAGACTTGACTGATGGAGGCATCTACTTCCGTCCATGTAAGGCAGAGTACAGTTGGTCAAGATGGAGAGGGCACCTAGACTCTGCTACTTGTTTGGAATGCTACCTGTCAATATCTAGAGACTCTTACTCAATGAAATTGATGTCCTCATTAAATGGTTCGTATGGCACTCCACTAAGCCAAGAATGTCAATTTTCAAACTATATGCGGACATAACATCTGGTGGTGTGCATCTTTCTAAATGCACTCATATTATGAAGACCACAGCCTGTCTCAAATAGCATACTTCTGTCCTACTTCTGAAACTCTAGCATGGCTGGTGATTGAAAGGAGCCTTTTGACTGATGCTTGGAAAGGGAGCAAAATGTAATACGGCAAGTACAAACATCTTAATGAGATTGACAATCCAATGATACATACAATGTTCTTGGTGTGGCAATTAATGAATAAACTATTAGTATACATGACTTTCAATATTTCAAGGCACCATTATGGTGTAACTCAAGTTACCTTGTTTAGGGGACTGGCAATTGTACTGGCTATTGTGGAAATCACATGGACTCACCATACATAGAAATATGCTAGAAGATAATCAGATCAAAGTAATTAAGACCCTGCAATTGGACTTTTACCAGCCTGTCAGTCAGAGATAGATATTTTGACAATTGCACTCATATTTGAACAATTTAATGTTGCCTAAAGACAGGCTTTCACTACAATCCCATGACTAGTTGGAAGTACTTTTATTACATGATTGTCCCTAAGAGACGCTTGAGTGAAGTTGAATTTAATTAAAAAGAACCAAGGCTGGCACAGGTCACTGCAGCATCTGCACATAGCAGACCTATCCCACGCCCTCACTGTTGGTGATTTCAACAGCCAGGATGTCACATTTTTATTTGAGACACTCAAATGAACTGGACATAACTCCTAGTCTTTCATTGACCCTGCTTCTCAACGTATCCAATATCCAAGGTCTCAACAACTACATAAGGCAATGCTTGGGTGAATCATTATCACCAGAATTATAATACTGTGGGTGTTAAAAACAGATTGTTTTCTTCAGTCACACCCAGTGAATATTACCTTTGGACTTGTCTCACTGGGCATGATCTGCAGCTTGCAAACACATTGTACCAAGATTTCCATGCCCTGTAATTTCTTACCACAATCTGATGCCAGGGTTAACACGCTATACCCACTCCATTTCCTCCCTGATCCCAGTTGTCAGATCACATGCCTAGATTGGCTCTGGGGACCTAGGCACTTTTTCAAAATATTTCAAAAACAAATGAAAGGATTTACACCAAATAAAACCTGGAAACTATATTGGCCCAAATGTTATACTCTTATTGAACCAGAAGTACCCTATAGTGCTGCGATCTTTGCTCCCTGTTCTTTTGCTTTTTGCAGAAGAATGTGGGGTTTCTAATTTTGAAGGACCCCTAACACTGCAAATTTGGCAGTCAGATGTATCAGCATTATTTGTGTCATGAAGTAGGAAGGCTCTACATTGGTCTCCTTCCTGTAGTCTCAATCTAATAGCATTCATCTACCCCTTGTGCACACGCCCTCACTGGTGGCAAGGATTATTGATTTTCGGGGTGCAATCAGCGCACTTGTGTGTGATGACCCCAGACATCCCTCATGTAAAAGAAGTCTAGTCCCTTTGGCAGATGAGGGCCCATGTCTGGACTCTTTGCTTTTATTTCCTTTTTTGTGCATCTGTAATTCTTGCTGACATTATGTGAATGTGTTGTACAGTAATGATTTTGAACATCAGAATGTGTACAAATATGATTGTGGTGTTTTTCGCAGATCACGATCCTGCGTATGTTTGTTAACCCCAGTCTGAGTTCGCATAGCCGCGCTACTCGAGGCTACGCGAAACCTCAAAAACACTCCGCAACGCTACGCGAAGTTACGCGAGCATGCGGAGTTGCTTGTTCTGTATGCTCGCGCTGTAGAAATGAAAAACCTTTCTAGGGGTTCACTGATGCACCTGGTCCTTTAAACCAACAAAGAAGAGATTGGCAAGGAAGCTGGAATATAAAAACAATGCTTTTATTAACCTCACATGAGGGAGACTGACCTCACATGTGGGAAACTGTGTCAATACAGTACCCGCAGACCACTGTATGAGACAGTCTAAGGAATACCAACATTACACATCTTATATACTGTATTTACCGCTGAGCATGCAGGGAGACTCAAAAAGAGGCAGTACAAGTGTGCACATGAATAGCTTAGTTACATATAAGGACTAACAGAAAATACTTAGTCGACAAAGTAGGAGGAGTAACAGAGTTGCTGATATCAGTTAAAATAGCCTGACAGTTATTCACTAAGAGCAGGTGTATTCTGGAAGCTAGGCCTTTCTGAGCATGTGCAGTACTCTGGATCAATGCTGAAGGAGTTAATTATAATTCCTGACTCCAGTGAAATACAAGAGCAGGCAACAGTGAAGAGGGAGAAAGCACATGGCTAACTAAAATTGCTGCCAGAAACAAAATGGCTTCAGCTGATGCTAACAACCATTGCAGTTAATTTTCCACAGACGGCCGTTTTAGCATCTGCTGAAGACATCCGCTATGATCTAGAAGCATGGAAGTTATCCTGCACATTTATCCTATCCATTGCTAGGTGGGCATTTACATTCTAAAACATTTCATTAAGCGGGCATATATAAGGTATAAACAGAAGCACAAAGGGAACAGAGCATTGGGTCATAATGAACACACAGATAGCAGGAGAAAATAATGGCTATTACTACAAACTGAACTATCCATATTTTCCAACCCCAAGCAGAAAGCAAATCCCAAAACCATCCAGTCCAATTGTATGTTTTCAGGGCTCCTATATATTTCAGTGACCATCTATTTCAATTTCAGAATAGCCAGCAGCACATATCTAAAAAAAAAACATTTTCAATAGACTTTTCCAGTGTTCTTTTCATGAGGGCTAGAGTACCAATTAATATACTCAAGAAAAGGGCAATGTAACATTTGTCAACTGTTAAAAAAAAATTTTTTCTCTTGCAGAATAAACATTACTAATGCAAATATTAAAGAAAATACAAGGATCATTACAAAAACAATCTTTGCTTGAGGGGACCAGGAGGACCAAACGGGGCCATAGGAATTAGGACGAGGAGCCGCAAAGGGCTGCTCCTCCTCAAAAATGGGACGACCAAAGGGGTACATTGCTAACAAAAAGTCCTTGGGGAATTGAAGCTGCTGTACAACCAGCCAGAGGGGAGTCTTCTCCCTGTGTCCGTCTGAGCCTCACAGGCAGGCTCCTATTGTTCGTCCAATGGTGGAGCTGCACAACTTGCAATTCAAGAAAACAATCACGGCCCAGTTTTAAGGGAAAAGTTTCTTCTTTCAGGATAGGGCAATCACCTTCCGGGGCAAATGCCCTCAACGATCCTGTCCAGTGTCTCAGGCAGTGCACCAGTTTTCTTCACTTTAATCTAACAGGCAACAAAGGCATAGCACCTGTACCCTGAGCTCAAGTCCTTCTCTAACTCCTGTGTTGCTCCGCTGGCGCACTGCTCTTTTGTCGGGGCCACTGATTATACCCAGTATGCTCAGGCACCTCTTGATCAACAAACAGAGGTGCAGACTTTCATTCACTTTGGGGCCCAGGACTCAGAGGCCTGAAGCAACCCTTGTTTCAAAAGGGGTCACCTCAAGCAAAGCCTCCTTGCCGTTCTTGTCGGTCTGTGACTCTCTCAGCTGGGCATCAAAACTGATTTGTGACCCCGTCTTTCGCCCAAGACAGTGGCAGGGGTACACACTTCACGTCCCAGTGCTTCCGGCCTTCTACCTTCACTGAGGTTCTAGTTGCCAGCAATGCCTGTGCTGGTTCCCTTCACCTTGGCTTCAAGCTGGACTGGCGCTGACTCCCCAGGCTGGATCTAATGTCCGGGCCCCTCTGGCAATGGTTGTAGGGCAGCAGATATCTATTGGTGGACAGAACAAAAAATCTTTAGACAAGGCACATAAGTAATCTATCAGTAATCTTCTTTTTTTTTAGCTTGGGGCTGGGGCTTGGGCTTGGGGTGCGCCATACATTAGCAAGGCACCCAAAAACTACTTCATCTATCTGAGAGTAAAAAGAACCTGGACTGGACCTATTACACTATTTGAAGCAGCCAAGGAAGTCTATGTTTATTTACTAAATTCTGAGGGAAAAAAGAAAAACAATACAGACATACTCTAGATCCTTACATTTGTGTATTCCTATATTATTCATCTGAAGAACCTCAAGAAAGGGAATTCTTAGAACAAGCTTTCTTTTGTGCTTCTTGTCTTAACAAGCTTGTGTTTCATAAGTCATAACCTTTCACTACTTGTACAGGACTGCAGACACTTCTAAAATAATTTCTCTTACGTAAAGACACCTACATTTTATGCTTAGGACCATGCTCTCATGTTATAGGCGCAGCGGGAAAATCTAAAACTGCTAATTTAACAGGGATTCTTATTACATAAAGAACTAAAAAAACTCAACATAGTGGGTACATAAATTTCTCTAGCACATGTTGTGACAAACAAACTCCTATAAAACAATATTTTCCTTCAAAAATGTTTGCTGAGGATCACATGGGCGTCTTTCCTGACATGATGAACCTTGTGCATTCTACTTTTCACGATCTGGACTATGCAACATCATTTTCAAAGAAAAAAACCCTATTCACCATCTCTAATAAGGGCTGTCAACTTATTTACACAGACTAACTAATAAAAGACTAGCAATGCCCTTGCAAAACTGTATGTAGCATGAGAATAACATATAGTTCCCCTTAAAGGTCAAATAAGGGACCAGCAATCTAGACTACTCATCTTTTCATAATTTCATCAGACAGGATGAGCAGTAACATGACGTATTATTTTATTCTTTTTATTAACTGTAACAATTTCAAAACAGTATTACTGAATAGCCACTTAAATGTCTCATGGCCGTTCCTAGACAGCTTAGACAGGCTCAAGAGAGAGTGAGAAAAAGAGAGAGAAAACATAAATTTGCTTACCCTTAATTTGCCCAGGAGCTAGCCTCCTTTCCCCCATTTCGACAGAAGGAAACCTGAAACAGGTAACCTTCTGTCGACACTATTTACCCCTATTTTTGGCAGATGGGCACAAACAAACTTGTAGGAGATATCTTAGAAAGTGGCTATTGTCTTATTCAGCCTAACACAAGCACATTGAGTTAACTTAGAAAACGTTAATAACCAATTACCAATTCCTTCAGCAATTGTACTAGTTTAACATGAGGGCGCATGAATGCAAACTAAATCCCATTGCCTCCTTATCTCAGCCCTTGCACAGTAATCTTTAAGCTAAAACCATTATTTTTATATACATGGCAGAGCTATGCCCTACTCAGGGCCCACATAAGTCACTGCTTTTCCTTCTCTTCCTATGACTGCGCAGAACTTTAGCCCTGCTAGGTTGCTAAATGCAGAAATCGACCTTTTGACCCTTAAACCTGTTGTCCCCTGTCAGTAAGACTATTCCATGCGATCTTTCCAATTCAAAGTAACTCCGGAGAATAACAGCTGAAAAGCAGTGCTGTTCCGTGCCTGTGAGCTTAATAATTTTAAAGGTAGGATCTAACTTCTGCTGTTTTATTTTTATTCGTGTGTAGTGTGCTTTCTAGCAGTTTAGATGCCAGCTGCTTGTTCTACATTTGAATGTGTGCACTGCTGAAGCTTCAGATCAGTTTGAAAACTGTCCTGGGTGGCAATACTGCTTTTAAAAAGTAAATTGTGCCCAAATTCGACTTTGGTGGTAGGGGCACTTAAAATTGGATAACCCACAATGCTTTGGCATAGTAGGGACCCCCAGGGTTTTCCTAGATATCCCTGGGGTGGGGAATCAGAAATGTATAAGGTACACCTTTATAAAATGAATTTTTATACGCCTGGGTAAAGTGAAATTTCACATTCCACTCCCCACATTGTAGTAAAGTGCTGCTCAAATTCAATTTTGATACTAGGAGCTATATATTGTTCACAGTAGGATTATTAGACATTATAAATGCAAAAAACGATTTTAGTGCAATTATTTTTAATAATAATTTTTTGATGTAGTCCCATTTTTTTAATAATGATCATTAACTCTTTTGATGTTTCCACATATAAAAATCAAGCCTCATTCCTTTCCTTTCGCCTTTAAATGCATTTATTTATAACACTAAGCACAGAAGCTTTACTGAAACATAAAACAGCTTGCGCCACTTTTTTAAAGGGCAGTAATTATTTTACCATCAGACCCACAGATGTGCTTATGTAAAAGCAACAAGAAAGAAAGTCGTACACTTTTAATCCTTTCTATTTTATCCAAAATAATGAAACTGTCTTGTCTAACTTTTAAAATCAGCAGTCTTTAATGCACGTGCCTTCATAACATGTTGCACTAACTTAAGATCTAATTGACCCAGCATTTTTCCTCTGTGGCTTGTGGCCAGGAATAGCCATGTGTTGTTTACTCAGCTGTGCTCTAACCAGCAGGCGTCAACAACTCACGCCTTTTCAATGTGAGGACGGTTAAGTCTATTTAAAACTTGAGGCTTTTCAAGCCAGTCAAAATCTATCGTTTTGTAATGTCCTGTTTATTTCAGCAACAACCAATTCACTCAGATGATGTGAATGCCTTTTAATATCTAATACAATGTATCTAAGGAGAATGCTGTAACATTTTGTATTTTAGTCCTAGTTATTGCAAAGCACACAATTTCGGTTTTTCTTCCTTTCTATGAGGCCTATTTTATTCCTATTGAGTGTTAATTCTAATTTATTTTTACCATTGTGGCAATTTGCACACATCTATAGTTTCTTACTTTTTCAGTTTTAATGGTAGCGTGCAGCTATTTAGCATATGTTACATAATTTATTCCTGGAATTTTAAAAGGTAGTTCTTTCAATGACATTTGCATAACAGAATGACAAAAAAAAAAAAAAATTGAGCTTATTCCAGACATTTTCAAAGAGGGGGTCATACACTCAGAACACACAACACTGCTTGCTAAAAGCAAGCCATCCTTACACAAAAAACATAGGCACTATTTACTGAAACAAATACTTCACAAGTATGTTAGTCCATAACCACACAGACACTCCAAAAAAAAACAAGTAACCCACAAATCAACACTTAGGACAAAAACAAAAGACAGCCCAAAGACTGCACTTAAACCAAACCATTTGTAAATAGTAATTGTAAGTCATATTTACAAAAAGAGCTCTCAAAAGTAGTCCAAAAGACTGCATCAAAACAGCCCAAAGACTGTTCCATATTCAAAAGCCAAAATACACCAAATGTGTCAGTTTGGCTGGCAGAATACTCAAAAAAACGCTCTGCATATCACCACTTATGAATGTTACTAAGTGCACAGATCCGGATCCTTTTTATGTATATATTTTATTCCATGATGTACCAGTCATCATGGAAGAAATACCTTGTTAATGTACCTAAACCTATTTAGGTATCCCCTCTAGGGAAATCAGCTGAGTACTTTCTGAATTCACATTGGTACCTCCAAGACAGCAACACTTTCTACGAAGTGTGCTAGAAACAGGCATGCCAAGAATATTGTAAGATATACAATATTATACATAAAGTGGCACTTAACTCAAAGTGTGCCGTTCAAGTTTTCACAGTTTTCTCATTACCTGCCTATACAAATTGCAATTCATATATATCCAGACAAATCACGTAAATCACGTTTTTGGCCAAACAAGCAAACAAATGTCGACGACCTTACCAAGCACAAATCTCCAGCCTCCCACTGCCAAGTTCTGATTGACCTAACGGTCGTTTTAGAATACTCACGCCAAAGAAAATCTCAGTCGGGAGCGGCTAACACCTGGATGGCCAGATCGAGGAGAGCTGAAATACCTTGGTCTGCAAAGACAAAAAATCTCCTTGTGCAGGGTACCTCCTCAGTAGATTCCTGTCCTGTTCTCCTCAGTAGATTCCTGTCTCCCGTCAAGACCACTCCCTTGGATAGCTGCTTCTCCGATGAGCCCCACGTTTGCGCGCCAATTTGTAGAAATGAAAAACCTTTCTAGGGGTTCACTGATGCACCTGGTCCTTTAAACCAACAAAGAAGAGATTGGCACGGAAGCTGGAATATAAAAACAATGCTTTTATTAACCTCACATGAGGGAGACTGACCTCACTTGAGGGAAACTGTGTCAATACAGTACCCGCAGGCCACTGTATGAGACAGTCTAAGGAATACCAACATTACACATCTTATATACTGTATTTACCGCTGAGCATGCAGGGAGACTCAAAAAGAGGCAGTACAAGTGTGCACATGAATAGCTTAGTTACATATAAGGACTAACAGAAAATACTTAGTCGACAAAGTAGGAGGAGTAACAGAGTTGCTGATATCAGTTAAAATAGCCTGACAGTTATACACTAAGAGCAGGTGTATTCTGGAAGCTAGGCCTTTCTGTGCATGTGCAGTACTCTGGCTCAATGCTGAAGGAGTTAATTATAATTACTGACTCCAGTGAAATAAAAGAGCAGGCAACAGTGTAGAGGGAGAAAGCACATGGCTAACTAAAATGGCTGCCAGAAACAAAATGGCTTCAGCTGATGCTAACAACCATTGCAGTTAATTTTCCACAGCGCACGCTCGCAAGATGTTTTTGATGTTCGGCAACGCAAATTGTGTGTTCGGGGGAAAATATTGCGCGAACTTCACCACGCAGTCGCCAATGGGTGCGGCCATCTTGTTTTCCTAGTCTTTGCATGGTTCTATGGCCTGTTTTTCATCCCTCTCTAATCTTTTCAATCCTTTGTTTTTTACACTGTTTTTCTGATCTTTATTATTTATTATCTATCCCTCTCTCTCCCTAAGTGTATAATTTGCGGTTTATTTCTACTATTACTGCGTTTTTTGACTTTTTTCTACGGTTTTATATTACCTCCTTTTTTACTTTCCTACTTCTTGTCCTGACTTTATTTTTTACTCCTACATTTTCTTTTCCACCCCCCGTCCACCCAGAACCATGGCTAAGGCTACCTCTACCGGCTCTAGTAAGGGGACGGTGAAGGTGCCTGCACCCAAGAGCCGCCTTCCTTGCGGCAGACACCGCCCGGAAGGGGTGCAGCCCCGGGCCCTTTTCACCGAGGCGGAGGTGGCAGCCCTTTTTTTTTGTACTCCGCCACCTCCCCTTAACCTTGGCAGCAGGCGGCAGGCCCTGCTCTGGTTACGCTACCCAGGAACGTCACCGCCGGTGGGTGAGTGTGCGCCGAGCAGTGTTTCGCTGCTCTGGGGTCCAGCGCACCCATAACCAGCTGACTCACTGGTGGTCAGACATCTTGGACCGGGAGCAGGACCTGCTGGACCTGCTAGGTGTTGAGATCATGGGGCTTGGTGAGTAGCTAATTTATTACTATTGTGTGTTCTGTTCTGTGTTATTGCGAATATAATTTTTTCCCAAATAGCAAGAATGCTGCTGCTTATATGCTGGTAAGTTACATTTAAAAATCTTATGTGATTGTTATCCTTCTAGACACTAGACAGGTGCTCGGCGCTACTAATCTTACTTGTTTGCAACTTTGCGCTCGCTTGGGCTGATCATTATGTAAGAGAGTTTAGAGAACATAAGTTAGGTAATGCTAGAGAGACTCCAGTCCTTTCCTTTGTCCTCCTGTCACTAAGATAGTGGCGGATTGATAGGTAGTTTAATTACTTAGTATTAGTTGGTAATTTTTTAGCGGTCTGTGTGACGCGTCCTCCATCACATCACTCACGTGCTGCTGAGTGCTGACTCTAGTCCTTAGTAGAACCTTTTGTAGTTTGTTAGTGAGTGAGTAATATAGCAACTAAGTCATCAGCACATCAGCAGCAACCAACCAACAATTTGGTGTATGCAAATTTATGCGTGCGTCCATCTATGCATTTTTGAGGACTAAAATAAATGGAAATGCAGACTTAGTGAACAATTGGCCCGTCAAAGGGGGTTGATTCATTGATGATTTCGAATGAGATTGAAACTTACAAGAAGCAAATATATTTTTGGCAATTCATTTCCTATGTCTTTGAAATAGGTGGGCTAGCTCAGGTGGTACTTAGCTTTAGGATTCTGGGATCAGAATGGAACACTGGATTAATAAATAATAACTAGACGGTCCGCGAATCCCGCAATACTACTAGTCGATCAGATTAGATAGGTCAATGTTATTGCAATTGTTGTTTCTAAAAATGTTTCTAGAGCGTTTTTTTAAATATTTTATTTGTTTCACACCAATCATCAATGTTTGTCTCTTTCTTTATTATATCTTACATGATCAGCACCCAGGGGCAAGAAGACGACGGGGTCTGAGGCAGGAGCTGGAGATGCCTCCCAGGGCCAGGAATGCTCCTCTACTGAGGGCTCTGCTGCTGGCCCCAGTAAGTCCTCCTGTTGTTAATATTAATAATTATATTTCCCTAACTTTTACTGCACCTTATTTTTTCCGAACTATTATTTCCGTTTCCTAATTCTATTTTTTACCAAATCTTCTTCGATCTATCTGTTTCTAAATTCTTGTTATCCCTGCCTCTAACTGCCTCTGACTCTGTACTACTACTATTGGTCTGTCTGTAGCTAGCCCAGTTTGCCACTCTTTAGTTTTAAAACTCAGATTTACCAATAGCTCCAGCCACTGAGTCCAGTCCTTTGGGTTGTCCTCTTCTTAATCTAAGAAGATTTTCGAAAATTGCCCCCAACAAAATGCCCAACCTGATATTTTACTATTTTTGATAGGATAGAACATACTACTACTCTGTCTAGTAGACTAGTAGCCGATTTGTACTAGTGATGTATGTGGTGTATGTATGTATTGTATTAACTATTTTCAATCTTGCTAGTGAAAAAAAAAAAATAGGGGGAGGCATATAGGCATCTAAAAAATGTGTAATGTTTTTTTTAGGCATACTGACCACAAGTGCCGGGGTCAGCGGCGGGGCAGGCGACGCCAGCCAGGAGGGAGCAGCGGATGCTGCAGCTGCCGCAGGGGTGGGTGAGCCAGCAGCAGTGGCGGGCGGTGGTAAGTTATACTTATATTCCTTACTTATTGACAATAGTTACACACTCGCTGCAAGGGTGTACACTGTATGTTGAGAGAGACTAAGTTGTTGTGAACAACGGTTGAAGAAGACACCCTTTACTTAGCATTAGCAATAGCATTAGCGGCGGGAGTTGAGTAACTAATGGCCTCTTCTATCTGACTTCAACTCAGCTGGGAAAGTTTTATGGAGAAGACTAATATCAGACGACCTTGATGGATGGGTTGAACGAAAAGGGAAGGAAGGATGGAAGGAGGAAGGACGGGTGAGATGTAATATATGACTGGCAGAGACGGATGCGTGGGATGCATAGGTGGCTGATAGGAATCGGATGCATGGGTGGTTGAAGGATGGGTGGAAGGTGAAAAAAAGATGACTGCCTGGGTGGGTGAAACTGTATGGGTCATAGGAAGAATCCTCTTGGGGGTTTCCAAGGTCAAACTCAAAGGCAAGCAAGGAAGGACACATGGGTGGTGGTTTAGAAAAAAATAACAAATGTATGTTGTTGGTGAAACTAAGGTTTGTTGAGAGATTAAGAAGAATGATAGACATGTTTACTTTGGATGCCTGGATGGTATTCAATCATCATAGCATAGGTGGAGACTGTCACTGGATGAAGAGTCTTTGAAGAGAATGTAAAAGAAAAATAAACCGCGCCAGAGTAGCAAAGCCAAGGAGAATAGAAGATTAGAATTAAAAAAATATAAGGCTAGAAGAGCAATGCAATGATTGATAAATGGAAAAATCGCTGGGAAGAGAAATAACAGGACTGTTTTTTTGCAAGGTTTTTTGATTCAAGGTTGTATTTTCAGAATACTCCCTTGACTCACAGTAGTTTGCAAGCACAGCATATATATTGCATATGTATGTTATCAAGCGCCTCCCTCCGACTCCGAGGCCCACTCCCTACCTATGTCATTTATTTTCGACTGTGTCAGCCTGCCATGGGTGGCCTATCGGCTGCACGGCACAATCAATCAAAAGTACCTCATGTCGTCCCATATATAATCAATGATCATTTGGATCAGATATCATTATCATCTGCCTTGTTGTAGTAGCCAGGGTGAAAGTCAAATTGAGCAGTTGCCATTGATGTAACAGAGAATGGCCACCCATAATAGAAAAAAAAGATAATTGTGTAGTTGTAGACTACAGCTTCCCCACCTGCAGACAGTAGTAAATAAAAATAACGTGAGTCTGTGACATGAGTATGTTTGTCTAGGGCGCAAGCTGACTGAGCTGGCATGCCTACAACAAGGTTAATTTAGCTAAACAAGAGGGAGAAAAAGAAGACTTGTCTACTCCATAATACCTAGTAGTAGTAATGCCTGAAACTCCCACAAATGTTAGAGGCAGAGGAAGTGGGAGGATACCACAAATGTTATGTACTGTGCTTGCTAGTGCTACTGTGCCACTATGTGTAGAATTAATTTTGTGTTACTGTTTTGCTAAGAGTATTGGCTACAATTGTCTTTTTTCTTTCTTGATATAGCTACTCCTTCCCAACCAAAAGGACCACCAAACAGGAAGGAGTTGGCAGCCATGGCCCGGCGCCGTAAGCTGGAGGCTATCTGCAAAGAATATCGGCGGCTGGTGGTTCTGGCGGAGGAGGAGGAGGAGGCGACAGCAGCTGCAGCCTCCTCCAATGCCCCGGGCCCCAGCCAGGCCCCCCCAGTGGTACGGCACAGTGGTCTGGCAGCCGCCCACCGCACTTCATTCTTCACTGCTGCCCCCCCCCGTGGATGCAATTGTAAAGCATTCAAGCGCTGCATGCTGCTCCGGGTGGCGCACCTAGAGGAGCGGATAAAGGACCTGGAGGGTAACAAGCGAGCCCACCGCTAGAACTCCGTCGCATTGCCCCTTTTTTAATTTTTTTTTTGGTGGGTGGGAATTGGGCGCTGGTGAAAAGTTGGGGTTTATATTTATTATTTATTTTGGACAATGGACTTGAGCGGACATTGGTTGGACTCTTTCTTTATCTTTGGACATTGGTTGGGGTTAGGGAGAGGGGTGGGTCAGGTGTTGTGGGATGTTTACATTAGTTTATTTTGTTAGAGGAATACATTATTTATACTTAAAGTTTATATACAATGTAAATGTTTTGTGGGGGGGTTACTCTTTTACTTCACACGGTTTCCTTTGCTGCTGCAGGGCCGCAGCCAGTTTTTGATTTAAATAATCTGCTGATAGTGTAACACACAAACAGATAGATGCTGTACCCTCACTTGTGAGTGACTTGTCCTACTAGTACTGTCAGTCTCTCCTCCTAGTCTATGCAGTCTGCAACTGGACTCGGAACGGAAGGGTGTGGGTGTGTGAATTAATGAATTAATTTCCATATTATTAATTATGCCCCCCCCAACCTTCTTCTCTTACCTGTGATTGATGTTTATTTAAACTTAGGAAAAGCGATGGCTGCATGGTGATGATGGTTTGGTTTCCCAAGATGCCATGGTGGTGGTGGTAGTAGTAGTAGACACTGGCAGTAGCATTTGCAAAAAAAGAAAATGAGACAGTCAGTCGCCTGAGGGAGACTCGGGAAGGAGTAGTAGAACGAAGTACAGTACACAAGAAGACTGCCAAACAAGAAACCATGATGATAAGCAATGCTAAAGTAAAATAAAACATAATGGTGGCGGGGATAGCCTAGTACAAGTTACCAACTGTAGTTGACTCAACCTATGAAGTGGAGAAGCGTAACCTTTAGTGCTTAAGGATGATGAATCGATGCCGGCAATTAATTATGATGAATTATGTTCCTCTGGAAAAAAAATTGACTTGCAAATACTGAGCATGGGTGGGCAAGCAGAAGAAGATCCTCACCCTGCCTTGAGTTAGTGTTGCTTTCACCACATCAGCCCCAGCAAGTGTGTGATCAATTATTGGTGTAAATTAATTTAATTTAGTCACACCTCAATATAAATCACACAGCCCGGGGGAAGAGGGTTAGGGTTTGATGAATGGTTGGGAAGGGGTATTTGAGGGAAAGGTTTGACAAAGACAAACACTACACATGGACAACACACAATCTTGGCAGACGACCATCATAAATCTGTTAAGGGAAAAAAAGAAAATACATGCATGATGAAGACTTGATGAGTAGTACTGGACTAGTAGTACAGGCCAGGACAGCAGTATATTATTAATTATTATTATTATGCAATTGCCTTGCCTGCCTACCCCCAGAGAGACCCAAATTACATACATTTTATGTTCTGTTGTACGGGGCTTCCTTTTAAAGCTAGCAAAGAAAATTAAAAAATTGCTGTAGGGGTCAAATATATAAGCAAACATAATAAACAACAACACACACAGTCGTAAAATGATTGAAGAGAAAAAATGAATCAAATGAAATAAAAGAAGACAATACTATAAGTTACTATGTTATGGTCAAATTGGGAGTTGCATGTCGGCATTCCTCTTGGTCCTTCCTTCCATGGACGCTCCGTCCATCAATCTTGGGTGCCACTGCCTGCCTGGCGGATGCGGATTGGTAAGGTAAGTGTGAGTTGTTTTTCCCAGTATAACACAGGGTAAAGGCCGGCCTGTAAGTGTAGATGGAAAAACAAAGGGATATTGAAAAATCAAGGAGAAAAATAAAGTTAAAATGCATAAATTATGGAGGAGTGCAACAAGATCACTTTCGGAGGCGGCATGGCTAAATCATGTCTACTCTGTTTCCAGCATTAACCTACAACAACAGCAGGACAGAGCAGGCCCGCGGCGCCCACCCAACCTCCACTTAGCTTAGATTTTGAGCCAGACAGAGCACACATATACAGCAACATAGCATTTTCCAAATTAAGTAACTAAATCACTGCACCGCTGTCAGTCATACCACTACACTCGCCTCCACCACTACACAGACATGTAGGTCTGCTGTGGTTGTTGTTGACTTGTTTACCTTTTAGGCCACTTCATGAAACGCCCGAGTTATTCCATCAATCATCTCCGATCCTAATGACTGACTGACTGCGACGAGTATAGTATGGTCATCATGGTGTCCAACTCTGTAGTGTACCGAGTGAGTCCAGATTCCATATTCAAAAATGTAATGGATCGGCCTGCAGTAGAAGTACAATTTTGATATTAAACAACAAGAAGGGAAACATTTACTTGAGTCATTTTTTTGTGTGTAGAATAGATTAAATACTAGTACACTTCATGCACAACAACAACAACACAAACACCAATCACTCAGAGTCAGCGTCCAATGCATGGCATCATCATTACCTGTTCTTAAGGGGCAGTCCCTCTCGGCTCGGAAAGGAGGATAGCTATAGTCAATTAGTCATGTTCTTTGGAGAGACTCGACGAGGCAGGCACACATTTCTTGTACTATTCTCCATCCAATGTCTGGCTTGAGGGAAATTGATTTAGGGCGAGTCAGGAGGAGTGGACTGGAGCAGGACTCGGATGAGTGGAGTTACTTCTTTAATGACTGCACACAGTTGCAACTCCAATCCGGCAATAAAAGAGTAAGACGGTGGTGATGGATTTGTTGTGGTTCGAACCAGAAAGACAGAGACACACACAAATAATAAAAGTAAATATGGAAGAAAGAAAAAGTAACAAGTTGAAAGCCTAGTTGTTAGGGAAGTAGAGCTCGTCCTCAAACTCTGGTGGTTCACCCAGAATTAGGTCATCTAACACACTACTTCCATGACCTAAGTCGCTGTCATCATCTTCCTGCTGTGCTACTTCACGTATGGTGTAATCCGGTGGTATAAAGTGCGGATTCATTTTGATCATGGTTAACCTCTCCACGTTTTGGGGTGAGAGACTGGTTCTTTTCACTGTTACAATGGCACCAGCAGCACAGAAAACACACTCAGAAGAGACACTTGCGACAGGGCAAGCCAGATAGTTTATCGCCAGCCTGCTGAGCACCGGCCATTGGCCCCTTTTCCCAAACCAACACACCAATGGGTTTTGATCAATGTAGACCTCTGATGGGTCATCCAGATAGGCCTGGACCATCCGCTCAATGCTCAGGGGTGCTCCGCTTTGCTCTGCCTCTTTTGCCTTTGCCTCAGCACTGGACCTAACAAGCCCTTGCCGTACATACCATTCCTGTGCCAATTTTACTGGGGCTGATGATCCTGTTCTTGCTGTTGTTGATGTTGTTCTTGGTGTTGCTGGTGGTTTTGACTGCTGTGAGCCAACCGCACTGCCCTCAGGCTCTGAAGTTGAACTTGACGCTGGCTGGCCTCAGTACTTGTTGTGCGGTAGAGTTGCGGGCCTCTAATTCCCAGCCATTCTTTTTCTAAGCGACTGGCTTCTGCAGCTATCCAAGTTTTGTACTTGGCAACATCCACTTCTGAAAAAGGAATCAATGTGTTAGTGTTCAGTACTGATTTGTACCGTGGATCCAGAATTGTGGCAGAAATGTAATGGTTGGATGACACAATGCCTCTTTGCACCCTTGTATTTTCAGATAAGCGAAGTGTTAAGCTCTCCACCAACTCATATGCTTCTTTTTTTTCCTCCACACCTGCGTACATTGCAGACACCCCCTTCAGCTGTTCCTGTAGCATGTGCAACAGTGGGCTAGCTTGGCCCATAGTACAGTCCTCATTGCTGACTTCACGTGTGAAGAGCTCGAAAGGAAGTAGCATCTCTGTCAGGCATATAACTAGGCCCCATTGGTCCATCTCAACGGTCATGCCTTTCACAGTAGCATCCCCTCTTTGCATGACATATTCATTGATTGGTCTGTACTGCTCAAACAGACGTTCAAGCATGTAATAAGTTGAGTTCCAACGTGTTGGCACCTCCTGGATGAGTGCTTTAACTGGCACTCAATGCTCACGTTGAATGAGCCTCAGCTGCTTCCGGGCTTTAAAAGAATGGCTGAAATGAGTGCAGATTCTTCTGCAGGTGGTCAGTAAGTTGCTGACTCTGTCTTCTTTTTTCAGAAAGTCTTGAACAATAATGTTAATGCAGTGCGCCAAACACAGGACCCTGAAATAGCCACCATAGTACATGGCCCTAACTATATTACTGACATTGTCCGTGGCAACAAAACCAATGTTAAGCCCTCTTGAGTGCAGCCATTCAAAGACCTTGCTGTTAAACTCTTCCAAAATGTTTGCAGCAGTATGAGATTTTTCCATGGCGAACATGGCTACAGTTGCATGTTTCCGAGTGGCATTAAAAATCTCAGAGGTGTCAACACCTGCAGCTATCTTTTCTCGAAACCCCACAAAAGAGATCCAGTGTGCAGTGATGTACATGTAATCAGTGGCTTTGCAACTCGTCCACATGTCTGTTGTCAGGTGGATAGTGTGAACAGCACTCTGCTGCAAAGCTTGTCCAAGCAATTCCAGCAAGTCGTGATGTAGTGCTGGAACAGCAACTTTGGCAAAATAGGACTGGCTGGGAACCTTCCATTTTGGGAAGATGGTTGTAACAAATTCAAGAAAACCCACCCCTTCCACAAAAGAAAAAGGGAGAAGGTCCAGCGCTAACATTTTAGCCAGCTTCGCATTGTACAAACGTGCCATTGGGTGGTTGCGTTCGTACTGCCCCTCCGACCTTAACATGCTGACAATGGCAGCCTGGATTTTTTTTCTTTTCTGGTGCCACTGATGCAGGTGACATCTTCTTGACGCCAGATGTTGTTAGGCTCAACACACGTTTCTTTGCGGTACTCTCTTGCCTAGGACCCCTTGGTGTCTCAGCCTGACTCTTACTCTTGTACCACTGCGATGTTGCTGATGCGGATCTGGCCGGTACCACTGGACTGCTGGGGACAGGGCTACTTTGTGCACCAGAGAAAATTTCTCCCTCTTGTTCACCTTCCACCGTGATCGGATCTTCTACTCCTTCATCCCCTCCAACAACAATGGGTGCAGTTTTTTGGCCGCTAAGGTGCGCCTTCCACTGGATCATGTTGTGTTTTTTCAGAAGGGTTGTTTGGCCTCCGGTACCATAGTTTGTACCGAGCTTACCCCGACTAACACCTTGTCCACAAATGGAGGATATCGCAATGTTCACCTCCTTCCTGCTAACCAAAAAGAATTCCCAAACTGGGGATCAGAACTTTCTGGAGCTGCTGGTGCCACTTACAATGCCGGATGAACTGGTAGGTGGGCGTGGAGTTTGACTCTCTGCAGTACCTACTTCTATTGCGGTGGTTGTGCTGGATGTAGGTCGCTGCCGGGCCTTTGCAAATGCAAATATGGAAGCTGGAGGTGGTGTTGATGTTATCTGTGTTGGTGGAATCCGTGCCACATCCCTCACAGCAATTTGAGATGGGATAATGTCGGTCTCCACTGGGGCGGGACTAATGTCCATGATGACTGGCTTGTCATCATCATCATCCTCCTCTTCTACATCTACCTCCATAACTCTAATGCTTTCAAGGAACCTTCCTTTTCCCTAGCCTTGACTCGTGGCGTGTGTCACTCGTAGACTGAGGTGGTGGGATCCAAGTGGCGTCTTGATCATCATAAGGGGGCTTGCAGAAGAACTCGATGGACTAACCCTCCTTTTCCTTGCTGGGGATCTGGAAGACAATGGATCTTCTGAAAGAGTGGCTTGCTCTTCTTCTTCCTCTGCAGGAAGCTCAATTTCCTGAACTGTCTCTACTTCAGGAGGAACAAATACTATTGTGGGTGGTGGTTGAGGCTGTTGTTGTCCACTTATCTGAGTTTCCTGCGTTGATTGCGTACTACTTTGCCATAACGATAAGTCAATTTCAACATCACTGCTCGTTAGCGTTGTCGTGATTAAACTGGCTGCCTCTGTGACAGACATGGGCTTGGGCCTAGGTTGGTGGGGTGGGTCCACTGATGCGGGGGTGCTGCTCCCAGCTTGCTCCCCGGACACCGCTGCTGCAAGTGCAATTTTTTGTTTCCCAAAAAAGATCTTGGGCGGTACACCAATCTTGGTAAGTGGCAGTTCCTTCTTCTCACCGGCAACTTTCTTGGTACTGGAGGACCTGGAACCTTTCTTTGGGGCCATCTTCTTCAGATGTCAGCAGCATGCAGTGGCACAAGTTGAAGAGATGTCTGTGGTCACATGTCACGTGACGTCGTGCACAGCAAGACTTCTGTCTGGCAGTACAATGGGTGATGACGCCTACTCCTCTTTTGTGCACCTAAATGCAAAGAAGCAAGAAGAACATCAGTGAAACGTGGCATTTATTGTTGTGGTTCAATTACTACTAGTACAATTTACAAACAAACAAATATAATATATAACTTAGTGTGTGGTCACACTTGTTAGTGTTATTATTAATATTATTACATTTTATTAACTCAGTTATTAAACAAACATAACAACAGTGTAGCCATTTGTGAGACTTTGACAACAAGGGCTTTCATGGTGTACTGTGTACACTCAGGAAGTATAGGAAAGAAGAAGAACAAAAACAAAAATACAAATGTAATGGATGGTACCTGTTTGGCATTGTGCATCACGTGGGATGCAGCATTCAGGGAGCTGCAGCTGGCAATGGGGATGGAAGCAGTAAGCCAAGAGGAACAAAGGAAAGACATGCAGGCATATGGGCTGGCAAAAGCAGCACACTAACTACCACCACAAAATGGCCACCAGCCACATGGCCACTCACAACAAGCAGGAGGCCTGGAAAACAATTAACTCAAGCAGGCCATATGGCCAGACAAAGGAGGCATGCTAAACAACACAGCTTTAATGCAACAATGCAAAAACAAAAATCCACAGGGCTAAAAAAGGTTTGCAAGTTACACAACAACCACACCACACACATCCAACAAAGGCATTTATTTAACACATACGAAAAAAGTGAAATACCCAAAAAAACACATTTTGCAATTCAATCCAATGCCATCCATGACCTAAATGATGTTTAAATTCGACAGGCACAACAAAAACAGTTGCTTCATGCACCCTAATGAGTAGCTCTGGGCTTATTGGTTGGAAAACCCATAGGCAGACTAGGCCACATAGTGAATCAATTCAAATCAATAATATTGCAAATGTATTAGAAAATGTAGTGATCTGTGCTGCATTTTTTGCTGGGTAAAAGAAGAAAAAATTGCATGCAAATCAACAACAAGGCATGGGCACCACAAAGAAGGCTTGCAAGCCTAATGCAGAAGCACACTGGCTGCCTTCACAAAATGGCCACCAGCCACATGGCCAGGCCACCAGAACAACAAGAAAGGGAAGACAGACAATGCAGGCCTTTGGCAAAAGCACACTGACTGCCTTCACAAAATGGCCGCCAGCCACATGGCCAGGCCACAACAACAAGAAAGGGAAGACAGACAATGCAGGCCTATGGCAAAAGCACACTGGATGCCTTCACAAAATGGCCACCAGCCACATGGCGAGGCCGCCAGAACAACAAGAAGGGGAAGACAGACAATGCAGGCCTATGGCAAAAGCACACTGTCTGCCTTCACAAAATGGCCGCCAGCCACATGGCCAGGCCACAACAACAAGAAGAAGTAAGCCAAGGGGAACAAAGGAATGACATGCAGGTCTATGGCAAATGCAGCACGCTAACTACCACCACAAAATGGCCACCAGCCACATGGTCACTCACAACAAGCAGGAGGCCTGGAAAACAATGAACTCAAGCAGGCCAAATGGCCAGACAAAGGAGGCATGCTAAACAACACAGCTTTAATGCAACAATGCAAAAACAAAAATCCACAGGGCAAAAAAGGTTTGCAAGTTACACAACAACCCCACCACACACATCCAACAAAGGCATTTATTTAACATACACGAAAAAAGTGAAATACCCCAAAAAACATTTTGCAATTCAATCCAATGTCATCCATGCCCTAAATGATGTTTAAATTCAACAGACACCACAGAAACAGTTGATTCATGCACCCATGAGTAGCTCTGGGACTAATGGCTGAAAGGCCTATAGTATTGGCAGACTACTGGGCTAGTGAATTAAATAAATATTGCAAATTAATTAATTTCAAAAGTTGGAGAAAATGCAGTGAACTGTGCAGCATGTTTCCTTTATAAAAGATGAAAAATTAATAACAAAGAAACAACTAGGCTCCTACTGAACGACAGGCCACCCACCACAATACTTTTTTTTAAAAAGAGGAAAAATACAACAGAAATGTAGGTACAATGCCCCAATCAAACAAACAACACCAATTTTCCAACTTACTTGTGAAATCTCAGATTCAAAAGTCCTCAAATCCAATGATATATGATGCAGCAGCCACAAAGAGTGATCCTTCCAGCTCCAAATCCAAATGAAAAGTGAACAGGAGATGGACAAAGCACTGGGAGGAGCCAGCTGGACAGTAACAGGAAGTTGGAGACTCTGGGGCACTTCCTTCCTTCCTCTTCAAAAAAAAAGTTTAAAAAGATAAAGGACTCCTTGCACAAACAAGTACAGCCAAATGTCAATCTGAGGAGCTTTTTAAATCCAAATCACCATTTTAAGAAGGTTTTGATGCTGCTCGAGAGAGATTCTTCTCCAGATTGCAAATTCTGCGTGTTCGGGATCGCGATCTTCGCAAAACGTCCGCCGGACGTCCAATGGCGCGCCCGAATGACATGTTTGCGATCGCACACTCTCGCGGGATCGTGCGGCCGGCTACCAAATCTCGTGGCGCTCACTAACAGATGGGAAATCTTGTCGGCGATCTCAGGGATCCCGGTAAGTTGCTCCAGCGCGTGCAAAAACACATTTTGAGAGCGCAAACACAAAACAAACTCTGCTCCGCTGCGGAGCGCGGAGTTTTCGGTAACTCCGCATTCTACGCCGAACGCGGAGTTGCCAAAAATCCGCAAACTCCCCAAGCGGAGCAGATTTTACACCCAGGGTTAATGTTTGTATGTGTATGGCTTGCGAGATGTGGGATTGATGTTGCCTATAGAATTCAGCACCAGCCCTGCCCTGTGTGAAAGGACTTCTGTGTGGACATAAGTCATGTTACATGCAAGACAGGCCATATTTCATGTAAACATGCCTCCACTTAATATTAGAAACATGTGTATAATAGCCATAGGGCTTAGAAAAGCAGACTAACTCTTTGAATGGTACTGCTAACAAATGTGTGCGCAATCCCGTTTTCATTTTAGAAACTCCATGTTTTTCTGACACTGTTCAAGCTAACATAGTAAAGAAGGGAAACATTCCACTTTTCTGGCACATACATTGTAACCCCTGCTGCAAGAGAAGATGGGCTACCACTGATCAGTTGTGGAAGAAAGAAGGAAAAGGTAGCATTAGCTTCTATAGAATCCATATGCTTCACCAAAGGAGTATTGTCTGCACTTTTTTATTGCAAAGCAGGAGCTGAGCACAATTGACCCCTCTGTGCTCTATAAGATATCATTGGTGATAAAGGTATGTAAGGTATGGGTGCAGATAGAGACACACACTGATTGTGAGGGGAGATGCTGAAGGACTGAATTCCTACTAGTGATCCAATTACTGTGGCTTGGTATAATTTAGGCTTAGTAGATCAATACATCAATACATCCACATATGTTAAATCGCTGAAAATTTCTACAGACATTGCTTGGGGAATAAACCATCTGTTAGGAGTGTGTCATTAAACGTGATTGGAACTTATCTAACATTGATGTTAAGCTATATCTTATCTTCTCTGTTGTGTTTTGATAATAATGACTGTGAAATAAATATGCATATTATAGTAAAATACCAACTATTGTGCGTGTGTGCTGATTTGAGGTACAAGGGCAGGACTCCATTTATCATCACATGCAGATAATGTCATGAAGTTCCTAAAAATACATAGGATCTGCACGTTTAGACAACATAAACTAAGGGACTGGTGTCCAGCCAGATTCCAGACACCGCCAAAGGATATGTTAGCCTTTAGACCAGCTAGCTCACAATGCCACCATAAGCCCCCTAACCTTACCAAAGAGCGAATAGTTTCTGGCAACTATTGAACATGACAACCCTTGATCCTTCATGGATCGTGGAAACAGTACAGTACTTTTCGCTCAGTCAATCGTGCTCACTTAGTCTCAGAGAGATACACAGACTAAACAATGGGGACGTTTTCAATAAGCATTTATTGAACCAGCGTCATTCTAGTATAAAACATGTTTGCTGCAACAATCATTAGACAGAAACAGATGTATAAGATTACCAGCACCGCACCAATAGAGTAAATAAAAGGTAGAATTCTACCATGGTGATAAAACAGTGAATAAATGCAGGCATATAGATACATGACGGTACTCAAGCGTACCACTACGATGCAAACCCTACCTTAATGTACCTAAGTGTACCTATCATGTATGTGTTTGTAAAGCCAAGAATCTCCTAGGAAAGAGCCAACCCCATTACCTGATGGGAAAGAACAAAGGAACTCATCTTGGTTTCGGGTTGGACACCCCGCATGGGATTTCAGACCACTGCGTGTTGTAGCTTCTGCAGGCCAGGACCTCAGCATCTAGTGGCAGCATGAAAGCTTCTCCTTTGCCTATCTAGTGTCTGTATGGTTCTTTAATACCATAAAGATAGCCTCGGGGTTCCTTACACAATCAATATGTTGTGAGTATGATTATATAAATGAGCCTAAATCAATACCTGCAATTATGCAAAGTAGTTCTTTCGCCTAGGATGAAGATGACCATGACTTTTGTACAGAGTATGTTAACCCTGTTATGTGCGTCATGTGCAGGGACCTTTATAAGAATCCTCATGCATAATAAATGAGGGTAGTTTCAAGGAAACTGATCAACATTTATTCAGCACATGACTGGGTAAAGGTCAGTGCTAGAACCATTATGCAGAGCAAGGTAGGACAATTGAAGGTAAACGTTCATGCAGCTACCTAGGCCTAGATTGGGGTACATAACAATAAGATATTCTCCAACAGGTTTGTCTGACTTCTAACATTCCCCATTAAATAGACCATAAGTAATATCAGAGATATGCACCAGCTCTCCTTTTCTCTGAAAATGGTGCATTTCCTTTTGGGGTAACAAAGATCCACCAGGTGTGACTCCAATAGTATGGATCTGAACACAACATAGGGCCTAAGTGGGGCTACTGAGAGCACCAAAGAACCTGGGGCCCCAAAATCAAGTTCCACACATAACCCTGTCAGAGATGTCCAGTGGTATTTTGCAATCTTCCTCAGAGTCAGGAACAGTTACAGTGTTTAAAAGTTACAAAGGACCTTCACAAATCACATTAGTACTGATTGCTGAGTCGTCATGAGCAACAGCAAGATAGCAGGAGAAACTGAGGAGGTAGAGCTGGAGCCGTAGATATACAGACAATGTGTACCGTGCCCTTATAGCCCTTGTCATGGTAAAAAAATCCCATTTGACTGAGGGAAAATTCACACTGGTGGTTGGAGCAGACCATGTGTATATTATTGAGTCACTCTATTCATAGATTGCGACAGAAGCTGTGCATGCAATCCATAACAACATGGAAAATATGCATTAGTATATCTTCAAAACTGCTATGCTCCATATATTTTTATTGAGATGTCTTTATGTTATATAGAGCACATGATCCTATTCAAAAGGGAGACAGACTGCCCATGTGACACACAATATACCCATGGATCCTTTGAAACTGCCAGGGCAAACATGGCTTGCACTAGCCACATATACACCACTAGATAGGAATCAACCCCCATAGCAGAGACTAGAGCAATGTAGCCCAACTACACAGAATCCAGAATAACCTGTCAGCTAAACACGGAGTCACCTCATTTAACTCCACAGGATAAATATCATATAATGAACATGTGCCTAACAATGGGAATGGTACCAAATCCACAGCAATACCAATCATGGGGAGATATATTTCCTGCCTTATATACCACCACAAATGGCATAACTTAACTGTAACTGGCATAACTGTATTGACTGGAGTCCTGAGGCAAACATAGGAGAAATGTGGTGCTTTTCTGCAGCAGACTTGGGCACCAAGTTATTAGGTAATATTAATATCCTAGGTGCAATTGTTCTTGGGACTATTAAGTGTGATGCAGTCCTATCAACCATTCATCAAAGATACACTGTGACTCCACAGGAGTTGGAGTTATGCAACTGTCAAGATTTGTTCTACATAGTAAGAGTCTCCCTTAACACAAACCCACAGAAATCCCAGATAAAATCCGGATTAGAAAACGAGAACACTCAGAAGGAATAGAAACAGTAGACTTGAATATCCCAAGAGGAGAGTGCAAAAATCCGGAATGGGCTTAAGAAAAAGAAAGTACACTTTCATCATAGAGAGGAAGAACAAGGAGGGTATGACTTGAGAGATAGATGGGAAACTAGTGCTCAAGAGAGATATCAGTCCTTCTTATTGTCTTTCTTCATGGGATTGTGCAAATAGCAAACCAGATCTGAGTTGAGGGTCTTATTGTTCCCAAGGACCTGACAGGAGACAAACCTATCAACAGTGGAGATGAGACAGCCGGGGATCATGAACACCTAAGCAGTACTTTCAAGAAAAGAGGGTGGGCTATTGTAATTTCTATCTCACTGACTAGGACAAGTACTGCACTCTCTCTGCTCTTGAAATGGACTCTCTTTCAGCGAGGAATACTCCCACCACACATGGGGTCTTGCTCACATGACCACTTACAACAGCTGCAGTCTTTTTATACAGGTCAGAAATGATGTGATGTGTAAAGGAAATAGAAAACAGTGAAATGTTTATAATACTGTGCAAAGGTGACAATTTGAAAAATTAGATTAAAAAGACATTATGCAATTTACCATTTAGGTTCAATCAAATTGTATACTTTAAAACAGTGACTCAGTGGGACAAAATTTGCTTTATACCTGTCATTTTGCCAATTCAATTGTTTGGAATGACTGCAAAAGTGCTACACTTGTAATTTGTTTTCAATCACATCAATCATGCCATACTTATCATTGATTTAACTCCCATTGGTATTGGGTAATTGTGGGAGTACTGTATATTAGATTTGATTTATAACATACTCGTGGTATAGCACCCAATAAGTGATTAATTTTAGTTTGGAAAGCCACAAAAACATATGCTGACCAATGATGTAGATGCTGACGTTTAAAACATTGTGTATAGTAACAATATAATAATAGACAAAACATTTTGAAGGTTACAAAATAATTGTGTTTATTGATTGATACATGCTCTGTAGTTAGCATTGGTTTCAATAGAAAAATATATTTGGATCATTGTTCAGCATTTTTAAACACCTTGTGAAGGGTCGAAACGTGTCTGTTTTTCCTTGGCGAATAAATCAACTTCAAATCCCGCAGCCGAAGTGGCTCGCTTACTTACCTTGAACCGGTAGGAATTTAGTGTGTATATATATATATATATATATATATATATATATATGTATATATATATAAAACAAATCTCTTCCTTCCGAACAGATCAAGGGACACAGCGGGGCTTCAACGACTTTTATTAAAAGACTTAGGCATAACGCGTTTCGGCTGTCTGCCTTCATCAGATGCCACCATCTTTGCTCAAGATTCCCATTTGAATGTCTTTAAGTAAGCGCCTCCTTCCATAGTGGTGAGGCACACACATGGACCGTGTTCCATTGCAGCAAACTACAACAGTTCAGATTCGAGAACTGCTGAAACCACAATGCAGCGCGCTGGCAGCCAAATGCTCCGGTAAGTGCAGGATCTTTTCACGCGGCCCAGGGAGAAGTCTTGGCAGATAAACAAAATAGAAGTCTCTTTGTCCCCTACTTCCAGCACACTGTTCCCTCTGGCAACGGCACTGAGGACGCCTGTACAATGACCGCGCCCATCCATGCAGTCATGGACCCGCAAATGCCGGCAGCTTCTCCATTCCATATATATATAACAACACATTACTGAGATATCCACAATTGCAACAATTCACAACAAGTACTCTTGGTTGATTCTTTAAGTTGTGTTTATTCTTTCTTTAACTTAATTCTCCATGTTAATACATTGTAAGTGATCAGACAGAAGCCAACACGTATTTACATACGAGGCCACGCCCCTTTTTACACCACTCTGCAAACGCGGCTTCTGGTGCACTGCGGCTGGGGCGATGAGGTCCTCTTGTATCCTGAGGACCTCAGGACACAAGTGGACTTCATCCTCGAAGCAGCAGTGTGCCAAAAGCCACGTTTGCAGCATGGTGTAAAAAGGGGCATGGCCTCGGAACACCTCTCTGCAACGCAGCTCTGTGGCGCTTACTGGAGGTACCTGGTGGGCTAGTTGGCCCCCAGGGACCCTCAGGATTCAAAGGGACTTAATCCCCCAAGTTACAACGCGCCAGGGGCCGCGTTTGCACAGTGGTGCAGGGAGGGGGCAGGGTCTGATATAACAAGTGTGCAAACGCGCCCCCTGGCGTGTTGTAAATTGGGGGTTAAAGTCCCCTTCAATCCTGAGGGTCCCTGGGGGCCAACTAGCCCACCAAGTACCTCCAGTAAGCGCCACAGAGCTGTGTTGCAGAGAGGTGGTCCGAGGTCATGCCCCTTTTTACACCACTCTACAAATGCGGCTTCTGGTGCACTGCTGGTGGGGCGATGAGATCCTCTTGTGTCCTGAGGACCTCAGGACACAAGTGGACTTCATCCTCCGAGCAGCAGTGCGCCAGAAGCTGCATTTGCAGCGTGGTGTAAAAAGGGGTGTGGCCTTGGAACACCTCTCTGCAACGCAGCTCTGTGGCACATACTGGAGGTACCTGGGGGGCTAGTTGGCCCCCAGGGACCCTCAGGATTCAAGGGGACTTAATAGGGACATTATAGTTAGAAATTAGCATTTAAAAAACCTTAGAAATTCACTGAAAAAACCATAGGTTTTAGGGACGTTATAGTTAGAAATTAGCATTTAAAAAACCTTAGAAATTCGCTGAAAAAACCATAGGTTTCAGGGACGTTATAGTTAGAAAGTAGAATTTAAAAAACCTTAGAAATTCACTGAAAAAACCATAGGTTTCAGGGACATTATAGTTAGAAATTAGCATTTAAAAACCTTAGAAATTCACTGAAAAAACCACAGGTTTCAGGGACGTTATAGTTAGTTGGACATTTCACTCGTACAAAACCAGAGAAATTCGGCTGTTATAGTTAGTAGAGGTAACTATAACTCATGCCCCGCAATGCACTGCTGATGACGTCACATATTACATCACTCATGACATGGTCAGTGACATCACTGATGACATCACTGATGACATCTCAAATGACATCAATGATGACATCACTGATGACATCATCCAGTGAATGTGTGTTTCTGTAAAGTTTAAATATGTTTTATATATATATATATATATGCCAAGGTGTATTGAAGAATGAGTGGGTGTATAAGTGTCTGAATGGATGATTTAGTAGGTGCGTGACTGATTGTATAAGTGACTGATTAAGCGTATCTTACTGAATGCATGGGTTAGTGAGTAAACTGTGTAAATGTCTGTATCAGTCTGTCAGTTGGTGTATAAGCGGCTGCATGGGTTGGTGAGTAGCTACATGACTGTCTATATGGGTTATTGATTGGTTGTCTGAGTATCTGTATGGGTGCCTGAGTGTCTGTGTGAGTGGGTGGGTGACTCTGTGCATAGATGTGTGAGTGGGTGATTCACGGGGTGTATGGGTTCAAGAGTGCATCTGTGAAGGGCTGTATGGGTGGGTGAGTGTGTGTATGGGTGTGTTGGTGAGTGAATGGATGTCTCAGTGGTATATGTGTGAGTAACTACATATGTGAAAGGCAGTATATGTGAGTGTTGGAGTATATAAATGACTATATGTGAGAGTGAGTGATTGTGAGAGTGGCTGTATGGATGAGTGTATGCTTGTATCAGTGATTGTATAAGAGAGTAAGTATGTGTTAGTATTTGTATAAATAAGTGAGGTGGTATGTGTATAACTGTATAGGTGAGTAAATAGGTGTGATTGATTCTTTGCATGACTGAGTAGGTGTGTGAGTAAGTCTATGGATGAGTGGCGGTGTGTGAGTGTATGTATAGGTGTATGAGTGTATATGATAGTGCTGTATTGATGAGTGACTGCATGTATGAGTTACTGTATGGGTGAATGAGTGGATGTGTGTGTGTAGACCTAGGAATCACCGAGCGGGTATGTACTAACTGCTATTGGTTGGTCTATGGTTTCGATATTGGTAGTCTGTATTTTAGAGTGGGTGTATTAAAGGTTTTATTAGGGTGTGAGGAGGTGCATCAGATGATCACAAGGATGATGTCATCAGTGATGTCATTTGAGATGTCATCAGTGATGTCATGAGTGATGTCACTGACCATGTCATGAGTGATGTAATATGTGACGTCATCAGCAGTGCATCGCGGGGGCGCGAGTTATAGTTACCTCTACTAACTATAACGGCTGAATTTCTCTGGTTTTGAACGAGTGAAATGTCCAACTACTATAACGTCCTTGAAAACCTGCTCTCGCTTCCACGAAGCAAAGCAGAATTGCCTTTGGACAAGGGGAGCTGCATGTTTGCAGCTCCCCTTGTCCAAAAGCAATGTCGGCTCCCGCAGAAGGCGGGGAGCCCGCTGGGACTGTGGGGCCATTGGGGCTCCCCTCGTGGTCCCCAACATGAAGCCAGGCCCCGGGGGATGGGGTCCCCGGGGCCATAATTGGCCTCAGGAGGGGGGCCATGAGGCACCCCTCCAAAATAAAAAAATAAATAAAGGCAGGCCAGGCCCCGGGGGATGGGGTCCCCGGGGCCAAAAGTGGCCCAGGGAAGGGGACCACGTGACCCCCCTCCCGTAAAAAAGAAAAAATAAGTAAAAAAGGCAAAGCCCCGGGGGATGGGGACCTTGGGTCCGAAATCGGCCTCGGGAGGGGGACCTCACGGCCCCTTTCCGTTTTTTTTTAATAAAAAAAAGTCTCAGGCCCTGGGGGATGGGGTCCCCAGGGCCCAAAAATGACTACGAGAAGGGGGGCCACACAGCCCCCCTTCTAAAAAAATTAATAAAAGAGAAGCCGTCATCTTGCCGGAGACCCTGCACCCTTCCTGCACCAATCTGCAAACGCACCTCCTGGTGAGTTCTGGGTTGGGCGATTAAGTCTCCTAGATTCTTAAGGCTACTTAGGGGCCAACTAGCCCACCAGGTACCTCCAGTAAGCCCCACACAGTGGGATTGCTGAGAGGTGGTGTGAGGCCATGCCCCTTTTTACACCACGCTCCAACCGCGCCTCTTGGCACACTGCTGGTGGGGCGATGAGGTCCTCTTGTGTCCTGACAACCCCAGGACTAAAGTAGACTTCATACCCCAAACAGCAGTGCACCAGGAGGCGCATTTGCAGAGTGGTGTAAAAAGGGGGCATGGCCTTGGATCACTCTCAGCAATCTAGCTGTGTAGGGCATGCTAGAGACAACAGGAGGGCTAGTTGGCCCCCAGGGACCCTCAGGAGGCAAGGGGACCATCCCCCAACCAAGAGCGTGCCAGGAGGCGCGTTTGCAGAGTGATGGAGAAAGGGGGCATGGCCTGTGTCCATCTCTCAGCAATCCCACTCTCTGGGGCTTACTGCGGGTATCAGGTAGGCTAGTTGGCCCCTAAGGACCCCCAGCAGCAAAGGAGACTTCAACCCCCATCGAAGAGCGCACCAGGGAGCACGTTTTCAGACTGGTGGTCAAAGGGGGCGTGGCCTGCTATGAGAACTTACTAATGCTGCTGTGTGGGACTTACTGGAGGTAATAGGAGGGTTAGTTGGCCCCCAAGGTTGTCCTTGGGGGCCAACTACCCCTCCTGTTACCTCCAGTAAGTCCCACACAGTGGGATTGGTAAGAGATCTTTGGAGGCCACGCCCCCTTTTCTCCACCACTCTGAAAATGCACCTCTTGGCACACTATGGGTTGAGGGATAAAGTCCCCTTTGCTCCTGAGGGACTTTGGGGGCCAAGAAGCCTTCCTGGTACCTCCTGTAAGTGCTATGCAGCGGAATTCCTGAGCGCTGTTTGGAGGGCCAGCCCCCTTTCTCCACCACTCTGCAAACGCGACTACCAGTTAAAAAAGCATTTGTAATGTAATAGGTCTCGCATTTGCAAGAGTTAGAACTATTGGCGTTGTAAATGTAAACGTTTTTACTAATGTTTTTGGAGTGGAGTGGATGTAGGTTGTGTGTAGTGGAATTATGTGGTATGTTGTGAAGTGAAATTATGTGGATAAAAAGTATGCGGTATTTAGTGTATAGGAATTATGTAGAGTGGGATTGTATGTTATGGAGAGTAATTATGTGGCATGGTAGTCTGTGTTGCGGAGTCGTAACCTCAGGTTTAGACTTCTTCATTTCCATAGAAGCTAAACTATAAACTCAATGAGACAAAAAAAGAAGGAGCACTTCTGGACCTAGTCAGAGGTATGAGCAGGGCTACTGGAATTATGCGACTTTTTGACTGCACTGACTTTCGCACAATTATACATTTTCTGCATTTGCCACATAATCCATCACCTACTGCATAATCTGCAGATTTGAACAAAAAAAACCTTGTTTCTAGCTCAAACGTTACCAAAATTGCAGCGACAAGTGTTACAGCATGGTGGAAGGACCTTTGCAGACCTAGAATGGTCACCTGTTACTTATCGCTAAATGTGGGTGTTAAATTGGTACTAATGGTGTGCAAACCACTCTTGCTTATTTCTGCGCCTCTCTTGCCTTTTAAATAATTTCTGTTGCTTCTTTCTGCACCTTTCTATCTTTTTCTGCACTTCTCTTGCCTCTTTGTGTACATCTCTTCCACTTTCTGCACCTCTCTTGCTTCTTTCAGTTTCTGTTTCCTCTTTCTACACCTCACTTTCTTCTTTTTGCACCCCTCTTGCCTTTCTCTGCACCCTTCTTCCTTCTTTCTGCACCCCTCTTGCCTCTTTCTGCTCCCCTCTTGCCTCTTTCTGCTCCCCTGTTCCCTCTTTCTGCACCTCTCTTGCCTGTTTCTGCACCTCTTGTGCCTCTTTCTGCACTTCTTTTGCCTCTTTCTGCACCTCTGTTGCTTCTTTCTGCAACACTCTTGCCTCTTTCTGCACTTCTCTTGCCTCCTTCTGCACCTCTGTTGCTTCTTTCTGTACTTCTCTTGCCTCTTTCTGCACCTCTCTTGCTTCTTTCTGCACCCCTCTTGCCTCTTTCTGCACCCTTCTCCCCTCTCTTTGTGCAACTCTCTTGCCTCTTTCTGCACCTCTCTTTCCTCTTTCTGCACCCCTCTTGCCTCTTTGTGCACTTCTGTTCCTTCTTTCAGCACTTCTGTTTCTTTCTGTACCTCTCTTGCTTCTTTCTGTACCCTTGTGCCTCTTTCTGCACCCTTCTTCCCTCTTTCTGTACCTCTCTTGCCTCTTTCTGCACCCCTGTTCCCTCTTTATACACATCTCCTGCCTGTTTCTGCACTTCTGTTGCTTCTTTCTTCACTTCTCTTGCTTCTTTCTGCACCACTCTTGCTTCTTTCTTCACCCCTGTTGCCTATTTCTGCACTCGTCTTCCCTCTTTCTGCACCTCTCTTGTCTCTCGGTGTACCTCTCTTGCCTGTTTCTGCACCTCTCTTGCACCTTTCTGCACATCTCTTGCTTGTTTCTGCACCTCTGTTGCTTATTTCTGCACTTCTCTTGCCTCTTTCTGCATTTCTGTTGCTTCTTTCTGCACTCCTCTTGCCTCTTTCTACATTTCTGTTGCTTCTTTCGGCACTTCTCTTGCCTCTTTCTGCAACCCTCTTGTCTCTTTCTGCACCTTTGTTGCTTCTTTCTGTATTTCTCTTGCTTCTTTCTGCACCCCTGTTGTCCCTTTCTGCACTCGTCTTCCCTCTTTGTGAACCTCTCTAGTCTCTTTGTGCACCTCTCATGTCATTTTCTGTACCTGTCTTGCCTCTTTCTATACCTCTGTTGCTTCTTTCAGCAATTCTCTTTCTGCACTTCTCTTGCCTGTTTCTGCACCTCTCTTAACTCTTTCTGCACCTCACTTGCTTCTTTCTGCACACCTCTTGCCTCTTTCTGCATCCCTCTTCGCTCTTTCTGTACCTCTTGACTCTTTCTGCACCCCGTTCCCTCTTTCTGCACCTCTCCTGCCTGTTTCTGCACCTCTGTTGCCTCTTTCTGCACTTCTCTTGCCTCTTTCTGCACCTCTGTTGCTTCTTTCTGTACTTCTTTTGCTTCTTTCTACACCTCTCACTTCTTTCTGCACTCCTCTTGCCTCTTTCTGCACCCTTCTTCCCTCTTTGTGCACCTCTCTTGCCTCTTTGTGCACCTCTTTTGCCTCTTTCTGCCGTTCTCTTACCGCTTTCTGCACCTCTTTTGCTTCTTTCTGCACATCTCTTGCCTCTTTCTGCACACCTCTTGCCTCTTTCTGCACCTCTGTTGGTTCTTTCTGCACTGCTCTTGCTTCTTTCTGCACCTCTCTTTCAAATTTCTACACCCCTCTTGCCTCTTTCTGCACCCCTGTTCCCTCTTTCTGCACCTCTCTTGCCTCTGTCTGCACCCCTGTTCCCTCTTTCTGCACCTCTTTTGCCTATTTCTGCATCTCTGTTGCCTCTATATGCACATCTCTTGCCTCCTTTTGCACCTCTTTTGCTTCTTTCTGTACTTCTCTTACCTCTTTCTGCACCCCTCTTGCTACTTTCTGCACCTCTGTTGCTTCTTTTTGCACCTCTCTTGCTTCATTATGCACCCCTCTTGCCTCTTTATGTAACCTTCTTCCCTCTTTGTGCACCTCTCTTGCCTCTTTCTGCACCTCTCTTGCCTGTTTCTGCAGTTCTCTTGCCTCTTTGTGCACCTCTTTTGCTTCTTGCTGCACTTCTGTTGCCTCTTTCTGCACTCCTCTTGCCTATTTCTGCACCTCTGTTGGTTCTTTCTGCACTGCTCTTGCTTCTTTCTGCACATCTCTTGCAAATTTCTGCACCCCTCTTGCCTCTTTCTGCACTGCTCTTGCTTCTTTCTGCACCCCTCTTGCCTATTTCTGCACCTCCGTTGGTTCTTTCTGCACTTCTCTTGCCTCTTTCAGCATCTCTCTTGTTTCTGTCTGCACCCCGTTCCCCCTTTCTGCACCTATTTTGCCTGTTTCTGTAACATTCTTGCCTCTATCTGCACCTATTTTGCCTGTTTCTACAACACTCTTGCCTCTTTCTGCAGTTCCCTTGCCTCTTTATGCACCCCTCTTCCTTCTTTCTGCACCCCTGTTGCTTCTTTCTGCACTTCTCTTGTTTCTTTCTGCACCTCTCTTGCTTCTTTCTGCACCCCTCGTGCCTCTTTCTGATCCCTCATCCCTCTTTCTGCACCCCTCCTGCCTCTCTCTGCACCTCTGTTCCTTGTTTCTGCACTTATTTCGTTTCTTTCTGCATCTCCTGCTTCTTTCTGCACCCCTTTTGCCTCTTTCTGCACCCCTCTTGCCTCTTTCTGCACCTCTGTTCCTTCTTTCTGCACATCTGTTCCTTCTTTCTGCACTTCTTTTGTTTCTTTCTGCAGCTGTCTTGTTTCTTTCTGCACCCCCTTGCCTCTTTCTACACCTCTCTTCCCTCTTTCTGCACCTCTCTTGCCTGTTTCTGCAACTCTCTTGCCTCCTTCTGCAGTTCTCTTGCCTCCTTCTGTACCTTTGTTGCTTCTTTCTGGACTTTTCTTGCCTCTTTCTGCACCCTTCTTGTCTGCTTGTGCACCTCTGTTGGTTCTTTCTGCACTGCTCTTGCTTCTTTCTGGACCTCTTTTGCAAATTTCTGCACCCCTTTTGCCTCCTTCTGCACCCCTCTTGCCTCCTTCTGCACCTCTGTTGGTTCTTTCTGCACTGCTCTTGCTTCTTTTTGCACCTCTTTTGCCTGTTTCTGTAACTCTCTTGCCTCATTCTGCACCTCTGTTGCTTCTTTCTGCTTTTCTCTTGCTTGTTTCTGCATCTTTCTTCCTCTTTATGCACCACTATTGCCTCTTTCTGTGCTTCTCTTGCTTCTTTCTGTACCTTTCTTCCTCTTTCTGCACCTCTCTAGCTTCTTTCTGCACCTCTCTTGGTTCTTTCTGCACTTCTGTTGCCTCTTTGTGAACTTCTCTTGCATCTTTCTCCACATTTCTTGCTTCTTTCTGCACTTCTCTTGCCTCTTTCTGCACATTTCTTACTCTTTCTGCACCTGTCTTGATTTTTCTTCACTTCTCTTGTCTCTTTCTGTACTTCTCTCACCTCTTTCTGTACTCAAACAGGAAGTGCAACCTCTCAAGTTTAAAGGTCTGCGTGCTCTCAGGACTGAGGTATATGTCTACTTGTACATATATTCTTACATGTGTTATGCATCTGAAGATGGTAGCTTAAAAAGCGGGTAACTTCTCGTATAGGTGGTCAAATCTTCTCAGTTCTGCTCTGTCATTCGGTTGCACAGGCAGACATGTGTTATGTATGTAGGTGTTATAGAGCCCCTCAAATATACTATTGAATACCCATGTACCCTGTATTGTGAGCAGAAAGAAATGCATACACTTTTTTGGACACAAATTTACAGAGTATGCTGTTTGAAACACAGGTATTCAAGTATTTGTATGTTTATTTTTATGTAACATTTCACTAGGTAAAAGCAGACCCACACGCATGCATACCTTAACAAACTTGGTGAGACAACAGTAATATGGTTAGGATTGCTGTTTTACATTTGGTAGGTCTAACATTCTGAGCAGTCGATGAATAGTGAACCTTGAAGAGAAAAGTGAAGTTTAAGACAACTTGGGAGAAGGATTAGTGATTAGGCTACTTTGTATGAGTCTGTGGAAAGGTACAGTCAAAGTAGGCCTTTTCTGCATCTCTGTTGCTTCTTTCTGGACTTCTTTTGCTTTTTTCTCCACCTTTCTTCCTCTTTCAGGACTTCTGTGGCCTCTTTCTGCATTTTTCTTTCTTCTTTCTGCACCTTTCTTCCTCTTTCTGCACCTCTCTTCCCTCTTGCTGCTCTTCTCTTGCTTCTTTCTGCACCTTTCTTCCTTTTTCTGTACATGTTCTACCTATGTAGGCATAGTTAGAAGTTAGCATTTAAAAAAACCTTAGAAATTCACTGAGAAAACCAGAGGTTTTAGGGACATTGTAGTTAGGAATTAGCATTTAAAAAACCTTAGAAATTCACTGAAAAAACCACAGGTTTCAGAGACGTTATAGTTAGGCTGACATTTCACTTGTACAAAGCCAGAGAAATGCGGCTGTTATAGTTAGCTGAGCTAACTATAACTTGCGCCCCCGCAATGCACAGTTGATGACGTCACATATTACATCACTCATGACGTGGTCGGTGACATCACTGATGACATCACTAATGACATCTCAAATGACATCACTGATAACATCACTCATGACATCATCCACTTAATATCTGATGCACCTCCTCACACCCTAATATAACCTTTCATACACCCACTCTAAAATACAGACTATCATACATGAAACCATAGACACATCAATACCAGTTAGTACATACCCACTTACTGATTCATAGGTCTACACACATCCACTCACTCAACCATACAGTCACTCATACACACAGTCACTCATCAATACAGTCACTGATATATGCACTCATACACCCATACAGACACTCACATATGGCCACTCACTCACAGAGATACTCACACACCTAGTCAGTCACCCAAAGACTGAATCACACTGCCATTTACTCATCTATACAGTTATACACACACCACCTTACATATTCATACAGATATTAACACACACTTACTCTCTTATACAATCACTGACACAAGCACACACTCATCCATACAGCCACTCTCACAATCATTCACTCTCACATCTAGTCACTTATATACTCCAACACTCACATATACTGCCTTTCACATATGTAGTTGCTCACACATATACCACAGAGACATCCATTCACTCACCAACACAGCCATGCGCACACTCACTCACCCATACAGCCCCTCGTAGATGCACTCATGAGCCCATACACCCACTGAATCAGCCACTCACACATCCATGCAGGGAGTCACACACCCCCCCACCCACCCACACAGACACTCAGGCACCCATACAGGTAATCAGACAACCAATCATTAACCCATATAGACAGTCATGTAGCTACTCACCAACCCATGCAGCCACTTACACACCAACTGACACACTGATACAGACATTCACACAGATTAGTCATTCAACCATGCATTCACTAAGACACGTTTAATCACTCACTTATACAGTCAGTCACGCACCCACTAAATCATCCATTCAGACACTCATACACCCACTCATTTTTCAATAAACCTTGGCGTTTATATATATAACATTCTTAAACTTTTTACAAACACTCAGTCACTGGATGATGTCATCAGTGATGTCATCAGTGATGTCATTTGAGATGTCATCAGTGATGTGACTGACCATGTCATGAGTGTTATAATATATGACATCATCAGCAATCAGCAGAGTATTGCGGGGCGCGAGTTATGGTTAACTCAGCTAACTATAACGGCTAAATTTCTCTGGTTTTGTACGAGTGAAATGTCAGTCTAACTATAATATCCCTGAAACCTGTGTTTTTTTAGTGAATATATATATATATATATTCACTGAAAAAACCATAGGTTTCAGGGACGTTTTAGTTACAAATTAGCATTTCAAAAACCTTTGAAATTCACTGAAAAAACCATAGGTTTCAGGGACGTTATAGTTAGTTGGACATTTCACTCATACAAAACCATAGAAATTCCGCCGTTATAGTTAGTTGAGCTAACTATAACTCGCGCCCCCGCAATGCACAGTTGATGATGTCACATATTACATCACTCATGACGAGGTCGGTGACATCACTGATGACATCACTAATGACATCTCAAATGACATCACTGATAGCATCACTCATGACATCCTCCACTTAATATCTGATGCACCTCCTCACACCCTAATATAACCTTTCATACACCCACTCTAAAATACAGACTATCATACATGAAACCATAGACACATCAATACCAGTTAGTACATACCCACTTACTGATTCATAGGTCTACACACATCCACTCACTCAACCATACAGTCACTCATACACACAGTCACTCATCAATACAGTCACTGATATATGCACTCATACACCCATACAGACACTCACATATGGCCACTCACTCACAGAGATACTCACACACCTAGTCAGTCACCCAAAGACTGAATCACACTGCCATTTACTCATCTATACAGTTATACACACACCACCTTACATATTCATACAGATACTAACACACACTTACTCTCTTATACAATCACTGACACAAGCACACACTCATCCATACAGCCACTCTCACAATCACTCACTCTCACATCTATCCCTGAAACCTGTGTTTTTTAGTGAAAATATATATATATATATATATATATATATATATATATATATATTCACTGAAAAAACCATAGGTTTCAGGGACGTTATAGTTACAAATTAGCATTTCAAAAACCTTAGAAATTCACTGAAAAAACCATAGGTTTCAGGGACGTTCTAGTTAGTTGGACATTTCACTCATGCAAAACCATAGATGCCGTTATAGTTAGTTGAGCTAACTATAACTTGCGCCCCGCAATGCACTGCTGATGACGTCACATATTACATCATTCATGACATGGTCAGTGACATCACTGATGACATCACTGATGACATCTCAAATGACATCACTGATGACATCACTGATGACATCATCCAGTGACTGTGTGTTTCTGTAAAGTTTAAATATGTTTTATATACATATTGGTCAAGTTGTATTGAAGAATGAGTGGGTGTATAAGTGTCTGGATGGTGGATTTAGTAGGTGCGTGACTGGCTGTATAAGTGAGTGATTAAATGTGTCTTACTGAATGCGTGGGTTAGTGACTAAACTGTGTGAATGTCTATATCAGTCTTCCTATTGCTGTGTAAGCTGCTGCATTGGTTGGTGAGTAGCCACATGAGTGTCTATATGGGTTATTGATTGGTTGCGTGAGTATTTGTATGGGTGCCTGAGTGTGTGTGTGGGTGGATGGGAGGTGTGTGACTCTGTGCATAGATGTGAGTGGTTGATTCACTGGGTGTATGGGTTCAAGAGTGCATGTGGAAACAGCTGTATGGGTGGGCGAGTGTGTGTATGGGTGTGTTGGTGAGTGAATGGATATCTCAGTGCTACATGTCCAAGTAACTACATATGTAAAACACAGTGGATGTGAGAGTTGGAGTATATAAATGACTATACATGAGAGCCAGTGATTGTGAGAGTGGCTGTATGGATCAGTGTGTACTTGTATCAGTGATTGTATAAGAGAGTAAGTATATGTTAGTATCTATATGAATAAGTGAGGTTGTGTGTGTATAACTGTATAGGTGAGTAAATAGAAGTGTGATTGATTCTTTGCATGACTGACTAGGTGTTTGAGTAACTCTGGATGAGTGGCGGTGTGTGAGTGTTTGTATTGGTGTATGAGTGCCTATAATAGTGTTGTATTGATGAGTCACTGCATGTATGAGTGACTGTATGGGTGGATGAGTGGATGTGTGTGTAGACCTATGAATCAGTGAGTGCATACGTAGTAACTGGTATTGGTATCTCTATTGTTAGTCTGTTTTTTAGAGTGGGTGTATCAAAGGTTTTATTAAGGTATGAGGAGGTGCATCACATTTTCACGTGGATGATGTCATCAGTGATGTCATCAGTGATGTCATCAGTGATGTCATTTGAGATGTCATCAGTGATGTCATCAGTGATGTCACTGACCATGTCATGAATGATGTAATCTGTGATATCATCAGCAGTGCATTGCGGGGGCGTGAGTTATAGTTAGCTCAACTAACTATAACGGAGGAATTTCTATGGTTTTGTATGAGTGAAATGTCCAACTGACTATAACGTCCCTGAAACCTATGGTTTTTTCAGTGAATTTCAAAGGTTTTTGAAATGCTAATTTGTAACTATAACGTCCCTAAAACCTATGGTTTTTTCAGTGAATTTCAAAGGTTTTTTAAATGCTAATTTGTAACTATAACGTCCCTGAAACCTATGGTTTTTTCAGTGAATATCAAAGGTTTTTTAAATGCTAATTTCTAACTATGCCTACAAAGGTAGGACATGTGAAGAAAGAGGAAGAAAAGCGCAGAAAAAAGCAAGACAAAAGCTGAAAGAGTCAACAGAAGTTCAGAATGACGAACAAAAGTGCAGGAAGAAGCAAGAGATGTGCAGAAAGAACCAACAGAGGAGCAGAAAGTCCTCCTCTGCCCCCAACTTTTTACTGACGGGTACTGGTGGTAACTGACTCTGACTAACCAGGACCAGAGCCAGTGCTATGCTAAAAGACACTTAGAATACAGTGAAAACACCTACTTACACTAGGGAACACTATGCATTGGGGTACCCCTGTGATTAGCATGACCTCCTCTGTATTTGCCATGAGTTAGTGCCTGGGTCATTGCATGAGTACATGGGTACTGAGTGGATGATTAGAGTACTGCAAGGAAAGTGCATGGTGAATTTATAAGTGCTTAGGTTTTGGCGGAGTGATTGGATAAGTACATGGTGCTCGCTGGGTGATTGGAGGAGTGCATGGGTAGTGACAGGGCGATGGCTGGACTGCATGGGTACTGCTCAGGGTAGTGTAGCAGTGCATGAGTTAGTGCATGGGTCATTGCATGGGTAGTGACTGGATGCATAGAGTGCTCCAAGGAGAGTGCATGGTGAATTTATAAGTGCTTGGGTTTTGGCGGACTGATTGCATAAGTACACACATGTCACATCAGGCCACGACCCCTCCCTGCACCACTATGCAAACGCACCGCCTGGTGCATTGTAAATTGGGGGATTAAGTCCCCTTGAGTCCTGAGGGTCCCTGGGGGCCAACTAGCCCACCAGCTACCTCCAGTAAGTGCCACAGAGCTGCGTTGCAGAGTGGTGTAAAAAGGGGGCGTGGCCTTGGACCACCTCTCTGCAACACAGCTCCCTGGTGCTTATTGGAGGTACCTGGTGGGCTAGTTGGCCCCCAGGGACCCTCAGGATTCAAGTGAACTTAATCCCCCAACTTAAAACGCGCCACACTTTTGCACACGTTTGCACACTTGTCACATCAGGCCACGCCCCCTCCCTGCAACACTGTGCAAACGCGCCCCCTGGAGCGTTGTAAATTGGTGGATTAAATCCCCTTGAGTCCTGAGGGTCCCTGGGGCCCAACTAGCCCACCAGCTACCTCCAGTAAGCGCCACAGAGCTGTGTTGCAGAGAGGTGTAAAAAGGGGCATGGCCTCTCAAAACCTCTCTGCAACGCAGCTCCCTGGCACATACTGGAAGTACCTGGTGGGCTAGTTCGCCCCCAGGGACCCTCAGGAGTGAAGGGGACTTAATCCCCCAATTTACAATGTGCCAGGGGGTGCTTTGCACACTTGCTATGTCAGGCCCCACCCCTCCCTTCACCACTGTGCAAACACGCCCCCTGGAGCATTTTAAGTTGGGGAATTAATTCCCCTTGAGTCCTGATGGTCCCTGGGGGCCAACTAGCCCACCAGGTACCTCCAGTAAGCGCCACAGAGCTGCGTTGCTGAGAGGTGTAAAAAGGGGCATGGCCTCTGAACACCTCTCTGCAACGCAGCTCCCTGGCGCATACTGGAGATACCTGGTGGGCTAGTTGGCCCCCAGGGCCCTCAGGATTCAAGGGGACTTAATCCCCCAACTTAAAACGCGCCACAGGGCGCGTTTGCACACTTGACACATCAGGCCACGCCCCCTCCCTGCACCACTGTGCAAACGCGCCCACTGGTGCGTTGTAAATTAGGGGATTAAGTCCCCTTGAGTCCTCAGGGTCCCTGGGGGCCAACTAGCCCACCAGCTAACTCCAGTAAGCACCACACAGCTGCGTTGCAGGGTGGTGTAAAAAGGGGGCGTGGCCTTGGACCACCTCTCTGCAACGCAGCTCCCTGGCGCTTACTGGAGGTATCTGGTGGGATAGTTGACCCCCAGGGACCCTCAGGATTCAAGGGGACTTAATCCCCCAACTTAAAACGCGCCACAGGGTGCGTTTGCACACTTGTCACATCAGGCAACGCTCCCTCCCTGCACCACTGTGCAAACGCGCCCCCTGGAGCATTCTAAATTGGGAGATTAAATCCCCTTGAGTCCTGAGGGTCCCTGGGGGCCAACTAGCCCACCAGCTACCTCCAGTAAGCGCCACAGAGCTGCTTTGCAGAGAGGTGTAAAAAGGGGCATGGCCTCTCAACACCTCTCTGCAACGCAGCTCCATGGCACATACTGGAAGTACCTGGTGGGCTAGTTTGCCCCAGGGACCCTCAGGAGTGAAGGGGACTTAATCCCCAATTTACAATGTGCAAAGGGGTGCGTTTGCACACTTGCTATGTCAGGCCCCGCCCCCTCCCTTCACCACTGTGCAAACGCGCCCCCTGGCGCATTTTAAGTTGGGGGATTAATTCCCCTTGAGTCCTGATGGTCCCTGGGAGCCAACTAGCCCACCAGGTACCTCCAGTAAGCGCCACAGAGCTGTGTTGCAGAGAGGTGTAAAAAGGGGCGTGGCCTCTGAACACCTCTCTGCAACGCAGCTCACTAGCGCATACTGGAGGTACCTGGTGGGCTAGCTGGCCCCCAGGGACCCTCAGGATTCAAGGGGACTTAATCCCGCAACTTAAAACGCGCCACAGGGCACATTTGCACACTTGTCACATCAGGCCACGCCCCCTCCCTGCACCACTGTGCAAACGCGCCCCCTGGAGCATTGTAAATTGGGGTGTTACATCCCCTTGAGTCCTGAGGGTCACTGGGGGCCAACTAGCCCACCAGCTACCTCCAGTAAGCGCCACAGACCTGAGTTGCAGAGAGGTGTAAAAAGGGGCGTGGCCTCTCAACACCTCTCTGCAACGCAGCTCCCTGGCGCATACTGAAGGTACCTGGTGGGCTAGTTCGCCCCCAGGGACCCTCAGGATTGAAGGGGACTTAATCCCCCAATTTACAATGTGCCAGCGGGTGCGTTTGCACACTTGCTATGTCAGGCCCCGCCCCCTCCCTGCAGCATTGTGCAAACTTGCCGAAATTACAAAAAAAATATATATCTTTTTTGGGCCCTGGGGGTCCTTCTGGGACCCCCTGAGCAGGCCTAGGGGTCAGGTGTTTCTACCCTGCCCCCTTCTCTTGTTTTATACCTTTGTTTCTCTGTTTTCTAGCGACTCGCTTCTACCGAGCCACAAGATGGCTGACAAAACTTCCTGGTTTGGAGTGTTGGCAGCCAATCACAGTGAAGCTCGTGCACGGGACTTAGGCTCTGCCCAGATATCGAAACCTTTTTTTTTCTAATTTCTCAGCAACTACTGAACGGATTTACACCATTTAAAAAAAAGGTTGCTTTCTAATCCAAGCACTACCTTTGTGCCAAATTTGGGGTAATTCCATTCAGTAGTTTCGGCTGCAGTCTTGCACAAAGTTTCCTATGGGAAATTGATTTTTTGACTCTTATTTTTTGAATTTCTCAAAAACTACTGAACGGATTTACAACATTTAAAAAAAAGGTCGCTTTCTGAACCAAGCTCTACCTTTCTGCCAAATTTGGGGTAATTCCGTTCAGCAGTTCGGGCTGTAGCTCGTCGCTAAATTTCCTATGGAAATTAACATGGGGAAAATGCGTTTTGGGACCCCCCTTTTTTCTCAGCCCCCACTTGACAAATCACCCCCAAACTTTCAGGATAGGAGCTGACCTGGGTAGACTTTTGTTTTGGAGAATTTCACAAAGATTCGTCAAACGACGCCAAAGTTATTTGCAAATCAAAAAATGCTTTTCCTATGGAAACTAGGTTGTAACTATAACTGCCTACTGGCGACCGCCAGTAGGTAATATATATATATATATATATATATATATATATATATATATATATATATATATATATATATATATATATATACCAGAAGATGGGATGCTGGTTCATGTAGAATATATATATATATATATTCACTGAAAAAACCATAGGTTTTAGGGACAGTTATAGTTAGTTGGACATTTCACTCGTACAAAACCCGTGAAATTCCCCTGTTATAGTTAGTTCAGCTAACTATAACTCGCGCCCCACAATGCACTGCTGATGACGTCACATATTACATCACTCATGACATGGTCAGTGACATCACTGATGACATCACTGATGACATCTCAAATGACATCACTGATGACATCATCCAGTGACTGTGTGTTTCTGTAAAGTTTAAATATTTTTAATATATATAGGAAAAGACGTATTGAAGAATGAGTGGGTGTCTAAGTGTCTGTATGGATGATTTAGTAGGTGCGTGACTGACTCTATAAGTGAGTGATTTAACGTATCTTACTGAATGCATGGGTTAGTGACTAAACTGGGTGAATGTCTGTATCCGTCTGTCTGTTGCTGTGTAAGTGGCTGCATGTGTTTGTGAATAGCTACATGAGTGTCTATATGAGTTATTGAATGGTTCTCTGAGTATCTGTATGGGTGCCTCAGTGTTTGTGTGGGAGGGGTGTGTGCGACTCTGTGCATAGATGTGTGAGTGGGTGATTCACTGGGTGGATGGTTTCAAGAGTGCATCTGTGATAGACTGTATGGGTGGGTAAGTGTGTGTAAGAGTGTGTTAGTGAGTGAATATATGTCCCAGTGGTACATGTGTGAGTAACTACATATGTGAAAGGCAGTATATATGTGTGTTGGAGTATATAAATAGCTATAAGCTGAGAGTGAGTGATTGTGATAGTGGCTGTATGGATGAGTGTGTGCTTGTATCAGTGATTGTATAAGAGCGTAACAATGTGGTAGTATTTGTATGATTAAGTGAGCTGGTGTGTGTATAACTGTATAGGTGAGTAAATGGCAGTGTGTTTAATTATTTGCATGACTGACTAGGTGTGTGAGTACCTCTATGGATGAGTGGCGGTGTTTGAGTGTCTATATAGGAGTAAGAGTGCATATGATAGTCCTGTACTGAGTGACCATAAGTATGAGTGACTGTACGGGTGAGTGAATGGATGTGTGTGTAGACCTAAGAATCAGTGAGTGGGTATGTAGTTATTGGTGTTGGAGTGTCTATGGTTTTGCGAATGGCAGTCTGTAATTTAGATTGGGTATATCAAAGGTTATATTAGGGTGTGAGGAGGTGCATCAGATTATCACTTGGATGATGTCATTAGTGATGTCATTTGAGATGTCATCAGTGATGTTATCAGTGATGTCACTGACCATGTCATGAGTGATGTAATATGTGACGTCATCAGCAGTGCATTGCGGGGGCGCGAGTTATAGTTAGCTGAACTAACTATAACAGGGGAATTTCACGGGTTTTGTACGAGTGAAATGTCCAACTAACTATAACTGTCCCTAAAACCTATGGTTTTTTCAGTGAATTTCAAAGGTTTTTTAAATGCTAATTTCTAACTATAACGTGTCTGAAACCTATGGTTTTTTCAGTGAATTTCAGAGGTTTTTTAAATGCTAATTTCTAACTATAACGCCCCTAAAACCTATGGTTTTTTCAGTGAATTTCAAAGGTTTTGTAAATGACAATTTTTAAATGTATTAATTGTTATATTTATTTTTTTGATACTGATTTACTACATTTTTTAAAACTATTTATTTTTATATATTTTATTTATTAAATTACATTGTAATTACATTATACATTACATTACAAAATATACTTTCTCAGAATGAATTACTTTAGTTTAAATAGTTTGCAAATAGGCAATAGAGTTTTAAGTACAGTAGTTACAGTTGTTGCAATGGGCAACACAATTTCAAACACAATGCAACATTGAGCTCAATGTGAATTTCTAGTTAAATGCAATTAGTTACTTTATGGATTACTTTTCTAACCACAGGACTGGATCCTAGATTCAGTCCTGGGACATCTCCTGTAAACAGTTGAGTAAAAGCGTTTTGGTTACAGTAGTGATTTTTAAGGAATATTATTGTATTTTAAAAGTTGACACTTAGAAACTTTTTCACATAGAATCACCAATGTTATCCTATGGGAGGAAATTCACTTAGCAGGTAAGTAGTGTTATCGTTACTTTTTCTTACTCAGTGTTGGATCCTGGATCCAGCACTGGTGCATCTCCTGTAAACAGTTGAAAGAATGCGTTTAAGTCATACAGGCGATTTTTAAGGAATATTTGTAATTTGTGAAAATCGACACTTTGAAACTTTTCTGCTGAAAACCAGACAATGGATTCCTAAGGAAGGAAATGTAAGTTACTGGTAAGTACGGTTAGAATTACTTTTCAGGGTCAGTGCTGGGCTAAAAGATGCAGCACTGGGTTCTCTCCTGATAACAGGTGAGTAAATTGGAATTCGTACTTTGGTTGATTTTAGAGGAATATTATAAAGTTCCAAAACTCCACACTTAGAAGAATTTCCAAGTGAAACCAGTCAATGTTAGCCTATGAAGGAAATCCAAGTTACCGGCAAGTACGGTTAAAATTACTTTTCAGGACCAGTACTGGGCTGAAAGATGCAGCACTGAGGTCTCTCCTGATAATAGGTGAGTAAATCAGAATTCGGATTTCGGCTGATTTTAGAGGAATATTTGTATGTTTCAAAAATCAACACTTAGAAACTTTTTCAGCAAAAAGCAGGCAATGATATCCTATGGAAGGAAATTCAAGTTACTGGTAAGTACGGTTAAAATTACTTTTGAGGATCAGTACTGGGCTGAAAGATGCAGCACTGAGGTCTCTCCTGATAACAGGTGAGTAAATCGGAATTCGTATTTCGGCTGATTTTAGAGGAATATTTTAAAGTTCCAAAACTCCACAAACAGAAGAATTTCCAAGTGAAACCAGTCAATGTTAGCCTATGGAAGGAAATTCAAGTTACTGGTAAGTACGGTTAAAATTACTTTTGAGGATCAGTACTGGGCTGAAAGATGCAGCACTGAGGTCTCTCCTGATAACAGGTGAGTAAATCGGAATTCGTATTTCGGCTGATTTTAGAGGAATATTTTAAAGTTCCAAAACTCCACACTTAGAAGAATTTCCAAGTGAAACCAGTCAATGTTAGCCTATGGAAGGAAATTCAAGTTACTGGTAAGTACGGTTAAAATTACTTTTCAGGACCAGTACTGGGCTGAAAGATACAGCACTGAGGTCTCTCCTTATAACAGGTGAGTAAATCGGAATTCGTATTTAGGCTGATTTTAGAGGAATATTTGTATGTTTCAAAAATCGACACTTAGAAACTTTTTCAGCAAAAAGCAGGCAATGATATCCTATGGAAGGAAATTCAAGTTACTGGTAAGTACGGTTAAAATTACTTTTGAGGATCAGTACTGGGCTGAAAGATGCAGCACTGAGGTCTCTCCTGATAACAGGTGAGTAAATCGGAATTCGTATTTCGGCTGATTTTAGAGGAATATTTTAAAGTTCCAAAACTCCACACTTAGAAGAATTTCCAAGTGAAACCAGTCAATGTTAGACTATGGAAGGAAATTCAAGTTACTGGTAAGTACGGTTAAAATTATTTTTCAGGACCAGTACTGGGCTGTAAGATACAGCACTGAGGTCTCTCCTGATAACAGGTGAGTAAATCGGAATTCGTATTTCGGCTGATTTTAGAGGAATATTTTAAAGTTCCAAAACTCCACACTTAGAAGAATTTCCAAGTGAAACTAGTCAATGTTAGCCTATGGAAGGAAATTCAAGTTACTGGTAAGTACGGTTAAAATTACTTTTCAGGACCAGTACTGGGCTGAAAGATACAGCACTGAGGTCTCTCCTTATAACAGGTGAGTAAATCGGAATTCGTATTTCGGCTGATTTTAGAGGAATATTTGCACAATGGTGAAGGGAGGGGCGGGGCCTGAGGTGACATCTGTGCAAACGCGCCCGTGGCGCGTTTTAAGTTGGGGGATTAAGTCCCCTTGAATCATGAGGGTCCCTAGGGGCCAACTAGCCCACCAGGAACCTCCAGTATGCGCCAGGGGCTGCGTTGCAGAGACTGTAGAGAGGCCACACCCTTTTACACCTCTCTGCAACGCAGCTCTGTGGCGCTTTCTGGATGTACCTGTTGGGCTAGTTGGCCCCAGGGACCCTCAGGATTGAAGGGGATTTAATTCCCCATCTTAAAACGCGCCACGGGGCCTGTTTGCACACATGTCACCTGAAGCCCCGCCCCTCCCTTCACCACTGTGCAAACGCGCCCTTGGCGCATTTTAAGTCGGGATTAACTCCCTTGAATCCTGAGGGTCCCTGGGGTGCAACTAGCCCACCAGCTACCTCCATTAAGCGCCACAGAGCTGCGTTGCAGAGAGGTGTAAAGGGGCGTGGCCTCTGTACACCTCTCTGCAAGGCAGCCCCTGGCGCATACTGGAGGTTCCTGGTGGGCTAGTTGGCCCCAGGGACCCCAGTATTGAAGGGGAATTACTCCCATCTGCAAACGCGCCAGGGGCGCGTTTGCAGAGTGGTGAAGGAAGGGGGCGGGGCCTGCGGGGCCGATCGTTTTTTGTAGTTTTTGGGTTTTTTTCCTGAAGGGGGCTGTGTGGCCCCCTTACTTTTCCTATTTTTGGGCCCTGGGGACCCCATCCCCCAGGGCCTTACCCCTTTTTATTTTTTAATTAAACGAGAAGGGGGCCGCGTGGCCCCCTCCCGTGGTCGAATCCTGCCCCGGGGACCCCATCCCCCGGGGCATGGCCACACTTTTAAATTAATTTTTAAGGAGGGGGCTGCGTGGCCCCCTCCTCAGGCCTCCTTTGCCCCGGGACCCCATCCCCCGGGCAGGCCTTTTTTATTTTTAAAAATTATTTCTGGGGAGGGGGCCGCGTGGCCCCCTCCCGGGCCACTTATGGCCCCGGGGACCCCATCCCCGGGGCCTGGCCTCTTGTTGGGGACTGTGGGGGGTCCCCAAACCCCCACAGTCCCGCCGGCTCCCCGTGTCCTAAGGGAGCCGGCATTGCTTTCCACATGGGGAGCAGCTAACATGCTGCTCCCCATGTGGAAAAGCAATTGTCTTTGGATATTGGAAGCGAGAGCAGGTTTCCTGCTCTCTCTTCCAATATCCAAAGCAGTTTGCAATGACAGTACGGGAGCCGCGAGGCTCCCGTCCTGTCATTGCAAACAGCAGTGTCCCAGGGGTAGGCACCCGGGACACTGCAGGAGCCGGCCCTGGGGGTGGCGGTCCCCAGGGCCACCACAGGCTCCAGGAGGGGGCCGTGCGGCCCCTCCCCACATCAGCACAGCCCCGGGAGGTGGCGGTCCCTGGGGCATGTGGGGGCTCGAGCCCCCCACACAGGAAATTAAAAAAAAAAGAAGCCCCGGGAGGTGGTGGTCCCGGGGCTGCGGGAGGGCCGAGTGCCCTCCCGCACCATTTTAAAATGAAAGCCCCGGGGGTGGCAGTCCTCGTTGCTTGGGGGCCCTTTGAGGCCCCCATACATAAATTTAACCCCCACCATGCCCCCGGGACTTGGGATATCCGGGGCAAAATACAATCGAAGCGCGGGAGACCGCGCTTCGATTTTTTTTTTGGGGGCAGGATCCACGCACCCTGCCGATTTAAAAAAAAATATATATATTTTTTTGCCCAGGGGGTCCTTGTGGGACCCCCTGAGCAGACCTAGGGGGTCAGGGTGCTGCTACCCTTCCCCCTTTTGTGCGCTTTGCGCACTTGTTTCTGTCCTCGGTTCTACCGAGGGACAAAATGGCTGCCAACACTTCCTGATTTGGAGTGTTGACAGCCAATTAGCATGCAGCTCGTGATCGGGAGGGTGCGCGGATCCTCCGTGCCCATAGATATATATGTACTTTTACTTTTGATTTTCTCAGCAACTACTGAACGGATTTACACCATTTAACAAAAGGGTTCTTTCTGAACCAAGAACTACCTCTTTGCCAAATTTGGTGTAATTCCGTTCAGCAGTTCGGGCTGTAGCCGTGTCTAAAGTTTCCTATGGGAAATTGATTTTTGACTCTTATTTTTTAATTTCTCCGCAACTACTGAACGGATTTACACCATTTAACAAAAGGGTTCTTTCTGAACCAAGAACTACCTCTTTGCCAAATTTGGTGTAATTCCGTTCAGCAGTTCGGGCTGTAGCCGTGTCTAAAGTTTCGTATGGGAAATTGATTTTTGACTCTTATTTTTTAATTTCTCCGCAACTACTGAACGGATTTACACCATTTAACAAAAGGGTTCTTTCTGAACCAAGAACTACCTCTTTGCCAAATTTGGTGTAATTCCGTTCAGCAGTTCGGGCTGTAGCCGTGTCTAAAGTTTCCTATGGGAAAATGAATGGGGAAAACACGTTTTGGGACCCCCTTTTTCTCGGCCCTCGCTTGACGAATCACCCCGAGACTTTCAGGGTAGGAGCGGACCGTAGCGGGACATAAAGTTTGAAAATTTCGCGAAGATTCGTCAACCGGCAAGAGAGTTATTTCAAATAGAATGTCGCAGATTTCCTATGGAAAATAGGTCCTAACTATAACTATCTACTGGCGACCGCCAGTAGATAATATATATATATATATATATATATTCACTGAAAAACCATAGGTTTTAGGGACAGTTATAGTTACTTGGACATTGCACTCGTACAAAACCCGTGAAATTCCCCCGTTATAGTTAGTTCAGCTAACTATAACTCGCGCCCCGCAATGCACTGCTGATGATGTCACATATTACATCACTCATGACATGGTCAGTGACATCACTGATGACATCACTGATGACATCTCAAATGACATCACTGATGACATCACTGATGACATCATCCAGTGACTGTGTGTTTCTGTAAAGTTTAAATATGTTTAATATATATAGGGAAAGGCGTATTGAAGAGTGAGTGGGTGTATAAGTGTCTGAATGGATGATTTAGTAGGTGCGTGACTAACTGTATAAGTGAGTGATTAAACTTATCTTACTGAATGCATGGGTTAGTGACTAAACTGGGTGAATGTCTGTATCCGTCTGTCTGTTGCTGTGTAAGTGGCTGCATGGGTTTGTGAATAGCTACATGAGTGTCTATATGAGTTATTGATTGGTTGTCTGAGTATCTGTATGGGTGCCTGAGTGTTTGTGTGGGTGGGGTGTGTGCGACTCTGTACATAGATGTGTGAGTGGGTGATTCACTGGGTGCATGATTTGAAGAGTGCGTCTGTGATGGACTGCTTGGGTGGGTGAGTGTGTGTATGGGTGTGTTAGTGAGTGAATGTATATCTCAGTGGTACATGTGCGAGTAACTACATATGTAAAAGGAAGTATATATATGTGTTAGAGTATTTAAAAGGCTATACGTGAGAGTGTGTGATTGTGGGAGTGGCTGTATGGATGCGTGTGTGCTTGTATCAGTTATTGTATAAGAGCGTAAGAATGTGCTAGTATTTGTATGAGTAAGTGAGCTGGTGTGTATATAACTGTATAGGTGAGTAAATGGGTGTGTGATTAAATTTTTGCATGACTGACTAGGTGTGTGAGTACCTCTATGGATGAGTGGCGGTGTGTCAGTGTTTATATAGGTGTATGAGTGCATATGATAGTCCTGTACTGAGTGACCGTAAGTATGAGTGACTGTACGGGTGAGTGAGTGGATGTGTGTGTAGACCTAAGAATCAGTGAGTGGGTATGTAGTTATTGGTGTTGGAGTGTCTTTGTTTTTGAGAATGGCAGTCTGTAATTTAGAGTGGGTGTATCAAAAGTTATATTAGGGTGTGAGAAGATGCATGAAATTATCACATGGTTGATGTCATCAGTGATGTCATTTGAGATGTCATCAGTGATGTCATCAGTGATGTCACTGACCATGTCATGAGTGATGTAATATGTGACGTCATCAGCAGTGCATTGCGGGGCGCGAGTTATAGTTAGCTGAACTAACTATAACAGGGGAATTTCACGGGTTTTGTACGAGTGAAATGTCCAACTAACTATAACTGTCCCTAAAACCTATGGTTTTTTCAGTGAATTTCAAAGGTTTTTTAAATGCTAATTTCTAACTATAACGTGTCTGAAACCTATGGTTTTTTCAGTGAATTTCAGAGGTTTTTTAAATGCTAATTTCTAACTATAACGCCCCTAAAACCTATGGTTTTTTCAGTGAATTTCAAAGGTTTTTTAAATGCTAATTCCTAACTATAACATGTCTGAAACCTATGGTTTTTTCAGGGAATTTCAAAGGTTTTGTAAATGCCAATTTTTAAATGTATTAATTGTTATTTTTATTTTTTTCATACTGATTTACTCAATTTTTTTAAACTATTTATTTTTAGATATTTTATTTTTTAAATTACATTGTAATTACATTATACATTACATTACAAAATATACTTTCTCAGAATGAATTAATTTACTTTAAATACTTTGCAAATAGGCAATAGACTTTTAAGTACAGTAGTTACAGTTGTTGCAATGGGCAACACAATTTCAAACACAATGCAACATTGAGCTCAATGTAAATTTCTAGCTAAATGCAATTAGTTACTTTATGGATTACTTTTCTAACCACAGGACTGGATCCTAGATTCAGTCCTGGGACATCTCCTGTAAACAGTTGAGTAAAAGCGTTTTGGTTACAGTAGTGATTTTTAAGGAATATTATTGTATTTTAAAAGTTGACACTTAGAAACTTTTTCACATAGAATCACCAATGTTATCCTATGGGAGGAAATTCACTTAGCAGGTAAGTAGTGTTATCGTTACTTTTTCTTACTCAGTGTTGGATCCTGGATCCAGCACTGGTGCATCTCCTGTAAACAGTTGAAAGAATGCGTTTAAGTCATACAGGCGATTTTTAAGGAATATTTGTAGTTTGTGAAAATCGACACTGAAACTTTTCTGCTGAAAACCAGACAATGGATTCCTATGGAAGGAAATACAAGTTACTGGTAAGTACGGTTAAAATTACTTTTTAGGGTCAGTGCTGGGCTAAAAGATGCAGCACTGGGTTCTCTCCTGATAACAGGTGAGTAAATCGGAATTCGTATTTCGGCTGATTTTAGAGGAATATTTGTATGTTTCAAAAATCGACACTTAGAAACTTTTTCAGCAAAAAGCAGGCAATGATATCCTATGGAAGGAAATTCAAGTTACTGGTAAGTACGGTTAGAATTACTTTTCAGGATCAGTACTGGGCTGAAAGATGCAGCACTGAGGTCTCTCCTGATAACAGGTGAGTAAATCGGAATTCGTATTTCGGCTGATTTTAGAGGAATATCTGTATGTTTCAAAAATCGACACTTAGAAACTTTTTCAGCAAAAAGCAGGCAATGATATCCTATGGAAGGAAATTCAAGTTACTGGTAAGTACGGTTAAAATTACTTTTCAGGATCAGTACTGGGCTGAAAGATGCAGCACTGAGGTCTCTCCTGATAACAGGTGAGTAAATCGGAATTCGTATTTCGGCTGATTTTAGCGGAATATTTGCACAATGGTGAAGGGATGGGGCGGGGCCTGAGGTGACATAAGTGCAAACGCGCCCCGTGGCGCGTTTTAAGTTGGGGATTAAGTCCCCTTTAATCATGAGGGTCCCTGGGGCCAACTAGCCCACCAGGAACCTCCAGTATGCGCCAGGGGCTGCGTTGCAGAGACGTGTACAGAGGCCACACCCCTTTTACACCTCTCTGCAAGGCAGCTCTGTGGCGCTTTTGGAAGTACATGGTGGGCTAGTTGGACTCCAGGGACCCTCAGGATTCAAGGGGACTTAATCCCCATCTTAAAACACGCCACGGGGCCTGTTTGCACACATGTCACCTGAAGCCCCGCCCCTCCCTTCACCACTGTGCAAACGCGCCCGTGGCGCGTTTTAAGTCGGGGATTAACTCCCCTTGAATCCTGAGGGTCCCTGGGGGCCAACTAGCCCAACAGGTATATCCAAAAAGCGCCACAGAGCTGCGTTGCAGAGAGGTGTAAAAGGGCGTGGCCTCTTTACACCTCTCTGCAACGCAGCCCCTGGCGCATACTGGAGGTTCCTGGTGGGCTAGTTGGCCCCAGGGACCCCAGTATTGAAGGGGAATTACTTCCCATCTGCAAACGCGCCAGGGGCGCGTTTGCAGAGTGGTGAAGGAAGGGGCGGGGCCTGCGGCCCGATCGTTTTTTTTTCGTTTTTTTCGTTTTTTCCCTGAAGGGGGCTGTGTGGCCCCTCTTCCTTTTTCCTATTTTTGGGCCCTGGGGACCCCATCCCCCAGGGCCTTATCCCCTTTTTTTTTTTTTTTTTTAAATTATACAGGAAGGGGGCCGCATGGCTTCCCTCCCCTGGCCGAATCCTACCCTGGGGACCCCATCCCCCGGGGCATGGCCACACTTTTTCATTAATTTTTAAGGAGGGGGCTGCGTGGCCCCCTCCTCAGGCCTCCTTTTGCCCCGGGGACCCCATCCCCCGGGGCAGGCCTTTTTTATTTTTTTATTCTTTTAAAAAAATTATTTCTGGGGAGGGGGCCGCGTGGCCCCCTCCCGGGCCACTACTTGCCCCGGGGACCCCATCCCCCGGGGCCTGGCCTCTGGTTGGGGACTGTGGGGGTCCCCAAACCCCCACAGTCCCGCCGGCTCCCCGCCTCCTGCGCGAGCCGGCATTGCTTTTCCACATGGGGAGCAGCTAAAATGCTGCTCCCCATGTGGAAAAGCAATTGTCTTTGGATATTGGAGCGAGAGCAGGTTTCCCTGCTCTCTCTTCCAATATCCAAAGCAGTTTGCAATGACAGGACGGGAGCCGCGAGGCTCCCGTCCTGTCATTGCAAACAGCAGTGTCCCGGGGGTAGGCACCCCGGGACACTGCAGGAGCCGGCCCTGGGGGTGGCGGTCCCCAGGGCCACCACAGGCTCCAGGAGGGGGCCGTGCGGCCCCCTCCCATCCAAATGCACAGCCCCGGGAGGTGGTGGTCCCCGGGCTCGGGGTCCTTAACGGACCCCCATTTTCAATTTTGTTAGTGCCCCGGGGAGGTGGTGGTCCCGGGCGTGTAGGGGCTGGAGCCCCCCACACATGTTAATTTAATAAATAAAGAAGCCCCGGGGAGGTGGTGGTCCCCGGGGCTGCGGGAGGGCTCAGAGCCCTCCCGCTACTTTCAAATAAAGCCCCGGGGTTGGCAGTCCCCGGGCTTAGGGGCCCTTAGAGGCCCCCATACATAAAATAAACCCCCCAGCATGCCCCCGGGACTTGGCCCACCCGGGGGCAAATTTACATCGAGCGCGGGAGACCGCGCTTTGATTTTTTTTTGCAGGATCTGCGCACCCTGAGCGCATCCTGCCGATTTAAAAAAAAAAAAATGCTTTTGCCCAGGGGTCCTTGTGGGACCCCTGAGCAGGCCTAGGGGTTAGGGTGTTTCTACCCTGCCCCCTTTGTGCATTTTGTGCACTGGTTTCTTTTTTTTCTCGGCGGGATCCGCGCACCCTAAGCGCATCCTGCCGATTTAAAAAAAAAAATGCTTTTCTGCCCAGGGGGTCCTTGTGGGACCCCTGAGCAGACCTAGGGGTCAGGGTGTTTCTACCCTGCCCCCTTTTGTGCTTTGCGCACTTGTTTCTGTCCCTCGGTTCTACCGAGGGACAAAATGGCTGCCAACACTTCTTGATTTGGAGTGTTGACAACCAATTAGCATGCAGCTCGTGATCGCGCGCCCATAGATATATATGTGATTTTAATTGTGAATTTCTCAGGAACTACTGAACGGATTTACACCATTTTAGCAAAAGGCACCAGTCTGAACCAAGGGCTACCTCTTTGCCAAATTTGGGGTAATTCCGTTCAGCAGTTCGGGCTATAGCTGCGACTAAAGGTTCCTATGGAAAAATGAATGGGGAAAACGCGTTTTGGGACCCCCTTTTTTCTCGGCCCCCGCTTGACGTATCACCCCGAGACTTTCAGGGTAGGAGCGGACCGGATCGCCCCAACAAGTTGGAAGCTTTCGCGAAGATTCGTTAACCGGCGCCAACGTTATTGCAAATAGAATGTCGCGGATTTCCTATGGATAATAGGTCCTAACTATAACTATCTACTGGCGACCGCCAGTAGATAATATATATATATATATATATATCGCAAAACAAAGGATGCGGCACTCTTTAGCAGACTTTTTCGTGCAGGTTTATTTTCAGATCGTCACTCCACCAACGCGTTTCAGCCTCACTCGGCTTTTCTCACGGTCAGTGAGTCTTTCTTCTACAAACATTTTATACTTGCCCACGTGGCCCTAAGGTGGCATTGTGGGATTTGTAGTTTGGAAGAATAATATAAAACTTTATACATATATACAAGAAAGACACATAGCGTCTTATGTCAACATTAGCGATCATATGCAACATTACATCTTGAATAATTCAGTTTGCTTAGTTCAAGCCTTGTCATGTCATATACATTTTTCAAATCTTAGACATGGTATAGTACCATAGATGTTCAAATTTGATAAATAAACATCAGTCTGCATTGGTATTTTATACTGTATAACAGGGTATAGTACCCCTGTATAGTATGCAATTGGCATTATGAGACAGTGACTAACATGTTTATATTTAGATGTCAATTAGTCCAAGTGTACAAAAAGTTCCTCGTCATTATTGATCCCCCTTGGGCTTTTTGTCCTGAGTCTTATAATGAGGCGGGATTCTGTTTGTCTTAACCTTTTAATTCTGTCCCCACCACGTTCACCTTGTGGGATCATATCAATTCCGTAAAAAACCATAGATTTCCAATCTCCATTCTGGCATTTGCTCATGTGTTTAGCTGTTGCATATGTCATATCCGCATTCTTGTCAGCGCATATGTGTTCAAGTATGCGCTTTTTTAACATGCACGTGGTGCTTCCAATATGTTTCATACCACATTTACATTCTATGACATAGATTACAAATTTCGAGGTGCATGTAATGGTTTGATTTATCCTGATTGATTTACCATTTGGTTCCAAAATGGAGGTGACATTTTTACCTATTTTGCAAGCTTTACATGAGTTACATTTTCTGAATCCTTTCTGTTGCTCTGTAAGCCAGTTAGTTTGTTGAATGGGTTGAAAGTAGCTTCTTACTACTCGGTCTTGAAGCGATGTTGCTTTCCTATAGGTTACTACCGGTTTCATGCCCACCAGTTTACCTATATCTGGATCTTTTGAGATTAAATGCCAGTATTTCCTCATTTTATTCACGATTCTCCCACTTTTTTTGCTGTATGTAGTAACGAATCGAGGTATATGATTACCGGTAATCTTCTTTGGTTTCTCAATTAAGATTTCCTCCCTTGTTTTATTGTCAATTCGTTGTTTACATTTTTTCAGTGTTCGATCGCTGTAGCCTCTCAGTTTAAATCTTTTTCTACTTTCATTAATCTTTTGTTCTGCATCTGATTCTTTTGAGCAATTTCTCTTCATGCGTGTGAATTCGCCATATGGTATACTAATGATCAATGATCTTGGATGAAAAGATGCCCCATGCAAGACACTATTAGTGGCAGTTTTTTTTCTGAATAAGGTAGTTTGTATTTTCCCATCCTCTATATATACTTTGATGTCTAAAAAGTCAATTTCTCTTTTGTGAGTCGTGCATGTGAACGTTAGACCTATTTGGTTGTTATTTAGTTTGGAAAAATATTCTCGAAATCCCATTTCTGTTCCATTCCAAACTACAAATAAATCATCAATGTAACGTACCCATAGGATGATCTTATCCAAGGCATCCTGGCTGTCTGAGTCCCATGCAATCGTCCTTTCCCACCACCCCATAGTGATATTAGCATAATTTGGGGAAAAAGAAACTCCGATGGCAGTACCACACTCTTGTCTAAACATTTGCTTGTTAAACAGAAAAATGTTATTAGTTAGACATATTTGTATCATTTTAAGAAGCATTTCCGTGTGTTCTAGTTCTGATACATTTCGTTGTTTGAGAAAATACTTGCATGCTGTTAATCCAATTTCATGCCTTATTGATGTGTAAAGCGATACAACATCTATGGTAACTAACAGGTATTCTGGATTCCATACCATACCTGTTAGAATCCTAAGGAAGTCTCCAGTATCTTTTAAGTAGGAGCTCATTCTTTGAGCAATGGGTGCTAAAAATTTGTCCACATATTGAGATAAGTTTTCGTACAGTGAATCGCAACTAGAAACTATAGGTCTACCAGGGGATTGATCAGAGTCTTATGAATTTTGGGCAAAAAATATATACATGGTATTGTTGGATGTTCCTTAGTTAGGAATTTCCTTTCATCATCATTGATTAGGTTTTTATCATACCAGTGTTGTAAATTTTGATTCAATTCTATTATCATTTTGTCTATTGGATTTTTCTGTAATCTACTGTAGTTCCCCGTATCATTTAGCTGTCTTAGTGCTTCTTGAATGTAATCACATGTGTCCATTATCACAATATTGCCCCCCTTGTCAGCGGGCTTAATTGTGATTGCTTCATTTTCCACCAGATTCTTTAATGCTGTTCTTTCTTTAGATGTTAAATTTTCACGATGTTTAGGATTACATATTGGTTGCATTTTAGCCAACTCCTCAATTATTGCATCTGAAAACAAATCTATTTTATTACCAGGAGACAATATGGGGCAGTGTTTGGATTTTCTACGTAATCCACTCTCTGGTCGTATATTTATTTGAATATCCAGATGTTCTAATACTTCTGATTCTGTCATTGCCTCATCCTCCAAGTCATATAGTAGATCAAAGATGTTTTTCAGATCTGGTATTTGGTCTATTGTTATTGCTAGACCCTCTTCGTTGTTTTCCTGGTTTGAATCAAGAGCTTTGATTGCTTTATTTGCATGTATTTTGGCCAACTTGAGTTTCCTGATATATTTGTAGAAATCTATTCGTGTTTGCGTATAGTTGAAATGTGACTCTGGGCAAAACGATAATCCTTTGTTCAGGACTGATATTTCATCTTGTGTCAACAAATACTGAGAAATATTCATAATCAAATTGACTTTTTCTACTTGCGACTTCGAAGTGAGTACTGTTTTCTTGCGTTTGGCCCTTCTTGTTTTTCTTGTGCCGACGGGGATTTTGGATTCCTCTTCCTCGGCCTTGGTTTGCGGCTCTTCCTCTGCCGCCCCCTTGCTAGGGTCTTGTCTAGATTTATTAATCTCACCTCTTCTAAAAAAGAGGTTCTGGGAATACCACTTGTGTCCCTAGATGTTTCACCATTGCTTGCTTCTGATTCGCTAGTGCTCACTATAGTCGGTTGAGTGTAATGTCCTGAATACGTCTTTTTAAGGTATCAAATCGCCTAGCAAACGTTAATATTCTACCATGTAGATAATCTTGTTCATCACGTTTAAATTTACGTGCTTTGCGCTCTTGTATCTCCAATTCGTATTTATCAAGTCTGGTTTCCATTTCTTTCCTCAGTTTCAATACTTCCTCTTGATTGGTTTCGTTGTTAAGTGCTTCCTCCATTTCTTGCAAATTTCTCTTTATTTCATCCACATCGATTTTGGCATGTTTAATGAGTATGCGCATCATATTCATTGAGCACTGTGAATTATTTTCGACCCATTCATTCAACAATTCTACTTTTGTATCAGGGTGTGTGGGCATAGTAAAAATTCTTAAACCACGAGGGATGCGCTTGACCTCAATGTAATTTTCTAGGGCTATTATTTCCCAGCTTTTGTTTGTTTCCTTTTTGTATAGTCGTTCAATTTGATTCATTTGTTGTTTAATTGTTGTATTCATTGTCATTTGTCTAGTATCACTACTAATGCCAGCACTCGAACTGTTTTCCCCAGGTTTGAACATAAGCACTGCTTTTGCTGCTCGTGTTGCCATTCGAGCCTCCATTATCAATGTTATTGTTAAATGTTATACTGTTGTATCTTGTTGACTGCGCATCACTTTTGGAGTGAACCAGCTTTACTCTTTTCGATATAATCACGAATTGTCTGCTAGAGCCAGAGTAACTTGTGTTGCCGCTCGTATGGTATACGTATGCGGTTCCTTTAAACACGTCTACTCGACCGATTCGAGTTTCTGCAACAATGTTACTAACACAGTGTCACTCACCTCCAATGGAAGAATTTCGTTTCTGGCGGCGTCCTCCGACGTCGTCAGTCAGCTCTTCCTAGGAGGTTGATTACTATTAGAATATATATATATTTTAAATAGGATTATCCCATCGACAAATAACCATCCGGCACTCCAAGAGGTACTGGTCACTCGGTAATTTATTTTATGACGTTCTTAACATCTACGCGTTTCAGCAGTCTCACGCTGCCTTGTTCATATATATATATATACCAGAAGATGGGATGCTGGTTCATGTAGAATATATATATATATATATATGTATATATATATATATATATCTGTATATATATACATATGTTCTAACAATATGCCCAGAGCATTGGGAGAGCACTCCCAGCAGTTCTCACTATCTGGCAATTAAATGCAGCTTCGCCTCCGCATTCCCAAAAATTAGCATAAATCGCCGACGCGTTTCAGGGCTCACGGCCCCTTCCTTGTGGGCTGCTAAATGACACACTATACGCTCGCCTTCTTTTCTTCGTGCTTTTTATTGAAGTTTCAGCCCTCAGTGGGTGTTCCTGGATGCTCATCTTAGTAGATGCATACTGGGACATGTATTTCCTGATTGCGGGCTTCATTGTTTCCCTCTAGTAAGTTTGCTGTCCCATCACTGTTAAGCTTATTAAAAGTCCTTTGTAGGCTTCAGGGATATGACTGGCAAGTTTTGTAAGCATTAGAAGTGCTGCGCCTTCGACTTCAAGGTTCAAATCCAGCCCCTCTGATTTAGGTGGTGCTCTTCGCTACGGGTGGGCTGCCGTGTGATTTATGTTCTAACAATATGCCCGGAGCATTGGGAGAGCACTCCCAGCGATTCTCACCATCTGGCAATTAAATGCAGCTTCGCCTAGGCATTTCCAAAATTAGCATAAATCGCTGATGCATTTCAGGGCTCACGGCCCCTTCCTCATGGGCTGCTAAATGACACACTATACGCTCGCCATCTTTTCTTCGTGATTTTTATTGAAGTTTCAGCCCTCAGTGGGCGTTGCTGGATGCACATCTTAGTAGATGCATCCTGGGACATGTATTTCTCGATTGCGGGCTTCATTGTTTCCCTCTAGTAGGTTTGCTGTGCCATCACTGTTGAGCTTATTAAAAGTCCTTTGTAGGTTTCAGGGATATGACTGGCAAGTTTTGTAAGCATTAGAAGCGCTGCGCCGTCGACTTGAAGGTTCAAATCCAGCCCCTCTGATTAAGGTGGTGCTCTTCCCCACGGCTGGGCTGCCGTGTGATTTATGTTCTAACAATATGCCCGGAGCATTGGGAGAGCACTCCCAGCGTTTCTCACCATCTGGCAATTAAATGCAGCTTCGCCTCCGCATTCCCAAAAATTAGCATAAATCGCCGACGCGTTTCAGGGCTCACGGCCCCTTCATCATGGGCTGCTAAATGACACACTATACGCTCGCCATCTTTTCTTCATGCTTTTTATTAAAGTTTCAGCCCTCAGTGGGCGTTGCTGGATGCACATCTTAGTAGATGCATCCTGGGACATATATTTCGTGATTGTGGGCTTCATTGTTTCCCTCTAGTAGGTTTGCTGTGCCATCACTGTTAAACTTATTAAAAGTCCTTTGTAGGTTTCAGGGATATGACTGGCAAGTTTTGTAAGCATTAGAAGCGCTGCGCCGTCGACTTGAAGGTTCAAATCCAGCCCCTCTGATTAAGGTGGTGCTCTTCCCCACGGCTGGGCTGCCGTGTGATTTATGTTCTAACAATATGCCCCTATCATTGGGAGAGCACTCCCAGCGTTTCTCACCATCTGGCAATTAAATGCAGCTTCGCCTCCGCATTCCCAAAAATTTGCATAAATCGCCGACGCGTTTCAGGGCTCACTGCCTGTTGGCCCTGGCCCTTTTTGGCAGGTTCACCCCTAAACTTTTTGCCTTTTTTGTGACCTGGTGTTGGTGGTTTTAGGCCTCTGGGCACTTTAGCACTGTGGACCAGTGTAAAGTGCGTGCGCTCTCTGTGTTACATTTGTAAAGTTGGCCTGCCCTCCCATAGGAATGCATTGGGGATTCCCTGATCAGTGTGTGTCAGTGGTAATTCCTGTTGTGAGAGGAGCAGTATGGTCAAGTCTGGTATGTATGAAATTGTGTGATTAGATGCTGCGCAATGGTGTGCGCATATTTATTGTGGTTATTTTAAAATTGCCACTTTTAGAAGTTGGCATTTCTGTGTGCTATGTGTCTGCCTGCCTGATGTGAATTGCATGTCTGGCTTGTGAGTGACAGGGGCTGGGAGGTGGGTGTGGCTCCAGGAGGGGCAGGGTGAGTCAGCGCTGGGCTGAATAGGACCTCTGGGCTGGGGGTAGTGGGAGGAGTAATCCCCTGACTCTGAATAGGATGGTGCCTGCCCTAGTGAATGCTGGCTCCGCCCCCTGTGGTGTGTCTGATCACCTAGCCCTCTCCTGACAAAGGGGAAGAGGAGCTTGCAAAACAAAGTGCTCCAAATCCCCACTGAACCAGTTGCATCTGGTTCCCCCATGCCCTGCTCTACAGACAAAGGAAATCTGGGTATAAATATAGGGGCTGTGACCCCATGATGTTGTTCAGTTCTGGTGTGCTGTTCCTGCTGGGGCGTGCTGCTGCTGGGGCCCAGGAGGGGCTGCCATGAGGGCTTGCCTCCTTGGGCCCTGCATTGCCCCCCTGGACCTGGAAGACCTTTTGCTTGGACCCCTTTTACTTCCCTTGCTCTCCCAGGACTTTGTGCTACCTCCTGCACCCTGTGAGCGCTTTGCTTTCACTTTTAGGAGCACCTGGCTCTTTGCTGCTGAGAGAGCGCGCTTTTAGTTTTATTGGCCTCTGAATGGAGGAGAGAGCGTGGGCTTAGCAGAGCGGCGCTGCAGCCCCCTTTTGAGAGGGAATCCCGGCGCGAGGGATTCCCCCGTGATGAAGGAAACGGCGGGTGCCCACCCCGCTTATGGCTGTCTTGGTTGCGGGTGCCCACCGCGCTAGTGGTTGCTTTTCATGATGGCGGGTGCCCACCCCGCATCTTGCCTGCCGAGTGGGTGCCACCCCGCAAGTGCCTTTACCTAAAACGGGAGCCTACCCCGTATTTCCCGCAAAGAAGTCACAGTCACGGCCCCAAGCCTCAAACCGAAAGCAGGCGCGTCCGCCTGACTGGGCGGGGCCTCTCGGACGGAAGCAGGCCCACGTCGAAGCCCCGGTCCAGAGAGAGGGGACCGGGCGAAGCAAGGGGGAAGTCCTGAGCCCTAGGAGAGGGCCCAGGTGAAGGCGGGAAAAGGTTGGTGGCCCGGCGGGGCTCCCGTGAGCTGAGGGAGCCCCGCGATGCAAAGGGAGAGTCCCGCGTGCAGGAAGGAGCCTCGCGGGCTCCACATCCAAGTCCTGGGAGGGGGCCCGGGTGAAGTGAGGTGAGGAGCAGAGTGCCAGTCCCAGCCAGGAGCGAAGACCGGAGGAGTCCTGCCCCCAGATCCGGTGAGTGGGGCTCCGTGGTGGTTCTCAGCGTGTGCCTGTGCGAGGCGCAGTCCTAACTCTACAAAGTCTGAGTGGCCCCGTCTGGCAGCGGGCCGCTCCAGCGAGGGGAGCACATGGTTAGCGAGGGCCCAGAGGGGCCCGTGCCCACCCAGCATACCGAGGGCACAGAGGTGCCGGGGCCCCCTTTACATGATTCCCAGCTACGTCGCACCAGCGAGGGTAGCTGCAACGATGGGGGCATGTTTTTAGAGCCACGTGGGGGTCCAGAGGGCACAGAGGTGCCGGGCCCCCTTTATTAAAAGTATCACAGCTGCGCCGCACCAGCGCGGGCAGCTACAGTGAGATGCGCAGTTTTATCTTAGAGAGTCCCTGAGTGGGACTGGAGGCACAGTGGTGCCAGGGCCTTCACTTGATTCACAGCTGCGCAGCACTTAGTGCCAGCTGCTACGTTTAGGCCACAGTTCTTTGGGGGCATTTCTGTGAGAGATAGGAGTGAAATGCACTCCTCTGCCCCAGTACTTTCACAGCTGCACGGCAATTAGCGTCAGCTGCAACGTTTAGGTTTGCGCAATGGCGCACATGGATTCCGCTGCATTGGCAGCAGCCCTGACATTTTGGGACCTAGGGCATTTGAGCCCCCTTTTGAGAAGGCCAGTTGGCCAGGGGGACTGTTAGGTTAATAGGGCACCAGGCCCTAATGTGATTTATGTCTGTACGATGGTTTTTATTAGGTGGGTATGTGCTAGTGTGATTTATGTGGTGCTAGGAAATGTGATTTATCTTCTATAATTTACGCACCTTGTTTTATGCCTCTAAATGTGGTTTTATGATTATGAGGTTTTGCATACTGTGTTTATGTTTGAGTTATTCTCTACTGTGGTTTAGGTATGAGGTTATTTGCCTACTGTGGTTTATGGTAGTGAGATTATTCCCTAATGTGAGTTATGCTGAGGAGGTTATTGTCTAATGCGTTTAGACTTATGAGATGATTGCATAATATGTTTAGGCTTATGAGGTTGGCGCAGAATGTGTTTCCCGCCCAAATGTGATACTGTGCATAATATGGTTTATGTTCCAGGAGGATGCTGAGTACAGTGTTTGCCAGTAATTACTGGGTGTGTTCTATGTTTATTATATGTCTACTTTTACTACCTTTACTAAGTGATGGTTCTGACAGTGGTCCAAGTGGCCCTGTCATGTGTATATAATCTCCTGTAAATATTGCCCAGTGCCAGGTGGCACAGTGTATATAGTGTGATTACTATTCAAATGTGCTTTATGATAATACAAAGGCTATTTTTGATATAACCTTGTGTGGAGTTCCTTTTGTGGTGTGCCTAGTATGTTGTTGCTGTGTGTGTGTTGCGCAAACGCTTTACACATTGCCTCCGGGATAAGCCTGACTGCTCGTGCCAAGCTACCAAGGGGGTGAGCAGGGGTTATCTTCGGCGTGTAACTCCCTTGTCCTGACTAGAGTGGTTGTCTCTGCCTGGCTTTGGCGCAAGCCTTAGCCAACCAGAAATCCCATTTCTAACATTGGTTGTCAGCGGTGAGGATAGGACTTGCGTTTGCGCAGTACCGCAGCGACAACTGGTTACACTACAAGCTCTGCATTTTAGATAGTCACATGGATGGGGATTATTGTTTCTGAGTTTGTTTTAAGTATCATTTCATTGAAATGTGTTTTAATGTTGCACTATGAGTTGGGGGTCCTGCCAAGGACAGAAACCAGAGAATCTGGAGGAGTTTTGTACTGCCCTTGTGCAGCCTGCTATTTCTTGGGTTGGCCTGAAAGCTGAAGGAGTTGACTGCCCTTGTGCCATCGTGCTATTTCTTGGGTTCTCCTGAAGCTAAAGGAGTTGTACTGACCCTGTGCTGTCTGCTATTTCTAGGGTTGGCCTACAGTGGTAACTTAATTGGCATGGAGTAACTAGCTCGGGAGGGTAGATTATCCCCTAAGTGCAGTTTTAGTTTTCCGGTATCCCCAGTAAGGGTGGGATCCAGTGGTGGCAGCAATATGTAGTCCAGTGCAAGAAGTCCCATTCCCAGTTCCCAGAGTATGGTACCTGGTTCCCGGTTAAGAGGGAGACAGGTTGTGTTTCAGGGGCAGTATGATGCTGTCTCACCAGTCTTGTGGGGGGAGTGTGGATGAATGTTGTGGTGCACTGGACGTTTGGGTGATTGGTTAGCACGGTAAATGGTGTTAAAGGGCTCTTCAATTTGTTTTGTCAGAGAGAATCTGCCCTGTAATTGTTTTCTGGAGTCGCGCCAACATCCGTTGGAGTGTGTGTAAGTTCTTTGATTCTAGGGAGCTTGCATTGGGGAGGGATACTAGAAGAATGGTGCAGGTATCTTCCAACGCAGGGTAGTGGAAGTGGTTCAGAGTAGCCCAGCTAGGTACCCTTATAGTGAGGAGGTTGTAGGGACTCACATCCTGTCTCACAGGAGAAGGAGTGAGATTGGGCTGTGTCCTGAAGTACCCGCACCTCAGTCTCCAGTTCTGGATGGTTCTTAGAGGGAACGCCAGGTAGGGAGCCTAGTCTGTCCTGTTGGACCGTTCTTTGAGGGGGATCTCCCCGTGTTAGGTGAGCTGGGAGTGTCTGTAATCAGGCCTCCATCAGTTCTGGTGTCTGACAGTGCCACTCCTAAGTGGAGGGTGCAGAAGTCCAGATTGAGGGGTGAGAGGGGGAAAGAGTCCCCAGTGGAAGAACAATTGGGTGAGGGGCCAGCCAGAAGGGCTGAGCCACCAATGAGTGACCATGGTGACGCCACTTCTGTCCTGGGGCATCTTTGCACACTGTCAGTGGGACAGGAGGTCGTGAGCTCTGTGCCAGGCAGACTGTCACACGACACATTAGTTATGTGTCACCCTCGGGAGGGTATATGTACTCCCATGAAGTCCTGGTTCGCCGGGCATCTGACCAAAGGGTACCGTCCCTGGGTGGGGGAGCCAGGTTCAGGTGTTTTCCTGTCCTCGACGGAAGGGCAACTGTAATCAGTGTCCTGACCGGTTTTGCCTTCTAGGGGTACCACTCCAGTTGGGAGGGTATAGGGCTCTGGAAGGGGGTGCAGAGGGAGGGAGTCCTTGCCTCTGACCCCGGTGCAGCCGGTGAATTTGGATCCCAGGTGGTAGACCAGATGATGGAGAGAGGTCCTGAACTGGTGGGAGAGTCGTGTTCTGGTGGGTGCTTCTCCTGGGAGAGTGCGGAACCCCAGAAGTAGAGGTAGGGTGAGGAGACGCTTCGCCCGTGACCTCTGGTCATCCTGAGGGTGCGGCCCTAGGTTGGAGGATCAGTGGTAGTTTGGAACTACACTGAGAGGAAGAGTGGAGAATGGCTATTATGTGCCAGGGGTTACTGCCCCCCACTCTGTGGATTGGCAAGGACCAGTGGCATCTGGGTGGCCTAAGGCCTGGTCCTCACCATGGACAACTAGGAAGTACCAGTGGGGAGCCTAGTTGGGCCTGAGAGTTTTTTTCCAGAAGGAACCACGTGGGTTCAGAGTGGCGTAGAACCGGAGGGTGTCCCTGCAGTGCGGGCCCGCGTCCGTGTTCTATCGCCCAAAGCAGGGAAGCCCATCAAGGTAGTGATTGGTCTACCCTGCGTTTTGGCTGGAAGGGGGTTGTGTTGGACCTGGCCCTTTTTGGCAGGTTCACCCCTAAACTTTTTGCCTTTTTTGTGACCTTGTGTTGGTGGTTTTAGGCCTCTGGGCACTTTAGCACTGTGGACCAGTGTAAAGTGCGTGCGCTCTCTGTGTTACATTTGTAAAGTTGGCCCGCCCTCCCATAGGAATGCATTGGGGATTCCCTGATCAGTGTGTGTCAGTGGTAATTCCTGTTATGAGAGGAGCAGTGTGGTCAAGTCTGGTATGTATGAAATTGTGTGAATAGATGCAGCGCAATGGTGTGCACAGATTTATTGTGGTTATTTTAAAAATGCCACTTTTAGAAGTTGGCATTTCTGTGTGCTATGTGTCTGCCTGCCTGATGTGAATTGCATGTCTGGCTTGTGAGTGACAGGGGCTGGGAGGGGTGTGTGGCTCCAGGAGGGGCAGGGTGAGTCAGCGCTGGGCTGAATAGGACATCTGGGCTGGGGGTAGTGGGAGGAGTAGTCCCCTGACCCTGAATAGGATGGTGCCTGCACTAGTGAATGCTGTCTCCGCCCCCTGTGGTGTGTCTGATCACCTAGCCCCACCTGACAAAGGGGAAGAGGAGCTTGCAAAACAAAGTGCTCCAAATCCCCACTGAACCAGTTGCATCTGGTTCCCCCATGCCCTGCTCTACAGACAAAGGAAATCTGGGTATAAATATAGGGGCTGTGACCCCATGATGTTGTTCAGTTCTGGTGTGCTGTTCCTGCTGGGGCGTGCTGCTGCTGGGGCCCAGGAGGGGCTGCCATGAGGGCTTGCCTCCCTGGGCCCTGCATTGCCCCCCTGGACCTGGAAGACCTTTTGCTTGGACCCCTTTTACTTCCCTTGCTCTCCCAGGACTTTGTGCTACCTCCTGCGCCCTGTGAGCGCTTTGATTTTACTTTTAGGAGCACCTGGCTCTTTGCTGCTGAGAGAGCGCGCTTTTAGTTTTATTGGCCTCTGAATGGAGGAGAGAGCGTGGTCTTAGCAGCTCGGCGCTGCAGCCCCCTTTCGAGAGGGAATCCCGACGCGAGGGATTCCCCCATGATGAAGGAAACGGCCGGTGCCCACCCCGCTTATGGCTGTCTTGGTTGCGGGTGCCCACCCCGCTAGTGGTTGCTTTTCATGATGGCTGGTGCCCACCCCGCATCTTGCCTGGCGAGCGGGTGTCACCCCACAAGTGCCTTTACCTAAAATGGGAGCCTACCCCGTATTGCCCGCAAAGAAGTCACCGCCGTGGCCCCGAGCCCCGAACCGAAAGCAGGCGCGTCCGCCTGACTGGGCGGGGCCTTGCGGACGGAAGCAGGCCCACGTCGAAGCCCCGGTCCGGAGAGAGGGGACCGGGCGAAGCAAGGGGGAAGTCCTGAGCCCTAGGAGAGGGCCCAGGTGAAGGCGGGAAAAGGTCGGTGGCCCGGCGGGGCTCCCGTGAGATGAGGGAGCCCCGCGATGTGAAGGGAGAGTCCCGCATGCAAGAAGGAGCCTCGTGGGCTGCACATCCAAGTCCCGGGAGGGGGCCCGGGTGAAGTGAGGCGAGGAGCAGAGTACCAGTCCCAGCCGAGAGCGAAGACCGGAGGAGTCCTGCCCCCAGAGCCGGTGAGTGGGGCTCTGTGGTGGTTCTCTGCGTGTGCCTGTGCAAGGCACAGTCCTATCTCTATAAAGTCTGAGTGGCCCCGTCTGGCAGAGGGGCCGCTCCAACAAGGGGGGCACATGGTTAGCAAAGGCCCAGATTGGCCCATGCCCCCCCAGCATACCGAGGGCACAGAGGTGCCAGGGCCCCCTTTACATGATTCCCAGCTACGCCGCACCAGCGTGGGTAGCTGCAACGATGGGGGCATGTTTTTAGAGCCATGTGGGGGTCCAGAGGGCACAGTGGTGCCAGGGCCTTCACTTGATTCACAGCTGCGCAGCACTTAGTGCCAGCTGCTACGTTTAGGCCACAGTTCTTTGGGGGCATTTCTGTGAGAGATAGGAGTGAAATGCACTCCTCTGCCCCAGTACTTTCACAGCTGCACGGCAATTAGCGTCAGCTGCAACGTTTAGGTTTGCGCAATGGCGCACATGGATTCCGCTGCATTGGCAGCAGCCCTGACATTTTGGGACCTGGGGCATTTAAGCCCCCTTTTGAGAAAGGCCAGTTGGCCAGGGGGACTGTTAGGTTAATAGGGCACCAGGCCCTAATGTGATTTATGTCTCTACGATGGATTTTATTAGGAGGGTATGTGCTAGTGTGATTTATGTGGTGCTAGGAAATGTGATTTATCTGCTATAATTTACGCACCTTGTTTTATGCCTCTAAATGTGGTTTTATGATTATGAGGTTCTGCATACTGTGTTTATGTTTGAGTTATTCTCTACTGTGGTTTAGGTATGAGGTTATTTGCCTACTGTGGTTTATGGTAGTGAGATTATTCCCTAATGTGAGTTATGCTGAGGAGGTTATTGTCTAATGCGTTTAGACTTATGAGATGATTGCATAATATGTTTAGGCTTATGAGGTTGGCGCAGAATGTGTTTCCCGCCCAAATGTGATACTGTGCATAATATGGTTTATGTTACAGGAGGATGCTGAGTACAGTGTTTGCCAGTAATTACTGGGTGTGTTCTATGTTTATTATATGTCTACTTTTACTACCTTTACTAAGTGATGGTTCTGACAGTGGTCCAAGTGGCCCTGTCATGTGTATATAATCCCCTGTAAATATTGCCCAGTGCCAGGTGGCACAGTGTATATAGTGTGATTACTATTCTAATGTGCTTTATGATAATACAAAGGCTATTTGTTGATATAACCTTGTGTGGAGTTCCTTTTGTGGTGTGCCTAGTATGTTGTTGCTGTGTGTGTGTTGCGCAAATGCTTTACACATTGCCTCCGGGATAAGCCTGACTGCCCGTGCCAAGCTACCAAGGGGGTGAGCAGGGGTTATCTTCGGCTTGCAACTCCCTTGCCCTGACTAGAGTGGTGGTCTCTGCCTGGCTTTGGCGCAAGCCTTAGCCAACCAGAAATCCCATTTCTAACACTGCCCCTTCCTCATGTGCTGCTAAATGACACACTATACGCTCGCCAACTTTTCTTAGTGCTTTTTATTGAAGTTTCAGCCCTCAATGGGCGTTGCTGGATTCACATCTTAGTAGATGCATCCTGGGGCATGTATTTCCTGATTGCGGGCTTCATTGTTTCCCTCTAGTAGGTTTGCTGTGCCATCACTGTTAAGCTTATTAAAAGTCCTTTGTAGGTTTCAGGGATATGACTGGCAAGTTTTGTAAGCATTAGAAGCGCTGCGCCGTCCAATTGAAGGTTCAAATCCAGCCCCTCTGATTAAGGTGGTGCTCTTCCCCACGGCTGGGCTGCCTTGTGATTTATGTTCTAACAATATGCCCGGAGCATTGGGGGAGCACTCCCAGCGTTTCTCACCATCTGGCAATTAAATGCAGCTTCGCCTCCGCATTCCCAAAAATTAGCATAAATCACCGACGCGTTTCAGGGCTCACGGCCCCTTCATCATGGGCTGCTAAATGACACACTATACGCTCGCCATCTTTTCTTCATGCTTTTTATTGAAGTTTCAGCACTCAGTGGGCGTTGCTGGATGCACATCTTAGTAGATGCATCCTGCGACATATATTTCCTGATTGTGGGCTTCATTGTTTCCCTCTAGTAGGTTTGCTGTGCCATCACTGTTAAGCTTATTAAAAGTCCTTTGTAGGTTTCAGGGATATGACTGGCAAGTTTTGTAAGCATTAGAAGCGCTGCGCCATCGACTTGAAGGTTCAAATCCAGCCCCTCTGATTAAGGTGGTGCTCTTCCCCACGGCTGGGCTGCCGTGTGATTTATGTTCTAACAATATGCCCCTATCATTGGGAGAGCACTCCCAGCGTTTCTCACCATCTGGCAATTAAATGCAGCTTTGCCTCCGCATTCCCAAAAATTAGCATAAATCGCTGCCGCGTTTCAGGGCTCACTGCCTGTTGGCCCTGGCCCTCTTTGGCAGGTTCACCCCTAAACTTTTTGCCTTTTTTGTGACCTGGTGTTGGTGGTTTTAGGCCTCTGGGCACTTTAGCACTGTGGACAAGTGTAAAGTGCATGCGCTCTCTGTGTTACATTTGTAAAGTTGGCCTGCCCTCCCATAGGAATGCATTGGGGATTCCCTGATCAGTGTGTGTCAGTGGTAATTCCTGTTGTGAGAGGAGCAGTATGGTCAAGTCTGGTATGTATGAAATTGTGTGATTAGATGCTGCGCAATGGTGTGCACAGATTTATTGTGGTTATTTTAAAAATGCCACTTTTAGAAGTTGGCATTTCTGTGTGCTATGTGTCTGCCTGCCTGATGTGAATTGCATGTCTGGCTTGTGAGTGACAGGGGCTGGGAGGTGGGTGTGGCTCCAGGAGGGGCAGGGTGAGTCAGCGCTGGGCTGAATAGGACCTCTGGGCTGGGGGTTGTGGGAGGAGTAATCCCCTGACTCTGAATAGGATGGTGCCTGCCCTAGTGAATGCTGGCTCCGCCCCCTGTGGTGTGTCTGATCACGTAGTCCCCACCTGACAAAGGGGAAGAGGAGCTTGCAAAACAAAGTGATCCAAATCCCCACTGAACCAGTTGCATCTGGTTCCCACATGCCCTGCTCTACAGACAAAGGAAATCTGGGTATAAATATAGGGGCTGTGACCCCATGATGTTGTTCAGTTCTGGTGTGCTGTTCCTGCTGGGGCTTGCTGCTGCTGGGGCCCAGGAGGGGCTGCTATGAGGGCTTGCCCCCTGGGCCCTGCATTGCCCTCCTGGACCTGGAAGACCTTTTGCTTGGACCCCTTTTACTTCCCTTGCTCTCCCAGAACTTTGTGCTACCTCCTGCACCCTGTGAGCGCTTTGCTTTCACTTTTAGGAGCACCTGGCTCTTTGCTCCTGAGAGAGCGCGCTTTTAGTTTTATTGGCCTCTGAATGGAGGAGAGAGCGTGGGCTTAGCAGCGCGGCGCTGCAGCCCCCTTTTGAGAGGGAATCCCGACGCGACGGATTCCCCCGTGATGAAGGAAACGGCGGGTGCCCACCCCGCTTATGGCTGTCTTGGTTGCGGGTGCCCACCCCGCTAGTGGTTGCTTTTCATGATGGCGGGTGCCCACCCCGCATCTTGCCTGACGAGCCGGTGCCACCCCGCAAGTGTCTTTACCTAAAACGGGAGCCTACCCCGTATTGCCCGCAAAGAAGTCACAGTCGCGGCCCCGAGCCGCGAACCGAAAGCAGGCGCGTCCGCCTGACTGGGCGGGGCCTCGCGGACGGAAGCAGGCCCACGTCGAAGCCCCGGTCCGGAGAGAGGGGACCGGGCGAAGCAAGGGGGATGTCCTGAGCCCTAGGAGAGGGCCCAGGTGAAGGCGGGAAAAGGTCGGTGGCCCGGCTGGGCTCCCGTGAGCTGAGGGAGCCCCGCGATGCAAAGGGAGAGTCCCGCATGCAGGAAGGAGCCTCGCGAGCTCCACATCCAAGTCCCGGGAGGGGGCCCGGGTGAAGTGAGGCGAGGAGCAGAGTGCCAGTCCCAGCCAGGAGCGAAGACCGGAGGAGTCCTGCCCCCAGATCCGGTAAGTGGGGCTCCATGGTGGTTCTCTGCGTGTGCCTGTGCGAGGCACAGTCCTATCTCTATAAAGTCTGAGTGGCCCCGTCTGGCAGAGGGGCCGCTCCAACAAGGGGGGCACATGGTTAGCAATGGCCCAGAGGGGCCCATGCCCCCCCCCAGCATACCGAGGGCACAGAGGTGCCGGGGCCCCCTTTACATGATTCCCAGCTACGCCGCACCAGCGTGGGTAGCTGCAACGATGGGGTCATGTTTTTAGAGCCATGTGGGGGTCCAGAGGGCACAGTGGTGCCAGGGCCTTCACTTGATTCACAGCTGAGCAGCACTTAGTGCCAGCTGCTATGTTTAGGCCACAGTTCTTTGGGGGCATTTCTGTGAGAGATAGGAGTGAAATGCACTCCTCTGCCCCAGTACTTTCACAGCTGCACGGCAATTAGCGTCAGCTGCAACGTTTAGGTTTGCACAATGGCGCACATGGATTCCGCTGCATTGGCAGCAGCCCTGACATTTTGGGACCTGGGGCATTTAAGCCCCCTTTTGAGAAAGGCCAGTTGGCCAGGGGGACTGTTAGGTTAATAGGGCACCAGGCCCTAATGTGATTTATGTCTCTACGATGGTTTTTATTAGGAGGGTATGTGCTAGTGTGATTTATGTGGTGCTAGGAAATGTGATTTATCTGCTATAATTTACGCACCTTGTTTTATGCCTCTAAATGTGGTTTTATGATTATGAGGTTTTGCATACTGTGTTTATGTTTGAGTTATTCTCTACTGTGGTTTAGGTATGAGGTTATTTGCCTACTGTGGTTTATGGTAGTTAGATTATTCCCTAATGTGAGTTATGCTGAGGAGGTTATTGTCTAATGCGTTTAGACTTATGAGATGATTGCATAATATGTTTAGACTTATGAGGTTGGCGCAGAATGTGTTTCCCGCCCAAATGTGATACTGTGCATAATATGGTTTATGTTACAGGAGGATGCTGAGTACAGTGTTTGCCAGTAATTACTGGGTGTGTTCTATGTTTATTATATGTCTACTTTTACTACCTTTACTAAGTGATGGTTCTGACAGTGGTCCAAGTGGCCCTGTCATGTGTATATAATCCCCTGTAAATATTGCCCAGTGCCAGGTGGCACAGTGTATATAGTGTGATTACTATTCTAATGTGCTTTATGATAATACAAAGGCTATTTTTTGATATAACCTTGTGTGGAGTTCCATTTGTGGTGTGCCTAGTATGTTGTTGCTGTGTGTGTGTTATGCAAACGCTTTACACATTGCCTCCGGGATAAGCCTGACTGCCCGTGCCAAGCTACCAAGGGGGTGAGCAGGGGTTATCTTCGGCTTGCAACTCCCTTGCCCTGACTAGAGTGGTGGTCTCTGCCTGGCTTTGGCGCAAGCCTTAGCCAACCAGAAGTCCCATTTCTAACACTGCCCCTTCCTCATGTGCTGCTAAATGACACACTATACGCTCGCCATCTTTTCTTAGTGCTTTTTATTGAAGTTTCAGCCCTCAGTGGGCGTTGCTGGATGCACATCTTAGTAGATGCATCCTGGGGCATGTATTTCCTGATTGCGGGCTTCATTGTTTCCCTCTAGTAGGTTTGCTGTGCCATCACTGTTAAGCTTATTAAAAGTCCTTTGTAGGTTTCAGGGATATGACTGGCAAGTTTTGTAAGCATTAGAAGCGCTGCGCCGTCCAATTGAAGGTTCAAATCCAGCCCCTCTGATTAAGGTGGTGCTCTTCCCCACGGCTGGGCTGCCGTGTGATTTATGTTCTAACAATATGCCCGGAGCATTGGGGGAGCACTCCCAGCGTTTCTCACCATCTGGCAATTAAATGCAGCTTCGCCTCCGCATTCCCAAAAATTAGCATAAATCACCGACGCGTTTCAGGGCTCACGGCCCCTTCATCATGGGCTGCTAAATGACACACTATACGCTCGCCATCTTTTCTTCATGCTTTTCTTTGAAGTTTCAGCCTTCAGTGGGCGTTGCTGGATGCACATCTTAGTAGATGCATCCTGGGACATATATTTCCTGATTGTGGGCTTCATTGTTTCCCTCTAGTAGGTTTGCTGTGCCATCACTGTTAAGCTTATTAAAAGTCCTTTGTAGGTTTCAGGGATATGACTGGCAAGTTTTGTAAGCATTAGAAGCGCTGCGCCGTCGACTTGAAGGTTCAAATCCAGCCCCTCTGATTAAGGTGGTGCTCTTCCCCACGGCTGGGCTGCCGTGTGATTTATGTTCTAACAATATGCCCCTATCATCGGGAGAGCACTCCCACCGTTTCTCACCATCTGGCAATTAAATGCAGCTTTGCCTCCGCATTCCCAAAAATTAGCATAAATCGCCGAGCGTTTCAGGGCTCACTGCCTATTGGCCCTGGCCCTCTTTGGCAGGTTCACCCCTAAACTTTTTGCCTTTTTTGTGACCTGGTGTTGGTGGTTTTTGGCCTCTGGGCACTTTAGCACTGTGGACCAGTGTAAAGTGCATGCGCTCTCTGTGTTACATTTGTAAAGTTGGCCTTCCCTCCCATAGGAATGCATTGGGGATTCCCTGATCAGTGTGTGTCAGTGGTAATTCCTGTTGTGAGAGGAGCAGTATGGTCAAGTCTGGTATGTATGAAATTGTGTGATTAGATGCTGCGCAATGGTGTGCACAGATTTATTGTGGTTATTTTAAAAATGCCACTTTTAGAAGTTGGCATTTCTGTGTGCTATGTGTCTGCCTGCCTGATGTGAATTGCATGTCTGGCTTGTGAGTGACAGGGGCTGGGAGGTGGGTGTGGCTCCAGGAGGGGCAGGGTGAGTCAGCGCTGGGCTGAATAGGACCTCTGGGCTGGGCTGAATAGGACCTCTGGGCTGGGGGTAGTGGGAGGAGTAATCCCCTGACTCTGAATAGGATGGTGCCTGCCCTAGTGAATGCTGGCTCCGCCCCCTGTGGTGTGTCTGATCACGTAGTCCCCACCTGACAAAGGGGAAGAGGAGCTTGCAAAACAAAGTGATCCAAATCCCCACTGAACCAGTTGCATCTGGTTCCCCCATGCCCTGCTCTACAGACAAAGGAAATCTGGGTATAAATATAGGGGCTGTGACCCCATGATGTTGTTCAGTTCTGGTGTGCTGTTCCTGCTGGGGCGTGCTGCTGCTGGGGCCCAGGAGGGGCTGCCATGAGGGCTTGCCTCCCTGGGCCCTGCATTGCCCTCCTGGACCTGGAAGACCTTTTGCTTGGACCCCTTTTACTTCCCTTGCTCTCCCAGAACTTTGTGCTACCTCCTGCACCCTGTGAGCGCTTTGCTTTCACTTTTAGGAGCACCTGGCTCTTTGCTGCTGAGAGAGCGCGCTTTTAGTTTTATTGGCCTCTGAATGGAGGAGAGAGCGTGGGCTTAGCAGCACGGCGCTGCAGCCCCCTTTTGAGAGGGAATCCCGACGCGACGGATTCCCCCGTGATGAAGGATACGGCGGGTGCCCACCCCGCTTATGGCTGTCTTGGTTGCGGGTGCCCACCCCGCTAGTGGTTGCTTTTCATGATGGCGGGTGCCCACCCCGCATCTTGCCTGACGAGCCGGGGGCCACCCCGCAAGTGTCTTTACCTAAAACGGGAGCCTACCCCGTATTGCCCGCAAAGAAGTCACAGTCGCGGCCCCGAGCCGCGAACCGAAAGCAGGCGCGTCCGCCTGACTGGGCGGGGCCTCGCGGACGGAAGCAGGCCCACGTCGAAGCCCCGGTCCGGAGAGAGGGGACCGGGCAAAGCAAGGGGGATGTCCTGAGCTCTAGGAGAGGGCCCAGGTGAAGGCGGGAAAAGGTCGGTGGCCCGGCGGGGCTCCCGTGAGCTGAGGGAGCCCCGCGATGCAAAGGGAGAGTCCCGCGTGCAGGAAGGAGCCTCGCGGGCTCCACATCCAAGTCCCGGGAGGGGGCCCGGGTGAAGTGAGGCGAGGAGCAGAGTGCCAGTCCCAGCCAGGAGCGAAGACCGGAGGAGTCCTGCCCCCAGATCCGGTGAGTGGGGCTCCATGGTGGTTCTCTGCGTGTGCCTGTGCGAGGCACAGTCCTATCTCTACAAAGTCTGAGTGGTCCCGTCTGGCAGCGGGCCGCTCCAGCGAGGGGGGCACATGGTTAGCGAGGGCCCAGAGGGGCCCGTGCCCACCCAGCATACCGAGGGCACAGAGGTGCCGGGGCCGCCTTTACATGATTCCCAGCTACGTCGCACCAGCGCGGGTAGCTGCAACGATGGGGGCATGTTTTTAGAGCCACGTGGGGGTCCAGAGGGCACAGAGGTGTCGGGCCCCCTTTATTAAAAGTATCACAGCTGCGCCGCACCAGAGCGGGCAGCTGCAGCGAGATGCGCAGTTTTATCTTAGAGAGTCCCTGAGTGGGACAGGAGGCACAGTGGTGCCAGGGCCTTCACTTGATTCACAGCTGCGCAGCACTTAGTGTCAGTTACGTTTAGGCCACAGTTCTTTGGGGGCATTTCTGTGAGAGATAGGAGTGAAATGCACTCCTCTGCCCCAGTACTTTCACAGCTGCACGGCAATTAGCGTCAGCTGCAACGTTTAGGTTTGCGCAATGGCGCACATCGATTCTGCTGCATTGGCAGTAGCCCTGACATTTTGGGACCTAGGGCATTTGAGCCCCCTTTTGAGAAGGCCAGTTGGCCAGGGGGACTGTTAGGTTAATAGGGCGCCAGGCCCTAATGTGATTTATGTCTCTACGATGGTTTTTATTAGGAGGGTATGTGCTAGTGTGATTTATGTGGTGCTAGGAAATGTGATTTATCTGCTATAATTTACGCACCTTGTTTTATGCCTCTAAATGTGGTTTTATGATTATGAGGTTTTGCATACTGTGTTTATGTTTGAGTTATTCTCTACTGTGGTTTACGTATGAGGTTATTTGCCTACTGTGGTTTATGCTAGTGAGATTATTCCCTAATGTGAGTTATGCTGAGGAGGTTATTGTCTAATGCATTTAGACTTATGAGATGATTGCATAATATGTTTAGGCTTATGAGGTTGGCGCAGAATGTGTTTCCCGCCCAAATGTGATACTGTGCATAATATGGTTTATGTTACAGGAGGATGCTGAGTACAGTGTTTGCCAGTAATTACTGGGTGTGTTCTATGTTTATTATATGTCTACTTTTACTACCTTTACTAAGTGATGGTTCTGACAGTGGTCCAAGTGGCCCTGTCATGTGTATATAATCTCCTGTAAATATTGCCCAGTGCCAGGTGGCACAGTGTATATAGTGTGATTACTATTCTAATGTGCTTTATGATAATACAAAGGCTATTTTTGATATAACCTTGTGTGGAGTTCCTTTTGTGGTGTGCCTAGTATGTTGTTGCTGTGTGTGTGTTGCGCAAACGCTTTACACATTGCCTCCGGGATAAGCCTGACTGCTCGTGCCAAGCTACAAATGGGGTGAGCAGGGGTTATCTTCGGCGTGTAACTCCCTTGTCCTGACTAGTGTGGTGGTCTCTGCCTGGCTTTGGCGCAAGCCTTAGCCAACCAGAAATCCCATTTCTAACATTGGTTGTCGGCGGTGAGGATAGGACTTGCGTTTGCGCAGTACCGCAGCGACAACTGGTTACACTACAAGCTCTGCATTTTAGATAGTCACATGGATGGGGATTATTGTTTCTGAGTTTGTTTTAAGTATCATTTCATTGAAATGTGTTTTAATGTTGCACTATGAGTTGGGGGTCCTGCCAAGGACAGAAACCAGAGAATCTGGAGGAGTTTTGTACTGCCCTTGTGCAGCCTGCTATTTCTTGGGTTGGCCTGAAAGCTGAAGGAGTTGACTGCCCTTGTGCCATCGTGCTATTTCTTGGGTTGGCCTGAAGCTAAAGGAGTTGTACTGCCCCTGTGCTGTCTGCTATTTCTAGGGTTGGCCTACAGTGGTAACTTAATTGGCATGGAGTAACTAGCTCGGGAGGGTAGATTATCCCCTAAGTGCAGTTTTAGTTTTCTGGTATCCCCAGTAAGGGTGGGATCCAGTGGTGGCAGCAATATGTAGTCCAGTGCAAGAAGTCCCATTCCCAGTTCCCAGAGTATGGGACCTGGTTCCCGGTTAAGAGGGAGACAGGTTGTGTTTCAGGGGCAGTATGATGCTGTCTCACCAGTCTTGTGGGGGGAGTGTGGATGAATGTTGTGGTGCACTGGACATTTAGGTGATTGGTTAGCACGGTAAATGGTGTTAAAGGGCTCTTCAATCTGTTTTGTCAGAGAGAATCTGCCCCGTAATTGTTTTCTGGAGTCGCGCCAACATCCGTTGGAGTGTGTGTAAGTTCTTTGATTCTAGGGAGCTTGCATTGGGGAGGGATACTAGAAGAATGGTGCAGATATCTTCCAACCCAGGGTAGTGGAAGTGGTTCAGAGTAGCCCAGCTAGGTACCCTTATAGTGAGGAGGTTGTAGGGACTCACATCCTGTCTTGCAGGAGAAGGAGTGAGATTGGGCTGTGTCCTGAAGTGCCTGCACCTCAGTCTCCAGTACTGGATGGTTCTTAGAGGGAACGCCAGGTAGGCAGCCTAGTCTGTCCTGTTGGACCGTTCTTTGAGGGAGATCTCCCCGTGTTAGGTGAGCTGGGAGTGTCTGTAATCAGGCCTCCCATCAGTTCTGGTGTCTGGCAGTGCCACTCCTAAGTGGAGGGTGCAGAATCCAGATTGAGGGGTGAGAGGGGGAAAGAGTCCCCAGTGGAAGAACCATTTGGTCAGGGGCCAGCCAGAAGGGCTGAGCCACCAATGAGTGACCATGGTGACGCCACTTCTGTCCTGGGGCATCTTCGCGCACTGTCAGTGGGACAGGAGGTCGTGAGCTCTGCGCCAGGCAGACTGTCACACGACACATTAGTTATGTGTCACCCTCGGGAGGGTATATGTGTAGGAAGGTGGAATCTGACTATACGGTTGCCCCCACTTTTTTTATGGTGTTTTGCTGGTTTATGACTTAGTTGGACTGGGATCCTGCTATTCAGGGCCCCAGTCTATCTGCTTTCTCTGTAAAATGGTTTCCATGTGCCTTAGGCACATCACTGATTAGAATCTGGAGTGCCCTTATAAGTCCCTAGTATATGGTATACTATGTACCAAGGGCATAGGTACCTCAGAGGCCTGCCAGGGCTGCAGCATGTATTATGCCACCCCTGGAAGGCCATCCAAACTGACACCACAGGTCTGCTACTGCAACCTGGGTAAGGTGGTGCATGCACCCCTTACTGTGATATAGGTTACCTATATCACTAAACGCATACACACATATAAACCTATAAGTCACTCCTATGGCAGGCCTTATCAATCCTGAAGGCAGAGTGCGTGGTTCCTATGTGAGAGGGTGCCCCTGCATGAGCAGGGCCCCTCTGCAGCGGTCGGAGACCCTTCTCTGATGCTGTTTGTAGTGCAGCCTGACCATATACTCTTAAGCGCATTATAACCTCGCGTTAAATGCTAACTTTGGAATGGCTGCACCTAAACATGTCGTGTTTGGTGTCAAACATCTTGGAATACTACCCCCCCGCCAATTCTGGCAGCGGGGGTAGCATTCCACCCTTCTAGAGGGAGAGACATGTTAACCCTGGCCTGGCCGGTAACTTCTTTCTAAAGCCTGGCATCACAAAATGGATGCTACTGCCACAGACACAAGTCTGGCCTCCTGCTGCTGGATGAAACTCCGGCAGGGGAGGCCTGGACAATAGGTTTCCTGTCCCAGGGAGGTGTGACCACCTCCCCAGACAGGATAATGTGTATTGGGGCTGGGCGGGAGCACTTTCTGGTGCTTTGAAGTCCTGCACTGGGGGCACACTTGGTGTCCCTGTGCATACCCAGTTCAAACCGGATCAGGGGCTTGCAGCCCCTGCTTTGGCGCGAACTGGACAAAGAGAAAGGGGTGTAGCCACCCCTCTGTCCTGACCCACCCATAGGTGGGACCACAGAGTAGTCCAACCCCTATCTTTAGTATAAAGGTAGGAACCCAGTCCTTAGGACTTTAGATTATCCCTGGACGAAACTCTGAAACTGAATCCTGGACCTTCGACGCTCTACTCACGATTAGAGGACAGAAGAATCTCCCTTGGGGTCAAGGAGTGACTCCCCTGCTTGGCAGGCACCAAAGAAGCATCTGTCCGGTTCGCATTTCTGAAGCTCCCGTCGGACGCCGAAGTCATCACATCACCAGAGGTGGATTCTCAGACTTCCCCGAGGCTACCCTGAGTCCCCAGCAAAGCTGAGGCCCGTGACTATCGTGGGTGACTTGAGACCGTGACCCCTAGACACCGAGCACATTTGCAAGTGCATCCTCTTCTGGGTCTCCCAAGAAGTCGTGCTTTGGGCTCTGAGTAGCCCTAGCCTCCAGCACAACCTGCACCGAAGATCACTGGCCCCCACTCCACGAGTGTCCTGTAAGCCAGATCCACGTGCGGCGTCACGAGGCTCCTTCGCGGTCGCTAGCCCGTTGGCTAGTAGCCCTTAACGAAGGCCAATCCTTTTCTTACTTGGCATCCTGGTTGCTCCAGGCCTGCCCTCACTTACTCTCACTGGGTGAGTTCCACAGACCTTGCTGGTCTGCACCATCGACGATCTACATCTTCACCGAGACTTGCCGTTGCCAAGGCTTGTTGGGTCCAATCCGGTCGCCGACACCTCAGCACTCGACAGACATCATATACCAGCTCGAATCCTGCTCCTGGTTGCCGACAACGCCTCCTGGACCTCGTGGCTGAAGAGTCAAGATGACTGTCAACGCACCTGAAGCACTCGACATCGGTGGGCATCTGTCCATCGCCTTCCTGGTCACTGGCTAGTGACCCAGACTCTGTCCCCTCTGCTTTCAGGTTTTTCAGAACTCCGATCCACACTTGGATCCACCCGGACACTTTTCTCTTGGCCGCCAGCAGCACTTTGCAGCAGATCGCCATTCGAATCGACGACGAAACCCGACCCCGAAAGGCACCTATGCACCCGGCTTCCCTGGGTGAGGTAACACGAGTACTCCGGTGCTCCCGTGGGTAGAGACTCTTCAAAGTCCTAGATCTCAAAGGGTTTTGTCCTAGTCCTCTTTTAAGTGTCCCTTTTCTCTATTTTCCCGATCCCGACTTTCTCCATAGAAGTCAACGGCGTATCGCGGTTGTGTATTTACACTTCATGCGTCTCCCGTAGGTCCCCTGTGTCACTACCTTGGGTGGTTCCTTGTGGTCCAAGCACTTCTAGAGGCTCTAGGCCTAGTGTCTAGTTCAGTCGTGGTTTGCATACCACTTTATTGGTATATGGTTTGGTACGCCCCTAGGGCCCAAACGTGTATTTGTGCTATTACTGTGATTTAATAACTTATAACTTATGTACTTCGAACTCTAGCCTCATAAAGAGACTAGAGGGGTGTGTTTAGCAATAAATACATATATTTTGAATATATACCTGGTGTGGTGCTCTTTCATTTGGTCACTCAAGAGATTATAGACTGGTAAAACAAGCTGCTTTACATTCCTTCAAGACTTAGCCTGAAGGCTGCTCTCCATAGCTACCACTAGGATAGCTTTCAATAAGGTTGTCTTTAACCTATCTCCAATAAGGGGTTGTTTGGACTGGTGCAAGGTGCCCACTATAATTAGTGGACAGCATATACCAGGCCAACTTCTCACATTGGTGTGCAGCGTGTGGGATTCCAGCTTGCTATTGTTTTACCAGATAATCTCAATTGAATTGATCAACTGAAAACCACTAAAGGTACCTAAGGTACATATAATTTAAGCTTAGAATACAGTAAGTTCTACTGAACTTAGAGTTGTGTGTTAAGGGATAGCACAACCCTTTCTACAACTCAAGAGAGTTTAGTAGGCCACACTAGAGTAGGTAGTGCATACACCACACTAGTAATGTCTTTAAGGGCAGGATCCAAAGAATCCTTGCAGGAAGCCATTGAGCTTCCACCCTCCAAGTATGATTGTAAAATTCCGAAAGTAATCACAGCAAAGTCCAAGATAAGTAAAGCAGGACTTTAATAGGGAAAGGCACAGTACTGCTCAGTCCAGGTCTCAGAGCAGAGTCACCAACAGAGAACCGCCAGAGATTCCAATTCTAATTGGAATCATAACAACAGAGTGGCAGGTGCCAGGATAGAAAGAATACAGGGAATTAAAGGGAAAGTACAGGGAAAAGGAAATGCACAATGCAACACATTTCTCCCCTGAGGAGAAACTAAGAAATAACATCAATACATTTGGTAACACGTCTGACATTCCATACTTTGCCGTCTTGGGTGACAACACTATTACGATTGAGTTTTACAATCTTAATAGGCCTACCAAATTTCATTTCACCTTTATGTACAAAGCCAGGCTTTCGTATCCTGACCCATTCTCCAACAGTAAAAGAAGGTTCTTTGACTTTCATATGGACATCATAATGACATTTACTTTTGAGTTGTTTAACTTCCACTCTTTGAGCTACATCATCAACACTGATGCTAGAGTTACAACCATTCGTAGCTTTTCTGAACCACCAGGGACATAATTTGGAAATAGGATCTCTACCTCTCAATAAACGAAAAGGTGAAACTTCAGTGGTAGTGTGAGGAGTTATGCGGTACAACCACAGCTTTTCTCTTAATTTGTCCTTCCACTGGACACCAAAATTACGTGCCCACAAAATGTCTTGCTTAAGAACCCTATTATATCTCTCCACCTGGCCATTTCCCTGAGGTTCATATAATGCTGTAGTCACATGTCTAATATTGGAAAATCTAAGAAAATCAAACATCACTTGGGATTTAAATTGTACACCATTGTCAGAAATAAGAACTTGGGGAAAACCTTCACGGGCAAAAACTTCCTTAAGAAATAAAATGACACTTTCAGTAGTAGCATGGGGTACTAGTTTTACCTCGGGCCTTTCGAATGATAATCAATTAACACCAAAGCAAACCTACAGTCTTGTGGCAAAAAATTGAAGGGACCAGCTATATCCAAACCTAATTTCTGCCAAGGATAATCTGGCCATTTGACTGGAATGAGAGGAGCAGGGTCACACTTACACATCTTTTCATTGCTGACACATTCAGAACATTCCCTCACAACCTTGTCCACGAACCTGTCTAAACCAGGCCACCAGAAAACAGACCTGATCAACCTTTTCATAGAGGACATGCCCAAATGGCTCTCATGACTCACAGACAAAATGTGGCTGCGAAGAGACGATGGAGGAATACACTTCCCCTGTCTGAATATCAAATCTCCTTCAACGACAAGTTCATCAGAAACTTTCCAGAACGGAAAGATTTCAGCAGGAACATCACTTTTAGAAGGCCACCCTATCCTGGTGTAATCAATAACTTTACACAAGATATCATCTTCACTCATAGCTCCTTTCCACATTTCTTCAGAGATGAAACTAAATTTACCAGATACAATTTCGGTGATATCAGCAACCACCTCATCATCTTCACATTTATCATCAGAACTGCATGGAAGCCTTGATAAACAATCTGCAGTTACATTTATTTTCCCTGGTACATATTCTACTGCAAAACTATACTCCTGTAAGCGTGACATAAGCCTAGCTATGCGGGCAGTGGCATTAAGACCTCCTCCAGGAGACAGAATGGATACCAAAGGTTTGTGATCCGTTCTTAAAACAAACCGTGCACCCCAAATGTAATTGCGAAAATGCTCCACACCCCAGACACATGCCAACAATTCTCTCTCTATAACAGCATAACGCCTCTCAGTTATATTGAGGGTGCGGGAGAGCAAACGCAACATTCCACTCTTCTTTCCCTGCCCGTTGAGACAAAACACAACCTAGACCATACAAGCTAGCATCAACAGTGAGGACACACAACTTATTCATGCAATATGGTTTAAGTGTGGGAGCAGCTATCATTTCTCTTTTTATGCTCTCAAAAGCCACCTGTTGCCTTTTTCCCCAAACAAACTCAGCATTTTTCCTTGATAGCTCTCTCAAAGGCTCCATTTTGGTGGCAAAATTCATTATAAACTTACTGTAGTATTCACAGAGTCCTGAAAAAGAAAGAAGTTTGTCCTTACAGTCAGGGGCAGGCGCTTTCAAAATAGCATCAATAAGAGATTTTTCGGAACAACACCTTCTTTGGACAGCGTGTGACCAAGATACTCAACCGAATCTTGGTATAATTTACACTTTTTCCTCTTAAGTGTAAGACCATACTCCTTGAGAGTACTACAAACATTTCTGAGATGCTCCGTGTGAGTCTTCTTGTCTGGGGAAAAATTAAAATGTCATCTTGAAAACACTTTACGTAAGATTGCATGTCCTTAAAAAGATGGCACATGGACCTCTGAAACACGGAAGCAGCTGACGCCAGTCCAAAAGGCATTCTCTTGAATTGAAACAAACCATGGGGCGTGATAAAAGCTGTCATATGCCGTGACTCCTTCGCCAGTTCTATCTGATGGTACGCAGACCTCAGATCAAGAGTGAAGAAGATGGTGGCCCCTCCCAACATGCTTACTACCTCATTGATGTTGGGTAACGGGTGACAATCAATAAGAATATTGGCATTCAGAGCTCTAAGGTCGATGCATAATCTCAAAGACTTATCCGGTTTACGTGCTAGAACAACTGGAGAAACCCATTCAGAGGACTCTACTTCTTCAATCACACCACCAGATAACATTTCTTTCAAAGCATCACCTAACTCTCCTCTGACATTGATGGGAACATTTCTTAATTTTTGTTTCACAGGCAATGCCCCTTGTTTGAGCTTGATGGCATGTGTGAAACCTTTAAGTTTTCCCAAATCTTCAGAAAAAACGTTGGGAAATTCCTTTTCAATATCACTCACCCCTACATCTTCCTCGACTACCATAACAGGTTCTTTGTTACGGGGATTAAGGATGATTCCCAATCTCCATTGGTCTCTCCAACCTAAAACATTAACACCCTTTTTAGCAACATATAACTTGATAAAAGCTGACCTTCCTTTAAACTCAATCTCAGAGGCAATGTATCCTATAAAATCAATAGCTGAACCATCAAAACCTTGTGCTACAATATCAGGGGACACAAATCCCCAATAGATTTTTTACCCCCATATTTTTCACTGAAATAACTCTTTGTCACAATGGACCAGGGTGAACCCGAATCTGCCATGAGTTCAAGTTCCTCGTTCAAAAATTTAACAACACACTTAGGAGAACTTAACGTCTCCCCATCAACCATGCATACATTTACCAAGGAGACAACTATCCCTTTTTCAACCTGGGAATCATCGTTGGATGAATGGTTGCATCTAGTACAAGGAATTTCACTAGGTTGATTACATCTTACGTAAGAAACTTCACTGCCCTTGTTAAAATTCTTATTTCTATCAAAATTTCTCTTCCTGTCATCTCTACATGATTTGGCGAAATGTCCCAACCTACCACACTTGTTACATTCTTTACCTATAGCTGGGCAAAATTTAAAAGAAGCAACATGGTTGCTACTACCGCATCTGTAACAAATCACACCTTTGGCAACAAACTTCCCTATTTGTGAATTTTTGGTAGAATTGTTCATGGCACAAACTTCGTCGTAACTTTTGCTACATTTATCACCCTTGCCATTAGCATCTTCAATGGTCTTCATCCATTTCTCGGATTGCTCGAATGCCTTGGCTGTGGCAATCGGATCATGCAAATTAGGGTTGCCTAACACCCATAGTTGCTCTTGTGTCTTCTTACTCTTTACATTTACTATAATTTGGTCTCTGATCATCTCATCAGTTATGGTGCCAAAATTGCAAAAAATCACAAGTGTTCTGAGGGCCGTTAAGAAATCATCAAATGACTCAGAATCTCTTTGTGACCTAGTGTAAAATTTGTACCTGTTGAGTGCTATACTGGAGGTAGGTTTAAACCTGGTCTCCATGCGTAAAAGAGCTTCATCAAACGTTCCCAGATCATCTTGAACCATGGGAAGTGTCCTAAAAACAGCTTGCCCCTCTGAACCAAGACAATGAAGGAGAATGTTTTTCTTCCTTTCATTTCCCATCCTATCCCCGTCAATGGCCTTCATGTACGTTAAAAATTCTTCCTTCCACCTGGTCCAAGGGATGGGGGATCCCCCTTGGATTGTAAAAACTTGGTGGGAGGCTCAAACTGCATGGTGCTATGTATAAAATCACTAATAAAACATGAAGTATTATTGAAACACGAATGCGAACACCACTTCTTAAATGACTCTAATAACAATGCCAAATGTAAATGAACTAAGGATTTTCTGTGCTGAATTCCATTAAGTTTAACTAGTATTTTTCCTATAAATGTTCATACATTTGCTGTGCACATCAGCGTGATGTGCAGATTGAATAAAAGATAAAATTAATCCTATAAATGTTCATACATTTGCTGTGCACATCAGCGTGATGTGCAGATTGAATAAAAGATAAAATTAAAATGTTTCCCCAAAACAAAAAAATATCACGCAAGAAAGTACCTTAACTATGAAGTTCAGACGTTACACTCCCATAAATGTACACTTCCTTGTGTATACGAATTTGAACCAATGCGCAATCGAGCGCATCGATGATTATGAAGACTCCCAAAATCGTACACATACTTGTGTGCACACGAAGATGAACAAATGCGCAATCGAGCGCATCGATGATTCTGAAGATCCCAAAGCTTCTTGAAGAAATGCGCGGAATGCGCCAAATCTGTGACTAGAACTCTTCAGAGGAGTAAGAAAAGACACATGCAAGATGGCGGCGCCGTGATGACGTAGGGACGCTACGTTACGGCAATGACGTTTCTTGGCAACACCAGAGACGTAGAAGGAATGCAGAACGCCGTAGAACACCTCGCGTCATCGAGTAGCAGAAAAAGGACGAGACGCTTCAGGTTTCCATGGTAGCAGGTGAGGTAGCGCTGGTGTGAAGTTGCTCGCGTGCAAACCGTTGAGTTTTTAAAAGATGCTGCACTGCAGAAAGGTTGTCTTAAGATGTTGTAAATCCATAAAAAGTCCAAGAAAACACTTGGGGAGATGAAACCTTCGGTGGTGGACCAAAAAAAAAATATGTCCACATTCAGGTTGCTGTAGAATTCTTGGTAGAAGTGCAGCTCCAGTTGCTTGGGTAATTCAATGTAGATTGTACCGCTCCTGTGCCTACAATAGTAGCAGGTACCTTGACACTCGTCGCCAGTGTAAAATTCCGAAAGTAATCACAGCAAAGTCCAAGATAAGTAAAGCAGGACTTTAATAGGGAAAGGCACAGTACTGCTCAGTCCAGGTCTCAGAGCAGAGTCACCAACAGAGAACCGCCAGAGATTCCAATTCTAATTGGAATCATAACAACAGAGTGGCAGGTGCCAGGATAGAAAGAATACAGGGAATTAAAGGGAAAGTACAGGGAAAAGGAAATGCACAATGCAACAATGATACACTCCCATTCTTGGAATTGAGAGCTTTATGCAACTTGAGAAAAATAAGGACAGGCCAAAGCCCCACCACCCAACACCTCAAGGAGTTGTTGGTGGCTTATGACCTTAGTAAGCCCTTGGGGACTGAAGGGGTAGGAGCTGAGGGTGGGGCAGGAGAAGAGGAGGAGGCCAGGGGTACCAATACCCCCAGCCCCCCTCTGAGACTGGCCAGGAGGGTGACAATGACCCTGACCTGGATAACCCAATCCCTCCTGTGGAAGATGATGAGGATGATCAGGATGATGCCCTCTTTGTCCCCCAGGAAGGATTAAGAGTGTGCCCAGGAAGTCTAGATCTCCTTCTCAGGAGTCTAACCACTCTGGCACCTCTATAGGGAGCTCTGTCTCCTCTCACAGGAGGGAATCCTCTCATGAGAGAAGAGCCAGACTGGTCCAGTATGGGGAAACTCAGCTGGAAATCAGAAAAAAGCAATTGGCTTTAGATAGGGAATCCCTAGATCTCCTTAGAGAGAGAAGAAAGTTGGGACTAGAGTCCCATGGTGGCAACAATATCCCTAGAGATAGGGAAAGGTCTTATGACCATAGAAACCTAAACAAGATTGTCCCTCCCTACCAGAGTGGGGATGACATCCACAAATGGATAACTGCACTGGAGAGGGCCTGTAAAGTTCAGAAGGTCCCCCAGAGGCAGTGGGCAGCAATCTTGTGGCTCTCCTTTGCAGACAAAGGTAGAGACAAGCTCCTCACTGTAAGAGAAGAGGATGCTGACAATTACACAGTCTTGAAGAGTGCTCTGATAGATGGGTTTGGCCTAACCACTGAACAGTATAGGTTGAAGTTCAGAGACACCCAAAAAGCTCAGACTCAAGACTGGGTTGATTTTGTAGATTGTGCTACAAAGGCTCTGGAAGGTTGGATACATGGCAACAAAGTGCATGACTTTTTAGGATTGTACAATTTGATTATGAGGGAACAGATCCTTAATAATTGTCAAAACCAGCTTTTGCACCAGTATCTGGTGGACTCTGATCTGACCTCTCCCCAAGAATTGGGAAAGAAGGCAGACAAATGGGTCAGAACCAGAGTAAAAACTAAAAATCAGGGTGGTGACCAGAAGAAAGATTCTACTATGTCCCAAGAGAAAGGTGGGGATAAATCTAAGGATAAGTCCCCTACAGGGCCCCAAAATTCCTCTTCTGGGGGTGGGTCCCAAACTCCTTCCTCTCCTGAAAAGAAACCCTATTGCCATGTCTGTAAAAAGCCTGGGCACTGGAAAACTCATCCCAGTTGCCCCAGGATTGGCAATAAAGAAAATGTTCCTCCCACAACTACTACCACCCCTCCTGGTACTACCAGTAGTAATCCTCCAGTTGGGAGTAGTGCACCCAAAAAGTTGGGTGCTTTTGCAAGAAGGAACAGAGGGGAGCCCTAGTTTAGACAGGGACCCCTCAACAGACTCCTCTGACTCTGATGGTGGTATAGGATTTGCCACCTTTACCATGGGTCCCACAGCGTTGGGCAGGTACAGATTGGAGCCAATAATTAATGGTCAGAAATCTGTGGCATTTAGGGACACAGGGGCTAGTGTCACCATGGTGGCAGGAAACTAGTCCCCCTCACCAGTTTTTACCTGAGTTTAAGTACCAGGTGACCAACATTGATGGTGTCAGAACAGATCACCCCATGGCCATAGTCAATCTCAGCTGGGAGGGGGTCACAGGCCCAAAGAGAGTGGCAGTGTCCCCCACCTTACCTGTAGATTGCCTGATGGGCAATGATTTGGAAATTTCAGCCTGGGCTGAAGTTGAACACCAAACCCATCTTAGGATGTTGGGCGTCCCTGTAAAGGTTAGTGGGGCTGTGATGGCCACAGCCCCAGCCCAGAAATTTGGAGAGATGGAGCCTGAAAGAATGGCCCACTCTCCCCCAAAAGAGAGCACAAGGGTTGAAGAAAAGTCTTCTTCCCCCAGACAGTAGGTAAGGGTCAGCCTCCTCAGGGAACTGACCCTACCCCTAGTGAAGGAACTGCCACAGAGGTAGTCAGGCCTGGCCTGGCCACACCCCTGATGGCAGAGGACCCTTCCAAGGTGGTACCCAGTCTGGAGCAGGTAACCTGCCCCTCTCTACCCTGCCTCAGTCAGCCCAGGGCTGCAGAGGTCAGGGAGGTCAGTGGACCCCCAGGGCCCCCTGTCCAGAGGAACCCCCATCAGCAGATTAGGGGCACCCAGTCTAGTAGCCCTAGCCAGGTGAAAACTCCTCTACACACTGAGGGATCCCCCATGCCTTTATGTAGGGACCTCCCCAGAAGGACTCTGGTAGGCAAGGGCAAACCTGGGACCTGAAGGTTCCAAACCTGCCCTGTACCTCCAGTAGTCCATCCAAAGGGACCCAACCCCCAGCTGTAGGCAGCCAAAGGTTGACCCTTAGAGCAAAGTGCAACTCAGTCATGGAAAGACAGGCATACATGGTGACCAGTGATCTGAGGAAGCTGAGGCCAACATTCCTAGGGCCTCACTTCCCTACTCAGACACCTCACCAGCCTTGTACTTTACCTAAGCACACCACAGGTAGTGATTCCCCATGGTGGAGACCCTCTCATACCCTTAGGGTGAGGGATTGCTTAGTGGGCCATAAGACAGGGGGCAACCATGCTAGTGCAGGTGCTTCCTTATATGACCACTTAGTCAATGAAGGCTCAACTGGCCAAGGTTAGCCTTATCTCCTTTTGTTTGGGGGGTTATGTAGGAAGGTGGAATCTGACTATATGGTTGCCCCCACTTTTTTATGGTGTTTTGCTGGTTTATGACTTAGTTGGACTGGGATCCTGCTATTCAGGGACCCAGTCTATCTGCTTTCTCTGTAAAATGGTTTCCATGTGCCTTAGGCACATCACTGATTGGAATCTGGAGTGCCCTTATAAGTCCCTAGTATATGGTATACTATGTACCAAGGGCATAGGTAACTCAGAGGCCTGCCAGGGGCTGCAGCATGTATTATGCCACCCCTGGAAGGCCATCCAAACTGACACCACAGGTCTGCTACTGCAACCTGGGTAAGGTGGTGCATGCACCCCTTACTGTGATATAGGTTACCTATATCACTAAACGCATACACACATATAAACCTATAAGTCACTCCTATGGCAGGCCTTATCAATCCTGAAGGCAGAGTGCGTGGTTCCTATGTGAGAGGGTGCCCCTGCATGAGCAGGGCCCCTCTGCAGCGGTCGGCTACCCTTCTCTGATGCTGTTTGTAGTGCAGCCTGACCATATACTCTTAAGCGCATTATAACCTCGCGTTAAATGCTAACTTTGGAATGGCTGCACCTAAACATGTCGTGTTTGGTGTCAAACATCTTGGAATACTACCCCCCGCCAATTCTGGTGGCGGGGTAGCATTCCACCCTTCTAGAGGGAGAGACATGTTAACCCTGGCCTGGCCGGTAACTTCTTTCTAAAGCCTGGCATCACAAAATGGATGCTACTGCCACAGACACAAGTCTGGCCTCCTGCTGCTGGACGAAACTCCGGCAGGGGAGGCCTGGACAATAGGTTTCCTGTCCCAGGGAGGTGTGACCACCTCCCCAGACAGGATAATGTGTATTGGGGCTGGGCGGGAGCACTTTCTGGTGCTTTGAAGTCCTGCACTGGGGGCACACTTGGTGTCCCTGTGCATACCCCAGTTCAAACCGGATCAGGGGCTTACAGCCCCTGCTTTGGCACGAACTGGACAAAGGGAAAGGGGTGTAGCCACCCCTCTGCCCTGACCCACCCATAGGTGGGGCCACAGAGTAGTCCAACCCTATCTTTAGTATAAAGGTAGGAACCCAGTCCTTAGGACTTTAGATTATCCCTGGACGAAACTCTGAAACTGAATCCTGGACCTTCGACGCTCTACTCACGATTAGAGGACAGAAGAATCTCCCTTGGGGTCAAGGAGTGACTCCCCTGCTTGGCAGGCACCAAAGAAGCATCTGTCCGGTTCGCATTTCTGAAGCTCCCGTCGGACGCCGAAGTCATCGCATCACCAGAGGTAGATTCTTAGACTTCCCCGAGGCTACCCTGACGCCCCAGCAAAGCTGAGGCCCGTGGCTATCGTGGGTGACTTGAGACCATGACCCCTGGACACCGAGCACATTTGCAAGTGCATCCTCTTCTGGGTCTTCCAAGAAGTCGTGCTTTGGGCTCCGAGTAGCCCTAGCCTCCAGCACCACCTGCTCCGAAGATCACTGGCCCTCACTCCACGAGCGTCCTGTAAGCCAGATCCACGTGCGGCGTCACGAGGCTCCTTCGCGGTCGCTAGCCCGTTGGCTAGTAGCCCTTAACGAAGGCCAATCCTTTTCTTACTTGGTATCCTGGTTGCTCCAGGCCTGCCCTCACTTACCCTTGCTGGGTGAGTTCCACAGACCTTGCTGGTCTGCACCATCGACGATCTACATCTTCACCGAGACTTGCCGTTGCCAAGGCTTGTTGGGTCGAATCCGGTCGCCGATACCTCAGCACTCGACAAACATCATGTACCAGCCCGAATCCTGCTCCTGGTCCCCGACAACACCTCCTGGACCTCGTGGCTGAAGAGTCAAGACGACTGTCAACGCACCTGAAGCACTCGACATCGGTGGGCATCTGTCCATCGCCTTCCTGGTCACTGGCTAGTGACCCAGACTCTGTCCCCTCTGCTTTCAGGTTTTTCAGAACTCCGATCCACTCTTGGATCCACCCGGACACTTTTCTCTTGGCCGCCAGCAGCACTTTGCAGCAGATCGCCATTCGAATCGACGACGAAACCCGACCCCGAAAGGCACCTATGCACCCGGCTTCCCTGGGTGAGGTAACACGAGTACTCCGGTGCTCCCGTGGGTAGAGACTCTTCAAAGTCCTAGATCTCAAAGGGTTTTGTCCTAGTCCTCTTTTAAGTGTCCCTTTTCTCTATTGTCCCGATCCCGACTTTCTCCATAGAAGTCAACGGCGTATCGCGGTTGTGTATTTACACTGCACGCGTCTCCCGTAGGTCCCCTGTGTCACTACCTTGGGTGGTTCCTTGTGGTACAAGCACTTCTAGAGGCTCTAGGCCTAGTGTCTAGTTCAGTCGTGGTTCGCATACCACTTTATTGGTATATGGTTTGGTACGCCCCTAGGGCCCAAACGTGTATTTGTGCTATTACTGTGATTTAATAACTTATAACTTATGTACTTCCAACTCTAGCCTCATAAAGAGACTAGAGGGGTGTGTTTAGCACTAAATACATATATTTTGAATATATACCTGGTGTGGTGCTCTTTCATTTGGTCACTCAAGAGATTATAGACTGGTAAAACAAGCTGCTTTACATTCCTTCAAGACTTAGCTTGAAGGCTGCTCTCCATAGCTACCACTAGGATAGCTTTCAATAAGGTTGTCTTTAACCTATCTCCAATAAGGGGTTGTTTGGACTGGTGCAAGGTGCCCACTATAATTAGTGGACAGCATATACCAGGCCAACTTCTCACAATATGTACTCCCATGAAGTCCTGGTTCGCCGGGCATCTGACCAAAGGGTACCGTCCCTGGGTTGGGGAGCCAGGTTCAGGTGTTTTCCTGTCCTCGACGGAAGGGCAATTGTAATCAGTGTCCTGACCGGTTTTGCCTTCTAGGGGTACCACTCCAGTTGGGAGGGTATAGGGCTCTGGAAGGGGGTGCAGAGGGAGGGAGTCCTTGCCTCTGACCCCGGTGCAGCCGGTGAATTTGGATCCCAGGTGGTAGACCAGTTGATGGAGAGAGGTCCTGAACTGGTGGGAGAGTCGTGTTCTGGTGGGTGCTTCTCCTGGGAGAGTGCGGAACCCCAGAAGTAGAGGTAGGGTGAGGAGGCGCTTCGCTCGTAACCTCTGGTCAGCCTGAGGGTGCGGACCCTAGGTTGGAGGATCAGTGGTAGTTTGGAACTACACTGAGAGGAAGAGTGGAGAATGGCTATTATGTGCCAGGGGTTACTGCCCCCCACTCTGTGGATTGGCAAGGACCAGTGGCATCTGGGTGGCCTAGGGCCTGGTCCTCGCCATGGACAACTAGGAAGTACCAGTGGGGAGCCTAGTTGGGCCTGAGAGTTTTTTTCCAGAAGGAACCACGTGGGTTCAGAGTGGCGTAGAACCGGAGGGTGTCCCTGCAGTGCGGGCCCGCGTCCGTGTTCTATCGCCCGAAGCAGGGAAGCCCATCAAGGTAGTGATTGGTCTACCCTGCGTTTTGGCTGGAAGGGGGTTGTGTTGGACCTGGCCCTTTTTGGCAGGTTCACCCCTAAACTTTTGCCTTTTTTGTGACCTGGTGTTGGTGGTTTTAGGCCTCTGGGCACTTTAGCACTGTGGACCAGTGTAAAGTGCGTGCGCTCTCTGTGTTACATTTGTAAAGTTGGCCTGCCCTCCCATAGGAATGCATTGGGGATTCCCTGATCAGTGTGTGTCAGTGGTAATTCCTGTTATGAGAGGAGCAGTGTGGTCAAGTCTGGTATGTATGAAATTGTGTGAATAGATGCAGCGCAATGGTGTGCACAGATGTATTGTGGTTATTTTAAAAATGCCACTTTTAGAAGTTGGCATTTCTGTGTGCTATGTGTCTGCCTGCCTGATGTGAATTGCATGTCTGGCTTGTGAGTGACAGGGGCTGGGAGGTGTGTGTGGCTCCAGGAGGGGCAGTGTGAGTCAGCACTGGGCTGAATAGGACCTCTGGGCAGGGGGTAGTGGGAGGAGTAGTCCCCTGACCCTGAATAGGATGGTGCCTGCCCTAGTGAATGCTGGCTCCGCCCCCTGTGGTGTGTCTGATCACCTAGCCCCCACCTGACAAAGGGGAAGAGGAGCTTGCAAAACAAAGTGCTCCAAATCCCCACTGAACCAGTTGCATCTGGTTCCCCCATGCCCTGCTCTACAGACAAAGGAAATCTGGGTATAAATATAGGGGATGTGACCCCATGATGTTGTTCAGTTCTGGTGTGCTGTTCCTGCTGGGGCTTGCTGCTGCTGGGGCCCAGGAGGGGCTGCCATGAGGGCTTGCCTCCCTGGGCCCTGCATTGCCCCCCTGGACCTGGAAGACCTTTTGCTTGGACCCCTTTTACTTCCCTTGCTCTCCCAGGACTTTGTGCTACCTCATGCACCCTGTGAGCACTTTGCTTTTACTTTTAGGAGCACCTGGCTCTTTGCTGTGGAGAGAGCGCGCTTTTAGTTTTATTGGCTTCTGAATGGAGGAGAGAGCGTGGGCTTAGCAGCTCGGCGCTGCAGCCCCCTTTCGAGAGGGAATCCCGACGCGAGGGATTCCCCCATGATGAAGGAAACGGCGGGTGCCCACCCCTCTTATGGCTGTCTTGGTTGCGGGTGCCCACACTGCTAGTGGTTGCTTTTCATGATGGCGGGTGCCCACCCCGCATCTTGCCTGCTGAGCGGGTGTCACCCCACAAGTGCCTTTACCTAAAACGGGAGCCTACCCCATATTGCCCGCAAAGAAGTCACCGCCGTGGCCCCGAGCCGCGAACCGAAAGCAGGCACGTCTGCCTGACTGGGTGGGGCCTCGCGGACGGAAGCAGGCCCACGTCGAAGCCCCGGTCCGGAGAGAGGGGACCGGGCAAAGCAAGGGGGATGTCCTGAGCCCTAGGAGAGGGCCCAGGTGAAGGCGGGAAAAGGTCGGTGGCCCGGTGGGGCTCACGTGAGCTGAGGGAGTCCCGCGATGCGAAGGGAGAGTCCCGCATGCAGGAAGGAGCCTCGTGGGCTGCACATCCAAGTCCCGGGTCCCGGGAGGGGGCCCGGGTGAAGTGAGGTGAGGAGCAGAGTGCCAGTCCCAGCCGAGAGCGAAGACCGGAGGAGTCCTGCCCCCAGAGCCGGTGAGTGCGGCTCTGTGGTGGTTCTCTGCATGTGCCTGTGCAAGGCACAGTCCTATCTCTACAAAGTCTGAGTGGCCCCGTCTGGCAGCGGGCCGCTCCAACAAGGGGGGCACATGGCTAGCAAGGGCCCAGAGGGGCCCGTGCCCCCCCCAGCAAACCGAGGGCACAGAGGTGCCGGGGCCCCCTTTACATGATTCCCAGCTACGCCGCACCAGCGTGGTAAGCTGCAACGATGGGGGCATGTTTTTAGAGCCACGTGGGGGTCCAGAGGGAACAGAGGTGCCGGGCCCCCTTTATTAAAAGTATCACAGCTGCTCCGCACCAGCGGGGCAGCTGCAGCGAGTTGCGCAGTTTTATCTTAGAGAGTCCCTGAGTGGGACAGGAGGCACAGTGGTGCCAGGCCTTCACTTGATTCACAGCTGTGCAGCACTTAGTGCCAGCTGCTACGTTTAGGCCACAGTTCTTTGGGGGCATTTCTGTGAGAGATAGGAGTGAAATGCACTCCTCTGCCCCAGTACTTTCACAGCTGCACGGCAATTAGCGTCAGCTGCAACGTTTAGGATTGCCCAATGGCGCACATGGATTCCGCTGCATTGGCAGCAGCCCTGACATTTTGGGACCTAGGGCATTTGAGCCCCCTTTTGAGAAGGCTAGTTGGCCAGGGGGACTGTTAGGTTAATAGGGCACCAGGCCCTAATGTGATTTATGTCTCTACGATGGTTTTTATTAGGAGGGTATGTGCTAGTGTGATTTATGTGGTGCTAGGAAATGTGATTTATCTGCTATAATTTACGCACCTTGTTTTATGCCTCTAAATGTGGTTTTATGACTATGAGGTTTTGCATACTGTGTTTATGTTTGAGTTATTCTCTACTGTGGTTTAGGTATGAGGTTATTTGCCTACTGTGGTTTATGGTAGTGAGATTATTCCCTAATGTGAGTTATGCTGAGGAGGTTATTGTCTAATGCGTTTAGACTTATGAGATGATTGCATAATATGTTTAGGCTTATGAGGTTGGCGCAGAATGTGTTTCCCGCCCAAATGTGATACTGTGCATAATATGGTTTATGTTACAGGAGGATGCTGAGTACAGTGTTTGCCAGTAATTACTGGGTGTGTTCTATCTTTATTATATGTCTACTTTTACTACCTTTACTAAGTGATGGTTCTGACAGTGGTCCAAGTGGCCCTGTCATGTGTATATAATCCCCTGTAAATATTGCCCAGTGTCAGGTGGCACAGTGTATATAGTGTGATTACTATTCTAATGTGCTTTATGATAATACAAAGGCTATTTTTTGATATAACCTTGTGTGGAGTTCCTTTTGTGGTGTGCCTAGTATGTTGTTGCTGTGTGTGTGTTGCGCAAACGCTTTACACATTGCCTCCGGGATAAGCCTGACTGCCCATGCCAAGCTACCAAGGGGGTGAGCAGGGGTTATCTTCGGCGTGCAACTCCCTTGCCCTGACTAGAGTGGTGGTCTCTGCCTGGCTTTGGCGCAAGCCTTAGCCAACCAGAAATCCCATTTCTAACACTGCCCCTTCCTCATGTGCTGCTAAATGACACACTATACGCTCGCCATCTTTTCTTAGTGCTTTTTATTGAAGTTTCAGCCCTCAGTGGGCGTTGCTGGATGCACATCTTAGTAGATGCATCCTGGGGCATGTATTTCCTGATTGCGGGCTTCATTGTTTCCCACTAGTAGGTTTGCTGTGCCATCACTGTTAAGCTTATTAAAAGTCCTTTGTAGGTTTCAGGGATATGACTGGCAAGTTTTGTAAGCATTAGAAGCACTGCGCCGTCCAATTAAAGGTTCAAATCCAGCCCCTCTGATTAAGGTGGTGCTCTTCCCCACGGCTGGGCTGCCGTGTGATTTATGTTCTAACAATATGCCCGGAGCATTGGGAAAGCACTCCCAGCGTTTCTCACCATCTGCCAATTAAATGCAGCTTTGCCTCCGCATTCCCAAAAATTAGCATAAATCGCCGACGCGTTTCAGGGCTCACGGCCCCTTCCTCATGGACTGCTAAATGACACACTATACGCTCGCCATCTTTTCTTCGTGCTTTTTATTGAAGTTTTAGCCCTCAGTGGGCGTTGCTGGATGCACATCTTGGTAGATGCATCCTGGGACATGTATTTCCTGATTGCGGGCTTCATTGTTTCCCTCTAGTAGGTTTGCTGTGCCATCACTGTTAAGCTTATTAAAAGTCCTTTGTAGGTTTCAGGGACATGACTGGCAAGTTTTGTAAGCATTAGAAGCACTGCGCCGTCGACTTGAAGGTTCAAATCCAGCCCCTCTGATTAAGGTGGTGCTCTTCCTCATGGCTGGGCTGCTGTGTGATTTATGTTCTAACAATATGCCCGGAGCATTGGGACAGCACTCCCAGCGTTTCTCACCATCTGGCAATTAAATGCTGCTTCGCCTCCGCATTCCCAAAAATTATCATAAATCACTGACGCGTCTCAGGGCTCACGGCCCCTTCCTCATGGGCTGCTAAATGACACACTATACGCTCGCCATCTTTTCTTCGTGCTTTTTATTGAAGTTTCAGCCCTCAGTGGGCGTTGCTGGAGGCACATCTTAGTAGATGCATCCTGGGACATGTATTTCCAGATTGCGGGCTTCATTGTTTCCCTCTAGTAGGCTTGCTGTGCCATCACTGTTAAGGTTATTAAAAGTCCTTTGTAGGTTTCAGGGATATGACTGGCAAGTTTTGTAAGCATTAGAAGCGCTGCGCCGTCGACTTGAAGGTTCAAATCCAGCCCCTCTGATTAAGGTGGTGCTCTTCCCCACAGCTGGGCTGCCGTGTGATATATGTTCTAACATTATGCCCGGAGCATTGGGAGAGCACTCCCAGTGTTTCTCACCATCTGGCAATTAAATGCAGCTTCGGCTCCGCATTCCCAAAAATTAGCATAAATCGCCGACGCGTTTCAGGGCTCGCGGCCCTTTCCTCATGGGCTGCTAAATGACACACTATACGCTCAACATCTTTTCTTCGTGCTTTTTTTTTAAGTTTCAGCCCTCAGTGGGCGTTGCTGGATGCTCATCTTAGTAGATGCATCCTGGGACATGTAATTCCTGATTGCGGGCTTCATTGTTTCCCTCTAGTAAGTTTGCTGTGCCATCACTGTTAAGCTTATTAAAAGTCCTTTGTAGGTTTCAGGGATATGACTGGCAAGTTTTGTAAGCATTAAAAGCGCTGCGCCGTCGACTTTAAGGTTCAAATCCAGCCCCTCTGATTAAGGTGGTGCTCTTCCCCACGGCTGGGCTGCCGTGTGATTTATGTTCTAACAATATGCCCGGAGCATTGGGAGAGCACTCCCAGCGTTTCTCACCATCTGGCAATTAAATGCAGCTTTGCCTCCGCATTCCCAAAAATTAGCATAAATCGCCGACGCGTTTCAGGGCTCACGGCCCCTTCCTCATGGGATGCTAAATGACACACTATACGGTCGCCATCTTTTCTTTGTGCTTTTTATTGAAGTTTCAGCCCTCAGTGGGCGTTGCTGGATGCACATCTTAGTAGATGCATCCTGGGACATGTATTTCCTGATTGCGGGCTTCATTGTTTCCCTCTAGTAGGTTTGCTGTGCCATCACTGTTAAGCCTATTAAAAGTCCTTTGTAGGTTGCAGGGATATGACTGGCAAGTTTTGTAAGCATTAGAAGCGCTGCGCCGTCGACTTGAAGGTTCAAATCCAGCCCCTCTGATTAAGGTGGTGCTCTTCCCCACGGCTGGGCTGCCGTGTGATTTATGTTCTAACAATATGCCCGGAGCATTGGGAGAGCACTCCCAGCGTTTCTCACCATCTGGCAATTAAATGCAGCTTCGCCTCCGCATTCCTAAAAATTAGCATAAATCGCCGACGCGTTTCAGGGCTCACTGCCCCTTCTTCATGGGATGCTAAATGACACACTATACGGTTGCCATCTTTTCTTTGTGCTTTTTATTGAAGTTTCAGCCCTCAGTGGGCGTTGCTGGATGCTCATCTTAGTAGATGCATCCTGGGGCATGTATTTCCTGATTGCAAGGTTCATTGTTTCCCTCTAGTAGGTTTGCTGTGCCATCACTGTTAAGCTTATTAAAAGTCCTTTGTAGGTTTCAGGAATATGACTGGCAAGTTTTGTAAGCATTAGAAGCACTGCGCCGTCGACTTGAAGGTTCAAATCCAGCCCCTCTGATTAAGGGGGTGCTCTTCCCCACAGCTGGGCTGCCGTGTGATATATGTTCTAACAATATGCCCGGAGCATTGGGAGAGCACTCCCAGTGTTTCTCACCATCTGGCAATTAAATGCAGCTTTGCCTCCGCATTCCCAAAAATTAGCATAAATCGCCGACGCGTTTCAGGGCTCGCGGCCCCTTCCTCATGGGCTGCTAAATGACACACTATACGCTCGACATCTTTTCTTCGTGCTTTTTTTTGAAGTTTCAGCCCTCAGTGGGCGTTGCTGGATGCTCATCTTAGTAGATGCATCCTGGGACATGTAATTCCTGATTGCGGGCTTCATGGTTTCCCTCTAGTAAGTTTGCTGTGCCATCCCTGTTAAGCTTATTAAAAGTCCTTTGTAGGTTTCAGGGATATGACTGGCAAGTTTTGTAAGCATTAAAGCGCTGCGCCGTCGACTTGAAGGTTCAAATCCAGCCCCTCTTATTAAGGTGGTGCTCTTCCCCACGGCTGGGCTGCCGTGTGATTTATGTTCTAACCATATGCCCGGAGCATTGGGAGAGCACTCCCAGCGTTTCTCACCATCTGGCAATTAAATGCAGCTTTGCCTCCGCATTCCCAAAAATTAGCATAAATCGCCGACGCGTTTCAGGGCTCACGGCCCCTTCCTCATGGGATGCTAAATGACACACTATACGGTCGCCATCTTTTCTTTGTGCTTTTTATTGAAGTTTCAGCCCTCAGTGGGCGTTGCTGGATGCACATCTTAGTAGATGCATCCTGGGACATGTATTTCCTGATTGCGGGCTTCATTGTTTCCCTCTAGTAGGTTTGCTGTGCCATCACTGTTAAGCCTATTAAAAGTCCTTTGTAGGTTGCAGGGATATGACTGGCAAGTTTTGTAAGCATTAGAAGCGCTGCGCCCTCGACTTGAAGGTTCAAATCCAGCCCCTCTGATTAAGGTGGTGCTCTTCCCCACGGCTGGGCTGCCATGTGATTTATGTTCTAACAATATGCCCGGAGCATTGGGAGAGCACTCCCAGCGTTTCTCACCATCTGGCAATTAAATGCAGCTTCGCCTCCGCATTCCCAAAAATTAGCATAAATCGCCGACGCGTTTCAGGGCTCACTGCCCCCTCTTCATGGGATGCTAAATGACACACTATACGGTCGCCATCTTTTCTTTGTGCTTTTTATTGAAGTTTCAGCCCTCAGTGGGCGTTGCTGGATGCTCATCTTAGTAGATGCATCCTGGGACATGTAATTCCTGATTGCGGGCTTCATGGTTTCCCTCTAGTAAGTTTGCTGTGCCATCCCTGTTAAGCTTATTAAAAGTCCTTTGTAGGTTTCAGGGATATGACTGGCAAGTTTTGTAAGCATTAAAAGCGCTGCGCCGTCGACTTGAAGGTTCAAATCCAGCCCCTCTTATTAAGGTGGTGCTCTTCCCCACGGCTGGGCTGCCGTGTGATTTATGTTCTAACCATATGCCCGGAGCATTGGGAGAGCACTCCCAGCGTTTCTCACCATCTGGCAATTAAATGCAGCTTTGCCTCCGCATTCCCAAAAATTAGCATAAATCGCCGACGCGTTTCAGGGCTCACGGCCCCTTCCTCATGGGATGCTAAATGACACACTATACGGTCGCCATCTTTTCTTTGTGCTTTTTATTGAAGTTTCAGCCCTCAGTGGGCGTTGCTGGATGCACATCTTAGTAGATGCATCCTGGGACATGTATTTCCTGATTGCGGGCTTCATTGTTTCCCTCTAGTAGGTTTGCTGTGCCATCACTGTTAAGCCTATTAAAAGTCCTTTGTAGGTTGCAGGGATATGACTGGCAAGTTTTGTAAGCATTAGAAGCGCTGCGCCCTCGACTTGAAGGTTCAAATCCAGCCCCTCTGATTAAGGTGGTGCTCTTCCCCACGGCTGGGCTGCCATGTGATTTATGTTCTAACAATATGCCCGGAGCATTGGGAGAGCACTCCCAGCGTTTCTCACCATCTGGCAATTAAATGCAGCTTCGCCTCCGCATTCCCAAAAATTAGCATAAATCGCCGACGCGTTTCAGGGCTCACTGCCCCCTCTTCATGGGATGCTAAATGACACACTATACGGTCGCCATCTTTTCTTTGTGCTTTTTATTGAAGTTTCAGCCCTCAGTGGGCGTTGCTGGATGCTCATCTTAGTAGATGCATCCTGGGGCATGTATTTCCTGATTGCGGGGTTCATTGTTTCCCTCTAGTAGGTTTGCTGTGCCATCACTGTTAAGCTTATTAAAAGTCCTTTGTAGGTTTCAGGGATATGACTGGCAAGTTTTGTAAGCATTAGAAGCGCTGCGCCATCGACTTGAAGGTTCAAATCCAGCCCCTCTGATTCAGGTGGTGCTCTTCCACACGGCTAGGCTGCCATGTGATTTATGTTCTAACAATATGCTCGGGGCATTGGGAGAGCACTCCCAGCGTTTCTCACCATCTGGCAATTAAATGCAGCTTCGCCTCCGCATTCCCAAAAATTAGCATAAATCGCCAACGCGTTTCAGGGCTCACGGCCCCTTCCTCATGAGCTGCTAAATGACACACTATACGCTCGCCATCTTTTCTTCGTGCTTTTTATTGAAGTTTCAGCCCTCAGTGGGCGTTGCTGGATGCACATCTTAGTAGATGCATCCTGGGACATGTATTTCCAGATTGCGGGCTTCATTGTTTCCCTCTAGTAGGCTTGCTGTGCCATCACTGTTAAGCTTATTAAAAGTCCTTTGTAGGTTTCACGGATATGACTGACAAGTTTTGTAAGCATTAGAAGCGCTGCGCCGTCGACTTGAAGGTTCAGATCCAGCCCCTCTGATTAAGGTGGTGCTATTCCCCACGGCTGGGCTGCCGTGTGATTTATGTACTAACAATATGCCCGGAGCATTGGGAGAGCACTCCCAGCGTTTTCACCATCTGGCAATTAAATGCAGCTTCGCCTCCGCATTCCGAAAAATTAGCATAAATCGCCAACGCTTTTCAGGGCTCACTGCCTGTTGGACCTGGCCCTTTTTGGCAGGTTCACCCCTAAACTTTTTGCCTTTTTTGTGACCTGGTGTTGGTGGTTTTAGGCCTCTGGGCACTTTAGCACTGTGGACCAGTGTAAAGTGCATGCGCTCTCTGTGTTACATTTGTAAAGTTGGCCTGCCCTCCCATAGGAATGCATTGGTGATTCCCTGATCAGTGTGTGTCAGTGGTAATTCCTGTTATGAGAGGAGCAGTATGGTCAAGTCTGGTATGTATGAAATTGTGTGAATAGATGTTGCGCAATGGTGTGCGCAGATTTATTGTGGTTATTTTAAAAATGCCACTTTTAGAAGTTGGCATTTCTGTGTGCTATGTGTCTACCTGCCTGATGTGAATTGCATGTCTGGCTTGTGAGTGACAGGGGCTGGGAGGTGGGTGTGGCTCCAGGAGTGGCAGGGTGAGTCAGCGCTGGGCTGAATAGGACCTCTGGGCTGGGGGTAGTGGGAGGAGTAATCCCCTGACTCTGAATAGGATGGTGCCTGCCCTAGTCAATGCTGGCTCCGCCCCCTGTGGTATGTCTGATCACCTAGCCCCCACCTGACAAAGGGGAAGAGGAGCTTGCATAACAAAGTGCTCCAAATCCCCCCTGAATGCTGGCTCCGCCCCCTGTGGTATGTCTGATCACCTAGCCCCCACCTGACGAAGGGGAAGAGGAGCTTGCATAACAAAGTGCTCCAAATCCCCCCTGAAACAGTTGCATCTGGTTCCCCCATGCCCTGCTCTACAGACAAAGGAAATCTGGGTATAAATATAGGGGCTGTGACCCCATGATGTTGTTCAGTTCTGGTGTGCTGTTCCTACTGGGGCGTGCTGCTGCTGGGGCCCAGGAGGGGCTGCCATGAGGGCTTGCCTCCCTGGGCCCTGCATTGCCCCCCTGGACCTGGAAGACCTTTTGCTTGGACCCCTTTTACTTCCCTTGCTCTCCCAGGACTTTGTGCTACCTCCTGCACCCTGTGAGCACTTTGCTTTTACTTTTAGGAGCACCTGGCTCTTTGCTGCTGAGAGAGCGCGCTTTTAGTTTTATTGGCCTCTGAATGGAGGAGAGAGCGTGGGCTTAGCAGCTCGGCGCTGCAGCCCCCTTTCGAGAGGGAATCCCGACGCGAGGGATTCCCCCATGATGAAGGAAACGGCGGGTGCCCACCCCTCTTATGGCTGTCTTGATTGCGGGTGCCCACACTGCTAGTGGTTGCTTTTCATGATGGCGGGTGCCCACCCCGCATCTTGCCTGCCGAGCGGGTGTCACCCCACAAGTGCCTTTACCTAAAACGGGAGCCTACCCCGTATTGCCCGCAAATAAGTCACCGCTGTGGCCCCGAGCCGCGAACCGAAAGCAGGCACGTTTGCCTGACTGGGTGGGGCCTCGCGGACGGAAGCAGGCCCACGTCGAAGCCCCGGTCCGGAGAGAGGGGACAGGGCGAAGCAAGGGGGAAGTCCTGAGCCCTAGGAGAGGGCCCAGGTGAAGGCGGGAAAAGGTCGGTGGCCCGGTGGGGCTCACGTGAGCTGAGGGAGTCCCGCGATGCGAAGGGAGAGTCCCGCATGCAGGAAGGAGCCTCGTGGGCTGCACATCCAAGTCCCGGGTCCCGGGAGGGGGCCCGGGTGAAGTGAGGTGAGGAGCAGAGTGCCAGTCCCAGCCGAGAGCGAAGACCGGAGGAGTCCTGCCCCCAGAGCCGGTGAGTGCGGCTCTGTGGTGGTTCTCTGCGTGTGCCTGTGCAAGGCACAGTCCTATCTCTACAAAGTCTGAGTGGCCCCGTCTGGCAGCGGGCCGCTCCAACAAGGGGGGCACATGGCTAGCAAGGGCCCAGAGGGGCCCGTGCCCCCCCCAGCAAACCGAGGGCACAGAGGTGCCGGGGCCCCCTTTACATGATTCCCAACTACGCCGCACCAGCGTGGGTAGCTGCAACGATGGGGGCATGTTTTTAGAGCCACGTGGGGGTCCAGAGGGAACAGAGGTGCCGGGCCCCCTTTATTAAAAGTATCACAGCTGCACTGCACCAGCACGGGCAGCTGCAGCGAGTTGCGCAGTTTTATCTTAGAGAATCCCTGAGTGGGACAGGAGGCACAGTGGTGCCAGGGCCTTCACTTGATTCACAGCTGTGCAGCACTTAGTGCCAGCTGCTACGTTTAGGCCACAGTTCTTTGGGGGCATTTCTGTGAGAGATAGGAGTGAAATGCACTCCTCTGCCCCAGTACTTTCACAGCTGCACGGCAATTAGCATCAGCTGCAACGTTTAGGTTTGCGCAATGGCGCACATGGATTCCGCTGCATTGGCAGCAGCCCTGACATTTTGGGACCTAGAGCATTTGAGCCCCCTTTTGAGAAGGCCAGTTGGCCAGGGGGACTGTTAGGTTAATAGGGCACCAGGCCCTAATGTGATTTATGTCTCTACGATTGTTTTTATTAGGAGGGTATGTGCTAGTGTGATTTATGTGGTGCTAGGAAATGTGATTTATCTGCTATAATTTACGCACCTTGTTTTATGCCTCTAAATGTGGTTTTATGATTATGAGGTTTTGCATACTGTGTTTATGTTTGAGTTATTCTCTACTGTGGTTTAGGTATGAGGTTATTTGCCTACTGTGGTTTATGCTAGTGAGATTATTCCCTAATGTGAGTTATGCTGAGGAGGTTATTGTCTAATGCGTTTAGACTTATTAGATGATTGCATAATATGTTTAGGCTTATGAGGTTGGCGCAGAATGTGTTTCCCGCCCAAATGTAATACTGTGCATAATATGGTTTATGTTACAGGAGGATGCTGAGTACAGTGTTTGCCAGTAATTACTGGGTGTGTTCTATGTTTATTATATGTCTACTTTTACTACCTTTACTAAGTGATGGTTCTGACAGTGGTCCAAGTGGCCCTGTCATGTGTATATAATCCCCTGTAAATATTGCCCAGTGTCAGGTGGCACAGTGTATATAGTGTGATTACTATTCTAATGTGCTTTATGATAATACAAAGGCTATTTTTGATATAACCTTGTGTGGAGTTCCTTTTGTGGTGTGCCTAGTATGTTGTTGCTGTGTGTGTGTTGCGCAAACGCTTTACACATTGCCTCCGGGATAAGCCTGACTGCCCGTGCCAAGCTACCAAGGGGAGAGCAGGGGTTATCTTCGGCGTGCAACTCCCTTGCCCTGACTAGAGTGGTGGTCTCTGCCTGGCTTTGGCGCAAGCCTTAGCCAACCAGAAATCCCATTTCTAACACTGCCCCTTCCTTATGTGCTGCTAAATGACACACTATACGCTCGCCATCTTTTCTTAGTGCTTTTTATTGAAGTTTCAGCCCTCAGTGGGCGTTGCTGGATGCACATCTTAGTAGATGCATCCTGGGGCATGTATTTCCTGATTGCGGGCTTCATTGTTTCCCTCTAGTAGGTTTGCTGTGCCATCACTGTTAAGCTTATTAAAAGTCCTTTGTAGGTTTCAGGGATATGACTGGCAAGTTTTGTAAGCATTAGAAGCACTGCGCCGTCCAATTAAAGGTTCAAATCCAGCCCCTCTGATTAAGGTGGTGCTCTTCCCCACTGCTGGGCTGCCGTGTGATTTATGTTCTAACAATATGCCTGGAGCATTAGGAGAGCACTCCCAGCGTTTCTCACCATCTGCCAATTAAATGCAGCTTTGCCTCCGCATTCCCAAAAATTAGCATAAATCGCCGACGCGTTTCAGGGCTCACGGCCCCTTCCTCATGGACTGCTAAATGACACACTATACGCTCGCCATCTTTTCTTCGTGCTTTTTATTGAAGTTTTAGCCCTCAGTGGGCGTTGCTGGATGCACATCTTAGTAGATGCATCCTGGGACATGTATTTCCTGATTGCGGGCTTCATTGTTTCCCTCTAGTAGGTTTGCTGTGCCATCACTGTTAAGCTTATTAAAAGTCCTTTGTAGGTTTCAGGGATATGACTGGCAAGTTTTGTAAGCATTAGAAGCACTGCGCCGTCCAATTAAAGGTTCAAATCCAGCCCCTCTGATTAAGGTGGTGCTCTTCCCCACGACTGGGCTGCCGTGTGATTTATGTTCTAACAATATGCCCGGAGCATTAGGAGAGCACTCCCAGCGTTTCTCACCATCTGCCAATTAAATGCAGCTTTGCCTCCGCATTCCCAAAAATTAGCATAAATCGCCGACGAGTTTCAGGGCTCACGGCCCCTTCCTCATGGACTGCTAAATGACACACTATACGCTAGCCATCTTTTCTTCCTGCTTTTTATTGAAGTTTTAGCCCTCATTGGGCGTTGCTGGATGCACATCTTAGTAGATGCATCCTAGGACATGTATTTCCTGATTGCGGGCTTCATTGTTTCCCTCTAGTAGGTTTGCTGTGCCATCACTGTTAAGCTTATTAAAAGTCCTTTGTAGGTTTCAGGGATATGACTGGCAAGTTTTGTAAGCATTAGAAGCGCTGCGCCATCGACTTGAAGGTTCAAATCCAGCCCCTCTGATTCAGGTGGTGCTCTTCCACACGGCTAGTCTGCCATGTGATTTATGTTCTAACAATATGCTCGGGGCATTGGGAGAGCACTCCCAGTTTTTTTCACCATCTGGCAATTAAATGCAGCTTCGCCTCCGCATTCCCAAATATTAGCATAAATCGCTGACGCGTTTCAGGGCTCACGGCCCCTTCCTCATGAGCTGCTAAATGACACCCTATACGCTCGCCATCTTTTCTTCGTGCTTTTTATTGAAGTTTCAGCCCTCAGTGGGCGTTGCTGGATGCACATCTTAGTATATGCCTCCTGGGACATGTATTTCCTGATTACGGGCTTCATTGTTTCCCTCTAGTAGGTTTGCTGTGCCATCACTGTTAAGCTTATTAAAAGTCCTTTGTAGGTTTCAGGGATATGACTGGCAAGTTTTGTAAGCATTAGAAGCGCTGCGCCGTCGTCTTGAAGGTTCAAATCCAGCCCCTCTGATTAAGGTGGTGCTCTTCCCCACGGCTGGGCTGCCGTGTGATTTATGTTCTAACAATATGCCCGGAGCATTGGGAGAGCACTCCCAGCGTTTCTCACCATCTGGCAATTAAATGCAGCTTCGCCTCCGCATTCCCAAAAATTAGCATAAATCGCCGACGCGTTTCAGGGCTCACGGCCCCTTCCTCATGAGCTGCTAAATGACACACTATACGCTCGCCATCTTTTCTTCGTGCTTTTTATTGAAGTTTCAGCCCTCAGTGGGCGTTGCTGGATGCACATCTTAGTAGATGCATCCTGGGACATGTATTTCCAGATTGCGGGCTTCATTGTTTCCCTCTAGTAGGCTTGCTGTGCCATCACTGTTAAGCTTATTAAAAGTCCTTTGTAGGTTTCACGGATATGACTGACAAGTTTTGTAAGCATTAGAAGCGCTGCGCCGTCGACTTGAAGGTTCAGATCCAGCCCCTCTGATTAAGGTGGTGCTATTCCCCACGGCTGGGCTGCCGTGTGATTTATGTACTAACAATATGCCCGGAGCATTGGGAGAGCACTCCCAGCGTTTCTCACCATCTGGCAATTAAATGCAGCTTCGCCTCCGCATTCCGAAAAATTAGCATAAATCGCCAACGCTTTTCAGGGCTCACTGCCTGTTGGACCTGGCCCTTTTTGGCAGGTTCACCCCTAAACTTTTTGCCTTTTTTGTGACCTGGTGTTGGTGGTTTTAGGCCTCTGGGCACTTTAGCACTGTGGACCAGTGTAAAGTGCATGCGCTCTCTGTGTTACATTTGTAAAGTTGGCCTGCCCTCCCATAGGAATGCATTGGTGATTCCCTGATCAGTGTGTGTCAGTGGTAATTCCTGTTATGAGAGGAGCAGTATGGTCAAGTCTGGTATGTATGAAATTGTGTGAATAGATGTTGCGCAATGGTGTGCGCAGATTTATTGTGGTTATTTTAAAAATGCCACTTTTAGAAGTTGGCATTTCTGTGTGCTATGTGTCTACCTGCCTTATGTGAATTGCATGTCTGGCTTGTGAGTGACAGGGGCTGGGAGGTGGGTGTGGCTCCAGGAGTGGCAGGGTGAGTCAGCGCTGGGCTGAATAGGACCTCTGGGCTGGGGGTAGTGGGAGGAGTAATCCCCTGACTCTGAATAGGATGGTGCCTGCCCTAGTGAATGCTGGCTCCGCCCCCTGTGGTATGTCTGATCACCTAGCCCCCACCTGACAAAGGGGAAGAGGAGCTTGCATAACAAAGTGCTCCAAATCCCCCCTGAATGCTGGCTCCGCCCCCTGTGGTATGTCTGATCACCTAGCCCCCACCTGACGAAGGGGAAGAGGAGCTTGCATAACAAAGTGCTCCAAATCCCCCTGAAACAGTTGCATCTGGTTCCCCATGCCCTGCTCTACAGACAAAGGAAATCTGGGTATAAATATAGGGGCTGTGACCCCATGATGTTGTTCAGTTCTGGTGTGCTGTTCCTACTGGGGCGTGCTGCTGCTGGGGCCCAGGAGGGGCTGCCATGAGGGCTTGCCTCCCTGGGCCCTGCATTGCCCCCCTGGACCTGGAAGACCTTTTGCTTGGACCCCTTTTACTTCCCTTGCTCTCCCAGGACTTTGTGCTACCTCCTGCACCCTGTGAGCACTTTGCTTTTACTTTTAGGAGCACCTGGCTCTTTGCTGCTGAGAGAGCGCGCTTTTAGTTTTATTGGCCTTTGAATGGAGGAGAGAGCGTGGGCTTAGCAGCTCGGCGCTGCAGCCCCTTTCGAGAGGGAATCCCGACGCGAGGGATTCCCCCATGATGAAGGAAACGGCGGGTGCCCACCCCTCTTATGGCTGTCTTGATTGCGGGTGCCCACACTGCTAGTGGTTGCTTTTCATGATGGCGGGTGCCCAACCCGCATCTTGCCTGCCGAGCGGGTGTCACCCCACAAGTGCCTTTACCTAAAACGGGAGCCTACCCCGTATTGCCCGCAAATAAGTCACCGCTGTGGCCCCGAGCCGCGAACCGAAAGCAGGCACGTTTGCCTGACTGGGTGGGGCCTCGCGGACGGAAGCAGGCCCACGTCGAACCCCCGGTCCGGAGAGAGGGGACCGGGCGAAGCAAGGGGAAAGTCCTGAGCCCTAGGAGAGGGCCCAGGTGAAGGCGGGAAAAGGTCGGTGGCCCGGTGGGGCTCACGTGAGCTGAGGAGTCCCGCGATGCGAAGGGAGAGTCCCGCATGCAGGAAGGAGCCTCGTGGGCTGCACATCCAAGTCCCGGGTCCCGGGAGGGGCCCGGGTGAAGTGAGGTGAGGAGCAGAGTGCCAGTCCCAGCCGAGAGCGAAGACCGGAGGAGTCCTGCCCCCAGAGCCGGTGAGTGCGGCTCTGTGGTGGTTCTCTGCGTGTGCCTGTGCAAGGCACAGTCCTATCTCTACAAAGTCTGAGTGGCCCCGTCTGTGCAGCGGGCCGCTCCAACAAGGGGGCACATGGCTAGCAAGGGCCCAGAGGGGCCCGTGCCCCCAGCAAACCGAGGGCACAGAGGTGCCGGGGCCCCTTACATGATTCCCAACTACGCCGCACCAGCGTGGGTAGCTGCAACGATGGGGGCATGTTTTTAGAGCCACGTGGGGGTCCAGAGGGAACAGAGGTGCCGGGCCCCCTTTATTAAAAGTATCACAGCTGCACTGCACCAGCACGGGCAGCTGCAGCGAGTTACGCAGTTTTATCTTAGAGAATCCCTGAGTGGGACAGGAGGCACAGTGGTGCCAGGGCCTTCACTTGATTCACAGCTGTGCAGCACTTAGTGCCAGCTGCTACGTTTAGGCCACAGTTCTTTGGGGGCATTTCTGTGAGAGATAGGAGTGAAATGCACTCCTCTGCCCCAGTACTTTCACAGCTGCACGGCAATTAGCATCAGCTGCAACGTTTAGGTTTGCGCAATGGCGCACATGGATTCCGCTGCATTGGCAGCAGCCCTGACATTTTGGGACCTAGAGCATTTGAGCCCCTTTTTGAGAAGGCCAGTTGGCCAGGGGGACTGTTAGGTTAATAGGGCACCAGGCCCTAATGTGATTTATGTCTCTACGATGGTTTTTATTAGGAGGGTATGTGCTAGTGTGATTTATGTGGTGCTAGGAAATGTGATTTATCTGCTATAATTTACGCACCTTGTTTTATGCCTCTAAATGTGGTTTTATGATTATGAGGTTTTGCATACTGTGTTTATGTTTGAGTTATTCTCTACTGTGGTTTAGGTATGAGGTTATTTGCCTACTGTGGTTTATGCTAGTGAGATTATTCCCTAATGTGAGTTATGCTGAGGAGGTTATTGTCTAATGCGTTTAGACTTATTAGATGATTGCATAATATGTTTAGGCTTATGAGGTTGGCGCAGAATGTGTTTCCCGCCCAAATGTAATACTGTGCATAATATGGTTTATGTTACAGGAGGATGCTGAGTACAGTGTTTGCCAGTAATTACTGGGTGTGTTCTATGTTTATTATATGTCTACTTTTACTACCTTTACTAAGTGATGGTTCTGACAGTGGTCCAAGTGGCCCTGTCATGTGTATATAATCCCCTGTAAATATTGCCCAGTGTCAGGTGGCACAGTGTATATAGTGTGATTACTATTCTAATGTGCTTTATGATAATACAAAGGCTATTTTTTGATATAACCTTGTGTGGAGTTCCTTTTGTGGTGTGCCTAGTATGTTGTTGCTGTGTGTGTGTTGCGCAAACGCTTTACACATTGCCTCCGGGATAAGCCTGACTGCCCGTGCCAAGCTACCAAGGGGGAGAGCAGGGGTTATCTTCGGCGTGCAACTCCCTTGCCCTGACTAGAGTGGTGGTCTCTGCCTGGCTTTGGCGCAAGCCTTAGCCAACCAGAAATACCATTTCTAACACTGCCCCTTCCTTATGTGCTGCTAAATGACACACTATACGCTCGCCATCTTTTCTTAGTGCTTTTTATTGAAGTTTCAGCCCTCAGTGGGCGTTGCTGGATGCACATCTTAGTAGATGCATCCTGGGGCATGTATTTCCTGATTGCGGGCTTCATTGTTTCCCTCTAGTAGGTTTGCTGTGCCATCACTGTTAAGCTTATTAAAAGTCCTTTGTAGGTTTCAGGGATATGACTGGCAAGTTTTGTAAGCATTAGAAGCACTGCGCCGTCCAATTAAAGGTTCAAATCCAGCCCCTCTGATTAAGGTGGTGCTCTTCCCCACTGCTGGGCTGCCGTGTGATTTATGTTCTAACAATATGCCCGGAGCATTAGGAGAGCACTCCCAGCGTTTCTCACCATCTGCCAATTAAATGCAGCTTTGCCTCCGCATTCCCAAAAATTAGCATAAATCGCCGACGCGTTTCAGGGCTCACGGCCCCTTCCTCATGGACTGCTAAATGACACACTATACGCTCGCCATCTTTTCTTCGTGCTTTTTATTGAAGTTTTAGCCCTCAGTGGGCGTTGCTGGATGCACATCTTAGTAGATGCATCCTGGGACATGTATTTCCTGATTGCGGGCTTCATTGTTTCCCTCTAGTAGGTTTGCTGTGCCATCACTGTTAAGCTTATTAAAAGTCCTTTGTAGGTTTCAGGGATATGACTGGCAAGTTTTGTAAGCATTAGAAGCACTGCGCCGTCCAATTAAAGGTTCAAATCCAGCCCCTCTGATTAAGGTGGTGCTCTTCCCCACGACTGGGCTGCCGTGTGATTTATGTTCTAACAATATGCCCGGAGCATTAGGAGAGCACTCCCAGCGTTTCTCACCATCTGCCAATTAAATGCAGCTTTGCCTCCGCATTCCCAAAAATTAGCATAAATCGCCGACGAGTTTCAGGGCTCACGGCCCCTTCCTCATGGACTGCTAAATGACACACTATACGCTAGCCATCTTTTCTTCCTGCTTTTTATTGAAGTTTTAGCCCTCATTGGGCGTTGCTGGATGCACATCTTAGTAGATGCATCCTAGGACATGTATTTCCTGATTGCGGGCTTCATTGTTTCCCTCTAGTAGGTTTGCTGTGCCATCACTGTTAAGCTTATTAAAAGTCCTTTGTAGGTTTCAGGGACATGACTGGCAAGTTTTGTAAGCATTAGAAGCGCTGCACCGTCGACTTGAAGGTTCAAATCCAGCCCCTCTGATTAAGGTGGTGCTCTTCCCCATGGCTGGGCTGCCGTGTAATTTATGTTCTAACAATATGCCCGGAGCATTGGGACAGAACTCCCAGCGTTTCTCACCATCTGGCAATTAAATGCAGCTTCGCCTCCGCATTCCCAAAAATTATCATAAATCACCGACGCGTCTCAGGGCTCACGGCCCCTTCCTCATGTGCTGCTAAATGACACACTATACGCTCGCCATCTTTTCTTCATGCTTTTTATTGAAGTTTCAGCCCTCAGTGGGCGTTGCTGGATGCACATCTTAGTAGATGCATCCTGGGACATGTATTTCCTGATTGCGGGCTTCATTGTTTCCCTCTAGTAGGTTTGCTGTGCCATCACTGTTAAGCTTATTAAAAGTCCTTTGTAGGTTTCAGGGTTATGACTGGCAAGTTTTGTAAGCATTAGAAGCGCTGCGCCGTCGACTTGAAGGTTCAAATCCAGCCCCTCTGATTAAGGTGGTGCTCTTCCCCACAGCTGGGCTGCAGTGTGATATATGTTCTAACAATATGCCCGGAGCATTGGGAGAGCACTCCCAGTGTTTCTCACCATCTGGCAATTAAATGCAGCTTCGCCTCCGCATTCCCAAAAATTAGCATAAATCGCCGACGCGTTTCAGGGCTCCCGGCCCCTTCCTCATGGGCTGCTAAATGACACACTATACGCTCGACATCTTTTCTTCGTGCTTTTTTTTTGAAGTTTCAGCCCTCAGTGGGCGTTGCTGGATGCTCATCTTAGTAGATGCATCCTGGGACATGTAATTCCTGATTGCGGGCTTCATGGTTTCCCTCTAGTAAGTTTGCTGGGCCATCACTGTTAAGCTTATTAAAAGTCCTTTGTAGGTTTCAGGGATATGACTGGCAAGTTTTGTAAGCATTAAAAGCGCTGCGCCATCGACTTGAAGGTTCAAATCCAGCCCCTCTGATTAAGGTGGTGCTCTTCCCCACGGCTGGGCTGCCGTGTGATTTATGTTCTAACAATATGCCCGGAGCATTGGGAGAGCACTCCCAGCGTTTCTCACCATCTGGCAATTAAATGCAGCTTTGCCTCCGCATTCCCAAAAATTAGCATAAATCGCCGACGCGTTTCAGGGCTCACGGCCCCTTCCTCATGGGATGCTAAATGACACACTATACGGTCGCCATCTTTTCTTTGTGCTTTTTATTGAAGTTTCAGCCCTCAGTGGGCGTTGCTGGATGCACATCTTAGTAGATGCATCCTGGGACATGTATTTCCTGTTTGCGGGCTTCATTGTTTCCCTCTAGTAGGTTTGCTGTGCCATCACTGTTAAGCCTATTAAAAGTCCTTTGTAGGTTGCAGGGATATGACTGGCAAGTTTTGTAAGCATTAGAAGCGCCGCGCCGTCGACTTGAAGTTTCAAATCCAGCCCCTCTGATTAAGGTGGTGATCTTCCCCACGGCTGGGCTGCCGTGTGATTTATGTTCTAACAATATGCCCGGAGAATTGGGAGAGCACTCCCAGCGTTTCTCACCATCTGGCAATTAAATGCAGCTTCGCCTCCGCATTCCCAAAAATTAGCATAAATCGCCGACGCGTTTCAGGGCTCGCGGCCCCTTCCTCATGGGCTGCTAAATGACACACTATACGCTCGACATCTTTTCTTCGTGCTTTTTTTTTTAAGTTTGAGCCCTCAGTGGGCGTTGCTGGATGCTCATCTTAGTAGATGCATCCTGGGACATGTAATTCCTGATTGCGGGCTTCATGGTTTCCCTCTAGTAAGTTTGCTGTGCCATCACTGTTAAGCTTATTAAAAGTCCTTTGTAGGTTTCAGGGATATGACTGGCAAGTTTTGTAAGCATTAAAAGCGCTGCGCCGTCGACTTGAAGGTTCAAATCCAGCCCCTCTGATTAAGGTGGTGCTCTTCCCCACGGCTGGGCTGCCGTGTGATTTATGTTCTAACAATATGCCCGGAGCATTGGGAGAGCACTCCCAGCGTTTCTCACCATCTGGCAATTAAATGCAGCTTTGCCTCCGCATTCCCAAAAATTAGCATAAATCGCCGACGCGTTTCAGGGCTCGCGGCCCCTTCCTCATGGGATGCTAAATGACACACTATACGGTCGCCATCTTTTCTTTGTGCTTTTTATTGAAGTTTCAGCCCTCAGTGGGCGTTGCTGGATGCACATCTTAGTAGATGCATCCTGGGACATGTATTTCCTGACTGCAGGCTTCATTGTTTCCCTCTAGTATGTTTGCTGTGCCATCACTGTTAAGCCTATTAAAAGTCCTTTGTAGGTTGCAGGGATATGACTGGCAAGTTTTGTAAGCATTAGAAGCGCCGCGCCGTCGACTTGAAGGTTCAAATCCAGCCCCTCTGATTAAGGTGGTGATCTTCCCCACGGCTGGGCTGCCGTGTGATTTATGTTCTAACAATATGCCCGGAGCATTGGGAGAGCACTCCCAGCGTTTCTCACCATCTGGCAATTAAATGCAGCTTCGCCTCCGCATTCCCAAAATTTAGCATAAATCACCGACGCGTTTCAGGGCTCGCGGCCCCTTCCTCATGGGCTGCTAAATGACACACTATACGCTCGACATCTTTTCTTCGTGCTTTTTTTTAAAGTTTCAGCCCTCAGTGGGCGTTGCTGGATGCTCATCTTAGTAGATGCATCCTGGGACATGTAATTCCTGATTGCGGGCTTCATGGTTTCCCTCTAGTAAGTTTGCTGTGCCATCACTGTTAAGCTTATTAAAAGTCCTTTGTAGGTTTCAGGGATATGACTGGCAAGTTTTGTAAGCATTAAAAGCGCTGCGCCGTCGACTTGAAGGTTCAAATCCAGCCCCTCTGATTCAGGTGGTGATCTTCCCCACGGCTGGGCTGCCGTGTGATTTATGTTCTAACAATATGCCCGGAGCATTGGGAGAGCACTCCCAGCGTTTCTCACCATCTGGCAATTAAATGCAGCTTCGCCTCCGCATTCCCAAAAATTAGCATAAATCGCCGACGCGTTTCAGGGCTCACTGCCCCTTCTTCATGGGATGCTAAATGACACACTATATGGTCGCCATCTTTTCTTTGTGCTTTTTATTGAAGTTTCAGCCCTCAGTGGGCGTTGCTGAATGCTCATCTTAGTAGATGCATCCTGGGGCATGTATTTCCTGATTGCGGGGTTCATTGTTTCCCTCTAGTAGGTTTGCTGTGCCATCACTGTTAAGCTTATTAAAAGTCCTTTGTAGGTTTCAGGGATATGACTGGCAAGTTTTGTAAGCATTAGAAGCGCTGCGCCGTCGACTTGAAGGTTCAAATCCAGCCCCTCTGATTAAGGTGGTGATCTTCCCCATGGCTGGGCTGCCGTGTGATTTATGTTCTAACAATATGCCCAGAGCATTGGGAGAGCACTCCCAGCGTTTCTCACCATCTGGCAATTAAATGCAGCTTCGCCTCCGCATTCCCAAATATTAGCATAAATCGCCGACGCGTTTCAGGGCTCACGGCCCCTTCCTCATGAGCTGCTAAATGACACACTATACGCTCGCCATCTTTTCTTCGTGCTTTTTATTGAAGTTTCAGACCTCAGTGGGCGTTGCTGGATGCACATCTTAGTAGATGCATCCTGGGACATGTATTTCCTGATTGCGGGCTTCATTGTTTCACTCTAGTAGGTTTGCTGGGCCATCACTGTTAAGCTTATTAAAAGTCCTTTGTAGGTTTCAGGGATATGACTGGCAAATTTTGTAAGCATTAGAAGCGCTGCGCCGTCGACTTGAAGGTTCAAATCCAGCCCTACTGATTAAGGTGGTGCTCTTCCCCAGGGCTGGGCTGCCGTGTGATTTATGTTCTAACAATATGCCCCTATCATTGGGAGAGCACTCCCAGCGTTTCTCACCATCTGGCAATTAAATGCAGCTTCGCCTCCGCATTCCCAAAAATTAGCATAAATCGCCGACGCGTTTCAGGGCTCACGGCCCCTTCCTCATGGGCTGCTAAATGACACACTATACGCTCACCATCTTTTCTTCGTGCTTTTTATTGAAGTTTCAGCCCTCAGTGGGCGTTGCTGGATGCACATCTTAGTAGATGCATCCTGGGACATGTATATCCTGATTGCGGGCTTCATTGTTTGCCTCTAGTAGGTTTGCTGTGCCATCACTGTTAAGCTTATTAAAAGTCCTTTCTGGTTTCAGGGAAATGACTGGCAAGTTTTGTAAGCATTAGAAGCGCTGCGCCGTCGACTTGAAGGTTCAAATCCAGCACCTCTGATTAAGGTGGTGCTCTTCCCCACGGCTGGGCTGCCGTGTGATTTATGTTCTAACAATATGCCCGGAGCATTGGGAGAGCACTCCCAGCGTTTCTCACCATCTGGCAATTAAATGCAGCTTCGCCTCCGCATTCCCAAAAATTAGCATAAATCGCCGACGCATTTCAGGGCTCACGGCCCCTTCATCATGGGCTGCTAAATGACACACTATACGCTCTCCATCTTTTCTTCATGCTTTTTATTGAAGTTTCAGCCCTCAGTGGGCGTTGCTGGATACACATCTTAGTAGATGCATCCTGGGACATATATTTCCTGATTGTGGGCCTCATTGTTTCCATCTAGTAGGTTTGCTGTGCCATCACTGTTAAGCTTATTAAAAGTCCTTTGTAGGCTTCAGGGATATGACTGGCAAGTTTTGTAAGCATTAGAAGCGCTGCGCCGTCGTCTTGAAGGTTCAAATCCAGCCCCTCTGATTAAGGTGGTGCTCTTCCCCACGGCTGGGCTGCCGTGTGATTTATGTTCTAACAATATGCCCGGAGCATTGGGAGAGCACTCCCAGCGTTTCTCACCATCTGGCAATTAAATGCAGCTTCGCCTCCGCATTCCCAAAAATTAGCATAAATCGCTGACGCGTTTCAGGGCTCACGGCCCCTTCCTCATGAGCTGCTAAATGAAACACTATACGCTCGCCATCTTTTCTTCGTGCTTTTTATTGAAGTTTCAGCCCTCAGTGGGCGTTGCTGGAGGCACATCTTAGTAGATGCATCCTGGGACATGTATTTCCAGATTGCGGGCTTCATTGTTTCCCTCTAGTAGGCTTGCTGTGCCATCACTGTTAAGGTTATTAAAAGTCCTTTGTAGGTTTCAGGGATATGACTGGCAAGTTTTGTAAGCATTAGAAGCGCTGCGCCGTCGACTTGAAGGTTCAGATCCAGCCCCTCTGATTAAGGTGGTGCTCTTCCCCACGGCTGGGCTGCCGTGTGATTTATGTACTAACAATATGCCCGGAGCATTGGGAGAGCACTCCCAGCGTTTCTCACCATCTGGCAATTAAATGCAGCTTTGCCTCCGCATTCCCAAAAATTAGCATAAATCGCCAACGCGTTTCAGGGCTCACTGCCTGTTGGACCTGGCCCTTTTTGGCAGGTTCACCCCTAAACATTTTGCCTTTTTTGTGACCTGGTGTTGGTGGTTTTAGGCCTCTGGGCACTTTAGCACTGTGGACCATTGTAAAGTGCATGCGCTCTCTGTGTTACATTTGTAAAGTTGGCCTGCCCTCCCATAGGAATGCATTGGGGATTCCCTGATCAGTGTGTGTCAGTGGTAATTCCTGTTATGACAGGAGCAGTATGGTCAAGTCTGGTATGTATGAAATTGTGTGAATAGATGTTGCGCAATGGTGTGCGCAGATTTATTGTGGTTATTTTAAAAATGCCACTTTTAGAAGTTGGCATTTCTGTGTGCTATGTGTCTACCTGCCTGATGTGAATTGCATGTCTGGCTTGTGAGTGACAGGGGCTGGGAGGTGGGTGTGGCTCCAGGAGGGGCAGGGTGAGTCAGCGCTGGGCTGAATAGGACCTCTGGGCTGGGGGTAGTGGGAGGAGTAATCCCCTGACTCTGAATAGGATGGTGCCTGCCCTAGTGAATGCTGGCTCCACCCCCTGTGGTATGTCTGATCACCTAGCCCCCACCTGACAAAGGGGAAGAGGAGCTTGCAAAACAAAGTGCTCCAAATCCCCCCTGAAACAGTTGCATCTGGTTCCCCCATGCCCTGCTCTACAGACAAAGGAAATCTGGGTATAAATATAGGGGCTGTGACCCCATGATGTTGTTCAGTTCTGGTGTGTTGTTCCTGCTGGGGCGTGCTGCTGCTGGGGCCCAGGAGGGGCTGCCATGAGGGTTTGCCTCCCTGGCCCTGGAAGACCTTTTGCTTGGACCCCTTTTACTTCCCTTGCTCTCCCAGGACTTTGTGCTACCTCCTGCACCCTGTGAGCGGTTTGCTTTTACTTTTAGGAGCACCTGGCTCTTTGCTGCTGAGAGAGCGCGCTTTTAGTTTTATTGGCCTCTGAATGGAGGAGAGAGCGTGGGCTTAGCAGCGCGGCGCTGCAGCCCCCTTTTGAGAGGGAATCCCGGCGTGAGGGATTCCCCCATGATGAAGGAAACGGCGGGTGCCCACCCCGCTTATGGCTGTCTTGGTTGTGGGTGCCCACCCCGCTAGTGGTTGCTTTTCATGATGGCGGGTGCCCACCCCGCATCTTGCCTGCCGAGCGGGTGCCACCCCGCAAGTGCCTTTACCTAAAACGAGAGCCTACCCCGTATTGCCCGCAAAGAAGTCACCGCCGCGGCCCCGAGCCGCGAACCGAAAGCAGGCGCGTCCGCCTGACTGGGCGGGGCCTCGCGGACGGAAGCAGGCCCACGTCGAAGCCCCGGTCCGGAGAGAGGGGACCGGGCGAAGCAAGGGGTAAGTCCTGAGCCCTAGGAGAGGGCCCAGGTGAAGGCGGGAAAAGGTCAGTGGCCCGGCGGGGCTCCCGTGAGCTGAGGGAGCCCCGCGTTGCCAAGGGAGAGTCCCGCGTGCAGGAAGGAGCCTCGCGGGCTCCACATCCAAGTCCTGTGAGGGGGCCTGGGTGAAGTGAGATGAGGAGCAGAGTGCCAGTCCCAGCCGGGAGCGAAGACCGGAGGAGTTCTGCCCCCAGAGCCGCTGAGTGTGACTCCGTGGTGGTTCTCTGCGTGTGCCTGTGCGACGCACAGTCCTATCTCTACAAAGTCTGAGCGGCCCCGTCTGGCAGCGGGCCGTTCCAACGAGGGGTGCACATGGTTAGCGAGGGCCCAGAGGGGCCCGTGCCCTCCCCAGCATACCAAGGGCACAGAGGTGCCGGGGCCCCATTTACATGATTCCCAGCTACGCCGCACCAGCGTGGGTAGCTGCAACGATGGGGGCATGTTTTTAGAGCCACGTGGGGGTCCAGAGGGCACAGAGGTGCCGGGCCCCATTTATTAAAAGTATCACAGCTGCGCCGCACCAGCGCGGGCAGCTGCAGCGAGTTGTGCAGTTTTATCTTAGAGAGTCCCTGAGTGGGACAGGAGGCACAGTGGTGCCAGGGCCTTCACTTGATTCACAGCTGCACAGCACTTAGTGCTAGCTGCTACGTTTAGGCCACAGTTCTTTGGGGGCATTTCTGTGAGAGATAGGAGTGAAATGCACTCCTCTGCCCCAGTACTTTCACAGCTGCACGGTAATTAGCGTCAGCTGCAACGTTTAGGTTTGCGCAATGGCGCACATGGATTCTGCTGCATTGGCAGCAGCCCTGACATTTTGGGACCTAGGGCATTTGAGCCCCCTTTTGAGAAGGCCAGTTGGCCAGGGGGACTGTTAGGTTAATAGGGCACCAAGCCCTAATGTGATTTATGTCTCTACGATGGTTTTTATTAGGAGGGTATGTGCAAGTGTGATTTATGTGGTGCTAGGAAATGTGATTTATCTGCTATAATTTACGCACCTTGTTTTATACCTCTAAATGTGGTTTTATGATTATGAGGTTTTGCATACTGTGTTTATGGTTGAGTTATTCTCTACTGTGGTTTAGGTATGAGGTTATTTGCCTACTGTGGTTTATGCTAGTGAGATTATTCCCTAATGTGAGTTATGCTGAGGAGGTTATTGTCTAATGCGTTTAGACTTATGAGATGATTGCATAATATGTTTAGGCTTATGAGGTTGGCGCAGAATGTGTTTCCCGCCCAAATGTGATACTGTGCATAATATGGTTTATGTTACAGGAGGATGCTGAGTACAGTGTTTGCCAGTAATTACTGGGTGTGTTCTATGTTTATTATATGTCTACTTTTACTACCTTTACTAAGTGATGGTTCTGACAGTGGTCCAAGTGGCCCTGTCATGTGTATATAATCCCCTGTAAATATTGCCCAGTGCCAGGTGGCACAGTGTATATAGTGTGGTTACTATTCTAATGTGCTTTATGATAATTCAAAGGCTATTTTTGATATAACCTTGTGTGGAGTTCCTTTTGTGGTGTGCCTAGTATGTTGTTGATATGTGTGTGTTGCGCAAACGCTTTACACATTGCCTCCGGGATAAGCCTGACTGCTCGTGCCAAGCTACCAAGGGGGTGAGCAGGGGTTATCTTCGGTGTGTAACTACCTTGCCCTGACTAGAGTGGTGGTCTCTGCCTGGCTTTGGCGCAAGCCTTAGCCAACCAGAAATCCCATTTCTAACATTGGTTGTCAGTGGTGAGGATAGGACTTGCGTTTGCTCAGTACCGCAGCGACAACTGGTTACACTACAAGTTCTGCATTTTAGATAGTCACATGGATGGGGATTATTGTTTCTGAGTTTGTTTTAAGTATCATTTAATTGAAATGTGTTTTAGTGTTGCACTATGAGTTGGGGGCCCTGCGAAGGACAGAAACCAGAGAATCTGGAGGAGTTTTGTACTGCCCTTGTGCAGACTTCTATTTCTTGGGTTGGCCTGAAAGCTGAAGGAGTTGACTGCCTTTGTGCCATCGTGCTATTTCTTGGGTTGGCCTGAAGCTAAAGGAGTTGTACTGCCCCTGTGCTGTCTGCTATTTCTAGGGTTGGCCTACAGTGCTAACTTAATTGGCATGGAGTAACTAGCTCGGGAGGATAGATTATCCCCTAAGTGCAGTTTTAGTTTTCTGGTATCCCCAGTAAGGGTGGGATGCAGTGGTGGCAGCAATATGTAGTCCAGTGCAAGAAGTCCCATTCCCAGTTCCCAGAGTATGGTATTTGGTTCCCGGTTAAGAGGGAGACAGGTAGTGTTTCAGGGGCAGTATGATGCTGTCTCACCAGTCTTGTGGGGGGAGTGTGGATGAATGTTGTGGTGCACTGGACGTTTGGGTGATTGGTTAGCACGGTAAATGGTGTTAAAGGGCTCTTCAATCTGTTTTGTCAGAGAGAATCTGCCCCGTAATTGTTTTCCGGAGTCGCGCCAACATCCGTTGGAGTGTGTGTAAGTTCTTTGATTCAAGGGAGCTTGCATTGGGGAGGGATACTAGAAGAATGGTGCAGGTATCTTCCAACCCAGGGTGGTGGAAGTGGTTCAGAGTAGCCCAGCTAGGTACCCTTATAGAGAGGAGGTTGTAGGGACTCACATCCTGTCTCGCAGGAGAAGGAGTGAGATTGGGCTGTGTCCTGAAGTGCCCGCACCTCAGTCTCCAGTACTGGATGGTTCTTAGAGGGAACACCAGGTAGGGATCCTAGTCTGTCCTGTTGGACCGTTCTTCGAGGGGGATCTCCCCGTGTTAGGTGAGCTGGGAGTGTCTGTAATCAGGCCTTCATCAGTTCTGGTGTCTGGCAGTGTCACTCCTAAGTGGAGGGTGCAGAAGTCCAGATTGAGGGGTGAGAGGGGGAAAGAGTCCCCAGTGGAAGAACCATTGGGTCAGGGGCCAGCCAGAAGGGCTGAACCACCAATGAGTGACCATGGTGCTGCCACTTCTGTCCTGGGGCATCTTTGCGCACTGTCAGTGGGACAGGAGGTCGTGAGCTCTGCACCAGGCAGACTGTCACACGACACATTAGTTATGTGTCACACTCGGGAGGGTATATGTACTCCCATGAAGTCCTGGTTCGCCGGGCATCTGACCAAAGGGTACAATCCCTGGGTTGGGGAGCCAGGTTCAGGTGTTTTCCTGTACTGGACGGAAGGGCAACTGTAATCAGTGTCCTGACTGGTTTTGCCTTCTAGGGGTACCACTCCAGTTGGGAGGGTATAGGGCTCTGGAAGGGGGTGTAGAGGCAGGGAGTCCTCGCCTCTGACCCCAGTGCAGCCGGTGAATTTGGATCCCAGGTGGTAGAACAGTCGATGGAGAGAGGTCCTGAACTGGTGGTAGAGTTGTGTTCTGGTGGGTGCTTCTCCTGGGAGAGTGCGGAACCCCAGAAGTAGAGGTAGGGTGTGGAGACGCTTCGCCCGTGACCTCTGGTCAGCCTGAGGGTGCGGACCCTAGGTTGGAGGATCAGTGGTAGTTTGGAACTACACTGAGAGGAAGAGTGGAGAATGGCTATTATGTGCCAGGGGTTACTGCCCCCCACTCTGTGGATTGGCAAGGACCAGTGGCATCTGGGTGGCCTAGGGCCTGGTCCTCACCATGGACAACTAGGGAGTACCAGTGGGGTAGCCTAGTTGGGCCTGAGAGTTTTTTTCCAGAAGGAACCACGTGGGTTCAGAGTGGCGTAGAACCGGAGGGTGTCCCTGCAGTGCGGGCCCGTGTCCGTGTTCTATCGCCCGAAGCAGGAAGCCCATCAAGGTAGTGATTGGTCTACCCTGCGTTTTGGCTGGAAGGGGGTTGTGTTGGACCTGGCCCTTTTTGGCAGGTTCACCCCTAAACTTTTTGCCTTTTTTGTGACCTGGTGTTGGTGGTTTTAGGCCTCTCGGCATTTTAGCACTGTGACCAGTGTAAAGTGCGTGCGCTCTCTGTGTTACATTTGTAAAGTTGGCCTGCCCTCCCATAGAAATGCATTGGGGATTCCCTGATCAGTGTGTGTCAGTGGTAATTCCTGTTATGAGAGGAGCAGTGTGGTCAAGTCTGGTATGTATGAAATTGTGTGAATAGATGCTGAGCAATGGTGTGCGCAGATTTATTGTGGTTATTTTAAAAATGCCACTTTTAGAAGTTGGCATTTCTGTGAGCTATGTATCTGCCTGCCTGATGTGAATTGCATGTCTGGCTTGTGAGTGACAGGGGCTGGGAGGTGGGTGTGGCTCCAGGAGGGGCAGGGTGAGTCAGCGCTGGGCAGAAAAGGACCTCTGGCCTGGGGGTAGTGGGAGGAGTAATCCTCTGACTCTGAATAGGATGGTGCCTGCCCTAGTGAATGCTGGCTCCGCCCCCTGTGGTGTGTCTGATCACCTAGCCCCCACCTGACAAAGGGGAAGAGGAGCTTGCAAAACAAAGTGCTCCAAATCCCCACTGAACCAGTTGCATCTGGTTCCCCCATGCCCTGCTCTACAGACAAAGGAAATCTGGGTATAAATATAGGGGCTGTGACCCCATAATGTTGTTCAGTTCTGGTGTCCTGTTCCTGCTGGGGCGTGCTGCTGCTGGGGCCCAGGAGGGGCTGCCATGAGGGCTTGCCTGCCTGGGCCCTGCATTGCCCCCCTGGACCTGGAAGACCTTTTGCTTGGACCCCTTTTACTTCCCTTGCTCTCCCAGGACTTTGTGCTACCTCCTGCGCCCTGTGAGCACTTTGCTTTTACTTTTAGGAGCACCTGGCTCTTTGCTGCTGAGAGAGCGTGCTTTTAGTTTTATTGGCCTCTAAATGGAGGAGAGAGCGTGGGCTTAGCAGCGTGGCGCTGCAGCCCCCTTTCGAGAGGGAATTCTGACGCGAGGGATTCCCCCATGATGAAGGAAACGGCGGGTGCCCACCCCGCTTATGGGTGTCTTGGTTGCGGGTGCCCACCCCGCTAGTGTTTGCTTTTCATGATGGCGGGTGCCCACTCCGCATCTTGCCTGCCGAGCGGGTGCCACCCCGCAAGTGCCTTTACCTAAAACGGGAGCCTACCCTGTATTGCCCACAAAGAAGTCACCGCCGCGGCCCTGAGCCGCGAACCGAAAGCAGGCGCGTCCGCCTGACTGGGCGGGGCCTCGTGGACGGAAGCAGGCCCACGTCGAAGCCCCGGTCCGGAGAGAGGGGACCGGGCGAAGCAAGGGGAATGCCCTGAGCCCTAGGAGAGGGCCCAGGTGAAGGCGGGATAAGGTCGGTGGCCCGGCGGGGCTCCCATGAGCTGAGGGAGCCCCGCGATGCGAAGGGAGAGTCCCGCATGCAGGAAGGAGCCTCGCGGGCTGCACATCCAAGTCCCGGGTCCCGGGAGGGGGCCCGGGTGAAGTGAGGCGAGGAGCAGTGTGCCAGTCCCAGCCGGGAGCGAAGACTGGAGGAGTCCTGCCCCCAGAGCCGGTGAGTGGGGCTCTGTGGTGGTTCTCTGCGTGTGCCTGTGCAAGGCACAGTCCTATCTCTACAAAGTCTGAGCGGCCCGTCTGGCAGCGGGCTGCTCCAACGAGGGGGGCACATGGTTAGCGAGGGCCCAGAAGGGCCCGTGCCCCCCCCAGCATACCGAGGGCACAGAGGTGCCGGGGCCCCCTTTACATGATTCCCAGCTATGCCGCACCAGCGTGGGTAGCTGCAACAATGGGGGCATGTTTTTAGAGCCACGTGGGGGTCCAGAGGGCACAGAGGTGCCGGGCCCCCTTTATTAAAAGTATCACAGCTGCGCCGCACCAGCGCGGGCAGCTGCAGCGAGTTGCGCAGTTTTATCTTAGAGAGTCCCTGAGTGGGACAGGAGGCACAGTGGTGCCAGGGCCTTCACTTGATTCACAGCTGTGCAGCACTTAGTGCCAGCTGCTATGTTTAGGCCACAGTTCTTTGGGGGCATTTCTGTGAGAGATAGGAGTGAAATGCACTCCTCTGCCCCAGTACTTTCACAGCTGCACGGCAATTAGCGTCAGCTGCAACGTTTAGGTTTGCGCAATGGCGCACATGGATTCCCTGCATTGGCAGCAGCCATGACATTTTGGGACCTAGGGCATTTGAGCCCCCTTTTGAGAAGGCCAGTTGGCCAGGGGGACTGTTAGGCTAATAGGGCACCAGGCCCTAATATGATTTATGTCTCTACGATGGTTTTTATTAGGAGGGTATGTGCTAGTGTGATTTATGTGGTGCTAGGAAATGTGATTTATCTGCTATAATTTACGCACCTTGTTTTATGCCTCTAAATGTGGTTTTATGATTATGAGGTTTTGCATACTGTGTTTATGTTTGAGTTATTCTCTACTGTGGTTTAGGTATGAGGTTATTTGCCTACTGTGGTTTATGCTAGTGAGATTATTCCCTAATGTGAGTTATGCTGAGGAGGTTATTGTCTAATGCGTTTAGACTTATGAGATGATTGCATAATATGTTTAGGCTTATACGGTTGGCGCAGAATGTGTTTCCCGCCCAAATGTGATACTGTGCATAATATGGTTTATGTTACAGGAGGATGCTGAGTACAGTGTTTGCCAGTAATTACTGGGTGTGTTCTATCTTTATTATATGTCTACTTTTACTACCTTTACTAAGTGATGGTTCTGACAGTGGTCCAAGTGGCCCTGTCATGTGTATATAATCCCCTGTAAATATTGCCCAGTGCCAGGTGGCACAGTGTATATAGTGTGATTACTATTCTAATGTGCTTTATGATAATACAAAGGCTATTTTTGATATAACCTTGTGTGGAGTTCCTTTTGTGGTGTGCCTAGTATGTTGTTGCTGTGTGTGCGTTGCGCAAACGCTTTACACATTGCCTCCGGGATAAGCCTGACTGCTCGTGCCAAGCTACCAAGGAGGTGAGCAGGGGTTATCTTCGGCGTGTAACTCCCTTGCCCTGACTAGAGTGGTGGTCTCTGCCTGGCTTTGGCGCAAGCCTTAGCCAACCAGAAATCCCATTTCTAACACTGCCCCTTCCTCATTGGCTGCTAAATGACACACTATACGCTCGCCATCTTTTCTTCGTGCTTTTTATTGAAGTTTCAGCCCTCAGTGGGCGTTGCTGGTTGCACATCTTAGTAGATGCATCCTGGGACATGTATTTCCTGATTGCGGGCTTCATTGTTTCCCTCTAGTAGGTTTGCTGTGCCATCACTGTTAAGCTTATTAAAAGTCCTTTGTAGGTTTCAGGGATATGACTGGCAAGTTTTGTAAGCATTAGAATTGGTGCGCCGTCAACTTGAAGGTTCAAATCCAGCCCCTCTGATTAAGGTGGTGCTCTTCCCCACGGCTGGGCTGCTGTGTGATTTATGTTCTAACAATATGCCCGGAGCATTGGGAGAGCACTCCCAGCGTTTCTCACCATCTGGCAATTAAATGCAGCTTCGCCTCCGCATTCCCAAAAATTAGCATAAATCACTGACGCGTTTCAGGGCTCACGGCCCCTTCCTCATGGGCTGCTAAATGACACACTATACGCTTGCCATCTTTTCTTCGTGCTTTTTATTGAAGTTTCAGCCCTCAGTGGGCGTTGCTGGATGCACATCTTAGTAGGTGCATCCTGGGACATCTATTTCCTGATTGCGGGCTTCATTGTTTCCCTCTAGTAGGTTTGCTGTGCCATCACTGTTAAGCTTATTAAAAGTCCTTTGTAGGTTTCAGGGATATGACTGGCAAGTTTTGTAAGCATTAGAAGCGCTGCGCCGTCGACTTGAAGGTTCAAATCCAGCCCCTCTGATTAAGGTGGTGCTCTTCCCCACGCCTGGGCTGCCGTGTGATTTATGTTCTAACAATATGCCCGGAGCATTGGGAGAGCACTCCCAGCGTTTCTCACCATCTGGCAATTAAATGCAGCTTCGCCTCCGCATTCCCAAAAATTAGCATAAATCGCTGACGCGTCTCAGGGCTCACGGCCCCTTCCTCATGGGCTGCTAAATGACACACTATACGCTCGCCATCTTTTCTTCATGCTTTTTATTGAAGTTTCAGCCCTCAGTGGGCGTTGCTGGATGCACATCTTAGTAGATGCATCCTGGGACATGTATTTCCTGATTGCGGGCTTCATTGTTTCCCTCTAGTAGGTTTGATGTGCCATCACTGTTAAGCTTATTAAAAGTCCTTTGTAGGTTTCAGGGATATGACTGGCAAGTTTTGTAAGCATTAGAAGCGCTGCGCCGTCGACTTGAAGGTTCAAATCCAGTCCCTCTGATTAAGGTGGTGCTCTTCCCCATGGCTGGGCTGCCGTGTGATTTATGTTCTAACATTATGCCCGGAGCATTGGGAGAGCACTCCCAGCGTTTCTCACCATCTGGCAATTAAATGCAGCTTCGCCTCTGCATTCCCAAAATTTGCATAAATCGCCGACGCGTTTCAGGGCTCACGGCCCCTTCCTCATGGGCTGCTAAATGACACACTATACGCTCGCCATCTTTTCTTTGTGCTTTTTATTGAAGTTTCACCCCCAGTGGGCGTTGCTGGATGCACATCTTAGTAGATGCATCCTGGGACATGTATTTCCTGATTGCGGGCTTCATTGTTTCCCTCTAGTAGGTTTGCTATGCCATCACTGTTAAGCTTATTAAAAGTCCTTTGTAGGTTTCAGGGATATGACTGGAAAGTTTTGTAAGCATTAGAAGCGCTGCGCCGTCGACTTGAAGGTTCAAATCCAGCTCCTCTGATTAAGGTGGTGCTCTTCCCCACGGCTGGGCTGCCGTGTGATTTACGTTCTAACAATATGCCCGGAGCATTGAGAGAGCACTCCCAGCGTTTCTCACCATCTGGCAATTAAATGCAGCTTCGCCTCCGATCATTTCGTCAAAGGGAGCCTTATTGGAACCCATAGCTAACTATCTGGATGTTTATTTGCTACCTTATGTAAAAAAGTTAACATCATACTTACAGGACACAGGTGACCTGTTACGACATATACAGGAAATTCCATGGGCTACCACATACAAATTGATGACAATGGATGTAATATCACTCTACACCAATATAAGTAATGAGATTGGTTTAAAAGCCTGTGAACACTTTTTGCAAGAACGTAACATTCAATTTGCCGACCACAATAAAATGTTATTGGAGATGATACGGATCTGCCTTACAGAAAACATATTTATGTTTGGTGATGAGATCTATCGTCAGGTGAATGGCACCGCGATGGGCTTTTCATTCAGTTCCAGTTATGTGTGCCTTACGATGGGATGGTGGGAGTGTTGCCTGGCTTGGAATTCCAACAATGATCATCATGTGAACAAAATCGTCATGTGGCTGCGGTACATATACGATCTGATCATCATATGGGATGGGTCCAAAGAAGACTTTGCTGATTACTTTGAGATTCTCAATAACACGGAGACCAATCTGAAATTCACGTATGACATCAGTGAAGAAAGAGTTATCTTTTTGGACACCGAAATCTATATCGATGACAATCAAGTGCACACTACGCTGCATCGCAAAATTACTGCAACTAACGCCATTCTACATGCAGGAAATTTCCACCAACCGAGCTTAATCAATAATATTCAGTTCGGAGAATTTCTAAGGATACAGAGAATTTGCTCACAAGATCGAGAATGGCAAAAAAACAGCCTGGTAACAACTGCAAGATTTAGGAAATGACAATACAACAGAAAAGTGGTACTTGTTTGTCGACAGAAAACAACGATACTACCAAGATCTGAATTGATAAAAGAAAAAACTCCCCAACAGGGCATGGAGGAGACGAATCAGGAAATTCGTCTGATAACAACATATTCCACAGAAAATAAACGAATCAGAAAAATACTGCGAAAATATTGGAATATATTACAGTTGGACCCAACAGTTTCAAGGATAGTAGTTGACTCTCCAAGTCTAACATTTTGAAGAGCAAGTAAACTAAAAGATCAATTAGTCCACAGCCATTTTTTGAACAAAAACAAACAGAAGACCTTGCTTAAAGCAACAAGATTTTTTAAATGTACAAATTGTAAAGTCTGCATTATTGCCAAAAACATCAAAGAAATCGAAATGGCTAACATAAAGATGTGGAAAATAAATCAACTGATTACATGCAGGAGTCAATTTGTGATTTATATAATCGAATGCCCCTGCACTCTATACTACGAGGGCAGTACTACATGTGATTTGAAGAAGCGAATCCTGGAACACGTAAGGGCAACAATTAACACTGACAGAAGCAACGCAGTTGCTAAACATATGGAGAAAGAACATGGTGGTAACTAGAAAGAGTTAAAATTCTACTCAGTAGAACAAGTGGAACTACATGCAAGGGGCGGTGACAGAGAGAAGATTCTTAGACAAAAAGAATCGCGACATATTTTAAACTTCCGCACACTGACCCCGAATGGATTAAACCAAGACGAAGAATTACATTCACATCTGTAATTATGTTTGTACGTGGTTATTTTTCACGTTGGACTTTATCTTTGAAGGATACAATTAATTGAACTCAATGCAACAAATATCTTTTTTGCCATCATCTCTTTTGCCCTCCCCATCCTTCTCTTTTTGTTTCCCCTTCTATTATCAAATGTTAATGAAATGGTAACATATTGAGTCACCCTTAACCTCTCCGATTTGGGTTGGGATGGGGTATTAAATCTGCACTTTTTGCTATCTTAAGTCACACAAAGTAACTAAGGCTAGACACTATAGAATCATGGTTTTTATTAATAACAACGTCCTTTATAGAAATCAGAGTTGATACAGGGTTGGAGGACAATCACATAAATTTATGGATCAATTATATATACTTAGCTGAATTATTGAGAATAACCCGGGGGTATGAATGCCCACTGGAGGGCAGGCTTATTGTACAGTGCGGATCATGAGCATTATTAAATCATGAAAAACCCGAGGGTTAACTCGGCCCACTGGTGGGCGAGATCATGGGTTGGGTATATAAATTAGAAGGCTGGATAAGCCAATGAATTGAGTGTGGCTCCACAGGTTTATTTTAACTGGTATAGGATGTACTGTGAAAATGAATGAAAACACAGCAGTGTTCATAATAATATATAATCAAAAAAACTGATTGGTGTGACTCATAAGTGCAATGATATGTATTGATAGGAGGATGTGATTGTAAAGTATGTGTTTTTTTAAATGTAATAGGGTTATTATCGCAGTATACAAAATGAATTTCAAATTGTACCACAAAAACCATAATGCAAAGCGGCACAATAGAGGATATGATGTCAGCCTGTTTAAATAGGGTCAAAAAACGTTGCCACTCTGTGTTGTTTGTCCCCGTGAGCAAGGTCTCGGCTGAGACCGAAACGCGTAGGGTTGCTGGCATGCTGTGAATAAACACCTTAAAGAAATGCGTATTGTATTGGACTGAAATCATTGCAGAATCTGTGAGTGCGGGAAGAATCCCCACGGGGAATTGGTGCTCGAATATATACATATATATATATATATATACTTCAATCTCCAGTTATCGTGACACCGGATACAGACACCGCAGGTTTGGTAAAAAATCGCACTTTTTATTTTGCTGTTGACACTGTTACAATGCGTTTCGGTGGTAAGACTGCCTTGCTCACACACTGAGCGCCATTAGCGCTTGTATTTTTATCTCAGTTGGCTAGTCACATGATTTCTAGACATGGAAAGCATACTTCGTTTGCTACCAAATGTAACAAATTTCTTGCAAAAATACAACAAAACTTAAAAGGCTCTTATCACTTCGTATACCTTACACACATTTTTTAGATAATTTTAAGTATTTCTGGTATTACGGTCAACTGATAATCGTTTTAAAATACTGTCTTCTGCATTCTTTACATTTAATATTTGTTCCGCTTCATTATTTGTATGTTTCCATAGTCACTGTAACAATCTAGTCATTGCGCTGCCAAATCCTGTCATTTTTCAGGATTTTTTGTCCGCAAAATGCCCATTTGCTTAATACACATTTAGGTCCTTTTTCACCATTAGTAATGCTAGTGCCAAAGAGGGAAAAATTCTTTCTGCATCAAATAAATGACATATATCAAAGGCCAAATGCAAAGTGCTAGTGCTCCATGTTATCATTCAATTAAATCCTCATTGAACATAACTGAAAGTGCACATGCATAATACTTGATGATTCACTAATCATTAAATAGTGCATATTATGTTTCATTTCGGCCTATTAAAGTGCAGGTGCCTAGAGGGAAAAATTATCCATCGATATTATACCATTCGACAATAATAAAAGTGTAAGTGCTCATTACTGTCAATCGCACAGGTGCTATACACACACTATAAAGTGCAATTAAGATGTTTTGCAATGTCATTATCCTATAATCAGATAATAACTGTCCAAATTTGAGTTCACCCACAGACAATGTATAAATAATTATGGAAATAATAAAAGTCAAAATAATAAAAAACCTGATATATTCCTATAATCCTACCAACGTATATAATGTATTTCATTTCCTCATTTTTGCAATTATCTTTTTACAACAAAGGTCTTCATGACCAAACTCAAAGTGCAAGTGCTATTTTTCTAAAAAGATAAAAGGTAGTAGGAATATCTGTACAGTCAACCTGCCGGTTCATATGAAGTGCAAGTGCTTAAGGGGCATATGTATCAACAAACTGTTTTGCGAGTCCGTCTTAGTGGATTTTAGCGATTCGCTATTAAGGACTCGCAAAACGAAATGTATGTAGGTTTCGTAATAATAATTGCGATTCTTACATATTCCTTACTTGCGACTCGCAAATTGTGATTCGCAATTAAGGAATACCTTCCAATTGATTCCTATGGGCCTAGAGGCCCATAGGAATCAATGGGAAGACATTCGCAATTTGCGAGTACCCATTAGGTACTCCCAAATTGCGAATGCAATTTCAAGAGTGTCAAAAGGACACCCTGTTGCACCCCTGAAATATGCATGTGTGCACATGTGGCGCACATACATGCCCTAAGGGCATGTATGTGCGCCACATGCCACTTCGAAAAGTGCAAAATTGAGCATTTTGTCGAAGGATTTGCAATTTACCACCACCAACTTGAAGTTGGTGGTAAATTGCAATTCCTTAAAGCTGGTTCGCAATTTAAAAAGCGCTTCCTGCATTGCATTTAGAGAATCGCAATTTGCATTTCTCTAAATGCATGCGCAAAATAGGTAATCGCAAAAATTGCGATTACCTATTTTGTACTTGCTTTTTGGGATGGTACATCCCAAAAGACTTTTTCCCGTTCGCAAACGGGCCGATTCTGAGAATCGGCCCGTTTGCGAACGGGAAAAGGGTTGATACATATGCCCCATAATGTGCAAACATTGCTGTCAATATAAAACATCATCCTTCCTTAAAACCTACTCATAAATCCAAAATATCACATAATAACAACCCTTTTCACTTCCTTACAGAGTGTTCACATAACCCTCAATGATCTACTCTCATTGTGAGATATTTCTCTAAAAAAAACAAAGCTTTTACTTCAAATCCTCTGGCTAGACCTGCATAATGGGACAGAACGAAGGATTTCCTTGGATTTCATCACTCAGGGCAGTTGCTCTCCTTACTTAAAATATCCTGCCATATCCATGCAGCCTCTAAATATGCACACACAAATCTTCTTCTGAATTCAGGCCATGTGGGATCTTAATGTTCAACATCACTATATATCTCAACTCCATCTGTCTGAGTTTCAACTCTCAATTACCACCTCTTCTATTCTTGGGGACGGATTCGATCACATAGTAAAAAAGGTCATCAATGTCACTACCATGGACTTCATTCATATGCCTCGCAACGGGTTACGTCTTATCATTGTTTTTGACTGCTCTTAGGTTTTGTAGAATCCTAACATGCACCATATGAATAGTGCTTCCCACGTACATTTTTGGACACGAACATTGAAGAATATAAACCACAAATTCACTTCTACAATTAAAGGGGAGACGAATAGGCCAAGGTTTCCTTAAGAGCGGTGATTGTAACTGAGACTTGTTCAGGCCATGGTTGCATGCTTTGCATTTATGGCATTTAACAAAACCCGAATAGGCCTTTAGCCATCCTTCTTTTTCAAGAACTTCAGGGCTGCTTACCACCAGTTGCTGCCTCATTGACTTCGCCCTTCTGGATGTTAGTAGGGGTTTACGAGGAATGATGCTACCCACTACTGGATCACCTTTGACTAGGTGCCAATGTCTATTCATGCAAGCTCTCACCTTAGCATGATAGACATTGTACCCTGTTATCATTCTCACATCATTCTGGCTTGCCTTGCTCTTAGATGTAATGTCCGGGAAAAGTAGTGAATCCCTTGTAATGTCCTCTACTTTACTTTGAGATTGTTTTAGCACATGGGGACTATAGCCTTGGTCAGCAAATCTCTGTGAGAGTTCAATCTGAGCGTCCCTTAAGGATGACACCTCACTACAGTTTCTTTTCATACGTAGATGCTCAGCGTATGGAATACTGTGTTTGAGTTTCTGTGGATGGAAACTGGAGGAGTGTAAAATGAAATTCCCTGCTGTAGGTTTCCTATGAGTGTAGGTATGTATCTCATCATTGTTTACAAATATCTCCAAATCCAAAAAACACACTTGGGAATTACTAATTGAACTAGTAAACTGTAGGTTCAGTACATTGTCATTCAGGACATCAATGAACTCATTTGCTGAGTCTCTCGATCCTCTCCAAAGAATAAATAGGTAGTCGATGTATCTTGACCAGATAATCACATTCTCTTCCCACTGTTTGGCATGTTTGGTCTTGAGCACCTGCTCCTCCCACCAGCCCATATGAAGGTTGGCATAACCGGGGGCAAAGCAGGTGCCTATAGCTGTGCCCCTGACTTGCTTGTACGTCTCCATGCCAAAGAGAAAAAAATTATTCTCGAGGCACATCTTCGCCATTTCTAATAACATTTCAGAATGATGGTGAAGGCTAATGGGTCGTGTGTTCAAATAGTGTCTCATGGCCGTCAATCCATCTTTGTGCGAAATACTAGTATATTGCGAGGCTACATCAAGAGTAATAGGAGATAGGATTCATCCCACTTAACATTTTGAATCTTCCTTAAAAAATCCCTTGTGTCCTGTAAGTAGGAAGGTCGATTTCTTACAGACTCTTATAGAAAGTAATTTATAAATTGGGAGGTCACCTCAAACAGGCTCCCTATAGCTGAAATTATAGGTCTTCCAGGTGGTTGTGCTGAAGTTTTATGAATCTTGGGGATTAGGTACAGTATTGGCAATATAGGATTTTCTACCTTTAAGAAACCATATTCTTCTTTAGAAATTAGACCCAACCCTCTCTATCTAGCCATATTCTTATGATACTTATTCTTTACTTCGACTAGATTGTTCTGAGGTACTTTCTGATAACATTTTGTATCTTTGAGTCGAGATTTTGCCTCTGCGGTATACATATTAAGCGGCCATAAAACAATATTTCCCCCTTTGTGGTATTGATGGACCACAATATCGCTTCTGGCTTGAATTTTACTTACTACCTTAAAATATTATTTTTCTTTGTGATTGATACCCTTTACAAATTCTTCACTGGATGACAAAGACAAAGCTTTTAAATTAGTAATGACCAAATCAGAGCAGATATCTACAAATGCACCTCTCGGTGCACTGCTGATGTGGTGATGACATCTCCTTGCCTCCTGAGGGAATCAGGACTAAAGTGGACTTCTTCTCACAAGCAGCAGTGTAACAGGAGGCGCGTTTGCAGAGTGGTGGAGAAAGGGGGCTGGGCCTCTGACCACCTCTTAGCAATCCACCTGTGTGGGCCTTACTGGAGGTAACAGGAGGGCTAGTTAGCCCCCAAGAACTCTCAAGAGCCAAGGGGACTTCATCCCCCAACTAGTAATGCGTTAGGAGGCGCGTTTGCAGAGTGGAGGAGAAAGTGGGCATGGCCACCGAAAACCTCTCAGCAAACCTTCTATGTGGGACTTGCTGGAGGTAACAGGAGGGGTAGTTGGCCCCCAAGGACTCTCAATAGCCAAGGGGACTTCATCCCCCCACTAGTAGTTCACCAGTAGGTGCGTTTGCAGAGTGGTGGAGAAAGGGGGTGTGGCCTGTAATCAGATCTCAGCAATCCTGCTGTATGGGACTTACTGGAGGTAATAGGAGGGGTAGTTGGCCCCAAGGACGTCCTTGGGGGCCAACTACCCCTCCTGTTATCTCCAATGAGTCCCACACAGTGGGATTGCTAAGAGGTCTTCAGAGGTCATGTCCCCTTTCTCCACCACTCTGCAAACTTGGCTCATGGTGCACTACTGGTTGGGGGTGAAGTCCACTTTACTCCTGAGGGACCTTGGGGGCCAAGAAGACCTCCTGGTATCCCTGTAAGTCCTACATAGCGGGATTCCTGAAAGCTGGTCGGAGTCCCAGCCCCCTTCCTCCACCACACTGCAAACGTGACTACTACTTTAAAAACCATAGAAATTCCCTGAAAAAACCAAAGGTTACAGGGACGTTATAGTTAGGAATTAGCATTTAAAAAACCTTAGAAATGTACTGAAAAAAACAAAGGTTACAGGGACGTTATAGTTAGGAAATAGAATTTAAAAAACCTTAGAAATTCACTGAAAAAGCCAAAGGTTACAAAGACGTTATAGTTAGGCTGACATTTCCCTTGTACAAAACCAGAAAAATTCAGCTTAACTATATATATATATATATATATATATATATAACACTCATAAACTTTTAAAAAACATTCATTGGTCATCAGTGATGTAATTTGAGATGTCACCAGAGAATGTCATCAGTGATGTGACTGACCATGTCATGAGTAATGTAATATGTGAGGTCATAAGCAGTGCATTGCGGGGGCACGAGTTATGGTTAGCTCAGCTAACTATAACTGCTGAATTTCTCTGGTTCTGTACAAATGAAATTTCAGACTAACTATAACATCTCTGTAACCTTTGGTTTTTTCAGTGAATTTCTAAGGTTTTTTTAATTCTATTTCCCAACTATAACGTCCCTGTAACCTTTGGTTTTTTCAGTGAAAAAATAAAATAAAATAAATATATATATATATATATATTGTGCTCCAAACGTTGTCCACCAGGTGAGATGTCACCAGAGAATGTCATCAGTGATGTGACTGACCATGTCATGAGTGATGTAATATGTGAGGTCATAAGCAGTGCATTGCGGGGGCACGAGTTATAGTTAGCTCAGCTAACTATAACTGCTGAATTTCTCTGGTTCTGTACAAGTGAAATTTCAGACTAACTATAACATCTCTATAACCTTTGGTTTTTTCAGTGAATTTCTAAGGTTTTTTTAATTCTATTTCCCAACTATAACGTCCCTGTAACCTTTGGTTTTTTCAGTGGAAAAAAAAAAAAATATATAAAAAAAAAATATATATATATATATATTCTGCTCCAAACGTTGTCCACCAGGTGAGTAGCACTCGATCAGCAGCTTTGTTTATGAAAGGCAGGGACGAGGATCCGCTTGTAGAAGCTGCTCCGTAATGGAAATGCCTGATGCGTTTCGAAGCTCCATATGCTTCTATTCAGAGGCTTGAACGGAGACAGTGTGTGCAAACGCTGATTCCACTTCGCCATTTTCATATTGCACACCCACCAATGGGAAGCTCGAATGAGACTGTGCATTGTGGGAAATGTGGTCCGGATAGCACACAAATCTTGTCCTGTATGGACCCTGCAAGTGGACTCGTCCTCAATCCTGTTTGCGGCTGCTGACCCACGTAGCCCCCATGACATTACGGGGTGGTGACCACTCCGTGGCAGGACGGCCGCATATTACATTCTGCTCCAAAGGTTGTCCACCAGGTGAGTACCACTCTATCAGCAGCTTTGTTTATGAAAGGCAGGGACGAGGATCGGCTTGTAGAAGCTGGTCCATAATGGAAATGCCTGACACGTTTCGAAGCTCCATATGCTTCTCTTCAGAGGCTTGAATGGAGACAGTGTGTGCAAACGCTGAACCCACTTCGCCATTTTCATATTGCACACCCACCAATGGGAAGCTCGAATGAGACTGTGCATTGTGGGAAATGTGGTCCGGATAGCACACAAATCTTGTCCTGTATGGACCCTGCAAGTGGACTCGTCCTCAATCCTGTTTGCGGCTGCTGACCCACGTAGCCCCCATGACATTACGGGGTGGTGACCACTCCACGGCAGGACGGCCGCGTATTACATTCTGCTCCAAAGGTTGTCCACCAGGTGAGTAGCACTCGATCAGCAGCTTTGTTTATGAAAGGCAGGGATGAGGATCCGCTTGTAGAAGCTGCTCCGTAATGGAAACACCTGACGGGTTTCGAAGCTCCATATGCTTCTCTTCAGAGGCTTGAACGGAGACAGTGTGTGCAAACGCTGAACCCACTTCGCCATTTTCATATTGCACACCCACCAATGGGAAGCTCGAATGAGACTGTGCATTGTGGGAAATGTGGTCCGGATAGCACACAAATCTTGTCCTGTATGGACCCTGCAAGTGGACTCGTCCTCAATCCTGTTTGCGGCTGCTGACCCACGTAGCCCCCATGACATTATGGGGTGGTGCACACTCCGCGGCAGGACGGCCGCGTATTACATTCTGCTCCAAAGGTTGTCCACCAGGTGAGTAGCACTCGATCAGCAGCTTTGTTTATGAAAGGCAGGGACGAGGATCCACTTTGTAGAAGCTGCTCCGTAATGGAAATGCCTGACGCGTTTCGAAGCTCCATATGCTTCTCTTCAGAGGCTTGAACGGAGACAGTGTGTGCAAATGCTGAACCCACTTCTCCATTTTCATATTGCACACCCACCAATGGGAAGCTCGAATGAGACTGTGCATTGTGGGAAATGTGGTCCGGATAGCACACAAATGTTGTCCTGTATGGACCCTGCAAGTGGACTCGTCCTCAATCCTGTTTGCGGCTGCCTGTGTAAAAAGGGGCATGGCCTGGACCACCTCTCTGCAACGCAGCTCTGTGGCACTTATTGGAAGCACCTGGTGGGCTAGTTGCCCCCAGGGGCCCTCAGGATTGAAGGGAAATTAATTACCCAACTGAAAACGCGCCACAGGGCATGTTTGCACACATCACCTCAGGCCCCGCCCCCTCCCTTCACCACTGTGCAAACATGCCCATAGCACGTTTTAAGTTGGGGGATTAAGTCCCCTTGAATCCTGAGGGTCCCTGGGGTCCAACTAGCCCACCAGGTATCTCCAGTAAGCGCCACAGAGCTGCGTTGCAGAGAGGTGTAAAAAGGGGCATGGCCTGGACCACCTCTCTGCAACGCAGGCCTCTGGTGCTTACTGGAGGTACCTGGTGGCCTAGTTGGCCCCCAGGGGCCCTCAGGATTAAAGGGGACCTAATTCCCCAACTTTAAACGTGCCACAGGGCGTGTTTGCACACATGTCACCTCAGGCCCCGCCCCCTCCCTTTACCACTATGCAAAGGCGCCCTGTGGCACGTTTTAAGTTGGGGGATTAAGTCCCCTTGAATCCTGAGAGTCCCTGGCTCCAACTAGCCCACCATGTACCTCCAGTAAGCACCACAGAGCTGCGTTGCAGAGAGGTGGTCCAAGGCCATGCCCCATTTTACACCTCTCTGCAATGCAACTCTGTGGCATTTACTGGACGTACCTGGTGGGTTAGTTGCACCCAGGGACCCTCAGGATTCAAGGGGACTTAATTCCCCAACTTAAAACGCGCCACAGGGCGTGTTTGCACACTTGTGACATCAGGCCTCGCCCCCTCCCTGCACCACTGCGCAAACGCAACCCCTGGTGCGTTGTATATTGGGGGATTAAGTCCCCTTGAGTCATGAGGGTCCCTGGGGGCCAACTACCCCACCACTTACCTCCAGTAAACGCCACAGATCTGCGTTGCAGAGTGGTGTAAAAAGGGGCATGGCCTGGGCCACCTCTCTGCAACGCAGCGCAGTGGCGCTTACTGGAGGTAAGTGGTGGGCTAGTTGGCCCCCAGGGACCCTCAGGATTGAAGAGGAATTAATTCCCCAACTTAAAACGCGCCACAGGGCGTGTTTGCACACATGTCACCTCAGGCCCCGCCCCTCCCTTCACCACTGTGCAAACGCACCCTGTGGCGCGTTTTGAGTTGGGGGATAAAGTCCCCTTGAATCCTGAGGGTCCCTGGGGTCCAACTAGCTCACCAGGTACCTCCAGTAAGCGCCACAGAGCTGCGTTGCAGAGAGGTGTAAAAAGGGGCGTGGCCAATGAACACCTCTCTGCAACGCAGCTCCCTGGTGCATACTGGAGATTCCTGGTGGGCTAGTTCACCCCCAGGGACCCCCAGTATTCAAGGGGAATTAGTTCCACATCTTACAACGCGCCAGGGGGCGCGTTTGCAGAGTGCTGCAGGGAGGGGGCGGGGCCTCCGGTGCGATGCCGGTCTTTTTTTTTTTTTTAGAAGGGGGCTGTGTGGCCCCCTTCTTTCCTATTTTTGGGCCCTGAAGATCCCATCCCCCAGGGCCTGACCCCTATTTTGTTAAATTATAAAAAAACAGAAGGTGGGCCACGTGGCCCCTCTCCTGAGGTCATTTTCGGCCCCGGGGGCCCCAACCCCGGGGCCTGGCCATTGTTGTTATTTTTAAAAAATAATTGGAGGGGGGCTGCGTGGCCCCCTTCCTCAGGCCATTTATGGCCCCGGGGACCCCATCTCCCGGGGCCGGCCTTTGCATGTTTTTTATTTTATTTAATTTTTTATTATGGGGGAGAGGGGCCACGTGGCCCCCTTCCGAGCCACTCAAGGCCCCGGGGACCCCATCCCCGGGGCCTGGCCTCTCGTTGGGGACCGTGGGGGGTTCCCAATCCCCCACGGTCCCGCCGGCTCCCCGCGTCCTGCGGGAGCCGGCATTGCTTTCCACATGGGGAGCTGCTGACATGCAGCTCCCCTTGTGGAAAAGCAATCTGCTTTGCTTCATTGAAGCGAGAGCAGGTTTCCCTGCTCTCGCTTCAATGAAGCAAAGCAATTTGCAATGACAGGGCGGGAGCCGCGCGGCTCCCGTCCTGTCATTGCAAACAGCAGTGTCCCAGGAGTGGGCACCCCGGGACACTGCAGGAGCCGACCCTGGGGGGTGGCGGTCCCCAGGGCCACCACCATTTGCAAAGCCCCGGGGGTGGTGGTCCCCGGGGCTGTGGGGGGCAGTGTACCCCCCGCAAATAATTAATCAAAGCCCCGGGGGGGTGGCGGTCCCCGGGGCTTGGGGGGGCCTTTGAGGCCCCCCATACATTAAAAAAAGAAGCCCCGGGGGGTGGCGGTCCCCGGGGCTGCGGGGGGCCGTGTGCCCCCCGCAAATATTTATGCAAAGCCCCAGGGGGTGGCTTTCCCCGGGCAGTGTGGGGGATTGGGACCCCTCACACTTATTTTTACAGTGCCCCAGGGACCTGGCCCACCCGGGGCTAAATATTAACAAGCGCGGAAGCCCGCGCTTAGTTTTTATTTTCGCGGCCGGATCGGCGGATCCTCCTCCCATCTCGGCACTTTTATTTTAAAAAAATGCTTTTTTGGGCCCTGGGGGTCCTTGTGGGACCCCTGAGCAGGCCTAGGGGGTCAGGGTGTTTCTACCCTGCCCCCATTTCTTGTTTTACGCAACTGTTTTTCTGTTTTCTTGTGACTCGGTTCTACCGAGTCACAAGATGGCTGCCTCCGTGCCTCTAAATATCGAAACATTTATTTTTGATTTTCTCAGCAACTACTTAACGGATTTACACCATTTTTAAAAAGGGTGCTTTCTGAACCAAGCACTACCTTTTTGCCAAATTTGGTGTAATTCCGTTCAGCAGTTCGGGCTGTAGCCGTGTGCACCCAGGGACCCTCAGGATTCAAGGGGACTTAATTCCCCAACTTAAAACGCGCCACAGGGCGTGTTTGCACACTTGTGACATCAGGCCTCGCCCCCTCCCTGCACCACTGCGCAAACGCAACCCCTGGTGCGTTGTATATTGGGGGATTAAGTCCCCTTGAGTCATGAGGGTCCCTGGGGGCCAACTACCCCACCACTTACCTCCAGTAAACGCCACAGATCTGCGTTGCAGAGTGGTGTAAAAGGGCATGGCCTGGGCCACCTCTCTGCAACGCAGCGCAGTGGCGCTTACTGGAGGTAAGTGGTGGGCTAGTTGGCCCCCAGGGACCCTCAGGATTGAAGAGGAATTAATTCCCCAACTTAAAACGCGCCACAGGGCGTGTTTGCACACATGTCACCTCAGGCCCCGCCCCCTCCCTTCACCACTGTGCAAACGCACCCTGTGGCGCGTTTTGAGTTGGGGGATAAAGTCCCCTTGAATCCTGAGGGTCCCTGGGGTCCAACTAGCTCACCAGGTACCTCCAGTAAGCGCCACAGAGCTGCGTTGCAGAGAGGTGTAAAAAGGGGCGTGGCCAATGAACACCTCTCTGCAACGCAGCTCCCTGGTGCATACTGGAGATTCCTGGTGGGCTAGTTCACCCCCAGGGACCCCCAGTATTCAAGGGGAATTAGTTCCACATCTTACAACGCGCCAGGGGGCGCGTTTGCAGAGTGCTGCAGGGAGGGGGCGGGGCCTCCGGTGCGATGCCGGTCTTTTTTTTTTTTTTTTTTAGAAGGGGGGCTGTGTGGCCCCCCTTCTTTTCCTATTTTTGGGCCCTGAAGATCCCATCCCCCAGGGCCTGACCCCTATTTTGTTAAATTATAAAAAAACAGAAGGTGGGCCACGTGGCCCCTCTCCTGAGGTCATTTTCGGCCCCGGGGGCCCCAACCCCGGGGCCTGGCCATTGTTGTTATTTTTAAAAAATAATTGGAGGGGGGCTGCGTGGCCCCCTTCCTCAGGCCATTTATGGCCCCGGGGACCCCATCTCCCGGGGCCGGCCTTTGCATGTTTTTTTTTTAATTTAATTTTTTATTATGGGGGAGAGGGGCCACGTGGCCCCCCTTCCGGGCCACTCAAGGCCCCGGGGACCCCATCCCCGGGGCCTGGCCTCTCGTTGGGGACCGTGGGGGGGTTCCCAATCCCCCCACGGTCCCGCCGGCTCCCCGCGTCCTGCGGGAGCCGGCATTGCTTTTCCACATGGGGAGCTGCTGACATGCAGCTCCCCTTGTGGAAAAGCAATCTGCTTTGCTTCATTGAAGCGAGAGCAGGTTTCCCTGCTCTCGCTTCAATGAAGCAAAGCAATTTGCAATGACAGGGGCGGGAGCCGCGCGGCTCCCGTCCTGTCATTGCAAACAGCAGTGTCCCAGGAGTGGGCACCCCGGGACACTGCAGGAGCCGACCCTGGGGGGTGGCGGTCCCCAGGGCCACCACCATTTGCAAAGCCCCGGGGGTGGTGGTCCCCGGGGCTGTGGGGGGGCAGTGTACCCCCCCACAAATAATTAATCAAAGCCCCGGGGGGTGGCGGTCCCCGGGGCTTGGGGGGGCCTTTGAGGCCCCCCCATACATTAAAAAAAGAAGCCCGGGGGGTGGCGGTCCCCTGGGCTGCGGGGGGGCCGTGTGCCCCCTGCAAATATTTATGCAAAGCCCCAGGGGGGTGGCTTTCCCCGGGCAGTGTGGGGGGATTGGGACCCCTCACACTTATTTTTTACAGTGCCCCAGGGACCTGGCCCACCCGGGGGCTAAATATTACCAAAGCGCGGAAGCCCGCGCTTAGTTTTTTTTATTTTCGCGGCCGGATCGGCGGATCCTCCTCCCATCTCGGCACTTTTATTTTAAAAAAATGCTTTTTTGGGCCCTGGGGGTCCTTGTGGGACCCCCTGAGCAGGCCTAGGGGGTCAGGGTGTTTCTACCCTGCCCCCATTTCTTGTTTTACGCAACTGTTTTTCTGTTTTCTTGTGACTCGGTTCTACCGAGTCACAAGATGGCTGCCTCCGTGCCTCTAAATATCGAAACATTTATTTTTGATTTTCTCAGCAACTACTTAACGGATTTACACCATTTTTAAAAAGGGTGCTTTCTGAACCAAGCACTACCTTTTTGCCAAATTTGGTGTAATTCCGTTCAGCAGTTCGGGCTGTAGCCGTGTCTAAATTTTCCTATGGGAATTAACATGGAGAAAACACGTTTTGGGACCCCCCTTTTTTCTCAGTCCCCGCTTGATGAATCACCCCGAAACTTTCAAGATAGTAGCGGACCGGAGCGGGCCATACGTTTTGAAACTTTCGCAAAGATTCGTGAACCGGCGCCAAATTTATTGGGAAAAGAATGTTACGAATTTCCTATGGAAAATAGGTCCTAACTATAGCTATCTACTGGCGATATATATATGTAAAATACATATTTGAAGTAATGTAAAATACATATTTTAATATTAGAGTTTATAAACACAGACACATATATGTGTGCTTGTGTATTTATAGAAGTATATATTTATATATATAATCTTAAATATTTGTTGGATTAATTTAATTTACATTATATTGTGTATATATATATATATATTATCTACTGGCGGTCGCCAGTAGATAGTTATAGTTAGGACCTATTTTCCATAGGAAATCCGCGACATTCTATTTGAAATAACTCTTGCGTCGGTTGACGAATCTTCGCGAAATTTTCTAACTTTATGGCCCGCTCCGGTCCGCTCCTACCCGAAAGTCTCAGGGTGATTCGTCAAGCGGGGCCGAGAAAAAGGGGTCCCAAAACGTGTTTTCCCCATTCATTTTCCCATAGTAAACTTTAGACACGGCTACAGCTCGAACTGCTGAACTGAATTACACCAAATTTGGCAAAGAGGTAGTTCTTGGTTCAGAAAGAACCCTTTTGTTAAATGGTGTAAATCCGTTCAGTAGTTCCTGTGAAAATCAAAATGAAAATCACATATATATCTATGGCCGTGTCGGATTCGTGCACCCTCCCGATCACGAGCTGCATGCTAATTGGCTGTCAACACTCCAAATCAGGAAGTGTTGGCAGCCATTTCGTCCCTCGGTAGAACCGAGGGACAGAAACAAGTGCGCAAAGCGCAAAAAGGGGACAGGGTAGAAACACCCTGACCCCCTAGGTCTGCTCAGGGGGTCCCACAAGGACCCCCTGGGCAGAAAAAAGCATTTTTTTTAAAAAAAAATCGGTGGGATGCGCTTAGGGTGCACGAATCCCGCCGAGAAAAAAAAAAATCGCAAGTGTGCAAACGCACAAAGGGGGCAGGGTAGAAACACCCAGACCCCCTAGGTCTGCTCAGGGGGTCCCAAAAGGACCCCCTGGGCAGAAAAAAGCATTTTTTTTAAAAAACAAAAAATTGGCAGGATGCGCTCAGGGTGCGCGGATCCTGCCGAAAAAAAATAAAAACCGTAGCGCGGTCTCCCGCGCTTCGATGTTTATTTGCCTCCGGGTGGGCCAAGTCCCGGGGGCATGGTGGGGGGGTTTAGATTTAATGTGGGGGGCCTCTAAGGCCCCCCAAAGCCCCGGGGACCGCCACCCCCCGGGGCTTTAGAAAATAATGGTGCGGGAGGGCTCTTTGCCCTCCCGCAGCCCCGAGGACCGCCACCCCCGGGGCTTCTTTTTAAAAAATGTTTTAACCTGTGTGGGGGCTCCAGCACCCCACATGCCCCGAGGACCGCCACCTCCCCGGGGCACTAAAGATTTGAATATGGGGGTCCGTTACGGACCCCAAAGCCCCGGGGACCACCACCTCCCCGGGGCTGTGCACTGGATGGGAGGGGGGCCGCGCGGCCCCACTCCTGGAGCCTGTAATGGCCCTGGGGACCGCCACCCCCCAGGGCCGGCTCCTGCAGTGTCCCGGGGTGCCTATCCCCGGGACACTGTAGTTTTCTATGACAGGGCGAAGCCTCGCGGCTCCCGTCCTGTCATAGCAAACTTGGTTTGCATTTTGAAAGAGAGAGCAGGAAACCTGCTCTCTCTTTCAAAATGCAAACCCAATTGCCTTTCCACATGGGGAGCAGCATGTTAGCTGCTCCCCATGTGGAAAAGCAATGCCGGCTCGCGCAGGAGGCGGGGAGCCGGCGGGGCTGTGGGGGGATTGGGGACCCCCCCACAGTCCCCAACCAGAGGCCAGGCCCCGGGGGATGGGGTCCCCGGGGCCATAAGTGGCCCGGGAGGGGGGCCACGCAGCCCCCCTCCCCAAATAAAAAAAAAATTTAATAAAAAGGGCAAGGCCGGCCCAGGGGGATGGGGTCCCCGGGGCCTTAAATGGCCTGAGGAGGGGGGCCACGCAGCCCCCCTCCAAAATAATAAAAAAGAAAATCGAGGGCATGCCCCGGGGGATGGGGTCCCCGGGGCCAATACAGGCCCAGGGAAGGGGGGCCACGCGCCCCCTTCCCATTTTTTTTTTATTTAAAAAAAAATTAAAATGCACAGGCCCCGGGGGATGGGGTCCCGGGGCCAAAAGTGGCCAAGGGAAGGGGGGCCACGCAGCCCCCCTCCCATTAAAAAGAAAAATGGTGTAAATCCGTTCAGTAGTTCCTGTGAAAATCAAAATGAAAATCACATATATATCTATGGCCGCGTCGGATTCGTGCACCCTCCCGATCACGAGCTGCATGCTAATTGGCTGTCAACACTCCAAATCAGGAAGTGTTGGCAGCCATTTTGTCCCTCAGTAGAACCGAGGGACAGAAACAAGTGCGCAAAGCGCAATAAGGGGGCAGGGTAGAAACACCCTGACCCCCTAGGTCTGCTCAGGGGGTCCCACAAGGACCCCCTGGGCAGAAAAAAGCATTTTTTTTTTAAAAATCGGCGGGATGCGCTTAGGGTGCACGAATCCCGCCGAGAAAAAAAAAAAATCGCAAGTGTGCAAACGCACAAAGGGGGCAGGGTAGAAACACCCTGACCCCCTAGGTCTGCTCAGGGGGTCCCACAAGGACCCCCTGGGCAGAAAAAAGATATATATTTTTTTTTTAAAAATCGGCAGGATGCGCTCAGGGTGCGCGGATCCTGCCGAAAAAAAATAAAAACCGAAGCGCGGTCTCCCGCGCTTCGATGTTTATTTGCCCCCGGGTGGGCCAAGTCCCGGGGGCATGGTGGGGGGGTTTAGATTTAATGTGGGGGGCCTCTAAGGCCCCCCAAGCCCCGGGGACCGCCACCCCCCGGGGCTTTAGAAAATAATGGTGCTGGAGGGCTCTTTGCCCTCCCGCAGCCCCGGGGACCGCCACCCCCCAGGGCTTCTTTTTAAAAAAAAAATTTAACCTGTGTGGGGGGCCTCCAGCCCCCACACGCCCGGGGACCGCCACCTCCCCGGGGCACTAAAGATTTGAATATGGGGGTCCGTTACGGACCCCAAAGCCCCGGGGACCACCACCTCCCCGGGGCTGTGCACTGGATGGGAGGGGGGCCGCGCGCCCCCCTCCTGGAGCCTGTAATGGCCCTGGGGACCGCCACCCCCCAGGGCCGGCTCCTGCAGTGTCCCGGGGTACCTACCCCCGGGACACTGTAGTTTTCTATGACAGGGCGGGAGCCTCGCGGCTCCCGTCCTGTCATAGCAAACTTGGTTTGCATTTTGAAAGAGAGAGCAGGAAACCTGCTCTCTCTTTCAAAATGCAAACCCAATTGCCTTTCCACATGGGGAGCAGCATGTTAGCTGCTCCCCATGTGGAAAGCAATGCCGGCTCGCGCAGGAGGCGGGGAGCCGGCCGGACTGTGGGGGATTGGGGACCCCCACAGTCCCCAACCAGAGGCCAGGCCCCGGGGATGGGGTCCCCGGGGCCATAAGTGGCCCGGGAGGGGGGCCACGCAGCCCCCCTCCCCAAATAAAAAAAAAATTAAATAAAAAGGGCAAGGCCGGCCCAGGGGGATGGGGTCCCCGGGGCCTTAAATGGCCTGAGGAGGGGGGCCACGCAGCCCCCCTCCAAAATAATAAAAAAGAAAATCGAGGGCATGCCCCGGGGGATGGGGTCCCCGGGGCCAATACAGGCCCAGGGAAGGGGGGCCACGCGGCCCCCTTCCCATTTTTTTTTTTTTATTTAAAAAAAAATTAAAATGCACAGGCCCCGGGGGATGGGGTCCCCGGGGCCAAAAGTGGCCAAGGGAAGGGGGGCCACGCAACCCCCTCCCATTAAAAAGAAAAAAGAAAAAAAAACGACCGGCATCGTGCCGGAGGCCCCGCCCCCTCCCTGCAGTACTCTGCAAACGCGCCCCCTGGCGCGTTTTAAGAAGGGAAGTAATTCCCCTTGAATACTGGGGGTCCTTGAGGGCCAACTAGCCCACCAGGAACCTCCAGTATGCGCCAGGGGCTGCGTTGCAGAGAGGTGTACAGAGGCCACGCCCCTTTTACACCTCTCTGCAACGCAGCTCTGTGGCGCTTTTAGAACTACATGGTGGGCTAGTTGGACTCCAGGGACACTCAGGATTCAAGGGGACTTAATCCCACAACTTAAAACGCGCCACGGGCGCGTTTGCACAGTGGTGAAGGGAGGGGGCGGGGCTTCAGGTGACATGTGTGCAAACAGGCCCCGTGGCGCGTTTTAAGATGGGGAATTAAATCCCCTTCAATCCTGAGGGTCCCTGGGGGCCAACTAGCCCAACAGGTACGTCCAGAAAGCGCCACAGAGCTGCATTGCAGAGAGGTGCAAAAAGGGCGTGGCCTCTGAACACCTCTCTGCAACGCAGCTCCCTGGCGCATACTGGAGGTACAGGGTGGGCTAGTTGGACCCCAGGGACCCTCATGATTCAAGGGGACTTAATCCCCCAACTTAAAACGCGCCGCGAGGCGCGTTTGCACAGATGTCACCTCAGGCCCCGCCCCTCCCTTCACCATTGTGCAAATATTCCTCTAAAATCAGCCGAACTACGAATTCCTATTTACTCACCTGTTATCAGGAGAGACCTCAGTGCTGCATCTTTCAGCCCAGTACTGATCCTGAAAAGTAATTTTAACCGTACTTACCAGTAACTTGAATTTCCTTCCATAGGCTAACATTGACTGGTTTCACTTGGAAATTCTTCTAAGTGTGGAGTTTTGGAACTTTATAATATTCCTCTAAAATCAGACGAAATACGAATTCCGATTTACTCACCTGTTATCAGGAGAGACCTCAGTGCTGCATCTTTCAGCCCAGTACTGATCCTGAAAACTAATTTTAACCGTACTTACCAGTAACTTGAATTTCCTTCCATAGGATATCATTGTCTGCTTTTTGCTGAAAAAGTTTCTAAGTGTCGATTTTTGAAACATACAAATATTCCTCTAAAATCAACCGAACTACGAATTCTGATTTACTCACCTGTTATCAGGAGAGACCTCAGTGCTGCATCTTTCAGCCCAGTACTGGTCCTGAAAAGTAATTTTAACCGTACTTACCAGTAACTTGAATTTCCTTCCATAGGATATCATTGACTGGTTTCACTTGGAAATTCTTCTAAGTGTGGAGTTTTGGAACTTTAAAATATTCCTCTAAAATCAGCCGAAATACGAATTCCGATTTACTCACCTGTTATCAGGAGAGACCTCAGTGCTGCATCTTTCAGCCCAGTACTGGTCCTCAAAAGTAATTTTAACCGTACTTACCGGTAACTTGAATTTCCTTCATAGGCTAAGATTGACTGGTTTTCAGCAAAAAAGTTTCAAAGTGTTGATTTTCACAAACTACAAATATTCCTTAAAAATCGCCTGTATGACTTAAACGCATTCTTTCAACTGTTTACAGGAGATGCACCAGTGCTGGATCCAGGATCCAACACTGAGTAAGAAAAAGTTACGATAACAGTTTTTACCTGCTAAGTGAATTTCCTTCCATAGGATAACATTGGTGATTCTATGAGAAAAAGTTTCTAAGTGTCAACTTTTAAAATACAATAATATTCCTTAAAAATCACGACTGTAACCAAAACGCTTTTACTCAACTGTTTACAGGAGATGTACCAGGACTGAATCTAGGATCCAGTCCTGTGGTTACAAAAGTAATCCATAAAGTAACTAATTGCATTTAACTAGAAATTCACATTGAGCTGAATGTTGCATTGTGTTTGAAAATGTGTTGCCCATTGCAACAACTGTAACTACTGTACTTAAAAGTCTATTGCCTATCTGCAAAGTATTTAAACTAAAGTAATTCATTATGAGAAAGTATTTTTTGTAATGTAATGTATAATGTAATTACAATGTAATTTAAAAAATAAAATATGTAAAAAGAAATTGTTTCTAAAAATGTAGTAAATCAGTATGAAAAAAATTAATATAACAATTAATACATTTAAAAATTGTCATTTACAAAACCTTTGAAATTCACTGAAAAAACCGTAGGTTTCAGGCACGTTATAGTTAGAAATTAGCATTTAAAAAACCTTTGAAATTCACTGAAAAAACCATAGGTTTCAGACACGTTATAGTTACAAATTAGCATTTAAAAACCTTTGAAATTCACTGAAAAAACCATAGGTTTCAGACACGTTATAGTTACAAATTAGCATTTAAAAAACCTTTGAAATTCACTGAAAAAACCATAGGTTTTAGGGACAGTTATAGTTACTTGGACATTGCACTCGTACAAAACCCGTGAAATTCCCCCGTTATAGTTAGTTCAGCTAACTATAACTCGCGCCCGCAATGCACTGCTGATGACGTCACATATTACATCACTCATGACATGGTCAGTGACATCACTGATGACATCACTGATGACATCTCAAATGACATCACTGATGACATCATCCACGTGATAATCTGATGCACCTCCTCACACCCTAATATAACCTTTGATACACCCACTCTAAATTACAGACTGCCATTCGCAAAACCATAGACACTTCAACACCAATAACTACATACCCACTCACTGATTCTTAGGTCTACACACACACATCCACTCACTCACCCGTACAGTCACTCATACTTACGGTCACTCAGTACAGGACTATCATATGCACTCTTACTCCTATATAGACACTCAAACAATGCCACTCATCCATAGAGATACTCACACACCTAGTCAGTCATGCAAATAATTAAACACACTGCCATTTACTCACCTATACAGTTATACACACACCAGCTCACTTACTCATACAAATAGTAGCACATTGTTACGCTCTTATACAATCACTGATACAAGCACACACTCATCCATACAGCCACTATCACAATCATTCACTCTTGCTTATAGCTATTTATATACTCCAACACACATATATACTGCCTTTCACATATGTAGTTACTCACACATGTACCACTGGGACATACATTCACTCACTAACACACTCTTACACACACTTACCCACCCATACAGTCTATCACAGATGCACTCTTGAAACCATCCACCCAGTGAATCACCCACTCACACATCTATGCACAGAGTTGCACACACCCCTCCCACACAAACACTCAGGCACCCATACAGATACTCAGACAAGCATTCAATAACTCATATAGACACTCATGTAGCTATTCACAAACACATGCAGCCACTTACACAGCAACAGACAGACGGATACAGACATTCATCCAGTTTAGTCACTAACCCATGCATTCAGTAAGATACGTTAAATCACTCACTTATAGAGTCAGTCACACACCTACTAAATCATCCATACAGACACTTACACACCCACTCATTCTTCAATACGTCTTTTCCTATATATATTAAAAATATTTAAACTTTACAGAAACACACAGTCACTGGATGATGTCATCAGTGATGTCATCAGTGATGTCATCAGTGATGTCATTTGAGATGTCATCAGTGATGTCATCAGTGATGTCACTGACCATGTCATGAGTGATGTAATATGTGACATCATCAGCAGTGCATTGCGGGGCGCGAGTTATAGTTAGCTGAACTAACTATAACGGGGGAATTTCACGGGTTTTGTACGAGTGCAATGTCCAAGTAACTATAACTGTCCCTAAAACCTATGGTTTTTTCAGTGAATATATATATATATATATATATATATAATATATATATATATATATATATATATATATATATATATATATATTACCTACTGGCGGTCGCCAGTAGGTAGTTATAGTTAGGACCTTGTTTCTATTCAAAAAGCATTTATTCTTTTGCCAATATCTTTGGCGCCGTTTGACGAATCTTCGCGAAACTTTCCAAACTAATAGTTCACTCAGGCCAGCTCCTGTCTTGAAAGTTTGGGAGTGAGAGCTGAGAAAAAGGGGGTCCCAAAACGCATTTTCTCCATGTTAATTTCCATAGGAATTTTGGAATAGGCTACAGCCCGAACTGCTGAATGGAATTACACCAAATTTGGCAAAATGGTAGCTCTTGGTTCAGAAATCACCCTTTTTTTTAAACGGTGTAAATCTGTTCAGTAGTTGCTGAGAAATTGAAAAAATAATAATATCGATATCTGAGCACCGAGGAGGATTCGCAAACCCTCCCGAGCACAAGCTTAATTCTGTTTGGCTGCCAACACTCCAAAGCAGAATGTGTTGGCAGCCATCTTGTGACTCGGTAAAACCGAGTCACAAGAAATCAGTTTAAAAAAGGTCAAAAACAAGAAAAGGGGGCAGGGTAGAAACAGTCTGACCCCCTAGGCCTGCTCGGTGGGTACCCCCAGGGCCCAAAAAAGCATTTAAAAAAACAAACAAAATCGGCCGAATTCTCGCTGGGTGCGCGAATCCGACCGAATTTTGTTTTTTTAAGTGAAGCGTGGGCTCCCGTGCTTCGTTTCTTAAAGCCCCTGGGTGGGCCAGGTCCCGGGGGCAATGCCCAATTAATTATCGGGGGCCCCGGGGAACGCCACCTCCCCGGGGCTTCATCCATAATGTGCGGGGGCAGCCCCGGGGACCGCCACCTCCCCTAGACTTATTTATAAAACAAACACGTGAGGGGGCTCCTTTCCCCCCATGCTGCCCCGGGGACCGCCACCTCCCCGTGTAGTGTAGCTCCTATTTCCCTAATAGGCTCTGCGCATTGGAATAACATACCCTACAGGTTTGACATAGGACTAAGGTCGGTATGTCCCTATCGAGTATATTAAACTTAATTACTTGTGCCAACTAGCTCAGAGGCCACTAGAAACTCCTTGATAAACAAGAAGGGAGTAGTTTCTGGCAGCCGCAAAACATGACAACTTTGTTTCCCTTTAGAATCTGAACGTGTCCCAGAGTCGTGGAAACAATAGATAACTATTTCACTCAGCTCAATCGTGCATGCTTAGTTTTCCTCAAAGTTACACAGAAAGAATAGATGGCCGTTTCAATAAAAGATTTATTGAACAGTCTTGTTTCTCGTGTAAGTAATATGTGCTTTTACGATCACAAGACAGTATGCAAGATAAATAATGCACAGCGTAAGCAGTAGAAATAAATAATACTGCGCTAGCATGATCTTTAGTAGATATTCATTTACATAAATAACAGACTAAAAATGCGAGTACTCATACGATGCGTTTCTAAGCTAGTTCTACCCCAATGTACCTAACCTAACCTAGGTATAGGGAGAGGTGAAGTATTCCTTGCTATGGTATACTAAGAGTATGTTAAGCCTAGTATGCCAAGTATGCCAAGAGTCCCTCTAGGTTTCTAGTCAGCTCCATACCTTAAGAATGAGAGAGGTGGGAATTTCTTGCCAGACTCGAACTCCAACACCCCGCGAGGGAAGTCAGATCACTGGAAGCTGGACTCTCTGCGTGCAGGGATGACAGCGTCTTCTCAGTGCGTCAGGCCGGGAAACAGACTCCTCTGAAGTCGAGGTCTCCTCTGATTTACAGGGGCTAGGGAAGGTGTATTTATACCTGAGAGGTACCTCAGAATGTTAGCATTGACGTGAATCGGACAGCGGAAGACGTCATGAATGAACCCCTAAGGTATAACGGTTCATGCATAATAGATGAGTCCTTGAAGAAATCAATAGTCCTGTGCTAGGGAAACTCCCGAAGCCTAAGGGTCTGTTCTTCAAGAACTCGTTGTGACGTTAGGGTGGACGGATGTCGGAGACCATGCCTGTATTTGGAGTGCACGGTTTAATGCCTAAATAAGGACTGGGATTTTATGCCTATATAAGGGCAGGGCGAATTGTGCCTATATAAGGACATGATACAGGAAAACCTATATACGGACACCCTAAGAGGAATACAACACCCGGGGCTCTAATTTAATAGGGGTTGAGGGCCTCACGGGCCCTCCCATGCCCCGGGGACCACCACCTCCCCGCGGCTCTGAATATATTATAGAAGTGTGGGGTGCTCCTACCCCTCCCCACATAGCCCTGGGGACCACCACCTCCCCGGGGCACACTTAATTTTCAGGGCAGGGCCTCGTGGGCCCCCCCAAGCCCCGGGGACCACCACCTTCCTGGGGCTTCAATAATTTAAATTAGTGTGGGGGGGCTCCTGCCCCTCCCCACACTGTCCCGGGGACCACCACTTCCCCGGGGCACACTTTATTTAAATATGGGGGTCCATTGCGGACCCCCAGCCCCGGGGACCACCACCTTCCCGGGGCTTTAAACACTAAGAGAGGGGGGCCACGTGGCCCCCTCCTGGAGCCCCTCAATGGCCCTGGGGACCGCCACCCCCAGAGCCGGCTCCTACAATGTCCCGGGTGCCCACCCCTGGGACATTGCCATTTGCTATGGCAGGGCGGGAGCACGGCTCCCGCCCTGCCATAGCAAACACTGCTTTGCTTCTTGGGAGCTCCCTGCTCTCGCTTCCAAGAAGCAAAGCAGTATTGCTTTTGGGCAAAGGGAGCTGCATGTCAGCAGCTCCCTTTGCCCAAAAGCAATGCCGGCGCCCGCAGGAGGCGGGGAGCCGGCTGGGACCGCAGGGGCATTGGGGCTCCCCCGCGGTCCCCAACATGAGGGCCGGCCCCGGGGAATGGGGTCCCTGGGGCCAAAAGTGGCCAAGGGAAGGGCGGCCACTCTGCCCTTCTACCTTAATTTTTTTTTTTTTTTAAGTAAGAGGTAATGCCCCGGGGGATGGGGTCCCCGGGGCGATTTTTGAATAATGGAAGTGGGGTATTTTTTTTTTTTATTCGAGTTTGGATTCGCGACTCCAACGCGGCTCTCAGTGCGGCCCCCTGTGTAATCGCGATGGGTTTGCGACTCCAGGCAAAATTTTAAAAAAAGAGTATGTATGTTTTTAAAAAAGTAAGATTATATGTTGGGTTATAGGGTGGCTCTAAAAAGAGCCCTTGTTTTCATTCTGACTTTGTTGAAGCTACATATAAGTGTGGACGCACAGCTTAAGGTTGTTGAGGAAGACTCTGTTCCCTTGATCTGTGAAGTGCACTCCATCACTTCTGTAGATGTCGTCCATATCAAAATGTAGATTGTTGTTGTAGATGGACCCCATTCTATGATCTCTGAGGTATGCAGAAACAGCTTTATTGACATTCTTCCTAGCTTTCTCAAATTGTGGACAGAATTGAGTTGACCAGTTCAATTTCTGTCTTTGGCATATATTAGAGTATACAAATACAGTTTGAGGGAAAAGCAACATCAATTGTGCAAAGGTGTCTTTCATTAGCATTTCCAGACCTTGGGGTAGGTCAATGTGCCTAGGTCATTGCCACCACCGTGCACAATCATGAGGTCAGGGGGTTCGAGATGCAAAAAGGTTTAAACCAAAGGCATAAATTGGTGCCACTTTAATCCTCTCTGTGCAATCCATTTAATGTCCACATTTAGTAAAGCTAGGTCTTTGTCAATACCTCTGCGTTCAGCATACCTTTTGCACCAGAAAACATAGCTGTGTCCAACAATCCACACTGTGAGCATCTTGAAGTGATGTCTGGAAGTAATGAAAAGATGTCTGTAGCTGAGGTAGTCAGTTGGTAGAATGAGAGGTAGCAAAAATGGTGGACAAGATGCTTTTTTAAAAAGTAGTTAAATGATTGGCTGTTTATGAACATTGTATACTCAAAAATAGGGTGCAAGTTATTTTGTTTAAAAAGCATGCTTCTTATTGATTAGTAAAAAATGTTTGAAAGGTACAGTAGATAGGATAAGGTAATATTTTGCAAACGTCAACCACACCTGCTGTTTGCATTTGTAACCTTGTATGCTGAACTTGAAAATATGGTGAACTTGTGACCTGTCAGTTCAATTGAATGTTCCATGAAGGGTTACTATGGAAACTGGCATTAAGCAGAATGGGGAAAGAGTTGAATGTTATCTGTCGGTTTAAAATATGGAATTGTAATAAATATATAAGTGATATGTTATTAAAGTAAGATTTCCCAAGTCAGTACTATCTTTAGAAGTGGTGTGTTCTTAAAAAATAGTGGTATTTTTATTTGTAATATATTTTTGAACTCCCGTATGGATTCGCGGCTCCATCGCATTGGTGCACGGTGGAGTCGCAACTCCAAAAAATTGCAGAACCAGTTTGGGCTCTTCTAGAAGTCAGTTGGTAAAGGTTAATATGTCTAACCAATAGAAATGTGTTTTACAATTTGAAATTATGTAGGAAGCAATGTGATTTGTTACTTACATTTATTTGTGTGGCGAAAGAGAGGGAAAGTATGCCATTACTTGTTTTACCTTGTTGAGAGTGGTGCATTACATTGATTGTGTGCATAAGAAAATCTTTTATGAGTTTCTGATATTTCATATTCTACAAATCAATTTGTAAGGTGAGTTATAAATTTGTGAGGTGTATTATGTATTAGCTTTATTTTTAAACATTAAAAATAATTCAAGAAGTGAGATATTTGAAATATATTATTAAATGTAGAGATGAGTATTGTGGTTTGTTTTATTGTACTGAAATGATACTTGAAATAGATTGTGTATAAGTAATATGTGTATATTGGTAGATGGATTAGTTATTATGGTAGTTTGTTTTAGTGTGTAGAAATGTACATTTGAAGTATACCACATAATTTTAGGTGTTGGTTTCAAATTGGAAGTGGAGTCTGTCAGGTTTTAATGTGTGCATGGACTTGTGTCTCAAGTATGTCTCTAATTGTATATCTATTTTCATATGTCTTACACATTTGAAGGTGCATGATGTATAACAAAGAGGTGTTGTTGCTTTTTATGTGGTAGTCTCAAGACTGTGAGTAGTAGTAGAATGGTGAAGATGCAGCAGAAAAGTGTGGTTTAAAAGATGTTTACATAAGATATTAGTGATTAGGCTACTTTTTATAAGTCTCTAGAAAAGTACAGTTGAAATTTGCCACATAATTTTTGGTGTTTGCTTGAAATTGGAAGTTTGTTCTGTGAATTTTTGAGGTGTGCATAGTGTTGTGATAGAAGAAAGTCTGTACTAGGAGATATATTCTGATATGTGTTATGTATATGAAGATGCTATATGTATAAAACACGTTTGCATCTATTTGTATATTTGTTTTATATATGATGGTGCTAAAAAAAGGTATAGAAATATGCATGTATGCTTTCAGAAATATGGTGAGACTTATAGCAGAAGCATGTGAAGGGTTGCTGTTTTCTATTTGGCTAGGTGTAATATTATAAGTAGTTGTAGAATGGGAAAGCACTCAGCCAGTACTCATGCAGTTATAAAACCACCCGGGCACTACCTTTGTACTCCTCTAATCACTCAGGTACTACCTCAGTACTCCTGCAATCACCCAGGCAGTACCCATGCACTTATAAAATCACCCACTCACTTGCTATGCACTCCAGTAATACCCCAGATATTACCCCTGCAGTCATGGAATCACCCAGGCAATACTTATGTACTACCCCTGCAGTCATAGAATCATGCAGTCTCTACCTATGCACTCATGTAATAACCCAGCCACTACTCTTGCAGTCGTAGAATCACCCAGGCCCTACTGTTGCACTCATCTATTCACCTAGGCACTACTCAATGACTCATCTATGCCTTCAGGTGCTATTCATACACTTATCCATGTACTCAACATCTATGTGTGCACTCATGCAATTAGCCAGTCACTATCCATCTTCTCTTACAATTACCCAGTGACTACCCTTGCACTCATACAATCACCCAAGGACTACCCATGGAGTTATGCAATAACTAAGGCAGATCAATTACATGTTTCAGTTGTAGGTTTCACTATATTCCAGAAATATTGTATACATATTTCTTTTAGATATGATGATGATTTGAAAAGGTAGATACATATGTATGCATGCTTTTAACAATATGGAGAGACTTATAGTTGAATCATGTAATAGTCTTCTGATTTATATTTGGCTAGGCCCAACACTCATGCAGTTATAAAAACACCCAAGTACTATCCATGCTGTCTTTGAATGATCCAGGCACTACATATGCACTGCTGTAATCTCTCAGGCATTACTCCTGCACTTATGCAATCATCCAGGCACTACCTATAGAGTCATGCAATCAACCAGGTATTACCCATGCACTCTTTCAATCACCTAGCCACTAGTCATGCACTTATATAATAACCCAGGCACTACCTTTGCACTCCTTCAATTACGCAGGCACTACCCGTGTACTTATGCAATCACTCAGGCAGTACTTATGCACTTATAAAATCACCCAGGCACTACCTTTGCACTCCTCCAATCACTCAGGCACTACCTCAGTACACCTGCAATCACCCAGGCAGTACCCATGCACTTATAAAATCACCCACTCATTTGCTATGTACTCCAGTAATCCCCCAGATATTACCCCTGCAGTCATGGAATTACACAGGGACTAGTTATGTACTACCCCTGCAGTCATAGAATCATGCAGTCTCTACCTATGCACTCATGTAATATCCCAGGCACTACCCTTGCAGTCATACAATCACCCAGGCCCTACTGTTGGACTCATCTATTCACCTAGGCACTATGCAATGACTCATCTATGCCTTCAGGTGCTATTCATACACTTATCCATGTACTCAACGTCTATGTGTGCACTCATGCAATTAGCCAGTCACTATCCATCTTCTCCTACAATTACCCAGCAATTACCCTTGGGGTCATACAATCACCCAAGCACTACCCATGGAGTTATGCAATCACTCCGGCAGATCTATTACATGTCTCAGTTTCTAGGTTTCACTATAGTCCAGAAATATTGTATACATATTTCTTTTGGATATGATGATGATTTGAAAATGTAGAGATATATGTATGCAAGCTTTTAACAATATGGAGAGACTTATAGTTGAGTCATGTAATAGTCTGCTGCTTTATATTTGGCTAGGTCCAACACTCATGCAGTTATAAAAACACCCAAGTACTACCCATGCAGTCTTCCAATGATCCAGGCATTACCTATGCACTCATGCAATCACCAAGGTATTACCCATGCACTCTTTCAATCATTTAGCCACTACTCATGCACTTATATAATCACCCAGGCACTACAGTTGCACTCCTTCAATCACGGAGGCACTACCCTTGTACTTATGTAATCACTCAGCCAGTAGTCATGCTGTTATGAAATCACCCAGGCACTACCTTTGCACTCCTTTAATCACTCAGGCACTACCTCAGTAGTCCTGCAATCACCCAAGAAGTACCCATGCACTTATAAAATCACCCAGTCACTTCCTATGTACTCGTGTAAATCCCCAGATATTACCCCTGTAGTCATGCAATCACCCAGGCGTTACCTATGTACTCCTTTAATCCCCCAGACGTTACCCCTGTACTCATGCAATCACCAATGCATTAGCTATACAGTGCTTCAATCACCCAGGCACTATCCTTGCACTCTTTCAATCACGCAGGCACTACTCTTGTACTTATGTAATGACTCAGCCAGTACTCATACACTTATAAAATCACCCAGGCACTAACTTTGCACTCCTGTAATCACTCAGGCAGTACCTTAGTACTTCTGTATTCACCCAGGCAGTACTCATGCACTTATAAAATTACCCACTCACTTCCTATGTACTCCAGTAATCCCCCAGATATTACCCCTGCAGTCATGCAATCACCCAGGCACTAGTTATGTACTACCCCTGCAGTCATGCAATCATGCAGGGTGTACCTATGCATGCATGTAATAACCCAGGCAGTACCTTTGCAGTCGTAGAATCACCCAGGCCGTACTGTTGCACTCAGCTATTCACCTAGGCACTACTCAATGTATTTCTTTATTTATAGATGACAATATTTGTACATAATTATTTTAATAATATTAAATAATTTTTAGAAAGTTTATAAACTTTTCTTTTTTTTCCAGATATTCTCCATAATTATTAAGAAACATTCAGTATGACAAGAAAAGTTGAAAAGAAAAGACAACAAAGAAAACAGTACTATTTAAAGGAGAGAGAAAAGCAGAAATTAGATGAAGTACAACATATGACGTTGAAGAAAACGTCTTCTGGTAAGAGAACAAAAGAATTTGTTAAAAGACATAAAAAATGTAATCAATTTTCAAAATGGGGAAAAGAGAAAGAAAAGTACTACAAGCAATCAGAAGGAAACGAAAAAAGGACAAATTAATGGAAAATCAGGTTATAGGAAAACAATCCATGTTGAAAAAAGGATGAAAGAATATAAAGACATTAGGAAGAGAATGTATAAAAGTAGAGTACTACAAAATGTATTGAAAGATTGCAAAAAATATAAAAGAAGATTAGCATTTTACAAGAAGAAACAACAGATTGAAAGTGTAGTTGAAAAGGCTTTTGAATTGAAAAGAGAATTGTTTATATTGGTATTGAAGAGAATGAAAACATTGAATAAAACAATGCACTTTATGAAGGAGAAAAGCAAAAGAAAAAGATAGAAGTAATTTTTGCAAACGTTTTTTGAGTGAATGGAATCACACTTCTAGTAGTGAAACTTTTTTTAATGAAGAAAGCTATGTTCAACAAAATACATTAGTTCATGCAGTTGATACCAGTGGTCGTTGTTATGAGGTTAAAAAAACGGTTGTCCAATTGAAAAAGAAAAGATGGTTCCTAGAAATGTGGAAGAAGTAATAGCTGAAGAAGTTCAAGGGAGACTTGCACAAGCTCCAGAGTATAATTAAGATTGTAGTAGTATTTGTAGTATGCGACAGGAATCTATTGACATATTACGAAATTTCTTACGAGATTATGGTAAAAAAAGTGTTAAACAGAAGATTAAGATGTTGCAAGGACTAGATCCTTGTAAAGTGAGAAAATATACTAACTTGCAGGGTCATTCTCTGGCTTGCCTTTCTAGAAAAGTGTGTCAAAGTGCTTTTCATCATTTAAGAATGTTAGCAGTACATCATTCAGAAATGCGGAAGTTAATAAGAAGATTGTACTACGTGAAAAGTCCAGCATTGTCTTTAAGTGAAATGAACACAGTTCTTTTGTATGGTTCAGTATTGGATGTAAAAAAAGTTTCTGATGATATACAGTTTCGTTTCTTTGGTCCTCAAGAGGAGTGTAGAGAAAGTGAGAGTTTGATAATTGTAGGTGTTGAGGAAGAGGTGGAAGATAGTACTACTGAGAAGTTTGCAGAAAAAATTACAAATTTTAACGTACTTTCTTGTGAAAAACCAAACTATGTTTGTATTTGTTGTCGACGTACTCACTATAGAAGTCAAACTAGGAATGTTGATGTGTATTTAAAAAGTGAAAAGGAAAACAATGATAAGTGGGAGCAATTTGGTGCTTATTTGTTAGTGGAAGGTCGTTTTGAGTTGGGTAGTGATCAACGTATTTGTAAATATTGTTACAACAAGTTAGAAGAGAACAAAATGACAGCTAGAGCTGTACATAACAACCTAGAGTTGGTAGCTATTCCTCTGGAACTGGTAGATTTAAATACGTATGAGTCCATTCTTATTCAATCTGTGCATCTGTTTCAGGCTATAGTTCGTATGGAGCCTAAAACAGGTAAGCTGCCTCCAACAGATTTACAAAGAGGTTTAAAAGGAAGAGTTGTGTATTTGCCTTTAGATTTTAAGAAAAATATTGAAACTGTTGGTATAGAGAGAGAGAGGAAAGTGAACCTGTAGTTATTCTAGTTAATGGTGTACCAACAAAGAGTCAGAAAATTTGGCAAGAGTTAGTAGATGTCACCAAACTTCAAAAGGCTACATTATATCTTGTACAAAACAATATTTATTATAAAAATGTATATGTGGAAGAACAAGAAATATCTTTAGAAGATGATAGAGAAATTTCAACCGACCAAATAGAAAAAGTGGACAACCCCAGGAGTGAAGAAATCTATGAACATTACAGTATACATCCTCTACATTCAAAAGAAGTTATAGGAAACACTATTGAATTATTCCAAATGAAGAAAGCGAAGAGAACTCCCATGAGTGTATGGGAAATAAGCTTAGAAGCTCGTTGTTTTCCACAGCTCTTCCCCACTGGAAAAGGTGGACGATATGATGAACGACCAGTACAGATTCCAGCTTCAGAATATCGTACAACAAGATTGTACTCAGAAGATCCAAGATTTCGACAGTGTATTCCATATTTATATCATCTTCGGTTTGAAAGTGACTTGTCTGGACTTTCATATGCAGTGAACCACATATTAAAAATGGGAGTTCATTTTACACATGTTTCTGCAAAGGAATTTTTGGACAAAGTTCAACAAAGAGACAATCATTTAGAATCTCAGTTAATTAATTTGATGGTGTGTCAACGTGGTACGAATGAGTATTGGTATCATCATCACGGAGAACTTAAATGTATGTTAAGAAACTTAGGAACCCCTACGTGGTTTGTTATGCTTAGCTGTGCTGAATACGCATGGGACGATTTACTTGAATTTCTACAACATGCATATTCAAATGTAAAAAACATTGAATTGAAGACAGCTGGAGAACTGTGTTCCTTGGATCCTGTAAATGTGTGCAGATATTTTAATCATAGGTTTCAAGCTATGATGTCTTTTATTTGCAATAAAAATAATCCACCTCTTAGAGAAGTTATTGATTTCTTCTGGAGAAAGGAGTACCAAGCCAGAGGTGCTCCTCATATACACATGCTATTATGGATCAAGAATGCACCTAAATTTGGAACCGATTCTGATGAAACTGTTTTGTCTTTCATTGAAGACTTTGTTACTTGTGCCATTCCAAAAAGAGGAGGAGAAAACAGCTCAAGACAACAAGTTTTACGGTTTCAAAGTCATAGATGTAAAAAAAATTGTCGACGAAAATACACATCAAAGGGAACATTTTATACAAAATTTCGTTTTGGATTCCCACGTCCAGTAATTACAAAAGGAAGAGTCAATAATTTCATGTCAGCAGTAAGGCATACTATAACTTGAAAATCTCTGAAGAATACTTACAACGTAAAAAGAACTGAAGAATCAAAGTATATTAATGACTACAATCCAGTGATTTTGACAATGTGGAATGCAAACATGGATATCCAGTATGTTGCAGATAATTTGATTGCTGTTGCTCGCTATGTTACGTCATATATAACGAAATCTGAAAAGACGGAGTTGAAAGAAATGTGGGAAGAAATTTCACAAGAGAAGACGCTTAGTAACAAATTGTACAGCTTTAGTTTGAAGATGCTTTCCCATCGAGAGATTGGATCCTACGAATGTTCGGATCGGTTGACCTCTGCAAGTTTATATTCAAAGTCAAGAGGAATCATTTGGGTAAGTCTAGGTCTTGCTGCAACACGAAATCGAGTATTGAAATCTCTGCAAGAAATTGAATACTTAGCATTGAATGAACCGGAAAGTACAGATATTGTTAAAACAAATTTGTTGGATATGTACTATCCCAAAAGGAGTCCACATCTGGAAAACATATGTCTCTATGAAGTACTACAACATTACAGTTTTAAGAGAAATGTTACAGAAAATATAAATGAAGAAAAATATGCAGTAATTGGATGTGACGGATGTTTGGTAAAACATGTCAAAGGACATCTTATTAACCACAGGAAACTCAGTTGTGAAACTCCAGATAAGAAGGAATTTTTCTATTTAGCACTTCTGCAACTCTTCAAGCCTTGGTGTAGTGAAATGGAATTACTTGGAGATTTTGACTGCTATGGAGATTCTTTTAATTCATGTAAAGATAGCATTCAATGCACAATTTTTCCAAAATATCTACAAATGTTAAATGAAGAGATTGAACAAGAAACTACTATTGCAGCTGAAATAGCTAAAGACAGTTCTCAAGATAGTCAAAGTTCTGCTCCACTAAGTCAAGATCCACTAGGACAACCAATTCTTGAAAATGAAGCAGCAGTAGCCATGAATGAAGTAGAAACGGCAATGCAACAAGCACAACAGGATATTATTGAGTTGGGAAACTTAGAAGAAAAACTAAATATTGAACAAAAAGAAATATATCAGCAAGTGACACAACAGATACAGCATGGTTTACTGCATGAAAAAAAGAATGCCAATGCACATCATTTAAACCTATTCGAATGTACATCAGTGGGCAAGCTGGAACAGGAAAAAGTTTCTTAATTAAAGTTTTGACCAGTTATCTACACAAAACCACTGAATCACATTTATCTTGTGTTGTAACCGCTCCAACTGGGTTTGCAGCACACAACATTAAAGGGATTACATTACATCGATTACTCATGCTACCAGTTGAACATGAAAATAAGTTGGAATATCACAAGCTATCTGGAGAAGCTTGTTATGAAGTTTCAAGAGTACTCAAGAAAATGAAACTTCTAATCATTGATGAGGTGAGCATAGTCTCAAACTTAATGCTTGCCTTTGTACATTTAAGAATGCAACAGATTTTAAAAACAGATTATGATGTTCTGTTTGGAGGAAAACATGTAATTGTATTCGGCGATCTACTACAACTTACTCCTGTGAAAGGGCAACCAGTTTTTAAAACACTTGTCCATGAAGACACTAGGAAATCTTTGGGAAGTATTGGAAATGTGAACATATGCGACAAGCAAGTGATGAACATTATGGAAACATTCTTCAAGATATAAGAATTGGTGTTTTGACAAAACATGGTAAAGAAGCTTTACAAAGTCGGCTACTAACGAACTTGTTTGCTAATGAAAACATAGCACCTGAGATAATGTACAAAAAAATGGGAGAAAAGAAGTCTATAATTTGCCTAATGCCTACGCTGCAAGAGTGTTCTACATTCAATCAAGAACTTTTGAAATTGGAAAAATAACCAACAGTGAAAATAGAAGCTATTGATAAAATGGAACACGAAGGAGATACTATTCTTCTCTCAGAGAAATTACAGTCAAAATTGGATTCTTTGGAAAAGTCGGTGTCTAAGACTGCAGGTTTAGAAAAGACTTTATATGTATGTGTAAACTGTCGGGTAATTTTACGGCGTAATTTGGATGTAGAAAAAGGTTTATTAAATGGAGCAATGGGAAAAGTTGTTGATGATGTTAATTATCAGAACAGAGATGGAATTGAATTTTTGTAGATTAAATTTGATCAGATTGAAGAGGTAAAGCAGATTGGACGTTGTGCTGTTTTTTGCTTGTAAAAGACTTGTATGTACGTAGAAAACAGTTTCCTCTTTCTTCAGCATATGCTGTAACATTCATAAATCTCAAGGTTTACGTGTAGACAGTGCTTTGGTAAATATTGGAAGTACAGTGTTTAAAGAAGGCATGGCATACGTTGCATTGTCTTGAGTAAGAACATTATCTGGTTTGTATTTGATTGATTTTGATGAGAGAAAGATTAGTGCTGATGCAAATTGTGTAAGAGAGTACAATCGGTTAAGAAGACTTTATGCTCTTAACTTAAGTGAATATCCTGTATATGAGAAACGTGTAGTGTGTCCAAAATGGAAATATGACAAACATTCTACTGAGATTCAAAAAAAGAAAACAATTGAAGAGACTCATGAAGGTGCAAAGAAAATGAAAATGGACACTGTTGATGATATTGTAGGACACCAGTTAGAAAATAGTTCAGGTATCAACTGCTATGCTAATGTAATTGTGAATGTTGTCTTTTATCTAGAAGATCTTCATCATAAAATTATGGAAAATTGAGGAAAAAGTATTCTGTTCTTTATTACATTATGTTTTTCAAAAGTTGGTAACAGATAGAACTAAAATCCATACTGCTTCTGGCATTCAGCATCTTTTGGATATATGTACTGGTTCTTTGCAATTTACACTCAGTATACAACAAGATGCACAAGAATTTCTTATGTTTATGCTTGGAGTATTAGAAGATGAAGGAATAGAAATTGAAAATTATTTATTTGGACTAAGTTACAGATGGGATCCATAAATATGAAGAGTGTTCATTTTCTTCTACCACTGAAATAGACACTGAACGATTCATATATTTGACAATACCAGAATGCAAATCAGTGTCTTTTAACAAGTTACTAAAAACAGCTAATCAAGATATGAAATGTTATCATTGTAAATCAGAAATGTTATCAACATTATTTATAGAAAGATTTGGACAATATGTCATTTTAATGCTACAATGTTGTAGAGCAGATAGAAGAAAATTGAAAACCAAAATTAAACGTTTTGTGGCAAGTCAAGTATCAATTTCAGGAAGAACTTTTAAAGCAGTGGCTATTATTGTTCATGATGTACCTACTACAACATCTAGACACTATACTGTGCATTTAAAGTGCAATAAAGGATGGACTCATTGTAATGATGCCCATTTGGAATTCAAATGTCAGTTGCCTTACGAATTACCAAATTCATATCTGATATTTTTTATGCCAAAGTTTTGAAAACATCATTCGGCCAATTGGGAAGATGTGAACACGAATTAACGAGTTTATTTTGGATATTTTCAATGCAAATGGTTTTGGAAACATTATTCGATCTACTGGGAAGATGTGAACAATTACTGTTTGGATTATTGTTTGTGCTAATTCTTAGTGCATTTGCAAAATTGTGTTTGAAAGAAGTAGTTTATATATTTGATCTTTATATTATACGTGATAAAAATGAGAGTGTATATTTTACAAAATATACTTCAGAGAAATACATGATTTAATGTAGTTGAAGAATGTAATTTAGAAACTGTAGATAGGTAAACAGATAGTTGAACTTGGTGTAAATATTTTCAACTGAATTTTTTTTTACAATCTCATTGATTGTATTTTTTCCTTGCTGTTATATGATGATCTACATTGAAATCACTGTGTATGGTGAAATTCAGTAGGATCTGAGAACAGCAAAAAAGGGAAACTGAATGTATTATGTAATTCTAAAATTATGTTGTGTTCTTAAAACTATAATATTATATGCAATAACAGTTTTTCTACTTTTTTTTTACAGAAAGTAATACTAAAGTTTGAACATATTTTAAATTCAGTTTACAACAAAACTACTGCAAATTAGTTTCACTGAGTTTTGTATCATGATTATATGTACCAATGTTTACAGTTGCTTTTACTGCACTCATCCATTTTTTCAAACACTACCCATGCACTCATCTATACAGTTAGGCACTATTCCCACACTCCTGCCATTACCCATGCACTATCCATGCACTTCTCCAATCACCTAGGCTGTACCCATACAATATCACCCAGACACTAACTATTTACTCCTCCAATCACCCAGGGAGTATCTGTACACTCATGCAATCAGCTAGAAATTACCCGTACACTCTTCCAATCACCCAGGTGTTGCCTATACACTTTTACAATCCCCGAAACTTTACCCCTGCACTCATGCAATCACCCAGACACTATCCTTGCACACTTTCAATCATCCAGACAGTATCTATACACTCCTCTATTTACTCAGGCAGTACACATGCAGTTATAAAATCACCCAGGCACTACCTATGCACTCCTTCAATACCCCAGGTACTACCCCTACACTCATGCAATCACTTAGATATTAGCCATGCACTCCTCCTATGGCCCAGACATTACCCCTGCACTCATGCAATCACCTAGCTATTACCCATGCAGTTGTTCAATCACTCAAGCAGTACCCATGCACTTATAAAATCATCCAGGTACTTCTTATGCACTCATGCATTAACCCAGGCACTACTTATACACTACTGCAATCACCCAGGAACTACCACTACACTCATGCAACCACCCAGACATTACTCTTGCACTCATATCACCCAGGCACTAGCTATGCACTCATAGAATAACCCAGGCACTACTCTTGTACTGCTACAATTATCCTGGCACTATCCATGCACTCATCCAATCATCCAGCCAGTACCCATGCACTTAAACAATCACCCAGGCACGACTTATACACTTTTCTAATAACTCAGGCTCTACCGCTGTACTCATATAATTATCCAGGTAATACCAATGCACTTGTAAAATCACCCAGGCACTACCTCTACACTCATGCAATCAGCTAGACATTACCCCTACACTCATGCAATTACCCAGGCATTAGCTATGGACTCCTCTAATCCCCTAGACATTACCCCTGCACTCATGGAATCACCACTGCATTAGCTATCCACTGCTCTAATCACCCAGACACTACCTTTGCACTCCTCCAATCACCCAGACACTACTGATGCACTTCTGCAATCACCCAGGAACCACCACTACACTCATGCAACCACCCAGACATTACTCTTGCACTCATGCAATCACCCAGGCACTAGCTATGCACTCATAGAATAACCCGGGCACTACTCTTGTACTGCTACAATTATCCTGGCACTATCCATGCACTCCTCCAATCTTCCAGCCAGTACCCAAGCACTTAAACAATCACCCAGGCACTACTTATACACGTTTCCAATAACTCAGGCACTACCGCTGTACTCATATAATTATCCAGGTAATACCCATGCACTTGTAAAATCACCCAGGCACTACCTCTACACTCATGCAATCAGCTAGACATTACCCCTACGCTCATGCAATTACCCAGGCATTAGCTATGGACTCCTCTAATCCCCTAGACATCACCCCTGCACTCATGGAATCACCAATGCATTAGCTATCCACTGCTCTAATCACCCAGGCACTACCTTTGCACTCCTCCAATCACCCAGACACTACTTATGCAATCGTGAAATCACCCAGGAACTATTACTACACTCAAGCAACCACCCAGTCATTACTCTTGCACTCATGCAATCATCTAGGCACTAGCTATGCACTCATAGCATAACCCAGGCACTACTCTTGTACTGCTGCAATTATCCTGGCACTATCCCTGCACTCATCCTTGCACTCATGCAATCACCTAACTATTACTCATGCAGTCCTTCAATCACTCAGGCAGTACCCATGCACTTATAAAATCATCCAGGCACTACCTCTATACTCATGCAATTAGCTAGACATTATCCCTACTCATGCAATTACCCAGGCATTACCTATGCACTCCTCTAATCTCCCAGACATTATCCCTGCACTCATGCAATCACTTAGGCATTAGCCATGCACTCCTCTAATTATCTACACATTATCCCTGCACTCATGCATTCACTTATGCATTAACTATGTATTCCTACAATGACCCAGACATTATCCCTACACTCATGCAATTACCCAGGCATTACCTATGCACACCTCTAATCTCCCAGACATTACCCCTGCACTCATGCAATCACTTAGGCATTAGCCATGCACTCCTCTAATTATCTACACATTATCCCTGCACTCAAGCATTCACTTATGCATTAACTATGTATTCCTCCAATGACCCAGACATTATCGCTGCACTTATGCAATCACCTAGGTATTACCTATGCAGTCCTTCAATCACTCAGGCAGTACCCATGCACTTATAAAATCACCCAGGCATTACCCCTGCAGTCATGCAATCACCCTGACATTACTTATGCACTTTTCCAAACACTCACACATTATCCCTGCACTTATGCAACTATCCATCCATTACCCAAGCACTCCTTCAATCATCCAGCCACTACACATACACTTATAAAATCATCCACGCACTAACTATGCATTCATACAATCACCCAGGCAGTACTGCTGCATTCATTTAATCACCCAGGTACTACCTATACACTCATGAATAACCTAGATAGTACTGATGCACTCCTCCATACACCTAGGCATTACCCATGCAATCCTCCAATCACCGAGACACTGTCCATGCACTCCTCCAATCACTCAGGCACTACCGTTGCACTCCTCCAATCACCCAGGCACTATCCATGCATTCCTCCAATCATTCAGCCAGTAACCATACACTTATGTAATAACCCAGGCACTACCCATACACTCTTTCAATCACTCAAGCTCTACCCATGCACTCTTGCAAACACCCATGCATTACCCATGCACTCCTTCAATCACTCAGGCACTATCTATGCACTCCTCTAATCATGCAGGCACTACTCCTGCACTCATGCAAACATCCAGCTAGTATCCATGCACTTATAAAATCATCCAGGTACTTCCTATGTACTCATGCATTAACCCAGGCACTACTTATGCACTTCTGCAATCACCCAGGAACTACCACTACACTCATGCAACCACCCAGACATTACTCTTGCACTCGTGCAATCACCCAGGCACTAGCTATGCACTCATAGAATAACCCGGGCACTACTCTTGTACTGCTACAATTATCCTGGCACTAGCCATGCACTCCTCCAATCATCCAGCCAGTACCCATGCACTTAAACAATCACCCAGGCACTAATTATATACTTTTCCAATAACTCAGGCTCTACCGCTGTACTCATATAATTATCCAGGTAATACCCATGCACTTGTAAAATCACCCAGGCACTACCTCTACACTCATGCAATCAGCTAGACATTACCCCTACAATCATGCAATTACCCAGGCATTAGCTATGGACTCCTCTAATCCCCTAGACATTGCCCCTTAAGTAGGCTCAGTCCCCCTGTTAGTTGCAGCTTTTAATCATCCTTTAGTAGGAGAGAAAGTCAGGTTTGCGTGCTATTGTTCACCTTGGGAGAGGAGCACCATTTTCGCCTTCGACTATAGGTGAAGTTGAAGACTGGAAAGGCTCAAGAAGGGAAACCGTTTCCTTTCGTTGAAGCACGCTCTCCCAAGGTGAACAATAGCACGCAAACCTGACTTTCTCTCCTACTAAAGGATGATTAAAAGCTGCAACTAACAGGGGGACTGAGCCTACTTAAGGTTATTATTGTACTCACCTCTTATGGACTGTAATTACCAGCATGCTGCTGGTTACCTTGAAATGTGCCACGCCCACTATGGGCGGTCTTTCCATCAATAAAGGGTCGGAAAGAAAGTAACGGTGAGTTTTCATTTCCCTCTGTGCAGAGTCCATGAATAAGGGGCGGAACAGCCTTGAAATACGTCGGACATGGTGGATATCGAATGAAGGTCAGGAATGCGAGCGTCAGCAAGGCATTACAACCAGATGGTGGGGGAGAGCGTCATGGTGCCCTGTCAGAGCGCAAGGGCTCTTTTGTTGGAACACATAATTGCACGGCTACCCTTGGCCGTGGAGAGGAGCACCATTTTCGCCTTCGACTATAGGTGAAGTTGAAGACTGGAAAGGCTCAAGAAGGGAAACCGTTTCCTTTCGTTGAAGCACGCTCTCCCAAGGTGAACAATAGCACGCAAACCTGACTTTCTCTCCTACTAAAGGATGATTAAAAGCTGCAACTAACAGGGGGACTGAGACTACTTAAGGTTATTATTGTACTCACCTCTTATGGACTGTAATTACCAGCATGCTGCTGGTTACCTTGAAATGTGCCACGCCCACTATGGGCGGTCTTTCCATCAATAAAGGGTCGGAAAGAAAGTAACTGTGAGTTTTCATTTCCCTCTGTGCAGAGTCCATGAATAAGGGGCGGAACAGCCTTGAAACGCGTCGGACATGGTGGATATCGAATGAAGGTCAGGAATGCGAGCGTCAGCAAGGCATTACAACCAGATGGTGGGGGAGAGCGTCGTGTGCCCTGTCAGAGCGCAAGGGCTCTTTTGTTGGAACACATAATTGCACGGCTACCCTTGGCCGTCGAGAGGAGCACCATTTTCGCCTTCGACTATAGGTGAAGTTGAAGACTGGAAAGGCTCAAGAAGGGAAACCGTTTCCTTTCGTTGAAGCACGCTCTCCCAAGGTGAACAATAGCACGCAAACCTGACTTTCTCTCCTACTAAAGGATGATTAAAAGCTGCAACTAACAGGGGGACTGAGCCTACTTAAGGTTATTATTGTACTCACCTCTTATGGACTGTAATTACCAGCATGCTGCTGGTTACCTTGAAATGTGCCACGCCCACTATGGGCGGTCTTTCCATCAATAAAGGGTCGGAAAGAAAGTAACGGTGAGTTTTCATTTCCCTCTGTGCAGAGTCCATGAATAAGGGGCGGAACAGCCTTGAAACGCGTCGGACATGGTGGATATCGAATGAAGGTCAGGAATGCGAGCGTCAGCAAGGCATTACAACCAGATGGTGGGGGAGAGCGTCGTGTGCCCTGTCAGAGCGCAAGGGCTCTTTTGTTGGAACACATAATTGCACGGCTACCCTTGGCCGTGGAGAGGAGCACCATTTTCGCCTTCGACTATAGGTGAAGTTGAAGACTGGAAAGGCTCAAGAAGGGAAACCGTTTCCTTTCGTTGAAGCACGCTCTCCCAAGGTGAACAATAGCACGCAAACCTGACTTTCTCTCCTACTAAAGGATGATTAAAAGCTGCAACTAACAGGGGGACTGACCCTACTTAAGGTTATTATTGTACTCACCTCTTATGGACTGTAATTACCAGCATGCTGCTGGTTACCTTGAAATGTGCCACGCCCACTATGGGCGGTCTTTCCATCAATAAAGGGTCGGAAAGAAAGTAACGGTGAGTTTTCATTTCCCTCTGTGCAGAGTCCATGAATAAGGGGCGGAACAGCCTTGAAACGCGTCGGACATGGTGGATATCGAATGAAGGTCAGGAATGCGAGCGTCAGCAAGGCATTACAACCAGATGGTGGGGGAGAGCGTCGTGTGCCCTGTCAGAGTGCAAGGGCTCTTTTGTTGGAACACATAATTGCACGGCTACCCTTGGCCGTGGAGAGGAGCACCATTTTCGCCTTCGACTATAGGTGAAGTTGAAGACTGGAAAGGCTCAAGAAGGGAAACCGTTTCCTTTCGTTGAAGCACGCTCTCCCAAGGTGAACAATAGCACGCAAACCTGACTTTCTCTCCTACTAAAGGATGATTAAAAGCTGCAACTAACAGGGGGACTGAGCCTACTTAAGGTTATTATTGTACTCACCTCTTATGGACTGTAATTACCAGCATGCTGCTGGTTACCTTGAAATGTGCCACGCCCACTATGGGCGGTCTTTCCATCAATAAAGGGTCAGAAAGAAAGTAACGGTGAGTTTTCATTTCCCTCTGTGCAGAGTCCATGAATAAGGGGCGGAACAGCCTTGAAACGCGTCGGACATGGTGGATATCGAATGAAGGTCAGGAATGCGAGCGTCAGCAAGGCATTACAACCAGATGGTGGGGGAGAGCGTCGTGTGCCCTGTCAGAGTGCAAGGGCTCTTTTGTTGGAACACATAATTGCACGGCTACCCTTGGCCGTGGAGAGGAGCACCATTTTCGCCTTTGACTATAGGTGAAGTTGAAGACTGGAAAGGCTCAAGAAGGGAAACCGTTTCCTTTCGTTGAAGCACGCTCTCCCAAGGTGAACAATAGCACGCAAACCTGACTTTCTCTCCTACTAAAGGATGATTAAAAGCTGCAACTAACAGGGGGACTGAGCCTACTTAAGGTTATTATTGTACTCACCTCTTATGGACTGTAATTACCAGCATGCTGCTGGTTACCTTGAAATGTGCCACGCCCACTATGGGCGGTCTTTCCATCAATAAAGGGTCGGAAAGAAAGTAACGGTGAGTTTTCATTTCCCTCTGTGCAGAGTCCATGAATAAGGGGCGGAACAGCCTTGAAACGCGTCGGACATGGTGGATATCGAATGAAGGTCAGGAATGCGAGCGTCAGCAAGGCATTACAACCAGATGGTGGGGGAGAGCGTCGTGTGCCCTGTCAGAGTGCAAGGGCTCTTTTGTTGGAACACATAATTGCACGGCTACCCTTGGCCGTGGAGAGGAGCACCATTTTCGCCTTCGACTATAGGTGAAGTTGAAGACTGGAAAGGCTCAAGAAGGGAAACCGTTTCCTTTCGTTGAAGCACGCTCTCCCAAGGTGAACAATAGCACGCAAACCTGACTTTCTCTCCTACTAAAGGATGATTAAAAGCTGCAACTAACAGGGGGACTGAGCCTACTTAAGGTTATTATTGTACTCACCTCTTATGGACTGTAATTACCAGCATGCTGCTGGTTACCTTGAAATGTGCCACGCCCACTATGGGCGGTCTTTCCATCAATAAAGGGTCAGAAAGAAAGTAACGGTGAGTTTTCATTTCCCTCTGTGCAGAGTCCATGAATAAGGGGCGGAACAGCCTTGAAACGCGTCGGACATGGTGGATATCGAATGAAGGTCAGGAATGCGAGCGTCAGCAAGGCATTACAACCAGATGGTGGGGGAGAGCGTTGTGTGCCCTGTCAGAGTGCAAGGGCTCTTTTGTTGGAACACATAATTGCACGGCTACCCTTGGCCGTGGAGAGGAGCACCATTTTCGCCTTTGACTATAGGTGAAGTTGAAGACTGGAAAGGCTCAAGAAGGGAAACCGTTTCCTTTCGTTGAAGCACGCTCTCCCAAGGTGAACAATAGCACGCAAACCTGACTTTCTCTCCTACTAAAGGATGATTAAAAGCTGCAACTAACAGGGGGACTGAGCCTACTTAAGGTTATTATTGTACTCACCTCTTATGGACTGTAATTACCAGCATGCTGCTGGTTACCTTGAAATGTGCCACGCCCACTATGGGCGGTCTTTCCATCAATAAAGGGTCGGAAAGAAAGTAACTGTGAGTTTTCATTTCCCTCTGTGCAGAGTCCATGAATAAGGGGCGGAACAGCCTTGAAACGCGTCGGACATGGTGGATATCGAATGAAGGTCAGGAATGCGAGCGTCAGCAAGGCATTACAACCAGATGATGGGGGAGAGCGTTGTGTGCCCTGTCAGAGCGCAAGGGCTCTTTTGTTGGAACACATAATTGCACGGCTACCCTTGGCCGTGGAGAGGAGCACCATTTTCGCCTTCGACTATAGGTGAAGTTGAAGACTGGAAAGGCTCAAGAAGGGAAACCGTTTCCTTTCGTTGAAGCACGCTCTCCCAAGGTGAACAATAGCACGCAAACCTGACTTTCTCTCCTACTAAAGGATGATTAAAAGCTGCAACTAACAGGGGGACTGAGCCTACTTAAGGTTATTATTGTACTCACCTCTTATGGACTGTAATTACCAGCATGCTGCTGGTTACCTTGAAATGTGCCACGCCCACTATGGGCGGTCTTTCCATCAATAAAGGGTCGGAAAGAAAGTAACGGTGAGTTTTCATTTCCCTCTGTGCAGAGTCCATGAATAAGGGGCGGAACAGCCTTGAAACGCGTCGGACATGGTGGATATCGAATGAAGGTCAGGAATGCGAGCGTCAGCAAGGCATTACAACCAGATGGTGGGGGAGAGCGTCGTGTGCCCTGTCAGAGTGCAAGGGCTCTTTTGTTGGAACACATAATTGCACGGCTACCCTTGGCCGTGGAGAGGAGCACCATTTTCGCCTTCGACTATAGGTGAAGTTGAAGACTGGAAAGGCTCAAGAAGGGAAACCGTTTCCTTTCGTTGAAGCACGCTCTCCCAAGGTGAACAATAGCACGCAAACCTGACTTTCTCTCCTACTAAAGGATGATTAAAAGCTGCAACTAACAGGGGGACTGAGCCTACTTAAGGTTATTATTGTACTCACCTCTTATGGACTGTAATTACCAGCATGCTGCTGGTTACCTTGAAATGTGCCACGCCCACTATGGGCGGTCTTTCCATCAATAAAGGGTCGGAAAGAAAGTAACGGTGAGTTTTCATTTCCCTCTGTGCAGAGTCCATGAATAAGGGGCGGAACAGCCTTGAAACGCGTCGGACATGGTGGATATCGAATGAAGGTCAGGAATGCGAGCCGTCAGCAAGGCATTACAACCAGATGGTGGGGGAGAGCGTCGTGTGCCCTGTCAGAGTGCAAGGGCTCTTTTGTTGGAACACATAATTGCACGGCTACCCTTGGCCGTGGAGAGGAGCACCATTTTCGCCTTCGACTATAGGTGAAGTTGAAGACTGGAAAGGCTCAAGAAGGGAAACCGTTTCCTTTCGTTGAAGCACGCTCTCCCAAGGTGAACAATAGCATGCAAACCTGACTTTCTCTCCTACTAAAGGATGATTAAAAGCTGCAACTAACAGGGGGACTGAGCCTACTTAAGGTTATTATTGTACTCACCTCTTATGGACTGTAATTACCAGCATGCTGCTGGTTACCTTGAAATGTGCCACGCCCACTATGGGCGGTCTTTCCATCAATAAAGGGTCGGAAAGAAAGTAACTGTGAGTTTTCATTTCCCTCTGTGCAGAGTCCATGAATAAGGGGCGGAACAGCCTTGAAACGCGTCGGACATGGTGGATATCGAATGAAGGTCAGGAATGCGAGCGTCAGCAAGGCATTACAACCAGATGATGGGGGAGAGCGTCGTGTGCCCTGTCAGAGCGCAAGGGCTCTTTTGTTGGAACACATAATTGCACGGCTACCCTTGGCCGTGGAGAGGAGCACCATTTTCGCCTTCGACTATAGGTGAAGTTGAAGACTGGAAAGGCTCAAGAAGGGAAACCGTTTCCTTTCGTTGAAGCACGCTCTCCCAAGGTGAACAATAGCACGCAAACCTGACTTTCTCTCCTACTAAAGGATGATTAAAAGCTGCAACTAACAGGGGGACTGAGCCTACTTAAGGTTATTATTGTACTCACCTCTTATGGACTGTAATTACCAGCATGCTGCTGGTTACCTTGAAATGTGCCACGCCCACTATGGGCGGTCTTTCCATCAATAAAGGGTCGGAAAGAAAGTAACAGTGAGTTTTCATTTCCCTCTGTGCAGAGTCCATGAATAAGGGGCGGAACAGCCTTGAAACGCGTCGGACATGGTGGATATCGAATGAAGGTCAGGAATGCGAGCGTCAGCAAGGCATTACAACCAGATGGTGGGGGAGAGCGTCGTGTGCCCTGTCAGAGTGCAATGGCTCTTTTGTTGGAACACATAATTGCACGGCTACCCTTGGCCGTGGAGAGGAGCACCATTTTCGACTTCGACTATATGTGAAGTTGAAGACTGGAAAGGCTCAAGAAGGGAAACCGTTTCCTTTCGTTGAAGCACGCTCTCCCAAGGTGAACAATAGCACGCAAACCTGACTTTCTCTCCTACTAAAGGATGATTAAAAGCTGCAACTAACAGGGGGACTGAGCCTACTTAAGGTTATTATTGTACTCACCTCTTATGGACTGTAATTACCAGCATGCTGCTGGTTACCTTGAAATGTGCCACGCCCACTATGGGCGGTCTTTCCATCAATAAAGGTTCGGAAAGAAAGTAACGGTGAGTTTTCATTTCCCTCTGTGCAGAGTCCATGAATAAGGGGCGGAACAGCTTTGAAACGCGTCGGACATGGTGGATATCGAATGAAGGTCAGGAATGCGAGCGTCAGCAAGGCATTACAACCAGATGGTGGGGGAGAGCGTCGTGTGCCCTGTCAGAGTGCAAGGGCTCTTTTGTTGGAACGCATAATTGCACGGCTACCCTTGGCCGTGGAGAGGAGCACCATTTTCGCCTTCGACTATAGGTGAAGTTGAAGACTGGAAAGGCTCAAGAAGGGAAACCGTTTCCTTTCGTTGAAGCACGCTCTCCCAAGGTGAACAATAGCACGCAAACCTGACTTTCTCTCCTACTAAAGGATGATTAAAAGCTGCAACTAACAGGGGGACTGAGCCTACTTAAGGTTATTATTGTACTCACCTCTTATGGACTGTAATTACCAGCATGCTGCTGGTTACCTTGAAATGTGCCACGCCCACTATGGGCGGTCTTTCCATCAATAAAGGGTCGGAAAGAAAGTAACGGTGAGTTTTCATTTCCCTCTGTGCAGAGTCCATGAATAAGGGGCGGAACAGCCTTGAAACGCGTCGGACATGGTGGATATCGAATGAAGGTCAGGAATGCGAGCGTCAGCAAGGCATTACAACCAGATGGTGGGGGAGAGCGTCGTGTGCCCTGTCAGAGTGCAAGGGCTCTTTTGTTGGAACACATAATTGCACGGCTACCCTTGGCCGTGGAGAGGAGCACCATTTTCGCCTTCGACTATAGGTGAAGTTGAAGACTGGAAAGGCTCAAGAAGGGAAACCGTTTCCTTTCGTTGAAGCACGCTCTCCCAAGGTGAACAATAGCACGCAAACCTGACTTTCTCTCCTACTAAAGGATGATTAAAAGCTGCAACTAACAGGGGGACTGAGCCTACTTAAGGTTATTATTGTACTCACCTCTTATGGACTGTAATTACCAGCATGCTGCTGGTTACCTTGAAATGTGCCACGCCCACTATGGGCGGTCTTTCCATCAATAAAGGGTCGGAAAGAAAGTAACGGTGAGTTTTCATTTCCCTCTGTGCAGAGTCCATGAATAAGGGGCGGAACAGCTTTGAAACGCGTCGGACATGGTGGATATCGAATGAAGGTCAGGAATGCGAGCGTCAGCAAGGCATTACAACCAGATGGTGGGGGAGAGCGTCGTGTGCCCTGTCAGAGTGCAAGGGCTCTTTTGTTGGAACACATAATTGCACGGCTACCCTTGGCCGTGGAGAGGAGCACCATTTTCGCCTTCGACTATAGGTGAAGTTGAAGACTGGAAAGGCTCAAGAAGGGAAACCGTTTCCTTTCGTTGAAGCACGCTCTCCCAAGGTGAACAATAGCACGCAAACCTGACTTTCTCTCCTACTAAAGGATGATTAAAAGCTGCAACTAACAGGGGGACTGAGCCTACTTAAGGTTATTATTGTACTCACCTCTTATGGACTGTAATTACCAGCATGCTGCTGGTTACCTTGAAATGTGCCACGCCCACTATGGGCGGTCTTTCCATCAATAAAGGGTCGGAAAGAAAGTAACGGTGAGTTTTCATTTCCCTCTGTGCAGAGTCCATGAATAAGGGGCGGAACAGCCTTGAAACGCGTCGGACATGGTGGATATCGAATGAAGGTCAGGAATGCGAGCGTCAGCAAGGCATTACAACCAGATGGTGGGGGAGAGCGTCGTGTGCCCTGTCAGAGTGCAAGGGCTCTTTTGTTGGAACACATAATTGCACGGCTACCCTTGGCCGTGGAGAGGAGCACCATTTTCGCCTTCGACTATAGGTGAAGTTGAAGACTGGAAAGGCTCAAGAAGGGAAACCGTTTCCTTTCGTTGAAGCACGCTCTCCCAAGGTGAACAATAGCACGCAAACCTGACTTTCTCTCCTACTAAAGGATGATTAAAAGCTGCAACTAACAGGGGGACTGAGCCTACTTAAGGTTATTATTGTACTCACCTCTTATGGACTGTAATTACCAGCATGCTGCTGGTTACCTTGAAATGTGCCACGCCCACTATGGGCGGTCTTTCCATCAATAAAGGGTCGGAAAGAAAGTAACGGTGAGTTTTCATTTCCCTCTGTGCAGAGTCCATGAATAAGGGGCGGAACAGCCTTGAAACGCGTCGGACATGGTGGATATCGAATGAAGGTCAGGAATGCGAGCGTCAGCAAGGCATTACAACCAGATGGTGGGGTAGAGCGTTGTGTGCCCTGTCAGAGCGCAAGGGCTCTTTTGTTGGAACACATAATTGCACGGCTACCCTTGGCCGTGGAGAGGAGCACCATTTTCGCCTTCGACTATAGGTGAAGTTGAAGACTGGAAAGGCTCAAGAAGGGAAACCGTTTCCTTTCGTTGAAGCACGCTCTCCCAAGGTGAACAATAGCACGCAAACCTGACTTTCTCTCCTACTAAAGGATGATTAAAAGCTGCAACTAACAGGGGGACTGAGCCTACTTAAGGTTATTATTGTACTCACCTCTTATGGACTGTAATTACCAGCATGCTGCTGGTTACCTTGAAATGTGCCACGCCCACTATGGGCGGTCTTTCCATCAATAAAGGGTCGGAAAGAAAGTAACTGTGAGTTTTCATTTCCCTCTGTGCAGAGTCCATGAATAAGGGGCGGAACAGCCTTGAAACGCGTCAGACATGGTGGATATCGAATGAAGGTCAGGAATGCGAGCGTCAGCAAGGCATTACAACCAGATGGTGGGGGAGAGCGTCGTGTGCCCTGTCAGAGCGCAAGGGCTCTTTGTTGGAACACATAATTGCACGGCTACCCTTGGCCGTGGAGAGGAGCACCATTTTCGCCTTCGACTATAGGTGAAGTTGAAGACTGGAAAGGCTCAAGAAGGAAACCGTTTCCTTTCGTTGAAGCACGCTCTCCCAAGGTGAACAATAGCACGCAAACCTGACTTTCTCTCCTACTAAAGGATGATTAAAAGCTGCAACTAACAGGGGACTGAGCCTACTTAAGGTTATTATTGTACTCACCTCTTATGGACTGTAATTACCAGCATGCTGCTGGTTACCTTGAAATGTGCCACGCCCACTATGGGCGGTCTTTCCATCAATAAAGGGTCGGAAAGAAAGTAACTGTGAGTTTTCATTTCCCTCTGTGCAGAGTCCATGAATAAGGGGCGGAACAGCCTTGAAACGCGTCGGACATGGTGGATATCGAATGAAGGTCAGGAATGCGAGCGTCAGCAAGGCATTACAACCAGATGGTGGGGGAGAGCGTTGTGTGCCCTGTCAGAGCGCAAGGGCTCTTTTGTTGGAACATATATATATATATATATATATATACGCCATGGTGTATTGAAGAATGAGTGGGTGTATGAGTGTCTCAATGGATGTGTGTTTATATAAGTATATATTTTATATATATATAATCTTAAATATTTGTTGGATTAATTTAATTTACATTATATTGTATATATATATATATATATATATATATATATATATATATATATATATATATATAATTAAGGTCGATTTATATTAAAAAAATCTTTATTTTACTTTTATTTTGGGTGGCATTAGTGTCAGCAATACTTTTTTCTAATATTTTGGTACTTACCTAAATAAGTATAGGAGCACAATATTGTTGTAAAAATATTTTTGACACAATATTTTTGTCAGTTATATTTTTGACCATGATATTGTGTCAGTGATCCAACACCGGATGGGCATTTACATGAAGTAGATGAGTCAGGATTAGTGTACAAAATTCGGATTCAATTCAGAAGGGGACATTGATGGGCTATCTCAATAATTTCCTGAACTCAATTGACAGATTACTATTACATAATATTTCTGCAAGGAAACTGGACCCTACAAATTATAATCAATGCTCCTTTACTGAAGGAAATTATAATGGATGCTTCCTCTTCTTTAATGCCCCACTTAAGGACCTACAAAGTAGGTGTTACAAATGGTGCTGGGAATATACAAAAACCAAGTCTGCTGGGATAAAAATGCAGAACCACATGTAATCCATTATAGGATGAGTCACAGTTCCAGAAACACTATCAAATGAAAGCAGAGGGACCTTAAATGAATTTTGGATGAATTGCAATTTCAGTGAAACATCACGCCTTGTGGTATGTAGCCTTTATCCTGCAGCATTTACTCTGCACAACATTTATCCTTCAGTCTTTACCACGCAGGTAAGTACCATGCAGGTAAATATATATAAAGGGTTTTTAACTTTACCATGCATCCTTTATCATGCAGTTTTTTTCTTCTCAGGTAAGTATATATTTTTTGAATACTTTTTTTTGGAAACTTTTGTGATGATTCATCAACCGGATGATATTACCCCCTGATCATCAAGCATGCACACCCTGATCTTCACAATATTGAAACTGGATATGCCTTGGAGATTAGTTCTCGACTACAGCAATTTGAACCAACACTGTAAATCCTATGCAGTACAAAATGTACATGATACTAGATTAATGGTGCAACATGCATGCAAAATGTGCAAGATTACAATAGACATATTGAAGGGGTTTTTTAGCCAGAGCTTAGCCTCTGAATCATATTACTTAAACTCATTCACATTCAGGGGAATACAGTACAGATTTATGAGATTACCTTAGGGGTATAAGAAAAGCTAATGGGTCTTCTCAGCCTGATTAAATTAATTATTACAAGATGATTTGAGTGTGGTCTGTTCATGACACATACATAAAGAATGGGCAATTTCTGCTCAGGTTGTCAGCCTTGACTGCCCTTCGACTTTCTTCCTCCTTCATGAGGTATATTTATTCAGAAGTAGGCAGTATACTTACCTTAACAATAATATTACCCTCAGCCAGGTCATCATCAAACTGCAAGCTAAGAAATGTACAAAAAGAAAAATAAGACGGTAGCCCTTTCTATCCATGCCACCAGAATCTGGAAAAGCAATCACATATTCATCAGCACTGCCCCAAAGCTGCTTCAATTTAGGAGAGACTTACCTTTTTAAGCAACACTACATCACAATGCATTACCTCGTCCACAAAACTATCACCTCTCCCATCACTTGTTCACTTTAAGCTTGTCTTTGTATAGTGCTCAGCTGCCGTTTGGCTAAGTTTGTGCTATGGAAATACCACATAAAATAATAATAATAATAATAATATAGTGGTGCATGACTAATGCTGATGTCATCAATCCAATTCACATTCTTGCCCTTTTGGAATTTGTTTACTCATTCAACAGCATCTCTGCCTGGCACATGTTACCAGATGGATTGATGTACCTAGTATCTTTACAACTGTGGAGTCTCCATACATAAAAAAAAATATAGGACTGTCCCATCTTTTTATGTGCATAGACTCCACAGTCATAACGATACTGTTAGTAAAATACCTTTGTGAATAGCAAACAATCGTAAACTTACACAAACATGTACATTTACCTCTGTGAATCAGGCCCTACATATTTTCTGACACTGTTCATACTGAGAAGGTAGAGAATAGACATTTTCCACTTCGCTGGTATGATTGTTGCAACTACAGCTGCAAGTGAGGATAACCGTTCAGTGATCAGTTTTGGAAGGAGGAAGGGAAAATTAGCATTAACTTCCATAGCTTCAGTATGCTCCCGCAAAAGGGCAATATCTGAATGCTTTTATAGTAAAGCATGAACCAAGCAGGAGTGACCTTCTATTTTCACTCCTATTAGACATTATTGGTGATAGAGGGATATAAGGTACTGATGCAGGGGCAGGAAAAGACAAATGGACCGGTTCCTGATGCGAGATGCTGAAAGGTTGAATTTCTCATGGCTGACCTGATGACAGCAAAAGATATATGAAGAAACTGTACATAGTTTGGCATAACAAAGGCTTAGTAAATTAAACAGCCACATAGGTTAGATAGCAGACACTATCTACACACTTTGGGTAGTGAATAGACCAGAAGAGAAGGGATTTGTTAAGAAATATGATAGGGAATGTCTAGCATTTGCCATAATCAGCACATTATTTGCAGCTCGATGCCCCATTTCCTACTCCTCTTCTATTTCTATGTTTCCAGTGCCTCTCTGGGGACAATATACATGTTCTCCTGCCAGAACAGGCCCTTAGGAATGTTATTTTGACTGGTGCACAATGACTCCAGTCACCTCAATGCATTCAGGGAAAAGGGCAATAGTTACCCTTCCTATGATCTGTTCTGAAAAAGGTAAATCTTATCAAAACGGATTGGTTAGTTTTTTGATAACTCTGATTAATGCACAGACACTGACTGACAGTGGGTGCTGTCCAACTGCCAGTAGATTTTACATTTTATCTGGAGTGTCCTCCAACTTATGAAATAATGTTTAGACAAAGACCTGGGTGTATCCAGTCTTCTGTTGTTGGAGACTCCAGAGCACAAAGCAGTGTGCTTGTGGATGGAACAACATTGAAGTCCTTGCCGAAGCCCTGCTGGCATGCCATCTTGTTGCTGTGTGTGGCCCACACTCCATAGAAGCATCACCCATAACAAGGAGCTGAGAGGCATTGACATAACACTTTTTGGCCCTCTGTTTCCTCAAGAGCAATCAGAGGAAGGCTCTAGCAAACTGCTTATCTAAATGCAGGTGAATACCTGGTGAGCACACTCTCTCCCTACATCCCTTGTGTGTGGCACCGAGGTTTTATATGTTCTTATAATAGTATGTACAACTCAGAGTTTCCTGTATGCTACCATGGCCATTGTCCATGCATTAAATACACTGTGTGTGTGATGGAAGAATAAAGTCTTGAAAAAGGCTTTCTAATTTCTAAAATAAAAAAAAACAGTTATGCTTATGCAAACCAACAAAATATGTACTGTTTGTCATCTACTTTTTAGGCTCACGCTAGTTGGCCATAGGAGGTATGTTTCCATTCTCTGCAGCTCTTTAATAAACCACATTATCTAAAATATGGTTACAGGGAGACATTACCTTGCAAATTCTGTTTTGAAGGAGGAAGTGGAGATATCATAGTAGTTATCTCTATGATCTGAACATAATTATTTTTCATTATCCTGTTTAGTGAAACAAGAGCCGTGAAAAAGCTACCCATGCCTCACCCCATTGACCACCATATACAAGAAAAGGTAGCAGTGATTGGGTGGGGTTGCTGGAGGAATACTGAAATGAAAAAATCTGATTTGAGGCCTGATGGCATGGAAGGTATGCAGGGTGGTGGAGCTTTATTTGACTCAGCATAACTAGGCTAATACAACGAGGCTGATATGCAGCAAGTTATAATTAGGTATGGATTAGACTGATTAGTAAATTTAATGAAATAAGACGGGGTGTACCTAATCCTTCACCTTTCAATCATATTATTTGCGGAGTTGCTCCTAATCTGTACAATTATTCTTAATGCTAATATTTGATGAAGAGTAGTAATTATTAATGATATGTTGTAAAATGCCAATAACTCGGAGTACTAATTTTGTAGTTCAGGGTCGGGCTCTGTAATATTACGTGCAGGTAATAGATTCTCAGGCTGTTTTGACTGACTCCTAACACATCTAGCCATACTCAAAGGAGAGAGGTGAGAGACACCTGCGAGATTCCTTCTTCTCCAGAAAGGTCACAGTTTCTTTTCTTGACTTAGGAAAACTAATGGGTGAGACCGTAATCGTTTCATTTAAACACAATGCTTTTGCTGCCTTTTGACGTTCATATTTGCACCAGCCCTTTCTGTGGAGAGCCAGCACTCAGTCAACCTACATGCTATCCGGAAGACTTAGGGCTGAATGAACCAGTGTGAGTCTCCTGAGTCTGTGGGCTTGTACACAATTGTCTGTGGGTCACATTGCAGTATGCCCCCTTCACCACCAAATGTAATCCCCCCTAAGGAAGGAGCTACAGCCCTTAAGGCCCCTAACTATCAAGCTATCCCAATTTTAATGGGCCAACATCACCTAACCCTAAACTATGAGACAGATTAACATTTCCAAACGCTAAAACCCAGTTCCCCAAACACAATATGCTACTGATTTCACTTGTAGGTTACCTGTACACTATACTCAACTCTCACCTTTGATATTGCTCAGTTATCAATGTGACTGCAAGTACTGAGGAATACTTCTGACCTAAAATTTAGTTCAAATCTATCCAGTGGAATTTGCTCTGCACTGGAACAATAATTTCTATTGGAGTTTGAATGGAAATATGAACTTTTCTAACCCACTGATAACTTTACATAATCTGGAAGGGGTGGGAGCACACTGCTTCACCTCCCAGCACAGTTCGCCCCTTAGCATTATGGTAAATGCAGTTCATGGTACATGCTTACTTGGATATTTACTGGAGTATTTCACCAAAGTTGGTGCAGGTTAGTGCTGTAAATCTCTAGACATGTGTTTCTGGATATCATCCGTCATCAGTAGAGATAAAAACAAATGTAATCTGGGGTTGCTGAGCAGGCTGCCACAATCCTTTCAGGTCTCAGTACCTCTCACAGGCGCACAGGTGCATCTCCACAAGCTCGTTAGCTCAATGGCTCAAGGGAGCCTTTTCAAACAGGAAGGGGTGGGAGCACACTGCTTCACCTCCCAGCACAGTTCGCCCCTTAGCATTATGGTAAATGCAGTTCATGGTACATGCTTACTTGGATATTTACTGGAGTTTTTCACCAAAGTTGGTGCAGGTTAGTGCTGTAAATCTCTAGACACGTGTTTCTGGATATCATCCGTCATCAGTAGAGATAAAAACAAATGTAATCTGGGGTTGCTGAGCAGGCTGCCACAATCCTTTCAGGTCTCAGTACCTCTCACAGGTGCACAGGTGCATCTCCACAAGCTCGTCAGCTCAATGGCTCAAGGGAGCCTTTTCAAACAGTAAGGGTGGGAGCACACTGCTTCACCTCCCAGCACAGTTCGCCCCTTAGCATTATGGTAAATGCAGTTCATGGTACATGCTTACTTGGATATTTACTGGAGTATTTCACCAAAGTTGGTGCAGGTTAGTGCTGTAAATCTCTAGACACGTGTTTCTGGATATCATCCGTCATCAGTAGAGATAAAAACAAATGTAATATGGGGTTGCTGAGCAGGCTGCCACATGACGGGCTCAACCCAGAAACACGTGTCTAGAGATATACAGCAATGTCTGCACCAACTTTGGTGAAAAACTCCAGCTAATTTTGAAGTAAGTTTGAATTGTGTACTGCATTTATCAGGATGCAAAGGGGCGAACTGTGCTGGGACTGTGAGGCAGTGTGCTCCCAACCCCCATTCTGTTTAAAAGGCTCCCTTGAGCCAGCAAGCGGACGAGCTTTGGATATGCACCTGTGTGCCTGTGAGTGGTACTGTGACCTGAGAGAAACTTGGCAGCATTTTCAGCAACCCCAGATGATTTTTCTTTGCTCTCTAATACTGCTGCTCTCTACTGATGACGGGCTCAACCCATAAACACGTGTCTAGAGATATACAGCAATGTCTGCACCAACTTTGGTGAAAAACTCCAGCTAATTTTCAAGTAAGTTTGAATTGTGTACTCCATTTACCAGGATGCAAAGGGGCGAACTGTGCTGGGACTGTGAGGCAGTGTGCTCCCAACCCCCATTCAACTTTACATAATCTATCAGTAAACTGCACGCATATTTCCATGATAGATTTTAAATGTGTGTATACGTTCAAAACCTACATGAAACGACATTATGGTTCAGCATAGAGATAAGCCCAGAGATTATTATTTTTTTTTTAAACTTTCAAAATTCATTAAAAACCTTAAATGAAGACAAAGTGATGGTACAGATGACATCACTCAGCTATGCCCAGCAAGCATTATGTGCAGTACATAGATTTTTGTCTCGCCATTTGATAATTTCTCCTGTCTCCAGGACTCAATAGGCTTGCCTTCTCTGGGCTCAATCCCCTTACTTCCGTATTGGGTTCAGCCTTCACAAAGTCAAAAATGGGCTAGAGGTCATGTTTGACCCTACACCATGGTCCAGAGGGACTCGCCCTCTGAAAACTCTAGGTCCATGACTTGAGTTTTGTTCATGCATGGTGGCCAGCCCAACATTCTCTAAGGCCACTGGGCATGTTGATCTGCCTTGCCTTTTGGGCTCTCAGACATGACACAACAAAAAGCGATGCCCTGGCCCACGTCTCCTGCCCACAGGTTTAGTGAAGTGAGAACTCCAATCATGATGTAAATATGTAGGAGGCAGAGGGTGAGGGCTACCATTATAACCTATGGCCCCTCCTTCTGACCCTAGAGACTACTGAGCACAATGTTCTATCATGTTATAAAAGCTCTGGGCACATAATTTGGCTGTAGTTATTACTTTTTTCCCTAGATACCTTTGAACATATTATTTGGTTACTTTACACAGGTACAGGTCATAGTCCACAGCCGTGGCCAGAACCCGTCTCTCTGGCCATATATCCTACTGGATATGGCTTTTTATTATGCCTTTTGCAGAGTTCATCTGCCTCCAAAATCCACTGGGCAGTGATTTAAAGTGCACCATGCAAGCTTTGGGAACCGCATGGCCTTTTGGACATTTTCTGTACCAAGTGCCCTTAACCCAGAGCCTAGAAGCTGTTATGCTCAGCCATGGCAAGTAGTAAGCCTGGGCGGAGTTCGCAGACTTCTGCTACGCGGAATTCCGCGAAGTGCAAAAAAAGAAACGCTGCGCTACGCAGAGCTCCGCAAGCGGCAGAGTGCATTCGATAAATGCTGTTCGCAGTGATTTTCAGTGCCAGGTGCTTGTCTGCACTGTGCAATCATCACGAACGGCACCATGCACAGCGCAAGCGGGAGCTGCTTCCTTTCTACCCCTCAAGTAGATTTTTACTCGAGCGGCAGCTTTCTCAACGTGAGCGGATAGTTTCTCAATGCGAGTAGTCGCGAGCATATGCGACCACTCGCAATGAGAAATCTGACCGCCTGCGTTGAGAAATCTCGCCGGGAGGTTGGTTTTCCATGCTCGCGTTCGCCAATTTGACGTTGTCGAAACGCGAGCAAGGGAAAAAACTCCGCTCTGCTATGCGGAGAGGAGTTTTTCGGATCTCCACGAGCTCCGCGTAATGCGGAGTGCGGAAATCTCTGCAAACTCTGCGAGCGTAGCGGAGTTCACCGCCCAGACTTAGCAAGTAGGCTTTGATCATAATGTGCACAATTTGGCCATGTCTTGCAAACAGTCCCATTACTCCACATCCCATTGGAATGGCCTTCTCCACATCCAGTTGTTTCTAAGTGCAACCCATGGCCATATACCCAATCCCCTTCCTACAGAGCCCATTGAAGCAGGACCTTCACCCATGCACAATGGGTACCACCATCAGCATTCAGAGGTGGAAATGCAATTGTTTGCAGATTCAATTATGTCATTTATGATATAATTTGTGACGTGGAATGCAATATTCTTCAGTACAGTGATATCATTGTTGATGTAAATTCTCATGCCATATGCATATACAAATAAAAAAGGGTTGCTGCAATTCCATTAAACTAGCAATAGGTATCTTCCTATACACGAATTCTATTTCGAAGGGTGCTCCACCACTCTCAACATACTTACTATTAATCCATTTAGAACCATGTCTTTATTTTCAAAAAACCGATATGAAAGAGAAACATTATTTGCAGCTTTCTGGGTCCCGGCCCTCACAGAGATTTTCTATTCTACATGCAGTGTTGGGGTCACACCCTTTCAAGAGAGAAAGCAATAAAGCAGGATATTCATCAATCCACCATGTTTTCCTGAGATTCTTTTTTCATTTTGGACCTTGAGCAATAAAAATAATTACATTTGTGGCCACTTTGCAGTTGGGACATGCTAAACAGTTTACAACTGCTTGTGCCCTTCCATAAAACATGGGACTCTTTATGGCCATTTATTTAATTTATTTGACATCTTTGTAAGTCAGCTATGAAGTATGAACAAATGGCTCAGGCTGCCTGAACGCCTTAATATCAAACTCCAAATGGGAGTCAGCAGAGAAAAGTTTCTTTCACTCGCATAGAAAGCAAACCCTGCAACCAGCGCTTTAGAAGAGCCACGGGGCAACCTACTTGTTACTGAAAGTAAAGATATATATATTTTTGCATTTAGAATGTTGGATTGATCAGTGTGTACTCCAGTAGCACTTACACCTTCTAAGGCCCTCCTTACGAGAAGCGTTTTCATTGTGATGGTGTCTGTATCAGCATTTACTACCCCATTGGAATTATACGTTTCTCACTTTCACACGCCGAGTTCGACTGCTGGAAACAGCCAAAATCGCTGCGAAAAAATCAGTAGAAAAATGAGGACTTACTGGGGAATGAGGGTTGAGGTTTAGCCCGTCTGCTTAGTACTTAAATCTGAAGTTAAATTTGAGCATACAACTGGATTCAAACTTGTTTAAAAGGGTAAGGTAAGCTTAAGTGACGAGTTATAGATGATACACTTTGCTAAAACCTATTTTTCACTAACTCTGACAGTATTAGGAAATGAGCATAACCATCATTCTTCCGGTTCCGGTTAGTAAAGTAAAATACAAATAATTAGTCAGAATGGATTTTGAATATATTGGTCACATTAACAAAGTTGCTACATTTCTGTATTAATGCTGACCAGTCTATGCTGGTGAGTTTAATTCCCTTATTATGGGAGAGCTATCTATGGCTCACAGGAGTATATCGTAGTCACAGCCTGAGTACCTGCTCAGGTCGTGAAGGTCTTGTAACTAGGGGTGGGCGGAATTTGCGTAGTCGCGCTACGCAAAGCTCCGCAAAACGGTAAAAAATCTCAGCGAGCACGCAAAAGTTCCGCGAACACGCGGAATTGCTTGTTCCGCCCGTTCGCGATGCTTTTTTCCTGTTCGCGAACGCTGTTTGCTTGCTCGGAGAGAAATATCTCGCGAACACGCATTTTGAAAGCGCGAACAAGCAAAAAATTCCGCAAAGCCGCGGATCGCGTAATTTTTGGTAATTCCGCGTGCTCCGCGGAACGCAAAATTACCCAAATTCTGCAAATTCCGCGAGCGGTACGGAATTTACCTCCCAGGCCTACTTGTAACCATACTCAAAGAAAATATCTGCGTTTATTTGATATTCATGTTCGAACTGGTGGGGGAGTGAGGACGGCTACGCGGTGCCGGGTGGGACACAATGTCCGTGACGAGCTCACCTTGACGAATGTGTGACTACAGGGAGCCTTCCTCACTCCCCTGCCAGTTTGAACACAAATATCAAATAAACTCGGATATTTTCTTTGAGTAAGGTTACACGACCTGAGCAGGTACACAGGCTGTGACTACGATATACTCCTCTTTTAACTTAAAACACGGAGTCAGGCGAAGTATTTTATTACTCCGACTAGGGATGCTGCCTTTGAAATCATTCACATATAAGTGGTATCCAAATGAAAAGGCGTCTAGTCTTTGTGACCTATGTAAAGGCGGAGTGCAAGATTTAGACCATGTGTTATTAGCTTGCCCAAACGTGATTGTCGCAGAGGCTAGGAAAAGATTCTTAAAACCAATTAGAACAAAATGCAAAATTAACACTGTTCAGAATCTGATTCTTCTTTGTAAGGAACCGCCTAATGAATTCGTGTGTATTAATATGTTCAATTTTTTTAAATCATTTTTAACTTTGTATTAGAATGATAATTTTACTATTTAAATGTAAATTTTATATGTAAAAATGTTGTTGTTCTTAGTTGAGAACTAAATCAAATAAACGTAAACTTGTGAGTTGATATTTTTTTTGAATATGGTTACAAGACCTTCACGACCTGAGCAGGTACACAGGCTGTGACTACGATATACTCCTCAAGGATATTTTCTTTGAGTATGGTTACAAGACCTTCACGACCTGAGCAGGTACACAGGCTGTGACTACAATATACTCCTCAAGGTAGGAGGTAGGGAGAGTTTCTTAGGGATCTATGCTCTAGTCCTGATGAAAGCCGGGGAAGACGCAGTATCCGGCAGAAACATATTGACAGTTTGCAGAGTGGGGGGGTAGTGGGCTCATTATAGACCATCATACCATCATCCACTGGTTGATTAAAACCTTTTTAATTTAACAAGGGAATACACTAATAAAGGGTAGTTTGGAGATCCCTTTGTTAGTTTTAACAGTGTTTTCTCTGCACCTTTTCTTTGATCCCGCATTTTTTCTCTTTATGTTTGTTTTGTCTCCCCCACCCTATTGCTCCACCTCTGTCGTTGGCTTGCACGGAGGTGTTGTAGCAGCCCTATGATGAAGCATGCCACAAATTTTTGTGGGTGAGGGCAGTTTTAAGAACATGGGTGTCTTGTTCACTCACCTCTTCTAAAAAGCGACATACCTTTTACTGCCCCACTTCTCTATGTGTGTAGAGTCTTGTACAGGGGGACTTGATCTCACCTTCAAGGACTAAAATCAAGCTTCCCCGTCTCTGGCTCCCTTGATGTGCTGCTAGATTTTTTTCCACACCAGATCCCTTGATGTGCCGCAAGCTTCCTTTCCACACCAGCTCTCATTGATGTGCTGCAAGCTTCCTTTCCACACCAGCTCCCTTGGTGTGCTGCAAGCTTCCTTTCCTCCTTGCGCAGCTGTTTGCAATTTCCTTGTTCCAACCTCCAGTCCGTCAAGCTTTACAGAAACTGCTGGTCTTGGCACATTCCTTTGCAGCAGAATCTATCAACCAAAGAGAAAACTTCCCTGCGAATTCCAGATGCAGTGAGCAAGTGTCTTTATCTTGCCTTCACACAGCGGGTCCCAGCTGGCTTCCTTTGGACGGACCTGGTGTGGCCGCCTACTCAGTCAAAATTCCAGTCTTGAACAACAGCTGACCACTCAGGCCAGACTTTTATCATCTCTGATTGATATGCTGATCCAATCAGAGGGTCAGCTGCTTTTGCAACCCGATTACACCTCCAATCACAAATCATTCATGGCATATTCAATGCCTGACCAAAGCATGCTTAGATGACCTACTGTCTTTCCTGGTACCAGCCTGTGCTATTCCCTAAAGAGGAATTTTTATTAACTCCAGACCATGAGGCACTGACCAGGGCGGGGAGTCCTCTTAACAGAGTTAGTGCAGCTAAATCCAGATAAGAGCTGAGTGTTTACCCCAGCCCACCAAGCCTCTCAAAGGAAATGGGGAGGGGCCCGGGGGGAGCTGGGATGTCCAGCAAAACAGCTTGCATTCCATACAATGGCTCAACTCACCATGCCTCCCCAGTACACCCACTGGCTCTCAAACACACATCAGGTAGAAAAAGGCAACAGGACCCCAGGCAATGGATAGACTGCGCAGAATTGAGGGTGGGTGGCTAGTGACTCACCCCTCCTGACTATAGATTTATTGCTGCCACCACTGTCAGTCTACCACAGCCTGGGTAGAGAGGGCAGTAGCCACTCTCTGAGAAATAGGTTTGCACTAGGCATGCCCCCTCGACCTCAGAGCCAAGCTCTAGGGTCTCAATTCATGTAAACAGGGAGACCCTCAGTGGACATGTATGATTGTCATGCTCACTGAGGTTGGGATCTAGAAACCATACAGTAGCTTTTGAGTGACTTGCCTGGAGATTAGCATAAGGCAGGGGAAGCACTCTCTCCAGAGACATGCAGAAGACTTCCCGTCCCAACATATGCCCTCCCCAAATCAGAATGGCCTGTACTTACTTCCCAGTGGGAGAAGACTGATCATCTGATTGGCTAAACCGGCAGGAAAGTCCATCTGCATTACCGTGCTGTAAGCCTGCTTTATGTTCCACAGTGAAATCTAGTCCCTGCAGAAATATGGACCACCTGAGCAACTTTGGGTTCTCCCCCTTCATTGCCATGAGCCCCTTAAGGGGCTTGTGATCTGTCTGTACCACAAACCTTGCACCAAACAAGTGAGGCCTGAATCTTCAAAGAGCCCACACTATGGCAAAACATTCTTTTTCAACAGCAGACCAGCTCTGCTCCCTGGGGAGTAGTCGGCGGCTGGTAAAGGCCACCGGATGCTCCCTTCCCTTCTCATTGAGCTAGGCAAGAACTGTATCAACTCCCTTGTCTGAAGCATCTGTTTAAACAATGAAGGTCTGACTGTAATCAGGGGCCTTCAACACAGGTGCATTGCATAGTGTAGTCTTCAATTCATCAAATGCCTTCTGACACTCTTCAGTCCAGATCATCATCCTGGGCTGCTTCTTAGAGGTCAGGGCTATAAATGGAGCAAAGATGGTCCCATAGTTTGCCAAAAAGTTCAGATTGAAACCAGTAAGGCCCAGAAAGGCCCTTACCTGGGTCTGAGCAGTGGGAATCTCCCAGTCCAGCACTGCCTGGACTTTAGCCTCCAGTGGGCGAACCTTCACATTACCCACCTGATGCTCAAGATAAACAACAGAGGACTGCCCAACTTGACACTTGGTTGCCTTGATGGTCAGTTTTGCCCCCTGCATCCTTGCCAGCACCTGCTCCAGGTGTCCCATGTGGTCCCCCCAGGAGGAGCTGAACACAGCAATGTCATCCAGGTACGCCACACAGAACTTTTCCAGGCCTGACAATACATGGTTGACTAGGCGTTAGAAAGTGGCGGGAGCATTCTTCAATCCAAAAGGCATATATTTCAATTGTTAGAGGCCCCCTGGGGTTGAAAATGCTGTTTTCTCCTTGGCAACGGGTGCTAATGCAATCTGCCAGTAACCGCTGGTTAGATCAAAAGTACTAAGGTACTTTGCAGCACCCAACCTATCCACCAGCTCATCAGCTCTGGGAATAGGATGTGCTTCAGTTTTTGTCACAGTATTTAGACCGCTGTAGTCCACACTAAAGCGCAGGTCATCTGACCATTGCTTTGGCACCAACACCACTGGACTGGCCCAGGGACTACAGGAGTGTTCAACAACCCCCAGGTCCAGCATCTTGGCCACTTCAGTCTTGTTGCACTCTTGAACCCGGTCTGACATCCTGTATGTCTTTGTCTTAACAGGCAGGGTGTCCCCTGTGTCTATATCATGCACACAGACAGACGTCAGCCCAGGGGGTAAGTGAAAAGAGTTGGAAAATCTCCCCAGCAGCTCTTTACACTCCACCTGCTGTTCAGGTGTCAGTTCAGAGGCGAGCTTAACTCCCTCAACTGAACCATCCTTCTCATCACCTTGCAATAAGTCAGGGAGGGGCTCACTCTCCTCTTCCACCTCTTCAGCCATTGCAAGTAAAGAAACTCTGTAGTCTTTGTGAAGACACAGCTTCAGCCGATTGACATGAAATACCCTTTTGGGCTCCTGTGCGGCAACTGTGTTAACTAAATAGTTGACATCAAAAATCTTCTTAACAACCTTGGGGGCCACACCACTTGTCCTCCAGAGCCCGGGGACAACTCGACTTCAGGAACCTCACTTCCTGGTCCTCCTGGTACCCAGTCAGCATAGCCTTCTGGTCATTCCACTCCTTCATCAGCTGTTGGCTGGCTTGAAGATTGTTCTTTGCTTTACTCATGAGCTGGGCCATCAGCCTACGGAGGCCCAGGACATAGTCCACCACACATGACATTTACCTTCATGTGTAAATAAAAATCCACACTTGAAGCACAACTTCTTTTTCTGTGGAGATATCACTCTGTGTCCTTCTGCCTTGTGCTTTTGCTTACTATTGAGGTTCATGACTGGTTCACTCTGGCCACCACCAGTCTCCATGTCAGCAGCTTGTCGATCAGCATGCTTTTCAGTTCTGGCAGCCATGAGAACTCGCTCCAGACTAAGAGTTTTTCTCAGCATTCGTCATCTGAATGAACCAGACCAGCATCCGTCAACTCTGAGACGTATAGCTTCCTCATCATTAAATTCTTTAAATTTACAGTGTTTGGTGAACGTTTCCATTCTCTCAACAAATTTGTCAAGGGTTACACCAACTTTTAGTCGTTCTTGACTGAAAATGTGCCTTTCCTAATCTACATTTGGCATTGGGTTGAATTTGAGATTCAATGCTTCTTTGATTTGATGGTATGTAATTTCATCAGCTCCCAGCCTTTTCTTTATGACTTCTATTACACCTTCATCAGCAAGATTCTGAAGGTATTTAATAATCTTCTTGTTATCTGTTTCTTCCAGCGCATAAATTAAATTATCAAATGTCTCTATCCAAGCAGTCCATCTGTCACCCTATTCTGCTTTTTGGCGGTATTGTATTGTGGTGGTGGTTTCAAGAAGGCAGCAGCATTGCAACCAATTATGGGATTGGCTGACACTGAAAGTGGAGTGCTCTCCGACCCATCTGCTATCCGCTGGGACCTGCTTCATCCATGCCATCTCTAAGGCCCTGTGCTGAGCTGGCCTCTGGGTCATCTTGGACAATCTGTTGAACATTGACCTCACTCTTGGTCCCCATTGGAGCCCTTCATTGTTCCGATCGCTGCTCTCAGTTTTCATTCTTCGAAAACCTATGGAGTTGTTCTGAGTCCCACTCAGCAGCTTTGTTGGCGTTCCGCTTCTTGTATGGGTGGCTTCACAAACACAACCTCAGGAACTTGATCCTGGGCCACCTCACCCAACGCTGTGGCATGATGACTCTCTTCAATCAGTTCTTCTGATAAGCAGATGACTGTTTCTTGCATTTGGATTGCTTTGCTTTTAGGCATTTCTTTGTACTGTCTGACACCTAGTTGATTTCTGCCTCACAGCACTTCTGATTGCAGCGTTATCTTGCATTTCGCTGTCACTATTTGCTGCTCTTTCAAAATCTGGTTGTATCTGCCTTTAACTTTATCATTTTGTATGATTTATAACTTTTTGTTGCATAGTAGCGCAGTATCTCTCTCTATGGCCTTACCAGCAGGTTCTTGGCCAACGATGTGTACACTTCTCAGTGAAGCTTTTGTTATTTTCAAATAATTCAGACGGGGTGGAGTTGCACTTTGACTCCACATAAACCAAATGTCAATTCTGCTGTTCGACTGAGGCACACGTGGCACACAGTTTGGTGGACCACGGCTAACTCTCTGGGTGAGCACTGTCGATCTTCGGGTTACTTATCCCCTATATGTTTGCTAGTTGTAGCATCCTCCCCAGTCTGGGCACCCACCAATGACTACGCCACACGCAGAGCTTTGTATTACACGTCTTAATTCATCTGCGTGTAACCACAAACTCAACTTTCCAAACCTGCATTCACATTTACCAATTTGCTAAGAGATCAACAGAACTTCCTGCTCTTTGAGAAAAGATACTATAACTCTGTTTAAACAGTTAATCTGGCTCAAATTACAGAATAATTCTATACCTTGGCTCAATTCAGGAGCACAATTTGATTTGTTAACACAATTTAACAAAACCTGATTCATGGATTCTAGAATTTAAATGTATACTATGTCAGCAAAATCCACTTATTCAAGAGACCTGTTCACTAGTATAATGACATTTGTGTTCTCCCCTCTTTTATATGGTGGTATTGTGCTGGCATGCTTGACTACGAACACTGGTAGATTGTTTACCAGTATTCCAAAGCATGCGGTCTGATTATTAAACGTGATGACTAATTGTGTAACCTCGATTTGTATATCTGTATTTTAGATTAGGCCACCATAATATGGTGCTTAAATTGCACCAGTATACAATTAAAGTCAACGGGGTAGCCCAGTGTCCCTTGGAACCTGGGTATTAACGTTATAGTCTACAGAGTGGTTCAGTCGGGTAGCAAATAATTCCTTTAGACATGCAATAGTCATATAGTCATTTAGCAGGTAAACATAAATTTTTAGACACAAACACACTACACCAATTTTTAGATCAATATGTATATATATATTTTTCTTTTTTCTTTTTTTATATATATCAACTTTTTTCGGGAAAGCGGGCTGTCATACAATACAATAAATAGTGTTTCAATAGTGACTGTTGTGACACGAAGTGATAAAGGTGAAAAACTGAAAATGAGAAATGAAAAAGCACAGATACATAAATAACACAAATTAGTGGCCAGTATATTTAAATCTCTGTCCAAGTGTATAATTACATTGGTAACCTGAACATTCAACTATTTATGGCTACACTGTTATCGGAAATGAGAGAACAATACGTCAACATTTCCACCCAAATTGTCTGTTTTATAAGGACATCACAATGGGTCTTCTTCAGGACGAAAGGGAAGGTGACAGCCTAATAAAACAAAGGGGTGATTTGTTTAGGTGTGTGTGTTTTAAAAGAGAACAAAATAAAAGACTTGCAGGGTCATGCATGGACTCAGTGAGTCGTGGAACAGTGAACTCCTCCAATCCTGGATGGAGTGCAAACGGACGTTGTGTCAAGGCATCTATAAATAAGGGAAGTGCCTTAGTAATTGTGAAGATAGGTAGGGATTTCCTTGAAGAGTAGCGGGAGTAATGAACTCACCATCAAGAGGAAAAAATGCGCCGTTAAGATGTGCTCCTCTCCATGTAGGAAAAGGCATAAGTCCTCCTCCAAAGAGGTAATCAGTTGAAGCAGATACTGGTAATTCAGTGGAAGAGCTGTAGGTGTAAAAAGCGTCATGAAGGAACGTTAACACCACATGGCAGAAAAAAATCTCCCAAAATAGATAGCGAAAGGTAATTAGGAATTGCACTTACCCACTAGGAAGCAGGGAAATCTGAAAACATATGTCGGTCGAATCGTGCAACACGGTTTCTAGTCCAGGGTTTCTACTTTACAGCAAATAGCCTCTGGGTTACAGTGAATGTGACTGTGGAGAAAGGGGGTGAGGCGTATTAGGCAAAACGCGATGGGGAAAGAGTTTCCCATGAAACTGCGCGCTGTATTGGGAAACTCACCCGTGTACAGATATTGCAGCAAATTGCAATCCGGACCCTCTTCCGGTGTTCTCTCAGCCGAGTGACACCGGAATATGTGGTTTGCCCGTGTCCGTGCGTACACGTGTAAGTTGGGAGTGACGTATCGGGGCGAGCGGGAAACGTGCGCGTCACGTCAGGTCGTGCAAGCAGGAATTCCTAAAAGCAACAGTACGTGTATTGTAGTGGGGCGGGGGATGCTTACATCAGAGAATTTACGGGATGGGAAAGTGTCACATCACGTTGGTTATGTTATAATAAAAAGGGCGAAGAAAAGGAAAGGCCCCTCGCACAGGCATTTAACAGTTAGTAGAAAAACTTAAATGCATCAGGGAGGTATACGCGAAACCCGTTCCCGAAGTTCCGAGCATGGAACCATTACAGCTCATAGCAAATCACATTGAGGGTAGCTCCTTAAAAAGCATTCAAATCAAAACAAGTCCATTGTCTCTGCACAGTAATGGGTCACGTGTAATTGGTGATTGAAAATGTTCAAGAAAATGGGCCAGAAAACATATATATCTCCTTATTTACATAGTTATACATTGATATCCGAGAGGAAATATGAAAACACAAATCCAGTTACAAAGATAAAATACTGATACAACAATGTGTCAGATGTACACTGCAGTATTCATATGCAAGTGAGCAGCTGGTTCAGCAGTCAGCCAATCTCACTCATCCAATCCGTAGTAATGTTACATCTCACTAAACAAGTATGTTGTGTAGTTGTTCGCAAGCGAGCGGATGTGTGACAACCATGTATTCATTATCTAGGCGAAGAGATGACTACAGGTGTATAGGAGGGGAGATCCTATTCGGTGTTGGATAACAGGCCTGTCTGTCTATTGATTTCCTCCAATTGGTTCAGTCCCCCCGCTACTTAGTCAAAGATGTGTATCCACCGACATTCTTTTGTATTCAGTTTTTGTTGAATATCACCACCTCCCGGAATGTGTAATCTTTTCCAATATTCACCATCTTATGTTGTCAGCTGTGTGATTGTTGTTAAAGAAATGTTCTACCAAGGGTGCCCCCTGGGTTTTGCACCTTACCCTACTGCAATGCTGGAGAATACGTGTTTTGGCTTTCTGTGTCGTCTGTCCCACGTATATTTTATTACATGGACACTTGATTGCATAAATAACTTCTGTTGAATTGCAGTTTGTGTGTTCGTGTAGTGTATGTGTATGGCCTTAATGTTGAAAATCTTTCCATTCTGTGGTCAATTCGCATGCCTTACAGTGGCCGCATTTGAAGTGTCCCAACAATGGAGGTAAGTTGAGCTGTGAACGGAAGTCTGAGGTTTTTTCCTGCCCCAAAAAAGAACTAACTACATGGTCTCTCACATTCTTGCCTCTTTTGAAGGAAAACATTGGGGGATCTGGAGTATCTAGTTCTGTGGCTACCAAATTCCACTATTTGTTGATTACCTTCTTTATCACATTACTTTTGGTGTTATAAGTGGTAAGTTTATTGGAAGTGTCATCTTTAAGTCTTACCTCTAAAAGGCTGTCTCTGGGGCAATACCAGGCTCTTTTCCTTGCTCTATGGAGAAGGCCCTTAGGGTAGCCTCTTTCTGTTAAGCGAGTCATGAGTGTTTCTGTTTCTTTGAAGAAATCAGGGCATCTGGTACAATTTCTTCTCAACCTCAAGAACTGGACATACGGGAGGTTGTCCCGTAGTTTCCTAGGGTGATGTGAATTGTATTTGAGAAGTGTGTTACGCTCTGTCGGTTTTCTAAATAAGGTGGTGTAGATCCTGGAATCCTCTATTTTGAGGGATAAATCTAGAGAACTGATGGCCTCTCTACGGTAATTCATGGTGAACTTGATATCAGGAAACCTACCATTAAGCCAACCAGAAAAATCAATGAGGCTCAATTTGTCCTCAATCCAAATCATTAGCACATCGTCATTATAATGTTTCCACATTGTTATATTGCCTAGAAATGGATTATTGTGGTCGTAGATGTGTTTATCCTCGTACCTGTCCATGTACAGGTTTGCCAAACTGGGAGCGAAGCCGGCCCCCATGGCGACTCCTTTACGTTGGAAGTAGTATTCATTTTTGAATATGAAGAAGTTCTTGCTCATAGCTATATCAAGGAGATCTAACACAAATTCGGTTGATACCCAACAAGGGAAGTCTCTCTCATTCACATATCATCTCCAAAGCCTCATCCTGGGGTATGCTGGTGTACAGAGAGGCGATATCTAAGGTTACCAAGAACTGTGTAGTGTCATTGAAGGGTTGATCCTCCACTATTTGTATCACATGCATAGTGTCCCGGATGTATGATCTGGTCGTCACTACCATAGGTTTTAGAAAGCTGTCAATATATTTGTTCAGGGGCTCTAGGATTGAGCACAGCCTGACACAATGGGGCATCCAGGGGGTTGAGTTAAGTCTTTATGCACCTTGGGAAGAGTATAGATGGTGGGTATACGTGGGTTTTTCTTGTTCAGGAAGCCAAATACCTTCTCACTGAGGAAACCCTTGTGTAATGCTTCTTGCGTCAGTGTATGGATCAGTTTGCAAATGTCATTTGTAGGATCTTTCCTGATCTTTTGATAGCTTTCTTGTTCATTTAGTTGTTTCCTGATCTCCCTGGTATAGTCCTCAGTGTTTTGCACTACCACTGCCCCACCTTTGTCAGCCACCTTTATAACAATTTCATGATTGTTTTTTAGTGTGGATAAACTGTCTTGCTCAGCCTTGGTGATGTTGTACCTGATATAGTTCCTAGTTTGCAGTAAATCCACGATCTCTTTGAGGACTATCTGTTCAAAGGCTAGAATTTTATGTGAGACAAGATGTGCTGCTGGAGTAAAAGTGGTCTGAGTACGAAAGTTGGTGGCGGTGTTCTGTATATCAGAAGATGTATTCTTCCCAAAATAATATCTCAAGCTGATTTTTCAAAAAAATTGTTGCAATTCCACCTTAATATTGAAGGAGTTGAGAGGATTGATCGGTACAAATGAGAGGCCTTTGGATGGAATGTCTATTTCGGGTTGTGTGAGAACATGGTCACAGAGATTGATGATGGGTCCTGTATGGTCATGTGTGGTAGGGGGTGCATGTATCTCAGGGGTTTGTTCCAATATCTCATCAGAATGCATAAATGGCTGTATGTATGTATCTAGTAGCCCGTTAGGTATATGTGGTGATTGTGAATTTCTTTCAGAATTTGAACTAGGCACAGGTTGTAATAGCGTTCTAGTGTACACTTGATGCAAACCGCAATCTGTCTGCTGTATGGGATTGCCTCTAGTGGTGCATTTACCATCTGTATGTCTGCCTGTGGGTTTGAATCTCCCAGTAGGATTCCTGGGGGTAAATCTCACTCTGGTGTTCCCCCTCTGTGTATTCCTTCCCCTGTGCCAGCCCCTTGGCCAGTTGGGATCCTGCCCACGTCCCTTGTTGGACATCCATGGACCCTCGTCTAAAAAAGGGGTATTAGGGTTCTGGTAGGCCTGGTTTTGGTTGTAGGTTCTGTCAGGCTCCTCCGTTCAGAATCCTCGGGGTCGTGCTGATGCTCAAAGGGGGCCCACCTCTGGACGGCCCCAAGTCTGGAATATAAAGACACACAGACTGTTGGGGTAGTCGAGCAAGGGAAGGAAAGGGTAGGAACTGCATGGAGGGAGATCTGAGAAGGATACAAGAACACAACGTAAGCGCAGCGCATACAATTCTTGGCTCAATCTAAAAAAAGCAATAACATTCGAAATGCACAAAGCCTGTCACACCCTACCTGAAATAAAAAGAAGGTGTAGGACAGATGTCAGAAGAGAGCAGAGGGTGTTGGCAAGTTCACGACATGTAACTAGTAAAATAAAAGAGAACATATGTTGAAATAATTCCTGCAATTTCTGATATCTTACTATGCGTGCAACTAGTTCCCCCTATAACACCTACCAAAACGGCACATGAAGTATAGCTGAATTTGCAAGGCCGTGGCAGCGGCACACCCTCTCAGGTAACTCTCTCCTAGAAAATGTAACGAGAATAAAGACAACAAAAAACGTGAAGGAGTAATTACGGACCATGAAACAATAACAGTCTTGTACGGGTCCGTATCGTGATTCGCTCGGGCTTGTTATAGGAAACACAATACCCCCAGCAAGTCTTTGATATACAATCCAATTCTTCCGTAAGTGTTACCACATTGAAACAATCCGCTTACGGTCTGTGTTTGAGTTTTCCATTTCACCCAAACCAATTACCCCAAATGCACGAAATGTAGTATGGCTCTTTGCACCTCCCCGCATGAGACCGATGACTATCTATCTCTCCAACAGGGAGAATGCTGTACGAAAAGCGCCCCGAAAATCACAAACACTCCTCTGCAAAAGACCGCCAGGGGTTGGGTCTCGACCAACAGAGGAGTCACGAATGGAGGAGTTCGTGAGGTTAACAAGCACCTCTACCTCCCTTAGAGATGATGGTTCGGAAACCTGTGCTTTCTCACTCTTACCGCCCAGAGGTCTCGATGTCCATAGGAGAAGTCTGCTACGGGCAATCCACCAGAATTATCGGCAGCGTTTGTTTTCTTCCGCCGCCCTTATCCCTGTAGCCGGCGTCGCGTCCGAGGCATGTGAGGCGTGACTCGCGTTGCAAGTCGGGAAGTGTAGTTCAGAGGGAATGTTTTCCTACTACCTGGTTAACGCGCAGCGGGCAGTCAGTGCGTAACCGGCAGCCAGGTCCTGACAGGTTCTACTGGAATTGCTCGTCCCTGCTCTTTCAGTGTCACTCTCAGACCCACTACCTAGTGATGAGTCTGAGGATGTCGTGAATCTTCTTGGGCCCTGTCTACCCCTACGGGTGAAAAAAGCTTGGCTATCCTGTTGGTAGTAGTCTTCAGCTAAATATGGATATGTAACCTTTTTGTCGTAAGCTCTGATGTCTCTGGATAGTTTTTCTAATTTCCCTAGTTTGAGTAATGGTGTTAAACTCAAAGAGGGTTTTTTCTGCTCGGTCTAACGCTTCCTTGGCATTGACAACATAACATAACACTTGTATTTGTAAAGTGCACTTATCACCCATGGGTCTCAAGGCGCTGAATAACAGATGTTTATTGTTACCCAACTCAATGGTACTCATTTTATCGACCTCAAATGGATGAAAGGCTGAGTGGACCCGCCGGGATTTGAACCTCTGACCATAAGGTCGAACACAGGCCCCTGCAGTGGATACATTAGTCCACTAAGCCACCAGACCCGGCTAGAGCTTTGTCGTCAAGAATCTCTTTTTTAAGGTCAGCCATTTCCTGTGTCAGTTTTTTTACATATTCAAGCGCAGTCTCTACTCCCAGCACCATCCAATGCCCTGAACAGTTATTAGCCACAAAGCTGAATATTTCTATAAACTTTGGGATATCTATGAAGATGGCGGGTTCATTCTTCACCTGGAGCCCTTTTGGTGCAATGTTTGATTGGAGGTACTTTGTGAGGAGATGGCCGTGCAGTTTTGAGCGTATAAGCTTTTTCTCAAGTCTTTCTAATTTTTCTAGTTTCTCATTTAGAGTTGAGTCAAAGTACGCTGTTCCTAACCCAAGAAAACAATTATCTCCTTGGTCTTGGATCAATTTGTTTATGTACTCCTCGTTACATGAGAGGGTCTCTCTTTCTGATATAGTTTGTAAAAATACACTAAATGTTAACCCTCGCAGAAAGCTTCTGCACTGGTATACAATAAAAGTCAACGGGGTAGCCCAGTGTCCCTCGGAACCTGGGTATTGACGTTATACCCTACAGAGTAGTTCCGTCAGGTAGCAAATAATTGCTTTAGACAAATACTGGAATTTGGTAGCCACAGAACTAGATGGGTCCTGTATGGTCATGTGTGGTAGGGGGTGCATGTATCTCAGGGGTTTATTCCAATATCTCATCAGAATGCATAATTGGCTGTATGTATGTATCTAGTAACCCATTAGGTATATGTGGTGATTCCAGATTCACTGTTCCACAACTCAGTGAGTCCATGCATGACCCTGCAAGTCTTTTATTTTATTCTCTTTTAAAACACACACACCTAAACAAATTGTCCCTTTCTTTTATTAGGCTGTCACCTTCCCTCTCGTCCTGAAGAAGACCCATCGTGGTGTCTTTATAAAACAGACATTTTGGGTCAAAACGTCGACGTATTGTTCTCTCATGTCCAATAACAGTGTAACCATAACTAGTTGAATGTTCAGTATACCACTGTAATTATACACTTGGACAAAGATTTTAATATACTGGCCACTAATTTGTGTTATTTATGTATCTGTGCTTTTTCATTTCTCATTTGCAGTTTTTCACCTTTATCACTTCATGTCACAACAGTCACTATTGAACCACTATTTTTTGTATTGTATGACAGCCCGCTTTCCAGAAAAAAGTTATATATATACAAAAAAAGAAAAAATATATATATATATATATTCACTGAAAAAACCATAGGTTTTAGGGACAGTTATAGTTAGTTGGACATTGCACTCGTACAAAACCCGTGAAATTCCCCCGTTATAGTTAGTTCAGCTAACTATAACTCGCGCCCCCGCAATGCACTGCTGATGACGTCACATATTACATCACTCATGACATGGTCAGTGAAATCACTGATGACACCACTGATGACATCTCAAATGACATCACTGATGACATCATCCACGTGATAATCTGATGCACCTCCTCACACCCTAATATAACCTTTGATACACTCACTCTAAATTACAGACTGCCATTCGCAAAACCATAGACACTCCAACACCAATAACTACATACCCACTCACTGATTCTTAGGTCTACACACACATCCACTCACTCACCCGTACAGTCACTCATACTTAGGGTCACTCAGTACAGGACTATCATATGCACTCATACTCCTATATAGACACTCAAACACCACCACTCCTCCATAGAGGTACTCACACACCTAGGGGCCGATTCCGATCTCGGCCGGTAGTGCTCCGAATCGGATTCGGATTCACCGGATCCGATTCGGAGCCCTGTTTCCCGACCGAATCGGACGCGGGTCCGGCCGAGCGAGTACGATGCAAGCACCCGCGAAATCGCCGACCGACTCGAACGCGGCTTCAACACGCTCCGACCGACTCGCAGGGACACAACTCGCACCGCGCTATGGAGACGTTTCCCGGCCGGGTAAGTACGATGCGCGCCGCGAGCAGTCCGATCGACTCGCGCCGTCCGGCTCGAAAAAGCTGTCGAAGCCGGACTTTGGGGGTCCGCGTCGGACCCCCTGTATGCGTAGGCGCGCGAGTCGCACATGGGTCCCCCCTACCTGTGCATGTATGCCGCGATGCGCATGGACGCGTACACGCTGTAGGGGGCGCCCTTGTCCGCCTCGCACCCATTGAGTCAATGGGAGCCCGCGTACGCGTTGTACGACAGGCTCCCATTGACTTCAATGGGAGTCCGACCGAATCGAGTCCGATTGCATGCGAACGCATCGTACTCGTTCGGTCGGACTGCTAGGGTCCGATTCGGTCGGAATTCTCTCCGGGTCCGGCTCGGTCGGAGAGTATTCCGGCCCAAATCGGAATCGGCCCCCTAGTCAGTCATGCACATAATTAAACACACTGCCATTTACTCACCTATACAGTTATACACACACCAGCTCACTTACTCATACAAATACTAGCACATTCTTACGCTCTCATACAATCACTGATACAAGCACACACTCATCCATACAGTCATGGATGGATGATGTCATCAGTGATGTCATTTGAGATGTCATCAGTGGTGTCATCAGTGATGTCACTGACCATGTCCATGTCAGTGACGTCATCAGCAGTGCATTGCGGGGGCGCGAGTTATAGTTAGCTGAACTAACTATAACGGGGGAATTTCACGGGTTTTGTACGAGTGCAATGTCCAACTAACTATAACTGTCCCTAAAACCTATGGTTTTTTCAGTGAATTTGTAAGGTTTTTTAAATGCTAATTTCTAACTATAACGTGCCTGAAACCTATGGTTTTTTCAGTGAATTTCAAAGGTTTTGTAAATGACAATTTTTAAATGTATTAATTGTTATATTTATTTTTTTGATACTGATTTACTACATTTTTTTAAACTATTTATTTTTACAAATTTTATTTTTTAAATTACATTGTAATTACATTATACATTACATTACAAAATATACTTTCTCAGAATGAATTACTTTAGTTTAAATACTTCGCAAATAGGCAATAGACTTTTAAGTACAGTAGTTGTTGCAATGGGCAACACAATTTCAAACACAATGCAACATTGAGCTCAATGTGAATTTCTAGTTAAATGCAATTAGTTACTTTATGGATTACTTTTGTATCCACAGGACTGGATCCTAGATTCAGTCCTGGGACATCTCCTGTAAACAGTTGAGTAAAAGCGTTTTGGTTACAGTAGTGATTTTTAAGGAATATTATTGTATTTTAAAAGTTGACACAGAAACTTTTTCACATAGAATCACCAATGTTATCCTATGGGAGGAAATTCACTTAGCAGGTAAGTAGTGTTATCGTTACTTTTTCTTACTCAGTGGTGGATCCTGGATCCAGCACTGGTGCATCTCCTGTAAACAGTTGAAAGAATGCGTTTAAGTCATACAGGCGATTTTTAAGGAATATTTGTAGTTTGTGAAAATCGACACTTTGAAACTTTTCTGCTGAAAACCAGACAATGGATTCCAATGGAAGGAAATACAAGTTACTGGTAAGTACGGTTAGAATTACTTTTCAGGGTCAGTGCTGGGCTAAAAGATGCAGCACTGGGTTCTCTCCTGATAACAGGTGAGTAAATCGGAATTGGTGAGTTCGGCTGATTTTAGAGGAATATTATAAAGTTCCAAAACTCCACACTTAGAAGAATTTCCAAGTGAAACCAGTCAATGTTAGCCTATGGAAGGAAATTCAAGTTACTGGTAAGTACGGTTAAAATTACTTTTCAGGATCAGTACTGGGCTCAAAGATGCAGCACTGAGGTCTCTCCTGATAACCGGTGAGTAAATCGGAATTCGTAGTTCGGCTGATTTTAGAGGAATATTTGTATGTTTCAAAAATCGACACTTAGAAACTTTTTCAGCAAAAAGCAGGCAATGATATCCTATGGAAGGAAATTCAAGTTACTGGTAAGTACGGTTAAAATTACTTTTCAGGATCAGTACTGGGCTCAAAGATGCAGCACTGAGGTCTCTCCTGATAACCGGTGAGTAAATCGGAATTCGTAGTTCGGCTGATTTTAGAGGAATATTTGTATGTTTCAAAAATCGACACTTAGAAACTTTTTCAGCAAAAAGCAGGCAATGATATCCTATGGAAGGAAATTCAAGTTACTGGTAAGTACGGTTAAAATTACTTTTCAGGATCAGTACTGGGCTCAAAGATGCAGCACTGAGGTCTCTCCTGATAACCGGTGAGTAAATCGGAATTCGTAGTTCGGCTGATTTTAGAGGAATATTTGTATGTTTCAAAAATCGACACTTAGAAACTTTTTCAGCAAAAAGCAGGCAATGATATCCTATGGAAGGAAATTCAAGTTACTGGTAAGTACGGTTAAAATTACTTTTCAGGATCAGTACTGGGCTCAAAGATGCAGCACTGAGGTCTCTCCTGATAACCGGTGAGTAAATCGGAATTCGTAGTTCGGCTGATTTTAGAGGAATATTTGTATGTTTCAAAAATCGACACTTAGAAACTTTTTCAGCAAAAGCAGGCAATGATATCCTATGGAAGGAAATTCAAGTTACTGGTAAGTACGGTTAAAATTGCTTTTCAGGATCAGTACTGGGCTCAAAGATGCAGCACTGAGGTCTCCCCTGATAACAGGTGAGTAAATCGGAATTCGTAGTTTGGCTGATTTTAGAGGAATATTATAAAGTTCCAAAACTCCACACTTAGAAGAATTTCCAAGTGAAACTAGTCAATGTTAGCCTATGGAAGGAAATTCAAGTTACTGGTAAGTACGGTTAAAATTACTTTTCAGGATCAGTACTGGGCTCAAAGATGCAGCACTGAGGTCTCTCCTGATAACCGGTGAGTAAATCGGAATTCGTAGTTCGGCTGATTTTAGAGGAATATTTGCACAGTGGTGAAGGGAGGGGCGGGGCTTCAGGTGACATGTCTGCAAACAGGCCCCGTGGTGCAATTTAAGATGGGGAATTAAATCCTCCTCAATCCCGAGGGTCCCTAGGCACCAAGTAGCCGATCAGATACCTCCAGTATGCGCCAGAGAGCTGCGTTGCAGAGAGGTGTTCAGAGGCCATGCCCCTTTTTGCACCTCTCTGCAACGCAGCTCTGTGGCGCTTCTGGATGTACCTGGTGGGCTAGTTGGCTCCCAGGGACCCTCAGTATTGAAGGGATTTAATTCCCATCTTAAAACGTGCAACGGGGCCTGTTTGCACACATGTCACCTGAAGCCCCGCCCCTCCCTTCACCACTGTGCAAACGCGCCCCGTGGCGCGTTTTAAGTTGGGGAATTAAGTCCCCTTGAATCCTGAGGGTCCCTGGAGTCCAACTAGCCCACCATGTACCTCCAAAAGCGCCACAGAGCTGCGTTGCAGAGAGGTGTAAAAGGGCGTGGCCTCTGTACACCTCTCTGAAACGCAGCCCCCTGGCGCATACTGGAGGTTCCTGGTGGGCTAGTTGGCCCCCAGGGACCCCCAGTATTCAAGGGAATCTGTTTCCCTCTGCAAACGCACCTGGGGGCGCGTTTGCAGAGTGGTAAAAGAAGGGGGCCGGGCCTGCAGCACGATCGTTTTTAAAAAAAAATTATTATTATTTTTTTTAATGCTTTTTTCTGCCCAGGGGGTCCTTGTGGGACCCCCTGAGCAGACCTAGGGGGTCAGGTTGTTTCTACCCTGCCCCGTTTGTGCGTTTTGCACACTTGTTTCTTGTGTTTTTTTTTTTTAATCGGTGGGATCTGCGCACCCTAAACGCATCCCGCCGTTTAAAAAAAAAAATGCTTTTTTCTGCCCAGGGGGTCCTTGTGGGACCCCCTGAGCAGACCTAGGGGGTCAGGGTGTTTCTACCCTGCCCCTTTGTGCGTTTTGCGCACTTGTTTCTGTGCCTCGGTTCTACCGAGGCATAAAATGGCTGCCAACACTTCCTGATTTGGAGTGTTGACAGCCAATTAGCATGCAGCTCGTGATCGGGACAGTGCACGCAGGGTGCGCTCAGGGTGCGCGAATCCGACGCGGCCATAGATATATATGTGATTTTCCTTTTGATTTTCTCAGGAACTACTGAACGGATTTACACCATTTAACAAAAAGGGTTCTTTCTGAACCAAGAAGTACCTCTTTGCCAAATTTGGTGTAATTCCGTTCAGCAGTTCGGGCTGTAGCCGTGGCTAAAGTTTCCTATGGGAAAATGAATGGGGAAAACACGTTTTGGGACCCCCCTTTTTTCTCGGCCCCCGTTTGACGAATCACCCTGAGACTTTCAGGATAGGAGCGGACTGGAGCGGGCCACAAAGTTTTAAAATTTCGCGAAGATTCGTCAACCGACGCAAGAGTTATTTCAAATAGAATGTTGCGGATTTCCTATGGAAAATAGGTCCTAACTATAACTATCTACTGGCGACCGCCAGTAGATAATATATATATATATATATACAGATTGATCTAAAAATTGCTGTAGTGTGTTTGTGTCTAAAAATGTATGTTTACCTGATAAATGACTATATGACTATTGCACGTCTAAAGGAATTATTGGCTACCCAACGGAACTACTCTGTAGAAATTGCACCAGTGGCAAGTCAGATATGAAATGTAGGCTTCAGTGTGTTGTTATACCATCAACATGAGCGACTAAGAAGCATTGCTGCAGCTAGCCAATGTTAAAGTAAACTCTTTTGAGACCATGAAAAATCTATTTTACCATTGGCTAAGGCATCAATATGTAGTACCTTGATGCCCGCAAGGTGCATGGTGTGTAAAACGTGAGGCACACCTCTAGAGAAATCAGTTTCTAATTACTTTGATATTTATCAAAAATCGAATTATTGGTGAATGTGGATTTATAAGTATTATGCTCCAAAGATGATTTTAAGAAAGTTGTACACATTTAACTGCAGCATGGACAGACCCCAAACTGGTTCTGTCAGGCTATCTCCCCAACAGTGGCACTATTTATATTTCCTCAGCAAAATGTAGGTGTGCAAAGGCTAAGATCAGAGAATAAAGGCTTCTGGGAGCAGTTGACACACCAGCAGATCTTGCAGCAAGGCAGAGGGAAGTTAAATGCTAGGCATCCATTCCTACTTATCTTGTCTTGGTACCAACCCTTAATTAGAAACAGCTCTTTCGAGGAGGACCAGAGCACACATTACTGAATTAAACGAATGTCACAAATGCACACATACACACACACACGCACACACGCACACACCAATGCAACTCGTTCATCGTATCCAGCAAGGCAAAAAGGAAAGGCGGCGCTGAAATTCGTGTGCCTGTAAAGGAATGGGCGACACTTTATGGCGATTTGCCTACGACTGAACCAAAGAGTCAGCTAGACCAAAGAGTATTTTTAAAGTGCAAGTCTGCAGCAAGTCCCTTCACTGTTCTATAAAGACAACTAGAATGTCACAAGCATATATGCCTGACCTATCAAATTCACTATCGTACTATATGTTCAATAGAACCGAACAGATTGCTCGCATAACGTTCTCGCTCGATTCAGCAAAAACAAAATTCTGCAACGTTTTGTAACAATGTAACAATCCATGTAAAGTACATTAATCAATTTAAGTTCTCTTCTGCAGATACTTTTCTCATTCAGTTATTAACAGTATTGTACAATGTTTGTTACATTCACTTTATGGTCTGAGTCTATCCATTCCCCTTGAAAGAATGAAAGGTCTGTCTCTAATAGATTGCTTCAAAAAACAGTTTGCTCATATTGCAAAATTCTCAGGGGCATATTTACAAGCCCCTTGCGCCACTTTTGCGCCGCCGTTGGGTCACGCATGTGACGCAGCGGCGACGCAAACCATGCGCCGCGTTGCGCTATATTTACAACGTGACGCATCTAGGGAGATGCGTCACGTAGTAAACCCCTGCGCCACATGAAACCTGCGTCAGGTTTCATGTGGGCGTACCGGCGCAGGGGGGGGTGTTCCGGCGCAGGAACGCCTCGGAAAAGTGACGTCGTGAAATCTACAAGATTTCACGCAGTCACTTTTCCGACGCTGGTGCGTCAAATCCTTCACGCACCATGTTAGGGATAGGGAAGGTTGGAACAGTGCTGGAGTTGCGTCGCGCTTGCGACGCAACTTCAGCACTGCGCCAACCTTCCGCCAGCAGATGCGTCACGCATCTGCTTATCCTTGCGCCACGATGCGCCGCATTGTAAATGCGGCGCATCGGACGTGGCGCAAGGGTAAACTTGCGTGACGCATTTTCCCTGGCGCATCCCTGCTGATATGCAGGGATGCGCCAGGGAACGTAAATATGCCCCAAATACTTCAAACAGAATCCAATACATTACTTTATTGCTAAGATCCCACTTTAAATAAATGATTTTTACGAACTAATGATGATGAATTTACCAATATAGGTCATTCAAGAAGGGGTTAAAAAAAGTGTGTGCGCGTGCATTTGTGTATGTATTCAAGTAGCTCAGGGGATCACTGCCTGCTTTCACTAGACTTTTCCAAATAGGAATACTTTTTTTCTTGAAAGAACACTTGGCCTTTCATGCCAACATCCTGTGAGTGGCCGGAAATTGCGGCCTACCTAAGAATAATAATTAAACAGGTCGTTCTGGGCAGGGCTCAACTGGCCATACCAGGCATCAGGCATTTTCCCGGTAGGCTGGAGGCCAGGGGGCCGATTTTCACTTAAGAGTGCCGATTTTCACCTTTCGAGGCTGCTATCATTGTAGGCCAGCAGAGCAGTACAATGAAAATACAAGCCTCAGTGCAGCAGAACGAAGCTGCCTGATACTGAATAGGCAGTGAGGTGGCTGGTATGAATATACCTCTTTACTAAGCATGCGATACATCACATGCCATTCCAACGCGGTCGTTGCAACAACCGCGTTGTTACATCGCGAACCATTACATCGGGGGGCGCGCTGGACTTAGGAATAGTATAATTTACTATTCCTACTCCAGTTTGTGCAACAGCAGGGAAGGTGTTGGATTGAAAATCCAACACCTTCTGCCCCCTACAGCAAGTCATTGGAACGACTTGCGATGTAATGGTTCGTGATGTAACAACGCGGTCGTTGTAACGACCGCGTTGTAATGGCATGCGATTGATCGCATGCGATCTAAACGTTGTTTCCCGGCTGGTACGCCAAATTTGCCAGGGCTGCTTTTGGCTCTCAGTCGGGCCCTGGTTCTGAGCCCTCCTGTGAATCCTTATTTTTCAAACCAACTTATTAGTATATAGGTCAGTGTACAAATTAAAGTACTAGTCGCAAAAAGACGTTTGTACATCTGGCCCAGAAACCTTTACAGCCTTATCCACACTCAAACTAATTTGAAAGTTGGTGTTAAACCTTGACTCTAAGTTGGGAGATAAAGCATGCTTTTTCAGCCCCAAATTCTTAACAGTGAATACGGAGGCTCTTAGTTTTAGCTTGCTAGAATATTATTTTCTTACCCCAGAGGTTGCATCATTTATACTGTGCGTCTACTGTCACTTTCCTAGTGACAGCAATCATCTAGTTTTTGGCTGGAGGCCTTCCCTAAATTTGAAGGGGGACTGCATGCCAACATGCATTCATTGCAAGACCTTACTGGACCTCGCAATAATTCCCACTAGGTCTCACAAATCTTGGCAGTCATTTTGGGATTGCCCTCTGTATGAAAACCAAACTAAAGCTACATCCAAATGCTAGTTCTTCGAAGAATCTTGAGCAGCAGAATCGCATCTCTGGAGAAACCCACAAAAAAGAAAACCCAGTGGTCTACACTTATTTGAGAGTTGCTGGACACCAGTGGGCATGCAGGTCTTAGGTCCTCATGAAGCCATACCGCATTTCACATGATGATAAACCCAGGCACCTGTGATAAAACAGAAAACAGAGAAAATTCAGAAAAGATTCGACATTGAGGTAGGAGCAAAGATAACTTCAGTTTTAAAAAGAAAACAAAAGGTTCTTCTCTGACTAACAGTCAAAGTGAGGACTCAAAGTTTGTTAATTGTAATGTTCTGTAAATCTCAATAACCTGACAAAGGAACACAAAAAGAACCTTAAAAAGAAAACAAAAGATTATAGAAAGAATGAACTCTGGTTTAAAAGTCCATATGAAGATGCACCTCCACAGACTCTTGGAGGAGAAGGTTGATGGAACAATGAAAGCAAATATTTTAAATGTGTGGATAAAAAGGTTCAATCTATATAAAAGTGTAGGAAAGTGACTCTTTTTGCATGGTCAGCCCCCACTTTTTGCCTGATGCCTGATGTGATTTCGAACTGTATGAGCACTGGCCCCCTGCTAACCAGATTCCTAGTGCCAGACCTCTTTCCCAAAATACTATTCCATGATTGTCACAACTTCAGCTACCCCTGTATGTCCCTAGTAAGTGGTATCCCTGCGACTGAAGAGGGTCCTCTGGGGCAGCAGCACTGGTTGCACCACCCACGGCCCCCTTACCAAGGCTATGCACTCTGCCATTGCAGCTGCGTTTCTTGGTGCAGGAAAATCTGAAGGGTCGACATGGCACACAGCCCTGTGTGCCATGAATGCCATGCACTCCATAAGGTATAGGTAAGTCACCCCTACTGCAGGCCTTTAGCCCTAAGGCAGGGTGCACTATATCCTATGTGTTTGCATATCAGGTTGAGAAGATATGCCCCTACATTGTCCAGTCCATTCTGTGATGTTGTAAGTGAACAGGGAAGCCATTACAAGTACATGGGCTGGATACTTGTCAACACGAGTTTCCTAGCTCCATGATGGCCTCACTGATTTCTAAGATGTTTGGTACCAAGCATCTTGACTTAATAAATTCTCACTGATGCCAGTCTTGGATTTAATAATGAATTCACAAAGGAGACCCTTTTAGAGGGTCCCCTGAAACTTAACCAGACACTAGTGGGGTCTCTGGCTGGTTTTCACCAGCTTGCCACAACCAGACATGTTTCTGACCTCCTGTGGTGAGAGCCAGCGATCTCAGAGGACAGAAACAATACCTGCTCTGGGTGGGGGTGTTTCACACCTCCTCCAGGACAGAATGGCCTTCTGGGTGGGAAGTTTCAAATGCAATGCCATCTTTGAAATCCAACCCAAAATACCCCAGATAGTGGGGGAGGCCAAGCCCCCTTTCCTGCTCCACTTCTAGTGGGAGGAAAGGCAGTAAAATTAGTTAGATGAGGAGGAGGGGCCCCCCTTAGCCTGCACCACCCCCAAGGCAGGGCAGGAGAGGTGAACCCCTCTTCTGAGATTCTACCATCTTGAAATGGTGAAAAAACCTCCAATCAGGTCTAGGGTGGTGCCCGTTCCCACAGGAAGTGGTCACTAAAGAGTGTAGATACCCTAAAGGAAGATAGACCATTGGCTATCACCTGTCTCCCCTTGTAACACCCCTAAAAGTCAGTATTTAGGTTGCTCCCCGAGACCTGAACCTCAGATTCATTAGACCAAAAAAGACCAGGACAAAGAAAACCAGCTGCATGAGAACTGAAGCCCTGCTGCAGAAGAAAAAGGCGCCAAACCCTTCCAATTGCTCCAAGGACATGACAATGGCTGCCTGCTGTGTTGTCCTGAACCTGCAAGGACTCCAAGAATCCCGGAGCACCTACAACCTTTGAGAAATGACCAAGAAGCTCCCTTGAAGTGAAGGTATTACTCCTCTGCACATGGCAGGCATAGATCCCGTGAAATCTGGTTTGTCGACTCGCTGCTCTCCGACAAACTCGATGCAGCACCAAAGCAAGAAGGGGTACCAAAGCTCCGGAGGGTCAGATTTGCCTCTCCATCAAGTTTGGAGGCACCAGGACCTACTGGGGCCGCCGCATGCCAATACCCAGGGTACCAGACCCGTAAAAACCAAGAAGAAGAAGAATCCATTCCGGACTACCAAAGCACCAGAAGCAATCACCCATTGAGAGATTTAGAGGCACCCAAGACCCACTTCCTGAGTGGCCCAGCTGTCCCGAGGTCGCCTCTCCAAGTTGCCTGCTCCTGACCTTGAGGACCCTAAAGATGCACGACGCCTGGCTGACATGTTTGCTCTGCACCCGGCCCCACCGGCCCCAGCAGCGACTAATCAGCTCTTCTCCTGTGGTTCCCAGGCCCTTGCAGCCTCCTCCTTCTAAGGAGACCCACCAGAATTACCTGTAAGTCCACCTGTGCAGTGCATTTTCAAGTGGCCCCTAATCTTTGAGCACAAGTGTCCAAGACCCTCAGCACTCTGTTTCCACCCGATCTAGTGCGCTCCTGAATTACTCCTGCAAGAACTTTGGATCTGGTCCCGACATCAACCAAAAACGTGAATGTGAACTTCGTGAAAGTATTGCCTGATTTTATATGCATTTTTCCTCCTTTTCCCCATTGCTTCCTTGGTGTGTAATTGCTCACAAAAGTGTCAGTACCATGCACCTGAAAACTCGGCTTCCACAGGAGCAGAAGAACTTTTCCCCTAATCCCAGACTCCACTGCAAGTTAATTAGATAATCCGCTCACAGTGAAGAGGGGAAAAGGGGGATAGGGAAGAAAGAGAGACTGCCACTGCTATGCCTCGTCCACTCAGGGTTTCTGGGGAATTGTCTTCTGGCACCTGTAACACACAAACACAAATTACAACTTCTTTAACAGACTCCCATCTACTCTCCACACCCTCTCTAACTGCTGCCCATTACCTGTTATGCTCAGTGGAATTGCTGCTCTCTTATTTATGATAAAACCAGTCTTTTTGTGTAGATCATACTTCAAGCAATTAATTGTTCATTCTTTGTTTTGCAGGTAGATAGCCGAGGAGATACTTGAAGGTAAGTACAAATATATATATATATATATATATATATTCACAGCTCCAGCGGACTGGTTGGAAATTGTGACTTCAGTCCCTCATTTGTTTTGATTAGCTGTTCTTTTAAATGACGGTGACGCAGGCGCTCTTCATGAACATCGAAGAAGGCGTCTGCCGAAACGCGTCTGTGTGACCAGGAGACCGTTTAATAAAGTTACGGTACTTATCCCCGTGAGTGCTTTGCCTTATTCTGGGTACGATTACCCAAGAGGAGAGGAGAGGAGCGAAGATATATATATATATATATATATATACACATATATATATATATATATATATCTCTTCTGATGTACGATTGTTTATTTGTAGTTCATATCCTGAGAAGTATAAGTACTAGAGGAGAATTCAATACCTCTTTACTGCATTCAATATCGTTTTTAAATTGAAAGTTCACAAAAAATTTCTCTGCTAATATTAGATTACTAGCCCAATGTCTCCTGAATGTCTTTCACTACATTGGTAGTTGGGAAGCAGGATACTACATTTATCCAGTTCAGATATACAGTTGCGACTTATTTGAGACTTCTATTTCTCTGACTTCTGCTTCAGGAATCGAAGGAGCAAAGGACACGTTGCTCACTCAAAATTAAGTAACTGCTTAACATCAAAAATACCACTAGGCTGGTCATGAAGAAATTTCCATACAAGAATCTCAGGAGGCAGGTCACGAAAAAATTTAAGCTGAGTTGTCAGGCGGAGCGGAAACGGAACTAAACACTTCTCCCCTGAAGAAAAATTTCAGTCACAAGCATGCGTGAAGGCAAAACGCTGCTTCACCGCAGAAACGACGGTTGAAGTGCGCTTAGCGCATTGTGCGCGAGCACGATGACAAACACTGCACAAATTGGCTGAACACTAGAACGAACACTGTTCCAAATTTAACAGCAGCCGCCATCTTGGAAATCCGGACATGGACGGCTTTGCATCAGTTTGAGTAGCACCACAACGAGCATCAGGGAAATTGTTCGACGACGCTTTCCCACTGGGTAAATTGTCAAACTTTTGTATTTCAACCTAACTAGGAAGCGGGTTAAAGCAGATTTAGCCCAGATTGGATCAGCCCTGACAAAAAGTGATATATTTTCGAAACCTTGCAAAATCGTAACTCCGAAAGTACTTACCTTAGAACTGTGTACTTGGTCTTAAAAAATACATAAAAATTGACTTTTATTTTTATAAATTGGTCTCAGATTTATTCTTGAGTGTGTGTCTAACTTATTGCCTCTGATGGTACAACAAATGCTTAGCACTACCCTCTAATAAGCCTAACTGCTCGCCCACACTACCACAAAAAGAGCATTAGAATTATTTGCTTTTACCTCTGTGTACCATTTGGGGATTCTCTGGAATCTGCACAGTGTACTTCTTTTAAGTACACTATATAGAGAGCCAGCTACCTACCACAAGGAAGAAACAATAGTATCACAAAGGTAAATATACCATTTTAGCAATTCTTCTACCAATGTGTTCTAGTGTACAGACAAACCAATGTGCTAATTCTGCTCACAGATAAAAAGGGTAAAACATATTAGGAAAGAGTACACAAGATACAACACAACCGGAGAAGTAAAACAACAAATGTAATTAGGCAATAGTTGAGATAAATAATGTATGAATGTGTTCTATGATGCTTAAAAAGAAGAATTACCTGTGGTTAAAGCTGTAAAGTAGTGCTGTGCCTAATCAAGTCATTTTGAGGGCATTGGTGACCAACCCCAAGGAATAAGAATTCCAAACCAACAGAGGTGCTCCCATGCACACACCTATGCAGAAACCTAAGCCCCCATGTCTCTCTTCTCTTATCCCAACTCTCTACCCTCTGTTCAACAACATCAGCTGCCAGGTGGAACTCCTGTGGGGTAGGTATTGTTGAACAGCGGTTTGAAAGGATTCTGTGTAGCTCCTGCCAGCATCACAAATAATCGGTCAGTGTAATAAAGTTCTGATATTTTTGCATTTTCAACAGGTCAAAATTTCTACCTTTGGATTTAGTCTCTTTTTTAAAGCTCAAAATCCTCCAGTAGGGCAAGCCTGTAAGCTGAATTTGCCGAATTCCTCTCAACGTTGGACACCTTGTCTGATGCTTCAGAGGTCTTTGAATTCCAAACATTTTCTAAATCCCAACTCTTCAGACTTTCTGGAGCAGCTCCTCTTGGCCACTTGTAAGGCTCTCAGGACCTCCTGGACTGCACATAGGGGTCTGGACTGACTCCAGCAGAGATGAGCAACAAATTCCATTCCAGGTCTACTTGCCCTTGGTCAGCTGGGAACTCCCATAAAAAGTCCTCCTGCAGCTTGTTGAACCCATGCAACCACAATGGAGGTCAGCCAAACTGACCCTTGAAGTCCATGTCCTGGGTGCAAGTGGGATCAGCTCCTGCCTCTCAGGTCTCCACACAGGTTACAAACAACAGGTCCAGCCTTCTTTGGAGCATTTTCAGATCCAGATATTTTCTAATGAGTTGTAGGTGCGGTGCTAGGTTTGGAGGATTCACTAGCCGGTGGGTGGGGGTGAGTCCTGGACACTTCCTAACCAATAAGAAAAAAGTTCCCAGAGGTAACCCTTCCCACTTTTGCAGCATGTCCTGTTTACCTTACAGTAAATGCTCCCACAGTGCACTTTTCTAAGGCAAAATCAATATGTCAGCCTCCTTCTGCCCTTGGAGGCAGCTTGAGTGCCAGATAGGGGTGTGTTTAGGGAAATGAGCAGTCATCTCCTCACCCTTACCAGTCTGATTCCAGGAACAACTCCCCCTCCCACTGGGCTTGTGCTGATCTGACTACAGATGGCTCACAGGGTGAAGGTTCTCTTTTCCAGATCACCTTTTACACTTAACTATGAATTGGCAAGTTTCACCATAGTCCTTTTCAAGATAATGAAATTCCTGAGCACTCCCCAGCTGCCCTTCCTGAACTGATCGGAGTCACATACCTCACATCCAGATGTTCCTGCCAAAAGGCTTAGGGCCAGATGTACGACCTGCCAAATAGCGCCTCGCTAACTGCGTCGCATTTGCGACTCGCAATTTGCGAGGCGCTATTTGGCATGTACCACAGTGTGTTTAACACTGCTTGCGATTCCCAATGGGGTCGCAAATTGCGAGGCTCATGAATATTAATGAGCCTCTCGCAATTTGCGAGCCCATTGGGAATGACAGGCCCTCCCAGGGATGGTGGCCTGCTGGGCTCAGCAGACCACCATGTCTGTGACTGCTTTTAAATAAAGCGGCTTTTTTTTTCTAAATGCAGCCCATTTTCCTTAAAGGAAAACGGGATGCATGTAAAAAAAAAAAAATGAAACGTTTTCGTTTCATTTTTTATGGGCAGGCAGTGGTCCCTGGGACTACTGCCTGCTCTTAAAAAATAATATTGCAAGCATTTGCAAAGGGGAAGGGGTGCCCTGGGGACCCCTTCCCATTTGCGAATGCATTACCACCTACTTGAAGTAGGTGGTAATTTAAGAGTGCTTTGTGACGGCAATTGCAAAACATTGGTACATTGCCCCTTCCTAATAGCGAGTCGCAAAACAGTATTTTGCAAGTCGCAATTTATTTGCGAGTCGCAAAATACTGTTTGTACATGGACCCATGCTTTCTAGCGTGTGCAAACGGGTCTAAGACCCGTTTGCGTACGCTAAAGCGTCGTACATCTGGCCCTTAATCTATTGCTTCTGCTCTGCGTGCAGTTTTCAAAATTAATTATGGGGAAGCACTGACAGGAGTAGGCTGCAGGTAGATTAATTCTAATTATCCTATTAGAGGGTCAGGCAGCCAAAGGCTAACTTTTTAAAATGTACTTTTCCTAAATATTTATTAGGATTATGACTTCCCCGGTGAATTGGCCTTCAATAAACAGTAAAAATAGTGGTTGAATCACTCTTGTCAATTCTCCCAAACCAAAGACAGCAGAGTTATGATTTTATTCTAAAATTTAGCATCTTTCATACAAACAGCTGCAACTATTTTCCAGTGAAAATATCTTGGGGGCTAATCACTGTCTGTACTTGCCAACACTAAATTCTTGCATGTACAACTTTTAAAACACTACACACTCTACCTTGTGAGTCTATATAGACATCAAAAGCATCTATAAGTCGTTGGAGACCAATAGGTGTGTGGCTCAGAAGGATAGTATCATCTGCATATTGGAGGTAGCTAATTTGCATTTCCCCCAACCTTGGCACGTGGGCATTTAAAGAGTCTAAATGCTGATAAAAATAAGTTAAAAGGGCAAGGAGCAAGGACACACCCCTGCTTTAGGCCATTATATGTACTAATTTTCCTTGTTAATGAACTACCATCACCCAACTTGACTTGGACCCAGGTATCCGTATACAGAAGAATAATGGCCCTCAACAATTTGCCTGGGATTCCCCAGCCTAGTAACTTTTTCCATAACAGATTTCGTGGCACTGAGTCAAAAGCCGCCTTTAAATCGATAAAGGCTATAAATACATTTTGTTTTTTTGAGACCGCTTTCTCGGCAACTAGAGTTAGTGCCACCAGGTTTGTAGTGGTAGATTGGCCCTTCCGAAATCCTGTTTGGTTAAACGGAATGATGTTTTCATGCTCAGCCCATTTTTCCAATTCTATTAATATACTTGAAGCAAAAACCTTTGCATCAACATCCGTTAACGAGATTAAACGATAATTAGCGGGATTGTCAACCGTACCACTTTTATAAATAGGCTGCAAGATACTGCCCTGCCATGATTCAGGCAGGGTTTCCAATGTCAATATGTCTTTAAACAAATTGGACAGAATGTGGCCAACATGTCAACATTTGCACGAAACAAGGCATTAGGCATCCCATTAGGACCTGGTGCTCCATTTGTGCGAAGCCCGCGTAAAATAATAACTAATTGAATACTACTTACACTTTCTAGAATATTATTCATATCACGGCTTGAATCACTAATTTTAACAGGAGTAGTCATCCCCTTGCACATGCCACTCTCCATATTAATTATTGATGTACTTTTTTCAATGTAACCACAACACATATCTTGTTGATTTGCCCCTTGACTCACCGAACCATACAATTTTGCAATGAAAGTTTCCCAGTCAGTCTCAGAGACATTTACACAGAATGCCCTACTGCTCCCCCTTTAAAGCTTATTAATTTTTGTCCAGAAACTTTTTGCATCATTCCGTTTGGAGGCACATAATAGACTATTCCAATTCCTGCTTGATAATTAACTTTAGCCTTCCAAACTTCACATTTGTATACTTTTCTAAGCTCCTTCATATTTTCTTTATAAACAGAGTAGGAATGATTAAATCTATGGACATACACATCCCGCACAGCTCAATTAAGGGACTTTTTAACCTAAATAGCTTGGGGGAAAACCATTGGTTTGTAGATTTTTGTAACTTATTTTGTTTCTTATGTTGTTTAACGGCAAACGTCTCCACCAAAGATGTAATTATGAATTTCCATTTGTCGATCATATTAACGTCCCCCAGATCACACTAATCTACTTCTTTTATTAATTTTTTAACGGCCTTTATAATTTCTTCTGCTTTGTCCATGTGCCAAACTAGCCTCTTCAGATTGTATGAGGAGTGGGCCATATTGGGAAGTACTATATATCTAGTGTTACACTTTACTAATGAATTAAGAGCCACTATCTGAGGATTATGATCACTTTCAAGCCGGGGAATTACTGCATATTCAGACACTTTTGTTTTTAAATTGTCTGAGATACATGTATAATCAATTATTGATCCTTGATTTGAATTTTTGAATGACGGGGTGAGCCTAGATTTTTCCTTTAACAAACTAAACCCCGCCTGGGACATTATATCACAGCATTCTTTTGCAATTCCCTTAATCTTACCTTTTACTAACTGAAACGGAATCAGATGTAGATTAAAATCGCCAGAAAATATAAGGCCAGCTTCCGAGTGCTTGATAATTAATGGACCAAGAATATCTCGTAGAACATACAGCTGCATGATTTTATTTTTCTTAGCACTTAAATATACATTGAGTATGATTAGACTAAATTCAGTATTGTATAAAACTAGACACTGTAGCCAGTCCAAATCAAGATCGACCACTTCCACTATTATGTTTAAATCACTCGCTATATAGCATGAGAGCGCACAAATTGCACGGCCCATTTTATTTGTTCATGCTGCCTGGAGACTATACTCATTAAAGCCAAGTAAGGGGGTCATTTGCTCACTCCATGTTTCTTGTAATAATAAAAATGAAAAGGTATTTAGAAATTATAATGTTTCAGGGTCAGACAATAAATGAGTCAACCCATGGACGTTCCAAGAACATATTCGTAATTGCACAACATTATCATCAATATCTAAAAACTTTCAATTTCCATCTCCTCTATGTACATTCGCAAGGGTAGCTGGTAACCAGGACCAATCTTCTATTCTAACGTTATTTTTTTGCAAAAAACTCACAGATTCTGCTCCCCGATTGCAAATTGGTAATCAGCAAGCCCGAACTGCAAGCTTGGGTAGCTGATGGGCCTGTCGCTCCTCTAAGTACTGGATTTGTCTTATTGCTTTCCACCTTTATTCTCTCCTTATCTACCTTAGGGGCCAATACCTCTAACATCGGGGGATAATTTAAAGGGATCCACTTCTCCATCTTAATACCACATTCCAGAAAATAGCTTGAATCTAAAATTTTATTCACAATTTCATTTGTGGTCCAAGTTGTGATAGTGGACTCACAGGACGTAAGTGGCTGTATTTGTTTGAATTGGACCGACACCAAATCTGAGGTTTTGATACATGCTAAATCCGGGATAGTTGATAGTATTTTCAATATTAGGCCCTGATTGAGGCTATCATGGATACCCCGGGATTCATATAAAGGATGTAGTACCAGTTTTGTTCCCCGATTATTTATACTATTAACCTGTCTACTTCTACTGCCTTGGATGCTTGATGAGGCTGATTTGCTGTCTTTATTTAAGGGGATATTTGAGGATACTTTTAACGATGTTAGACTCTTGGTGCCAATGGGATTAATCATTTCTGCCATACTTAGGCAATTCTGAGGGTGGACTACCTGATCTTGAGGGGTGGGCAGAATTTCCTCAGATTTATTAACATATATAGACCCCTTTCCCTTCTTAGTCCCTCCTGTTTCAAGATTCTTAACGCCCAATGGCATACTACCATTTACAGAGGTTTGTGCCTCATGTATCGAATGTTTCACTGAGCCAGATAGGCTAATAAGGGGTTCCAAGCCATCATGGGCAGGGTCCTGAACTGGGCGCTTGTTATTGACAGAATTAAAAATGGGATAACAGCCCTTTGAGTTTACGTCTCTAACTGCAACAGCAGCTGACTTCTTAGCCTTATTACGGGCTTTCCGTAACCTTTTACGTACCCTCTTAGATAATAGAGAACAATCACTAAAACTATCTCTAGAGCTTGAACATGGAGGATTAACACACTGAGTTGGCCTAATTTCCTTTTTCCTTTGAGAGACATGACTTTCATCGTTTTGTGTGTCCAAACCCAAAAAGATCTCCGGGGCCCCACCTGGTTCTTCTGGTTCCCTAATAATATCACAATTTACATCTATCTGGAGTTGTTGCTGATTCATATCTATACTAGATGCACCCGTTCCCAAGACTTCATGTGAAACCGGGATTTTATCAGAAAAAGTGTTCCCCGCTGATTTTTTCACTTCATTGACAAGTGATCCTACTATTGTCGGAAGGTCGGCCACCTTATCTAAAATATGAGAACATGTACATCTTATTAATTGATCATTTACTTCATTTTGAGCCTTAACCACCAAGCTTGTCAAATTTTGCAATTTTGTATCAATGCCTGCCACATAGATAGCTAGAGTGTTTAACAGCTCCACCTGTATTTCCAGTTTGTTAGAGTGGAACTCAAGCGCAGTTGTAATAGCGCTCATTGTATTTAATAAATTTTGTCAAGCACCGTTATTATCTGCATTTTTATGGATAGTAGAACGCTCATACGTTATAGGCAGAGCGTCATATTTATCCAGAAACGAGAGATCTGCGGAGTTTAATGAATTATCCATGTGCTCCGTGGTCTGTGTACCAGGTTGAATATTTATGGCATTACTTTTTAAGGGGATTAAAGGAGAATGGGCATCTATAACCTGATCCCCATCACAGATCCCTGAGCCAACTGGACTCCATGTTTGCTTATTAATAGATAACTCCAACGTAGACGAATCTAGATTCTCGCTTTTCCTCACAACCCCTATCTTAGGTAAATGAGGTTACAAGAGGCTTTGATTTACAGGATTTATATACAATTCACCCACACAAATAACAGAATCAGTACTGACATTTGAGAGATTGTTACACTTGGATATATCTGAAGGAATATTTCCCGCCTGTTGCACACAATTCGGACTAAGTTTCAAATTTGATTGGATAGCCAACACATTTACCTGCCCAACTTTGGGGTCATTGTGAATTTGAGCTATAACTACTACCTCACCAGGTAAATTTCTTGCCACAGGTGAATTAAACACTAAAGGCAAACCACCAGCAGACTGTTTTCCAATGACTCTCAGTTCGTCGCAATTTAAAGCAGCGGGTGCATTTGATTTTAACGGCATACAGCTTGCTGACAGTCTTCCTGTGCCTTTCAGTTTGTTGCAGTGGAGTATGGCGTCATCACAAAGTGTATGGACAATAGATACACACATATTTTCCAATTCAGGCGTAGAAAGAGGAAATTCGGCTTCAATGTTGCCTTCAAACAGAGCAACATCTTTTGGTTTAAAGAAGTCCATTATACTTAACTGGGAAGAATGGGCCACACCGCCCCCCCTTGCGGGGGATTGATTGCAAACTACTCCCACAACACTCGGTACTCCAACCAGACTTTGTAAAGGCCCATCTGTGACCTGTGAGTGTTCAAGATCAATGTTGTTTGCCAGCATGGTATCTTTATGAAAGCAGATGTTTTTCTTCTTTTTTGGACTTGAAGTGAAGGTTGCACTTCCCCCCTTGTGCGACCTGACCTTATGATGCAGATGTAGAAAGTCTGAGTATCTAGCCAACAAGATTACTACACCTCTGGGGCTCCGGTACAGTCAAACAGCAGTCCAACGGTGGTGCAGAAAAATGGGCGGGTGAACGAGCGGGCGAGCAGGCAGGCGGACGCTGTACCGCGCTGTACCACTCCGTCCTGACAGCCTAACTCCGGTCACTTCCGGAATTGCACTATGTCAAGCGAGACCACGACACTGGACTTTGGCTACTGCTCTAGCAAAGACCACATCTGCACCGTACCTCTAGACTGCTACGGGCTGACAGGATGGGGAGGAGTGAAGCACGAGGAGCAGTGGAGCAGAGGAGCGGTAGAGCAGAGCGATGATGAATGCAGTGGTTAAATAGGAACTCCTCTCCGCTCTGCCCTGACCCCGGTCAAATACTTCTCTCCCTCAACGGGTCAGCTCCCATCCGCTCACCAGGCCCGGTTCTAGAGGGTGGGCCAGGCCCACCCAAGCATGAGCCTGGCCCACCCAAACATGAGCCTTGGCCCTGGCAGTGCTGGCACGAAGGCCAGTAAAAAATGGCCACTTTCATTGAAAACGTTCCTCCGAACGTTGTATTCCTTCCTGTCCTCAGAGTTGAGTGATTGGGGCTGGGCTCTCTCTCACAGGCACCCCTAATCACGCATCTCCTTTTAGAAAGGTGGGCTGTGTCCCTGCCCACTCGTGCAGGTAGAATGGGGGCATGGTGAAGGGGCCAAATCCTCTCTTTGGCACTGGGTAACCTTAACCTTCCTGCTGCGTGGATATTTCCTTTTCTATTCCATGCTGGAAAAAAAAGCTTGATTATCCTGATTCACCTTTCCTGGCCCCTGCAGCTGCTTATCAGACCGGGCTGTGACGAGGAACTGAGCAGGTAGGAGAATGTCTGGCTATTTGTTCTTCTTTTTAAAATCAGGGAAGGCCCAGCAAGGCACATACTTCGTGTATGCTTTATTTACAATAAAAAAATGTCCAGATAACTCTGGTGATTAATGATCCTGCTGAGAGCAATCCTTTGTCTGTTGGTAGTTTTGAAATGCAGATAAACTGTATTTTCTGTGGATAGCTCAGTGGGTTACTGCCTTTGTCACAGAGATTTGTGTGTTACTTGCAGTTCAGAAGTTACAATCCTATCATAGGACAGTGACCTATGAACTGTCATCAAAGAGCTGCATGCAAACCTGAATGGTATAGTTAGAACATGGCTTTTTTGTGTTGTAATATAGTTAGAACTTCCCCAGTCTTTCATTATTCTAATGATGCTAAAAAGAGTTTGTTTGGGCAGATACACATTTTTATCAGTAAAGCCAACCCCTAACCACTGGAGTATGCTTTAAATCCTGCGTTTGTGCTTCTCCAGACCAAACCCTCTTAAAATATACTGCCCACCAGTATAGATGATGTGACTCCTACACCTTGTAGTCCTCTGGCTTATGTGACATTCCCTGTAGACTGATTTACATACTTGCATGATTGATTGTCTCTGTATAATGTGTGCCTGATGTTAAGTACTGTGGCACCCTACACTGATATGAGTTGCACTATACAACAAATGAAATGCATATGAGAGAGTGGCTATGGAGAGATGAGGGGCGCTGGTGGAGGGTGGTAGTGAGGGTGTCCGAGGAGGAGGTCAATAGTGGGAGGGGCTACGGAGAGATGAGGGGCGCTGGAGGAGGGTGGCAGTGAGGGAATCAGAGGAGGAGGTCATGGGGAGAGGGGATTTGGAGCGATGAGGGCCACTGGTGGAGGGTGGTAGGGAGGGAGTCTGAGGAGGAGGTCATGAGGGGGACGGGCTATGGAGAGCTGAGGGGTGCTGGAGGAGGGTGGTAGTGAGGGAGTCCGAGAAGGAGGTCAATGGGTGGGGGGGCTACAGAGAGATGAGGGGCACTGGTGTAGGGTGGCAGTGAGGGACTCCAATGAGGAGGTCAATAGGGGGAGGGGCTATGGAGAGATGAGGGGCGCTGGTGGAGGGTGGCAGTGAGGGAATCCAAAGAGGAGGTCAATAGGGGGGGCTACGGAGAGATGAGGGGCGCTGGTGGAGGGTGGCAGTGAGGGAGTCCAAGGAGGAGGTCAATAGGGGGAGGGGCTATGGAGAGATGAGGGGCACTGGAGGAGAGTGGCAGTGAGGGTGTCCGAAAAGGAGGTCAATGGGGGGGCTATGGAGCGATGAGGGGCACTGGTGGAGGGTGGCAGTGGGAGAATCAGAGGAGGGGGCCAATGGTGGGGCTACGGAGAGATGAGGGGCGATGGTGGAGGGTGGCAGTGAGGGAATCCGAGGAGGAGGTCAATAGGGGGGGCAACGGAGAGATGAGTGGTGCTGGTGGAGGGTGGCAGTGAAGGAATCCGAGGAGGTGGTGATGAGGGGGAGGGGCTACGGAGAGATGAGGGGCACTGGAGGAGGGCAGCAGTGAGGGAATCTGAGGAGAAGGTCAATAGTGGGAAGGGCTACGGAGAGATGAGGGGCACTGGAGGAGGGTGGTAGCGAGGGAATCAGAGGAGGAGGTCAACAGGGGGAGCTACGGAGAAATGAGTGGTGCTGGTGGAGGGTGGCAGTGAGGGAATCAGAGGAGGAGGTCAATAGGGGGGCTACGGAGGGATGAGTGGCGGTGGAGGGTGGCAGTGAGGGAATCAGAGGAGGAGGTCAATGGTGGGGCTACAGAGAGATGAGGGGCGCTTGTGGAGGGTGGTAGTGAGGGAGTCCGAGAAGGAGGTCAATAGGGGGGCTACGGAGAGATGAGGGGCACTGGTGGAGGGTGGCAGTAAGGGAATCTGAGGAGGAGGTCAATAGGAGGAGGGACTATGGAGTGTCATAGGGATTCTGCACACACAGAGCTATGCACAGGATAATAGAACCTCGGAATATAGTGGTGAGCCAACCATAACCCTTAGCACCTAAAACCCCAACCCAACTAGCCTTAGCGTCCCATTAGCACCAACGTACCAATGATTGGACAACCCAGAACACGGTATCTCTATCTCAGGACTCGCAGAAGCAAGAACACTCTTTCGTCACTCACTCGTACCTGTCCACAACATGCGTAAGAAGAGACACTGTATAGGTTAAAATGTTTATTTCAACTTACGTGCTCTAAGATACAGTACACGTGTCAGTACTACTAGCATAATACATATGAATAATATAATCAGCATAGTTACAACTCCATAGAATACGAACGGGGAAAGCATCTCAGAAAGCAGTGGATATATGTCTAACTAACATTACCACCCTCCCCGTGTTGGAAGCCAGTTTATTATAAAAATAGAAGACCTCTGGGCTTTGACTAGCGAACCCCCATACCTCAGTCTCTAGATGCAAAACTACATCAGCAGACAATCACAGCTCTTCTCTCTGGAAAGGTTGTCTCCAAGTGTGTCTAGAGCGGACCAACCGCAATATTAAAAGCACACTAAGTTTTCCATGGCAGCTGTACCTAGTGTTATGTCTAGGTGTGAGGGACTGGCCAAATCAGCAAGACAAGGAAACGTTATTCGACATTGTACATGTTGTGCAGTCTGAGCCCAAAGTGAACAGGAGAAAAGGTGAAAGATAGAAAATGCAGACAGTGCAAGAAGAACTTGGCAAGAGCAGAGGTCGATAGAACAACGGCCCAGAGTAACGTGTGCAAAGGAAAGAATTATGGCAGCCAGGCCCAAGACAACTTAGCGAGGCAGGCCAGGGCCGGGAAGCCACAAACCACAAGACAGGAGAGATGAAGGGCACTGGAGGAGGGTGGCAGTGAGGAAGTCCGAGAAGAAATCAATAGGGGGGGCTACGGAGAGATGAGGGGTGCTGGTGGAGGGTGGTAGTGAGGGAGTCCGAGACGGAGGTCAATTGGGAGGGGCTACAGAGAGATGAGGGGCGCTGATGGAGGGTGGCAGTGAGGGAATCCAAGGAGGAGGTCCATAAGGGGGGCTACAGAGAGATGAGGGGTGTTGGTGGAGGGTGGCAGTGAGGGAATCCGATGAGGTGGTGATGAGGGGGAGGGGCTACGGAGAGATGAGGGGCACTGGAGGAGGGCCGCAGTGAGGGAATCTGAGGAGAAGGTCAATAGTGGGAGGGGCTACGGAGAGATGAGGGGCACTGGAGGAGGGTGGTAGCGAGGGAGTCCGAGAGGGAGGTCAATAGGGGGAGCTACGGAGAGATGAGTGGCACTGGTGGCGGGTGGCAATGAGGGAATCAGAGGAGGAGGTCAATAGGGGGGCTACGGAGTGATGAGTGGCGGTGGAGGGTGGCAGTGAGGGAATCAGAGGAGGAGGTCAATGGTGGCGCTACAGAGAGATGAGGGGTGCTTGTGGAAGGTGGAAATGAGGGAGTCCGAGAAGGAGGTCAATAGGGGGGCTACGGAGAGATGAGGGGCACTGGTGGAGGGTGGCAGTAAGGGAATCTGAGGAGAAGGTCAATAGTAGGAGGGACTATGGAGAGATGAGGGGCACTGGAGGAGGGTGGCAGTGAGGAAGTCCAAGAAGAAGTCAATAGGGGGGCTACGGAGAGATGAGCGGCGCTGATGGAGAGTGGCAGTGAGGGAATCCAAGGAGGAGGTCAATAGGGGGGGCTACAGAGAGATGAGGGGTGCTGGTGGAGGGTGGCAGTGAGGGAATCCAAAGAGGAGGTCAATAGGGGGCTACGGAGAGATGAGGGGTGCTGGTGGAGGGTGGCAGTGAGGGAATCCGAGTAGGAGGTCAATAGGGGGGGCTATGGAGAGATGAGGGGTGCCGGTGGAGGGTAGCAGTAAAGGAATCCGAGGAGGAGGTCAATAGGGGGGGCTACGGAGAGATAAGGGGCGCTGGTGGAGGATGGCAGTGAGGGAATCCGAGGAGGAGGTCATGAGGGATAGCCCGAGAAGTGTCACTTGCCTGATACTCCCACCTCAGAAACCTCCTCTTCCCATCAAAAGGACATTACATGCGTTTTACTGGCCCTTGTAAGACTATGGAGAGATAAAGGAGGGCCCTGAGCAGGCCTGTCTAGACATATAAGTGACAAATCGCGCCCGCAGTGGCCCACCCAAATGCACCCTTGGCCCACCCAAATAAAAATTCCTGGAGCCGGTCCTGCCGCTCTCACTGCTTGGCATCTCATGCAACTCCAATCCCATCACTCAAGCTTTTTTTTTCTTTTTAATTTATAAATCCCCGCTTTCACTCAGTTAGGAGAAGTACGTAGTTATTTTTCCCTTATTATATGCAGGCTTTTTGGAGGGGCAAATCACGTTCCACAGGGGGAGAGCGGATCGGGAGCCGTCCTCACAGTCACAGCAAGCCACACCGGCCTAATGCCGGCCGCCTCCGCATGGCTGAGAAGTACCGCGGCTCTAGCCTTACCCGTCCTTCCCGGTTGCCGGTTACGGAATTCCTCGTTCTCGGAACCGCAGGGCTATTTTTCCCCCACCTCTCCAAGGCCTTCCCGAGATTTGATCTGGTCCGACCCACAGCCGCAGGTTTCAGAGCTTGGGGCTCGGTTCGGGACTCAGCTATCGGCACTCAGCCCTTGCGGCTCCTGCAGCTGCTCTCCTCCGCTCCGTCACAGTTGTAGTATCGGCGGGATACATTCTAGTGTTCCACTTCAGTTGTGATGCACACCATACACCCACCCACCACAGGCGTCACCAATCAGGTGACCCTGTCAATAAAAGGGGCCGGGCGCTCGTGCCCTGGCTAGTTACTGCACCAGTTTACCATGTGTCCGTGTCCCTCATTTATCTAGATGCGGGCCTGAGGCCCCTAACTTTACAAAGGCGACGAGTGGGTCTTATCCCACGTGTGCGGTGGTGACCGCTTACCGGGTCCTGGTGGGGGAAGTGTAGCCTGACCCTAGAGGACCGGCGGCGACCACAGCCCTGAGATGACGAGGAAGTGTTTGGGTGCTCACCCCACACCCGGCGCGCCTGCATGAATGCACGCCCCCTCGGCGACCCGGCGCCGGACGCGCCCAGTGGCCTGCGGGCATGACGAGGGCCCCGAAGAAAGAAGAAGGTGATCGGGAGCCCACCCCGCACCTGGTGTGCCCGCTAGCGAGCGGCGGTACATGACGGAAGAGAGCCCACGCGGCGAGTCCTGGAGCCGCTGTCATGCCCCTGTCGCCTGCCTAATGAAGCCTGACTCAAGAGCCAACCGAGCGGAGCCCACCCGCATCAGTCGCGACGCCACGCCGGGCATGAGGTGAGCCCACAAACATGAAGGGGTTGTGGGGACTGCGGCGCGACGGAGAGTGACCGCCAACAGAAGGTTCGCGGGAGCCCACCCCGCGCTGAAGGATTTGTTGTGTGCCCTCCGGCACGAAGAAAGCCCCGTGAAGGTGGAAGCGCACAGCGAGCGAGGCCGGACTGAGCTGATGCCAGCCGCCGCTGCAGAACTGCCACGAGGGGCGTGAGGCCTGATCGGACATCGAGCGAAGGTGAGCCTTGGCTGCGGGATATCAGGGCGAGAAAGAAAGCCTAATGCGGGAGGACGGAGAGTGGAGTAGCTAACCACTCTCACGTCCCCGCAAGGAGAAATAGACTGCCCCGGGAGTAGCACGAACCTCCCCCACCCCACGCAGCATGTGAGGAGTGAGGCTGCGGCGGTGGGGTGGAGGAGAAAGGAGATTGCGGATGGTCAGCAGCCGTCTGAGGCGAAAGTGAAAGTGACTCACCGGGCTGAAGCGGAGTCCTCCGGTGGTGTCCGACTACCTGCGGGTGCCCCGAGAAGCGGCCGTGGGCATGGCCGTGCCTGGCCTTTGAGAGAGCATCCGGCTGCAGGCGTGAAGAAGAGCAGCCGGAGGGGTTAGCGTCCAGCCTGCGAGGAGAATAAGCGCGTGGTCGGCAGGCCCGACGATCTGAGGCGGTGAGAAAAGCGGCAGGAGCGGCCGCGAGAGAAAAGAGACAGCAAGGTGAGGCCCGCAGCGTGGGTGAAGCTGCTCTGGCCGATCGGAGCGCTGCAGTGCCAGTGAACAATTGCAGCAGAGAAGTGCCCGTTCGTGTGGACACAAGCAAATGGCGTTTCCACAAAGTAAACAGTGAATGGACAAAGTGTGAAAAGAGCATACCTGGGTTAAGAGTGCCTGTGCCCTGTGGGGAAAGTAACGAGGGGAGCCGAGGTCACGAGAAGCTCCATACCGGCACACCCAGAGAAGAGCGGAAAAGCGCGAGGCCGTAGTTCCAAGCAAACAGCTTGGGCCCAGGTTTCATATAAGGCAACACTGCCACCTAGTGGCCGTCTAGCGATAACGCACCCGCTGCACACATAACGTGCAACAGCACTGGGACTGGAGAGCACTGAGGTTGCTCAGAGGCAGTTCCAGGCTGCTGGGACCAACAGAGAGTAGTTGGCTAATGGAGAGCTGCCCGGATGGCAAGTAGGGGCATCAACAAACAAAAAAAATATATATATATAAATAAATCAGTGCCAGGAGAAGGAGCAGCACGAGGAGGCAGCAAGGCATGCACCTAAGGCACTGTGTGAGGAGTGCGCAGGAAAGCGTCAGGAGTACGTGAATGCACAACAGGGACAGCTATTTGCAACACACAACCAATGGTGAGGCAGTGCACATGCTCTGAATACCGGGACAAGCAAATCCGGAAGGAGAGCAAGAAGAAGATGCGCAGGAGGTAGAGCACGAGGAGCAAGCTCATGGTGTCAAGAGAACCCTGAAGAGCGTCTAAGGTGAAATGCAGCGCAGGAACAGGAGCTGCAGAACCCACCGACAGCGTGAAGGGTATCTGCGAGTAGGGAACATAGCTGAGACTGAAGGTGCAGCGGTACCTGGTGGCCACAGGTTGTCGCTGCAGCAGCAGGAAAAGGTCAGGAGCACCATCAGAAAAACAAGGGCGGTTCAGGAACCCACCACCAAGCAAGTGCGCAGCAGCACGGGAACAGCGGCTACAGCTCCAGGAGGGAAAGACTGACGAGAATGCGCAGCAAGCGTGTGCAGTGAAGTAAACAAAGAGTGCAGTAGGATGCGCGCAAGGAAGCGGACCGGCCCGACGGTCGCAAGGGTAAAGCGAACCCACCAGAGGGTTGTGAAGGAGGTGACCTCCCTGAGGTCGAAGAGGTGGTCGGGCAGACTACCAGAAGCAAGGATACCCCAAAGAGAGCAGAAGAGTGCCAAGTCCGAGGTGCGCGACAAACGCACCCAGATGGTCGACTGCATGGGCAGGCGCCCAGAAGAGCATGACCCCTCAAAGAGAAGGAGGCATGCTGAAGGCATCAAGGGGAACCGCAGCGATATCCCCGAAGAAAGGATGGTGCCGACGAAAGGTCCCACAGGAGAGGAGAGACCGTCTTGACGACGACGCGACCGGCGAAGTGTCCATGTGGCGACAGCATGAGACACGTGGCAAGAAGCCACCGCCAAGTGAGGTCCTGGTCGGATGGAGGAGAAGAGGGTGACAGGATGTCACCCTGCAAAGGAGAAAGGAACAGTGGCACAGCGTCACAGGGCAGACAACTACCACAGGCGTGCAGGAGAAGAAGGAGCAAAGTGACAGGGCAGAGGACTCGTATCATCACAAGAGGAGCACACCCCGAGACACCAGACAGCCACCAGCCGGACCGACGTCCCAGGAGACAGCCCACGGAGAAGAACCAACTGTAAGATGCAGCTAGCGTGAACCGAGTCTCTCTTCAACGCTTCCCTGCGAGACCGTCCAGTCCCAAGCATCGGCAGTCTAAGTCAGACAGCATCCCTGTTTCTCGGGTGAGGCCACGGGTGAGGGACAACCTAAGCAAAATAAAGGCAAGCTGCGAAGCCCCTCCGGTCCTCCTCGCTACACAAGATCACCCCAGGCAACAGACCGCCGCCTGCTGCCCAAGCGAAGAACAATTACCATTTTATCAACACCACCAAGGAGCATCGCACCACCAGAGTGAATCCACACACTCCAGACAACCGGAGTTCAAGGAGGCTAGTCACCCAGGAACCGTCTGTGTGCCCCCGTCAGCCTGCAGCATACTGAAGTAGAGCACAACCGGCCATTAGAATATCCACCCCTTGGGATAATGCAAGACCAGGCCGTGGCCCTGTTGGGAGTTCTGAAGCGACCCCTATGCGTGGCCTACACGAAGGCGGGCACAGCCCACGCGGTCATGTGGAAATCCAGGGGCAAGGGGCCTCGGCGGAGTTCCCATGAAATGGGAGTCTGAATGGGAGAGATGTGTCGGCAGCAGCTCCTCGACAGGCACAGGACGCACAGAGGTAACTGCCGAGACTGGTTGCCCAACGACCCTGAGAGTAAGGCACGGAACCTAATTCCTGACGGCGAGAACACCGAGACGGAGACACCACCCTTGCCGGCTACATGAGCGACTAGGCTGTGAGTCCTGTTGGCAGTTCCGAAGCGACGCCTTAGCGCGGCTCACACAAAGCCCGCACGGTCCACACGGTCCCATGGCTGCCCAGCAGGAAAGCCCACCCGGAGGCTCCGGTGAGAGAGGAGCCCAAGTGAGAGAGGCAAGTCGGAAGTAGCTCGGCCGTCAAGATACAGGAACAACATCAAGCACGCCGCCTCCAGGCCAAGGGCCTCACACCAAGAGACATTCCAGAGTGGATCTCATCACAGCTCCCAGTACCACGAGGCGGGACTTGTGTACATAGACTTTGACACTGCTAGACCAGGCCGGTCTCAAGCGCATTGCCAAGGCAGACTAAAACATCACGAGCATAGTGGTCCAAGACTCCGACACTGCCTGGCTGACGGCCTGAAGAAAATACCATTTGTGATATGTATTGTTTATCTGTTTTTCTTTTACAGGTTGGACTTTGTTTATTTCCTTTCATTAAAGGTTGGGAGTGATGTAGTATCGGCGGGATACATTCTAGTGTTCCACTACAGTTGTGATGCACACCATACACCCACCCACCACAGGCTTCACCAGTCAGGTGACCCTGTCAATAAAAGGGGCCGGGCGCTCGTGCCCTGGCCAGTTACTGCACCAGTTTACCATGTGTCCGTGTCCCTCATTTATCTAGATGCGGGCCTGAGGCCCCTAACTTTACAACAGTCACTTCTGCTACCAAGCAACGCCTTGATTGACCTCTTGCTATTCCTCCGAATGGCTACCTTCCTGGCAGTGTCAGAGTGTGGCTAAATGAATCAGGTACTGTTTCGCGCATGCAGTAGTCCAACCTCTGGGCCATTTCACTACAGGTGTTCACATCCCTCCCTGGTAGCATCTCTAATATAAACGTGTTTCTGAATCAGCATCATACAAGATAACGTATTACATACAGCTCCTCCCTATCATCGACCACGAAAAGAAATCCTGGCACGCTGACTTCCACTATGAGCTGGACTGTGACGTGGCTATTCTGCTGGTGTGGTGTGGCATTTACTGGGAGCCAGTTTGCTGCAGTTCCAGCAAGACGAAGGGCTTATGAGTTATGAGGCTTATTGAGGGATGACTGTCATAATGTTTAAAAATAGGGTTCTCTCCGATCAAAAGGGTTACTTTGTAATGTTTGCTTCTAGTTTTAAAAGCTGCAGTCAGGCTTCACAAGTAGGCCTGGAGACATTTTTTTATCGTCAGCCTAGGGGAGGTATATTTCTGCACCATCTACTAGGGCCTAACTGAAAAGTTAAATATTCCAATTAGGTACTATGCAATTTTGCCATGTTTCAAGGGCAATAGCCCACACACTGGGGCCTGAACAGCAGTGCCCCTAAGTGCAGAGTTTAAAAAACAGCAGTATCAGTTCCCAAAATATGGAGGTGAGCACAAAAATAGCTACTTTCTCACTTGAGCATTTTACAGCTCCCCAGACAGTGCTAATGGACCTCCTTGCTTGCTGCATATTTCATCTACAGTGTGCCATATCCCATATTGTCTCTACTTCTAAATTTGAAGATCATCTTCAAAAGGTATTGTCCTTGGTGTATCATTCTTTTGCCGTTCTAAAATGGAAAATGGGTATAAACATGGCAGTTGTGCTGTAACTTCAAAACAGTGACACATTATGTACAATACCAATGCATACAATACAACACGTATTGTTGTTTAATTGTATTTTCTATTGTAAGCATATGTCCACCATATTTTGTTGACTGCATACTTCTTTTTTCTACTTTCAATATGTTAATTAATCTTGCATATGTTGTGTTATGCTTGAGTGTGTGTTTTATATTGGTTGTATGAGTGTGTGGTTGCAAGTACCGTTCAGTGAAGTGATGAATGGATGTATGAGTGCATATATGAGTGAGAGAGTGCCTTTTTGGTAACTTATGAAGTGACTAAACGCATCAATTACTGCGAGAGACTTTCAGTTGCAAGCCAGATTTATTGGCATTGGCAATGCTTGTTCGAAATGTGATGTGAAGCTCTACATGGAGGGCTATTTGTTAATCGCCAGCAATTATTATACGCTATCATTAAGCTATTTATTCTGCCCCTAACGTACCTTTTATTCTCAACCTATCATGTCGTGTGTGTTACTTTCTGTCAGATGTTTCAGCATAGAGGGGTCTTTTCAGAAAGACATTTGGGAGTACGTAATGCCGTACACCTATTGTGCTCTTTTTATAAGCTCATACATGCCATTGTGAATTAGCCTCAAAACATCTTAAACATGAATAAAAAGGAAATATTATGGGAATATTCATGTACATTTAGTACAAGTAGAGAACACTCTTTCACAAAAAAAGACTTAGACGTATGGGCACCAATTCGCAAAGGCATGTAAGAATAAGTAAAAGAGTACTTCTGTAGCACTAATTCCCAATATCATAAATGCTTTTAAGAATTGGTCTCAAAGTGGGGGCGTGGTTTGACGCGCAACCAAGATGGCCGCGTCCTTCTAAGCTCCGTCAGATCGCGGGTGAGACCGCTCGTCGGAACATGCTGTATCGGTGATTTTTCGATCACCATGCGGCGGATTTGAGTGGCGGAACACCTGGGGAAGGCTGCATATCATTTTCGGGCTGTTTGGAGTCCTTTTGGAGTTCTTTTCGTTTCGGCGATTTTCTCCTCAAGCTCAAGCTTCAAAATGGCGGCGGAAGTGAAAGTCCCTGCTGCTTCACGGATCACTTCAGTAGGTCATTGAACTGCATCACGGCTTTTCCTGACCTTTCTCCCTTCATGTATGAGGTATTGCGTGGATATCCTTGATGCTTCACTATGTCATGCTCTGATTTTCTTTAAAAAGACGCTATGCTGAGGAGGCATTATTTTTTTACAAAATGGCAGCAATTATTGAGTGCTGAGTGAATTACTTGCGACCTGCTTTCAGTTGGTTTTACCTCATTGGGGGGACTACACATGTCAAATTGCGAACTTTAAACTTTGCGACGCTTGAAGATCATATTTGCTCTGACTGAGTGAGCAGTCTGTACCTCACACTACTTCCTGATACCAGTGGTTGCTTGTTTTTCTGCTGGCGATTCATTTGTCTGTGTGGGAATTTTAATTCTCCACAAGTCTTCCTCTGTGCTTGCTCCTCCTTGCTGTGCGCTACAGTGGCGTGTTCTTCAATATACTTCACAGCACTTTCGGCTGCTCTACGACTTCTCCACATTGATACAGTCATTCTGTGAGGTGTCTTTGTTGTTGGGCACGGCAATGGCGGAGGGCATGGGTGTGACCCCCAAGGATAGAGATTCGAAAGGGAATCTGAAGCGGTCTAAACAGATCTCACCCACGCCCGACACTTCAGCGAGAAACAATATGGATTCTGCTTCCGCATTAGATACTATTCTAACTAAACTTAATGCAGTTCATGACATAGCACAAAGCACCAAAACAAATACAGACTTACTTCAGGTTGAGGTGGCGGCTATCCGGAATGACCTCAAGAATCTCTCATTACGTGTCTCCAATGCAGAAACACGAATAAGTTCTGTGGAAGACTTCACAAATAAGCAAGCTAAACAAGCTCAAAGTTTAGAGCGTTCCTTGGCCTCATTGAGAAGAGACCTGACTGAGCAGGAAGATAGGAACCGCAGAAGTAATCTTCGAATTTTTGGCCTACCGGAGGACTGTGAGAACTCTGCTCCGTCAATGTTGGATTTCTTGCTTACATGGATCCCTACGGTCTTGAACATTTCATTTGTTAAAGACTTTGAAATAGAACGTGCTCATAGGGTTCCCACCTTTAAGCCTAAAACGTTAGCTTATCCAAGACCAGTGATTCTGAAACCTCTGCGCCACCAACATTCTGAACAAATCCTAGCTCACATGAGGAAGATTAAATCATTACAGTGGGAGGGGCACAGAATATCAATATCACAGGATTTTGCTAGAGATACTGTCATTCGCCGTAAAGGTTTCTTGAATTTACGAAGAAGGCTAATTGATATGAGCATTCCATTTTCCTTTGCAGGTCCCTCGCGTTTTAAAATAACTTTTAGAGGTCGCTCTCAGATTTTTTATGAACCTGCAGAGCTTTCCACTTTTGGATAACCAGTCTGAATCACAGATGGATCAGTTGGCTTCTGGAACACTTCCTAGCACGTCTCATGGTTAATGTATCTCAATGTTGTTAACCTGGATTCATTTGCCCTGTGCTCTTGCCATGGTATATGGCCTTATCGTGCCTATGTGTTCCTTGCGGATATAATAAGATTCAGTAGCGTTGTTGTTAGTTCATTGTGGTTACTCTCTCTTGTCTGACTTTTTCTTCACAGGTATTTTATCTGTTTTTTCTTCACAGGTCCTAAAATTGCTCATACCTCTAGGCAGGTTTCTTCAGAGTTATTGCTGTCTTGTGGACAGGGTTTAGGTATTGTCCTATTACATAACGAGGGGTATTATGTCTCTATTCTCTTCTCCGTAGTCTCTTCTTCATCTCTTGTCATTTCTGGCCTACTCCAACTCTGTCTATTTTTCTATTTTCGGTCATCCTCCTCTGCTGTTCTGATGAATTTTTGTTGATTTGTACTTCTAAATAGTTGTTTTTTGGGTTCTCTTTCTTCCTATTAACATGTTATTGGGGTTCTGTCTTTTCCACCTTCTTCAATATCTTTGATATGCTTTTTATCCGTTTAGCTTGCACTTTCTCTTTTCTTCTTTTTCTGACTGTGCTGGTATCTAATCTTTTTCGTGTGGTTAGTACTCATTTGTATCTTCCTCTGTTTCCCATTCTTCCTATATTCATCTATTTGGTGTTTGTATAATTTTTATAAGGTGAATATATTCTCTTATTATCTACATATTTAGCTCATGAATTATTTTTATTGATATTTCTAACACCTCACTTTATTAATTATTACATTATTTATGACTGTTTACAATGCCTTAGGCTCTTATCTATAATAGCTAGTTCTGTTATTTAGGATGTAATTTATTCATTATTACATCACTTATGAATATTTACCATGCCTTAGGCTCTTATCTATAATATCTAGTACTGTTATTTAGGATATCTTAATTTGAGATTGTCTTAGTCTGACATTCATACTATTTATTAGTTATTTATAATGTCTTATTGCTGTTTATGAGGCCTGAATTGATTATTATTGAACTGAATATTGCCTTAAACTGTTATTTATAATATCTATTACTGTTATTTATGATGCATTATCTATTTTTGCCTTAGCTTGATATTCATAATATTCATTATGGTTATTTATGATGCCTAAAATTAATATTGCCTTAGTCTAGTGCTCACAATATTTATTATTGTTATCTATGACTGGACTATTTATTTTTGCATTAATGTTCTGTTGCTCAATGTAATATCAATTTTATTACTGAGCGGTCCACAATATCGGTGTGCGCCTCTGTGGTTGCTCCTCTACGTTTTTCCCCCATGCAAATTGTCTGTTACAGACATCCCCTGAGTGGGGTTTTGCTTGTTTTTATGCTCCTTCTCTTTTCTTTGGAGCATTTTTTCTCTCTCCTTTCTTTTTTCTAGCCTTTTCCTCTTCTATTTCTATCTTTTTTTCCTGGGGACTCCTGCTTCGGCCCCTGTTTGTTATGTTGTCCTTGCAGTCCATCTATTTATGTGCTTGTCGATATGCTGTATAGTGCTCCCTTTCTCTTTTATCAGATACTATTATTTGTTTACTGGCGTGCCTCCTCATGGCTGGTCTAAATGTAGTATCTCTTAATGTCCGTGGATTGAATCATCCTGTTAAGAGGGCCAAGATACTAGACTACTGCAAAAGCCTATCTGGTGATGTTGTTCTTCTCCAAGAGACTAAGATAGCCTTTAAGGAAGCTTTGCTTCTAAGGAAACAGTGGGTTCTTGATGTTGCTTGCTCGGAAGCCTCCGGTAAGAGGAATGGAGTTGTAACCTTGATTTCTAAAAATTCTGGTCTGTCCATTGTCACGACGGAACATGATACGGATGGCAGATGGTTGCTTTCTCGTTCGTCCAATGGCTCAGACGAATTATATGTTATGAATATTTATGCTCCCAACATTGATGATCAACTCTTTTGGCGTTCAATAACCAAAAAGCTCTCTGACATCCCTCAAAGCGCTAGAACCATTGTTGGAGGGGACTTTAATTTGCCTTCAGATCCTATTTTAGATAGACATTCTGCTTTTAAATTTCGCCCTCCTAGGTCACATAAACAAATGCTCAATATGTGCTCCTCTCATCAACTTGCTGATGTTTGGAGGCTACATAACCCGAAGGGTAGTGATTTCACGTTTTTCCTCTCCACATTCTAGTTTCTCACGTATTGACTATCTTTTAGTTGATGCTGCACTTCTAAAACACACTAGTAATGCTATAATTCACCCAATAGTTGTTTCCGATCATGCAGCCGTATCTTTTACTCTTCTTAACTTGACGGATAAACAAGGCCCTCGTACTTGGCGTCTCAATACAGAGATTTTGGAAGATAAGGATGAAGTTAAAGAAATATCTGTGGAGATTGACAATTTCTTCAATGATAATGAGTCTTCGGTTAACTCCCCAGTTGTGTTATGGGACGCATTTAAATGCACTATTAGGGGTCATATTATCAAAAAAATGTCAAAAAGGAATAGTGATATCAGAAAATCATTACAATCTTTAGGGGATGAGATTAAATGTAAAGAGATTTTATATAGAGGCTCTAATGATAAGTCTCTCTTGCAAGACATCAAGAATTTGAAATATACTTTTAACTCCATTGTTACTAAGAGAGCTTACCTTGGTGTACATGCTCAAAAGTCTAGACGCTTACTCTTACAGAATAGAGCTGGTAAAATGTTGGCTACCACTTTAAAGTACCAAACTGATAATGTTAAAACTACTCAGATCTCTTATATTAATGACACTAAGGGCTCTAGGAAATTCCATACTCAAGAAATCCTACAAGTTTTTCGTGATTTTTACGAAAAACTGTACACTCCTAAGGATCAATGTGACATATCTGGGTGTCAGAAATTCTTGTCTTCGATTCCTACACATACTATTTCACAGTCGGAGATGAATGCTCTGGGGCAACCGATTGACTCTGAAGAGATAATTCAGGCCATTGAGGTCGACTCGATCTGGGAAGGCTCCAGGGCCTGATGGTTACCCTATTGCTTTCTACAAGACTTTTTCATCATCAATAATAAAATATCTTAAGAACGCTCTCGATAACTTTGTAGTGTCGGGTAAAGTCTCTGGTTCAGCTGCTGAGGCTACTATTGTCGTGATTCCGAAAGAAGGGAAAGATCATTCTGCCCGAAAATTTTTCGTCCAATCTCGCTTCTGAATATGGAGGCTAAGATTTTTGCCAAAATCCTGGCTAAGCGATTAGAGCGCCATATCCCTAGTCTTATTCATAACTCCCAAACTGGCTTTGTAAAAGGAAGACTTGCTAGGGATAATATCCGAACCTTTTGCCATATATTGGAGAAAGCGAAACTTTCTGCCTTGCCATCAGCTGCGATTGCTCTTGATGCCGAAAAGGCTTTTGATAAAGTTTCTTGGCCTTTTTTACACGCAGTACTCCAGGCTCATAATTTAGGAGATTCTTTTATAAACATGGTAATGTCCCTATATTCCCAGCCTAAAGCCAACATCAGAGTTAATGGGGCTACGTCTTCCTTTTTCAACCTTCGTCAGGGAATGAGACAAGGTTGTCCGTTATCACCCCTTCTTTTTCTTTTGACCATTGACCCACTCCTTCGGTTACTCAACTCAAATGACAACATCAAAGGCTTCCAATTTGGTACACATACACTTAAAACGGCTGCGTATGCAGACAATGTTCTCATATTCTCTGAAGACATTGCTACTGCCATCCCTGCCATCTCTAATACCATTAAAGAATTTTCAATCGTTTCAGGGTACACTTTAAACAGAGACAAAACGGAGATGTTCCCTCTTAATGCGTTGTGCTTCCCTTCTCATATGGGTGAGGCTGGCTTTAAATGGCAATCGACTCGAATTAAATACTTAGGAATTTGGTTTTGCAATAACCTTGTAGATACTATTTCCTATAATGAATCTCACATTCTAGCTAAGATTAAAGATCTTTTGTCCTCTTGGTCTCCGAAATATATTTCCTGGTGGGGAAGGCTCCAAACTCTCAAGATGATGATGACGCCGATTATTAACTTCTTATCCTCAATGCTACCTGTGAGGCTGTCCTCATCCTTTTTCCGTGAGATTGATCTACTTACCTCAAAGTTTCTATGGGGTGACAAACGTGCTAGAATTGCATACAAACATCTTAGGAAGCCATCGGTCTTGGGTGGTTGTAATCTTCCAGATTGGAATTTGTATCAAATTGCTTTCTTAGCGTCTCAGGGTGCTCTCTGGTTTTTATCGAATTCACACCATACTCCTCCGTGGATTTATATTGAACAAGTGTTGTGTTCTCCTCTCTCTACCCCCTCTTTTCTCACTGCCTCTAAACTTGTGTTACCTCATTCAAGCCGTATTATTTCTGACACAATTATTGCTCTGAAACATATAGATAAAAAGGTTTCCAACCCCATTCATAAATCGAGATGGTCCTCATTATGGTATAATCCTAAAATTGTTACTGATATCGATCCTGACACAATGTCTTCCTGGGCTAATAGAGGTCTTACGTTGGTCAAACATCTTTATGATTCCAGTCATGATCCTCTTCCCTTTTCCTCTTTGGCCAGTAAATATAATCTTAACAATATGGATTTCTGCTATTTTTTTAAATTAAAGGTTGCCCTCTCTAAAGTGACCCTCTGTACAGATTCGGTTACTATTTCACTTCTGTCTATGTGGTCTCGCTCAGGTCATACTGCCTCGAAAATATACAAATTTTTATCTGCGCCATTGCCTTCACAGGCTACTATTACACAAGATAAATGGTCACATCATTTTGATAGTGATATTTTTAAACATATCACACAAGAGTCATGGCAGTTAATTGGGAAAGTTTCATTACGAAATAAGATTGCTCCTTCCCTTATGCAATCTAAATTTTTCTCGATGAATCTTCTGCATTGGACCCCTGCTCGTTTACATAAACTAAGGCTGAGGGATGGGGATCTTTGTTGGAATTGCAATTTGGTCCCAGGCACTTACCAACATATGTTTTTTGAATGCTCGTTATTACAACCCTTTTGGGATTTAGTTCAGAAACACTTATCACTCATTTTTGACATTCCAGTGGAACTTTCATTCCCTATGATCTTATTGGGTCCATGGGCCGCATGTTCCCCTCTTCCTCTGGATGATACGGATATGCAGCTATTAGATCTTCTCATTTCAATTGCTGTCAAAATTATTTTAACTGAGTGGAAATCCTTTAATCTACTGTCCTATCATACTTGGTGGGCTTGGGTATCATTTCTCCGTGGGGCCCATACTTCGGTTGAAAAGAGACACTGTACTCCTTCCATTTCCAATATTATCTGGAGGTCACTGGATAACTATATGAAGTTGTCATCTCAGGGGTTGGTGGCCCAATATCCCTTTGTCTCTAGTGTTTAATTTATTTATTTTTTATACTGTAGCAGGTGTCCCCATCTACCCATCTATCCATTTATCCATCTGTATTATTTACTTATCTGTCTATCTACCCATTTATCTATCTATCTATCGTTCCCTTTCTCTTTCTTTCTTCCTTTCCTTGTTCCTGCTTTTTATTCTCTTTCTCTATTCTTTCCTTGTTTCTTTCGCTTATCCTGGCACTTTTTTGGTATCTATGCAATACAACTAATTTTTTGCTATTAATCCAGTATAAGATACTCTCTTTATATGACATATTGAACCGGTACTATGTGTGACTTCATTATTTTCTGACATAAATTTGACCTTTGTGTATATTTTTTGTTAAACGTCTTAATTATCTATTGACCATGTTGTTCTGTTGTATTGCATTTGATTACAACTATATGAACTCTTACTTTTTAAAAACAATAAAGATATTGAACAAAAAAAAAAAAAGAATTGGTCTCAAAGTGTCCTGCCATAGGATATGTTTCTGCTTTCCACAAGAAAATAATAAAAGATTTAGCAACACTATTGCAGTTTCAAAAGGCCTGACATCACGCATTTACTATGAGCAGAAAAGACTTCCCATTAGCAGGTTAAAATTGAATGCTGACAGAACTTCAGTAATGATTTTTGGTTTAAAAGTTTAATTAAGATCCCCTGATACCAAACCTGATTACTAATCTGTACAGATCAATTGCTTAAATTGGATTATATCATACTGTGTTGGTGATCTGTTAGCTGTGCATTGGTATTGATTCATCTGTGCACGAGTCTCTGCTGCTTAGAGCAGGACATTTGAGAAGTGGACTGTTCCACAAACTCGAAACTTTAAGATAGCCCTTCTCACAGTGATTCATTATATAAATTTACTTGACAGGAGTGAGATTTATTTGCATAGGATTGATTCCTGTGCATAATGCTACGATGAGCAAAAAATGATGGAATGGAATGAAGTTGAGCATTATTACAAAATATTGTCGTTAATTCAATCATTCTCTTCATCACTTTCTGCTTTTCTTATAAATAGAAAGGAAATGGTTATATTTTTGAGTGCATAATATCCGAATACATGACACTGCCTGCTTTTCTGAGTAAATTAAGTTTTATTGAATTCTGTGTGCATAAACAGCTGTTGATTAACCCAGCACAGGATACAGGTCATACAACATTGCACACATAACAGCTCTATCAACCTAGTCATGCAAGCACCTGCAGTAATACTGGCAAAATGCAAAAATTTATGATTACAAATTCTCCTTTGTAACTAGAGGGGATCTACACATATTGCAACGAAATAATTAGCAATATTTAAAGTGAGGAGAGAAAAGAACGTTGGGAAAATAAAAAGTAAAAAATATGAAAAGCTAAGAGGATAATCATATGAAACATGGAACAAGATACAGAGAGCCACATGTATCAAGAGTTTCTGCATCCGCGAACGCAAAAAATGCTTTTGACATGTATCAAACCCTATTTTGCGATTCAGTAACCTGTTACCGAATCACAAAATGGGTTTGCGGTTCGATATTTGGAAGGAGCGTGTTTAGGCAGAAAAAACGTTTTTTCATTTTTCTTTTTCTTTTTTAAATGCAACACGTTTTCATTTAAGGAAAATGGGCTGCATTTAAAAAAATGTTTGCTTTATTTAAAAGCAATCATGGACATGGTGGTCAGCTGACCCCAGCCGGCCACCATCCCCGTGATTTTAGCGATGCCATGGGGGCCGCAAATTGCGACCTACCTCATTAATATTCATGAGGTAGGTCATTTGCGACCCCCTAGGAATCGCAGAAAGTGTTTAACACACTTTCATACATGCTGTTTTGCAATTTCCTTATTGCAAATCACAAGGATTCGCAATTAGGGAATGGCAAAACAGTTACTTTATACATCTGGCCCAGAGCATTAGCAGACTAGCAAACTTTTGCATTATTATATCAAGTAAGTGTTAGACCCCCGAAGAGGTTATTTTTGTCTTTGAAATGTTTGCACGGTGAATATACAGGCAATTGGTCACTGTCTTCCAAACCGGATTGATATTACACAAATGCATTATTCTAAGACATTATTGCACAGATGGTCTGTTATATTAATATCACCTCTTCAGTTAATGGTAACAATGTCTGGGATTCATGGGCAGGAACCTGTATACAATCAAGCTGATATATATGTACTTCTGGTTATTCGTAGGTTAAAGCAGAAGACCCAGGTATCAGGCTGATTGCGACTTTGGCGCTGTTGCACCGGCTCTCTGCCAGTACGGCAGCACCAAAGCCACGCAAGGACCGCCCACATGATTACGAGTTCAACTTGTGCAGGCAGACGGTCCTTTTGCCTTTTGCACAGTAGTGCAGTGAAAAAGCCGACCGCAATGGGAATGGCAAAAACTTTCCAGCACAGCATGGACTGCGAAGTCCATGCCGTGCTGGAACTGGGGGTGCAAACAGACAGGGGGGGCACATGTTGCGCCCTCCTGAATGCATACCCATGGTGGGGGCGCATAGGGGCCCTGTAGGGTCCCCTTTGTTTCCCCATCACCAGCCTTTTTGTGGCGGGATTACTGCCATGAAAAGGCTGGTGGTGGAGGAACTTAAAATATACTTGGCTGGACTGCGCCAGTCCCGCTCAGCATATTATATTGCCCCTCCGCTGCGCACCAGCAAGGGAACGGCGGTTCCCTGCCACATCCGGTGGTCCACCACCGGAAGGACACAGGACCACCGCCATTGTGAGTCTGGCGGTCCATGTACCGCCAGACTCGTAATCAGGCCCATTGGTAAGAATGGGTGAAATCTGAAAAATGCCGGTCCTTAGCGTCAAACATAAGTGCAAGGGTATTTATACCTTGCTTACTACAGTCACAAAAAGCACCAATGGGAAACTCATTTGAGTAGAATAAGTCTCTCACCCAAAGAATACATTCATCACACTTCTAGCAGTGGAGAGATGGCAAGTACGTGAAAGAACGGAATAGCCTGGGGAACATTTTTATGATTTGACTACTTTTAGCACCATAGGTTTTAAGAATAATCTCACAAGGGCAAATATAGTGGCATGGAAATTAACCTCCAGCCTATGGGAGCTAAAGGGGTGTGGAATTCCTACAGAAGCATGGTACAGGCCTCATTCAATAGAACTTGACATATGACCAGCCAGAACCATAGTGGGGATTAGATTCTTTCCAAATGCTGATGTCACCTCTCCAGGGAGCCAATAGACCAACAGGAATCATGTTTGCTTGTCTGGTGGTCAAGGTGGCATCAAACACGAAACTGTATCTACACCCAAAGAAAAAAGTTAATGATAGAATGCTTGAAACAATCTCAGCCACTGGTAGGCACTTGGACTGCATTCAAGTTCCTTGTTTTTTGCCCAATATTTAACTCTGGACTAAAACAGTGGTTTGCACATCAGACTTGTTCCTTCTCCATTACAACAGTCCAGTTTGAACAGCCAGGTCTTATCCCCTTTAGTGAGCAACTTAGGTAGCTTCATATCTGGCCAAGCCTGTAAACCATATTCTGACCCCACAGAAAAGTTAAAAGAAGGCATTGATTCACAGATTATTTTGTCCATCTATAATGAACACCTTTGAACCAAAAGGTCTGCATGAAGTTTGCCATAGGATTGTGATTGAACAGCTGCTATTTAGCAGGAATCCAGCAATGAAATGACAGTTCTAACGGGATAACACTTCCATTCTTGCACACACACACAAACCACAATTGTTCTACTCTTCACTACAGAACTCATCACCAATGGGGAACTGTGACTGGCAAGATACCATGAGGACTGGCTGCAATCGCTGTGTAGCTTTGGCTTCCATCCAACCTATACCTACAGTACAGATGGAGTATACATGCTCCAACTGGTCTGTCCCGTGATACCGTTCCCATCAGTGAGGATGGACTTTAAAGGCATTTTATATGGGGCTTTGAATGCATTGGCTGCTTAGGCCCTCATTCTGAGTAATGTAGAATAACCATTTTTGGGCAGAAGCAGGAGTTTACATCCGAATTGGCATTCCAAGCCATGCACTATTACTCTACTAGAAGTTTCCAATAAAGCCAAAAAACAATTTTTTAAGGTAAAACCTGCAAGATATGTCTAGAGAAAATAGTTAGCAGTACAGGAATCTCTTCTTTAATTTGAATCCCCTTTCACCCTGCACCACAGAATCTTGGATCCCTCCATTCAATGCTGCTCCTTATTCTGTTCTCACCACTTTCTATTTTTTTCCACAGCCCTCGACCAACAGATTTTGGCAGTGAGACTGCTATAGTTATTCATCCCTCTTGGATTCCTTCTAATTCTTCTTACTCTTTGATATCTTTCCTATCACTTCATTTCTTTTAGCCTGCTCCTACTTTCATCTTTTCTCTCTGGATGACTCTCATCTGCTCATCCTTTCTTCGCTTTCAGTCCCTCTCTAAACCATTCTCAATCTTAGATTATTTCTTCCATTCACTCTCTGGGTGAATTGCCCATGTATGACTAAACAGCTGTGTCTGAAGATGTGTGTATGGGCAGATCATGCTACTCTTCTTCCCTTCATTCTGCCTTCATCTCCTGTAGGAAGGACTCAGTTCTTGCGATGCTCGGGGATGTGGGGACACCTTTGGTCCTCTTCTCCACAGACCAGGGGCGACAGGTGAAGAGGTGTTTTGAAAGTTGGGTGTTCATCTCTGGAGACACTTGCCGTCAAGCAGGGCTGCACACAGAGGCTTCTGGTGGCATTGAGGACTCCCCTCCTGGCAAACCCAAGTTGGGCTTCTTTTCTGGAGGGCTGCGGAACCATGCTGGCACTGTTGGCCCACTTCACCTCGGGTTTGGTGCAGTGCAGTGGTGCAGTAGTGTTGCCCGGTGTTGGGTTTACGGGGGTCCCAGAGTTGTCACAGTTCTTTCTTTGTAACCTGCAGGGTGCAGAGGAGCAGTTTCACTGCCCCACTGGAGTTCCTGGGTCTTTGTAGAAGTTCTGGTAGTCCTGCCAGGATCTTGGAGGCATGGCAGCTTGCAGGGTGAGTCAACTTTGTCGCAATTGTCAGGAATAGGTGAACAGGCCGGCAGGGTTGGTGTCAAGTCAGTTGCTTCTTCCTGAGTTCTTGCTTTTCGCGGCTCTGTGGTCCTTCTTTTTCTTTTGGGTTGGCAAGATCTGCTTTCCTTGTGCCAGGAGCACCCATAAATGCTTGATTTAGGAATGTTAGGAGAGTGTAAGGTAGTAGCAAATGGGCTACTTACCCCTGGGGTCACTATACCCCCATATGGTATAATCCTGTCCTAGAGTTTATAATTCTGCCATCACAAATGGAAATTTTGCATTCACTTCAGGTAGCTCACCTTAGGGGTGAAACTAGCCTTGAGGTAAACATGTCTTTCTGACTACTAATTTTACCACCTGTCCAGGCACCAAATGAACCCTGGACAGGGGGAGTTGAAATCCTCTCCTGTGAGGGAAGACAGATTTGCATTCCAAAGGCAGTGGGCTCTTTGAAGCACCCTGCCTTGGAATTCGCAGGGCATCCTGTGGGAGAGAGTGTTAACACCCTCAGCCCAATCAGGCTTTCTTTCTGACCTACTGAGAGCAAAGACACTCACCCCTGGGGGTCAGAAACTCGTCTGTGGTAGCAGACTGGCTAGGCCAGTCAGTCAGCATGCTAGTAGTTGGTAGGTTTTCAGGGGGCACCTTTACGGTGCCCTCTGGGTGCATGTATTATTAAATCAGTGTTGGCTTATTAATATGAAGTATTTGGTACCAAACACCTTTGGTTTCAATGAAGCCATCATGTAGCTGTGGAACTCGTTTTTGACCAGTGCACAGCACATGTATTTAAAATGGCTTCCATGATCACTTGCACTGGCAGTAATAGAACTGATCAGCACAAGGACATATCTGCTTATGTAGATATGACCTCACATGTAGTATAGTGCACCCTGTCATAGGGCTGTAATGCCTGCTGTAGGGGTGACTTACCTATACTTCATGCAGAGTCTGCTGGCAAGGAACACAGGCACTGTGTCATGTCGTGTTTTCACTTTTGTCTGCTGTAAGACACACAGCCTGCAATGGCAGTATTCATGAGCTTGGTGAGGGATCCCTTCGGGTGGCACAATTTGTGCTGCAGGCCTTCGGGAACCTCTTTAGCCTCCTTGACATAGGTACCAGGTGCACCATTTTCTATGGACTTACAGGGAGTAATAAAGGTATTGCCCATTGGGGAAACAAATTGACATTTTTGGGAAAGAGATCTGGCACTGGGGACCTGGTTAGCAGGAACCCAGTGCACTTCCAGTCAAAATTGCATTGAATACCAGACATAAAGTGGGGGAGACCATGTCAAAAAGGGGTTCTTTCCTACACAACCCCCCAAATGAAAAAGAATGAGACTAATCTTTCCTAAGGGAGTCTTCATCGTCTAAGTAGAAAAAGCTGGATGGGCTATCTGCATAGGCATGGTCAGTCCCAGGCCTGTGCTCCACTGTAAAGTCCATATCCTATAGGGAAATGGACCACCTCAACAGTTTGGGGTTTTCACCTTTCATTTGCATCAGCCATCTGTGAGGCCTGTGGTCAGTTTGAACAAGGAAGTGAGAACCAAACATGTATGGTTTCAGCTTCTTCAGGGACCAAACCACAGCAAAGTCGTCCCTTTCAATGGCACTCCAACGCTGCTCTTTGATGAGTAACTTCCTGCTAATGAAAGCAACAGGTTGGTCATGACCAACATCAATGGTTTGTCATAGGACTAGTTCTATCCTATGTTCAGAGAAATCTGTTTGCACTATGAATTACTTAACATAATCTGTATCTTTCATAATGGGTGCTGAGGACATTGCTTCCTTCAGATTGTCACTCTCACTGTCTATTTTAACTTCTTTCACATTTTCTTGGAGGTCAATTCTGTGAGGGGGTGCCACAATGATACCATACCCCTTCACAAACCTCCTGCAGTACCCAGTCAAGCCAAGGAATGCCCTGACTTAAGTCTGGGTGGTTGGAGCTACCCAGTCCACAATTGTCTGGATCTAAGGTTATAGAGGTTAAACTTGGCCTCCACCTACAAAGTGGCCCAAGTACACAACAGAGCTCTGCCCTATCTGACATTTGCTTGCCTTGATAGTGAGGCCTGCACTCTGCAGAGCCTCAAGGACCTTTTCAAGGTGGATCAGATGTTCCTGCCAGGTGGAGTTATAAACAGCAATATCCTCAAGATACTCTGCACTAAAAGACTCCAACCCAGCAGGGACTTTGTTCACCAACCTTTGGAAGGCAGCAGGGTCACTCTTTAGTCCAAAGGGCATAACAGTGAACTGATAGTACTCCTGGGGTCAGACCAATCTGCCAGTACCCTGATGTAAAATCAAAAGTACTGGGAAATTTGGCTGCCCCTTGCTTGTCAATAACTCTGCTCTTGGGATTGGGTATGCATCCGTCTTAGTGACAGCCTTGAGACCTCTATAGTCCACACAAAACCTCAGCTCTGTTATACCACCTTTGATATGAGGTTTGGGGACTAAGACCACTGAGCTGGCTCAGGGACTCTCAGAGGGCTCAAACACCCCCAACTCCAGCATCTTGCTTACTTTAGCTCTGATGTTTTCCTTCACTTGGTCAGACTGTCTGAATAGCTTACGTTTGACAAGCAAACTGTAACCAGTGTCCACATCAAAGACATACCAGTTAGTCAATCAATCAATCAGGGGTTTGTTAAAGCGCGACTACTCACCCGTAAGGGTCTCAAGGCGCTAGGGGTGGGGGGTGCAGGTTCCATCCATCAAGGAGGGGGTCTGTCGAAGAGCCAGGTTTTGAGGTTTCTTGCGAAGATGGGGAGCGATGTTGTCTGTCTGAGGTGGAACGGAAGGGCGTTCCATGCTTTGGCCGCGAGGAAGGAGAAGGAGCGGCCTCCCGATCTGGTCTTTCTGGTGCGGGGGACCACGGCGTAGGAGAGCTGGGCTGATCGTAGGGTCCTTTGGGGTGCGTGGAATTTGAGTCGGCTGTTCAGGTATGCTGGTCCGGTGCCGTGGAGGGCCTTGTGTGCGTGGGTGAGCATCTTGAAGGTGATTCTCGCCTCAACAGGGAGCCAGTGGAGTGTGCGCAGGTGCTGGGAGATGTGGCAGTGTTTTGGCAGGTTGAGGACCAGTCTTGCGGCAGCGTTCTGGATGTTCTGTAGCTTGCGGGTGAGGTTTTTGTTTATTCCGGCGTAGAGTGCGTTGCCATAGTCGAGTCTGCTGGTGACCAGGGCGTGAGTGACGGTCTTTCGGTGTTCGAGGGGGATCCATTTGAAGGTCTTACGAAGGAGGCGGAGGGTGTGGAAGCAGGAAGACGAGACAGGGTTGATCTGGCGGTCCATTTTGAGCTCGGAGTCCAGGATGATTCCCAGGTTGCGTGCCTGGTCCGTGGGGGTTGGTGGGTTTCCGAGGGCGGGGGGCCACCAGGTGTCGCTCCAGGCATCGGGGTTTGGGCCCATGATGAGTACTTCTGTTTTGTTGGTGTTTAGTTGTAGGCAGCTGTTTTTCATCCATTTGGCGACGGCTTCCATGCCTTCTCGAAAGTTGCGTCTGGCGGTGTTGGGCTCGTTGGATAGGGAGAGGATGAGCTGGGTGTCGTCTGCGTATGACACGATGTTGAGTCCGTAGGTTCTGACGATGGGGGCGAGTGGAGCCATGTAGACGTTGAAGAGCGTCGGGCTGAGGGAGGAGCCCTGGGGGACTCCGCAGGTGGTAGGTGTGGGGTCCGAGAGGAAAGGGGGGAGTCTGACCCGCTGCGACCTGCCGGAGAGGAAGGAGCGGATCCAGTCGAGGGCCTTGTCCTGGATTCCTGCGTCGTAGAGTCTGCGTATTAGGGTGCGGTGGGAGACTGTGTCAAACGCCGCTGATAGGTCGAGGAGGATGAGGGCTACTGTTTCTCCTTTGTCCAGTAGGGTGCGGATGTCATCTGTTGCGGCGAGGAGGGCGGTTTCCGTACTGTGGTTTTTTCTGAAGCCGGATTGGGAGGAGTCGAGGAGTTAGTCTGACCAGGGGTGAGGGAAAAGAGCCCAGCACACTGCTCCAGGACTTGCCAGCAGTCAGCTTGTTATTGGTCACTTTATTCTTTCTGATGCTCATCAGTGACCATCTGTGTGGCCAAATCAGCCCTGTCATGGTAGGGTTTAAGGCGATTCACATGGATTACCCTGTTTGGGCTCCTGGAAATACCAATTCCCACCAGATAGGTGACCTCCCTTTTTTCTCAAGGAAAGGATCAGGGCCACTCAATTTGTCCTGGAGTGCCCTGGGAGCCAAAAGTTCTAATAGCCACACCTTCTGCCCTTGTTGGAACTTCACCAGTGCAGCCTTTTGGCCATACCAGAGCTTCTGGAACTCTTGGCTGGCCTCAAGGTTTTTAGATGCTTTTTCCATGTACTCAGCCATGCTTAAACGTAGGCTCAGCACATAGTCCATTAAGTCCTGCTTAGGCTCTTTGAGAGGTCTGTCCCAGCCTCCCTTCACCAGACACAATGATCCCCTTACAGGATGACTAAACAGAAGTTCAAAGGGGAAAGATCCCACTCCCTTTTGTGGCACTATGTATAGGTGAAAAGCTGGCATGGAAAAAGAAAATCCCATCTCCAGTTTTTCAGGGAGTCCCATGATCATTACTTTCATGGTTTTGTTGGACCTTTCTACTAAACCATTTGTTTGTGGGTGATATGGGTTGGTAAACATGTATGTCACCCCACACTCAGCTCACATGGCTTTCAGGTAGCCAGTCATGATGTTACTACCTCTGTCTGATACCACCTCCTTAGGAAAGCCCACTCTTGTAAATATACTCAAGAGGGTCTTGGCGACTCCAGGAGCAGTGACAGTTCCAAGAGGAATAGATTTAGGGTACCTGGTGGCATGATCCACTACCACCAGTATAAATTTGTTCCTGAAAGCTATTGGATGGTCCAGGTGGCCAACAACGTTAATCTCCACCCTTTCAAAGGGAATGCCAACCACTGGAAGTGGAATTAAGGGGGCTTTGGGTGGCTATCTGCTTTGCCACTGGCTTGGCAGGTAGCACAGGAGTTGCAAAACTCCTTCACCTTCTGGGAAATTCCTGGCCAGTAGAAGTGGATGACTAACCTACTCCAAGTTTTTTTCTGGTCAAGATGACCAGCTAAGGGAATGTCATGAACCAAAGTGAGTAAGAACTCCCTATAAGTCTAAGGCACTACCACTCTCCTAGTTTCACCAGGTTTGGGGTGTCTGGCCACATTGTATAGAGTCCCTCCTCCCATTAGTTTTAATGGGAGCCACTGATATCTCCCTTTCCCTGGTCGGCAGCTTGCTGTCTCAGGCTTTTAAAAGTGAGACAGGTCCCTGTCCCTGGCACAGATCTTCCCTAGAGGGTGTCCCTGAGCCTAGGAGCTCTGCTGTGTAAGGCCCTAGTTCCCAGTGCTCAGTTCTCTCTGGGGTTGACCATGGACATCATTTGGGCGTTGTCATGGGTCGCAGCTGAGACCTCTAGTTGCTCCCTGCTACTCCTGGTACTATATTTGCAACACCTGGCCTCATAGGGTGCAAAACATTTGCCTCCTTGGAGGCCAGGGAGGCCAGGGGTCACACAGGAAGTGCCAGGAGCAGCAGGGGGCTGGCATGCATTTTCCCTGCCTAGAGGAGACCTGAGCTTTTGCTTGATGTAAAGCTGGTTTCCAAGACTTCTTTCCTTTTCTCTTGGAGGGTTGGGCCATTATTCTAGGCTCCAACTCTTCTTTTTCAGTCCTGAGTAGCACACAGGGATACCTTTCACATCAACCAAAAAGTGACAGTTGTCCCGCAAGTGACGTCACTTCCATTACTGGGACTTCTGGGTCACTGGGGACCTTCCCCGAAAGTGATGTCACTTCTGAAGGAGGAGGGTGTCACGTGAGCTGTGACAATACCCTGGTCAAGTGCTAGTCACGTGTTCATGATTCTACAACGTGGTTAGGGCTATGCAGCAGCCCTCAATGAACCAGAGCCCCAGGAGATCAGGTAAACATGATGTGATGTAGAGGAGTACACCCCATTTTTTATGCTTAGAATACATATAAGAGCCCCTAAGCAGCCTATGCCAAACCCAGGCGCCGCCCTCCATAAAAAGATCGCTCTGTCATTAGGAAGAGATACAGCCACCTCATCAAAAAGACGCCCTCTGATGGTAGTTTGAACACTATCAATAGATATTATGGTAGGCTGACATCAGCGGCAATGGAGCAGAACACGCAGCAGTGTGACCTTAAGGAGGGTGGTCACAACGTCCCCGGTTTTAGCGAGGAGCTCTGCCAGTGGTTGGAAATGCTCAGCCTCAAGAATTTGCCACAAAAGATACCCCCTTGTTGGGGCTCTGGCAGCGACAGTGAATCCTCGAGTAATGAAGCAAATGCTGGAAACAAATTAATCGACATGGAAGATGGTGAAGAGTCCATAACAGCTCCTACCTCTCTGATCTATGAAGATATGGGGTTTCTGGAGGAATCGGCTCGGGAGGCTATCGCATGCAACAGCTGTGCCCAAAATCCGGCACCATTTATGCCTCGGCGGATCTCAGCGACTCTCAAGAGTCCACAAAAATGAAGAGGTTAGTAAAAATCATTATAGAAAATTGCTTATACCGTATATATGGATATATTTTATTTTTAAATAATAGTCTGTCTTTCTTTTTTGAACTATTGAAAGCATCAGCAAAAGAAGCTGTGGTAGACGGGATGTCGCTAAAGGTTAATTCTGTAAATTTTTACTGCCTCTGCTGTTCAAAACCGACTGAAAGTTTCACAATCCAAAACAAAGTACAGCGTAAGAAATGTGTTTGTACCTATAATATCCCAGATTTAGCTGGGCGTACCCTACGACACCATATGGCCTGTTAAAGATTTTGCTGCAACTGTTGTGAGCGTGTGTTTCAAATGTGACTATTATAACCTCCGTTATGGCTATAAAACCTAATGATCCGCAGCAGGAGGCTCACAGTCGTCTATATGGCTCATGTACAAGAACAATTCATAATACATGTAGCTTGCTAGGCCCGAATAAAGTCTATAAGCTGTTAAGGTTGGTGTATGGTTTGTCCAAGGAAAAAAAAAAGTCTCCAGCCTGAAATGATTAAGGTCTTGTCTAGACCTGGGCGGTGAACTGCGCCCCTTTCACAGAGTTTGCAGAGTTTTCCGCACTCGTGGAGCAGAGTTTTTTCCTCGCTCGTGATCGTCAACGTTAAGTTGGCGAGTGTGAGCAAGGAAAATCCAACGCTATACCACAACCCAGTAGGATTTCTCAACACGGGCGTCATGACCCCTTGCTTTGACAAACCATCCATTTGCATTGAGGGAGCTGCCACTCGAGTAGAACATCTACTCGAGCGCCAGAAAGAAGCAGCGCCCTATTGTGCTGCACATGGTGCAGTTCGTGTTGATTTTCAGCGTGGGACAAACACCCGGCGCTAAAAATCAGCATGAACGATGCACCCTAATGCACTCAGCCGCTTGTGGAACTCTGCGTAGTGTGAAGGAGTATTTTGGTCACTCTGCCAAGCCTAGTCTTGTTGAACACACTCAAAGAGATCCAATGCTCAAGTGATTCAAGATCAAAACTCTGTTGTATACAAGATTTGTGTACTTATTTTGTTGGAAGGATGGCAGAAAGGGCTACTGAAAGACGTATGTGCGATATTTGTATTAAAAATAGGTAAGTCAGCTCTTTAGCCCCACAAACACTGTTTTAAAAAATGATGAGTCCCAAGTATCTTGTCATTATTGTATTATTTAACGTTACATACTTACTCACTTTTAGGCCAAGCATCAGAACGTTGATGCGGAAAATGATTCTGAGTTACATCCAGGATACATATGTATTGTCAGATAAGTAAATGTGTTGCTCGAAGAGAGAATAGCTGAAATACAACCTGTAACTCTGCGTTGTTTGAAGCTTGGTGAACCGCCCACAACAATGCAGTGTGTAACCAGCTTACATATCGCTTTGGAGCTTCTGACCAAAGGTTATTTCAGAATTAAGATTTTTTATTGTACAACAGAGAATTATACAATCTTTTGAATGCAATCAGTATCCTGAGTGTACAAAGTTATAGGAGGAGTGAGAGAGAAGTTCTGTCTAGAGCTGTTGAGTTTATAGCTGTAAAAATATTAAAACTTGTGGTGTTGAGGCAAATTATCTGCCGGGCCCCTAGTAATGTATGTAGCGAGTGCCATATTATGTGAATGTAGTGAAAAGTCAGCAAACTGCCCAACAACAAGGACAAGACGTGTTCCATGAAACTGTAAAGTATGCCCTGTTTACACTTTGCTAACATTCTTTATTTTTAATAAAATGCCCTTACACAAAACCATTGTCTTTCATTTCATGGGATGCAGGGGCTGATAACATGTCGGAGGGCGGGTTAAGGAAGCTTTATTATGATACAAGCAGGGTTGGAAGCTTTGGAAGCAGTGAAGCTCTGTTTAGAAGTGCTTGTTGCAGGGATTCTGCACATACACAGAACTATGCGCAGGAATATGGGACCTTGATGTATAGGGGCTAAGCCTTCCTACCGCCTTAGTACCCACGAGCCCAGGACCGACTAGCTATAGTGTCTCACTCGCTCTCCTATCCAAACATGGAGAAGCAAATGATTAGACAACCCAGAACACAACACTCCCTGATCTCTCAGAAATCGTGGTGACAAGACACACCTTTTCGCTCACACTCTTGCACCTGCCCACAATAAGATCTGACCGAGACACGAATATAGCTTAAAATGTTTATTTTAACTAACATGCTCTAACATGCAGTATATGGGCCGCAACAAGCAGAAAAATGCACAAAAGAAATATAGTTAGCATTGCAGCCAATCCATACATTATGAAAGGAGATGTCATATTATAAAGACAATGGAGAAAGGACTATAGTGCCTAACCTCCCTCCCCTTGGATAGATTTTGTATTATTATTATAATAGAAGATATCTGGGTTTTGTCAGCAAACCCCATACCTTAGAGCTTAGATGGTATTTCTACATCGAAGGTGGCTATTGCTCTTCTCCCTGGAAAGGTCCCTCTCCAAGTGTGTGTTGCCTAAACATGCAACCCCATAATATCAAAGTATGAGTTTCCAGCAGCAACTGCATTAGCATGTTTTGTCTAGGTGCTAGGGACTGATCAGAACAGAATAACAAGGGGCATTGTTTATCGACCTTGCTCACAGTGTTCAGACTAAACTCCAGGAACAGGCAGAGAATGAACAAAGCAGACGGTTCTCATGTGAAAGGCATAAACCGAGTCTTGGAAAAATAAAGCCATGTAGTAACGTGCGCAAAAGCATCATCATGGTTGCTGGGCTCATGCTAACTTAGGGATGTCGACAATGTCCCTATCGGCAACGTGACAGGCTCTGGTTGAAAATGAGCCAGTAAACAAAGCGCAGGTGCAGACCTGGTTCTTTGGGGAAGAGGCGTATTCCCTCCACAAGCCAGCCAGTAGGCATTTTAAGAGGAGACCAACCATTGTTAATGCACAGCTAGATTATCAATGGCAGATAGACATAACCAGTCTTCAAGATCTAGCCAGGCATAATAACGGAGCTCGATATATATTAACAGTAATAGATGTATTGTTCAAGTACACCTATGCATAAGCATTAAGTGATAAAAGTGGTATTAGCGTCACTACGGCATTTAAAGCCATCTTCAGGGAAGGGCGAACCCCTGAAAAACAGCAAACAGACGCTTGAAAAGAATTTTTAAACAATTCATTTTAGAAATTACTAAACCACGCTGTTCATCATTTTGCAATGCACGTGGAGGTAAAAGCTGCTGTTATAGAGCATTTTAACAGAACTTTGACGTCTAAGATGTAGAGATATTTCATGACCTATAACACCTACCAATATGTGGATGTTCAGCAGTTATTTATAGATGCTTATAATGACAGTTATCACAGAACCATAAAAACATCTCCCATAGAGGTAACGACCGATAATTCCTTAGCGGTGTGAAGAACATTGTACGGGAGCCGTTTCACTGCCAAAGTAAAGAAGCCTCTTTTAAAAGAAGGTGATCATGTTAGGGTTTCAAAGTTGAAAGGGGAATTCACGAAGGGCTACCAGCACACTTTTAATGACAAAATATTTATAGTGGAGAGTGTGGAACTAAAAGAAGGTACATATATTTACAGGTTAAAAGACTATGATGGCGAAATAGTGTTGGGTGCCATTTACAACGAAGAGTTACAAAAGGTACCAGATGATCCACACAGAGTGTAGAGAGTTGTAAAGATTCTGAAACGGAAAGGTAGCGGGGCTAATAGACAGTCAAATGGAGAGGGTGGCCTGAGAAATTTAACAGTTGGGTTCTGGCCAGCTCCCTGCAGGGCATGTGAGTACGGGGGCTCTCTGAAGGTGACAATATAGAGACAATCTAATTTTATATTACCTTGCCATCCAACACCTCGAAGGACATGTTCCCTGATAATCAAATTTCTAATCATATTGAGAAACTGGCTAAACCTGTGAACCTAAAAGGGGACTGGGAGGTAGCCCTAACCGAAATTCAACACCCAAGAATATGAAATACATTTACAATGCTTGAGGTCAAATTTACTATAAAGTGTGATTAGACCCTTGGGCAATCACTCTGGCTTTCCTCACGGCTCTTACCCCATCATCAAGGCAGTTTCTGTGAGCCTCTGGGGAACTCATCATTCCTTGGATGATCATCGGTAATGCTGAACACAGGCTGCTGCTTGAAAGTTTGAAAGATCCGACTTACAGCCCCTTAAGTACTCCAACACCTGTTGTTTTTAACACCCTCCCTAAAATTCTTTCCCCGACTATCCTCCTCTTGGAGCACCGAGGCTCTACCTCTGGAACCTAAAAAAAAGACATTGTCCAATATGAACATATGGTTAAATGACTGATGTTTCTTCTGACTTTTGAACCTATGTATATGTATGCTTGTGTTTGTGTGTAGAGTTTTGCCATAGTTAACATTTGACGTTTTTCTTCTTTTATTTCTTTAGTTTATCAGTGTGATGCTTATTCTATGAAAAGCTGTTTTGTAAATAAACCTTTTAACTTTTCAAAGTGTTTCTGTCATCTTTTTAAAACATTTTAAATGTGTGTCCTTACATCAGAATAAAGATACTTTGTCTGCATTCAAGTTTGTATTCTTTTATTTTAAACAGTCACCATTAAACATAAGAGGTGTTACATGACTTTCCACTTTTGACACACTGCGTATTCTGTTTTAACAGTGCTTGATGTAGACCTAGGGTTTTCTTTCACATATTTCATAATAATACTGTCATTGTTAACTCGATTGTTTGAATATAGATTGAAAAAAATTCTAAATGTCACACCCTCAGACATTTTACTAATAAAATATATACAATGCTCTCCATATATGACGGCGAGAGAATCCTGTACCTGTATTTTGTTATACTACACCCTTGCAGGAGCTTTTGTACATACTTGAATACAGGTTTTGTAAAGATGCTATGCATGGGTAATGCCGCTGCGCTGTAAAACACTGTAACCATGTCTTTATCTAAAAACAGGGCCACCTAGTGAGTTCCTTCTATGTAGTGCAGATCTGTGTTAAAAACGAGCATGCATGGTCTTTTGGACCCTATTTCACCAGGTAGAGTGTCGCTTGGAAAAACACCTAAAGTGTATTTCTTAGCTTATTTATGGCAGCTTAAGAAATTCCAAATCTGAACAATGTCCAATTTACAATATCTGCCGAGCATGGTTGATCTGAATGACTCTGTCGAATACAGAGAAAACAACCATGTTCACATTTGTAGTCATGGTCTGACTGAAACATATTTCTGCTTCTAGATTTCCTTTTTTGATCAAGGTGTAGTATTTGCCACCTTCTATGTCAGGGTTCAGATCGAAAAAGAACAGCCTGTAGCCTGTCTCATATTCTTCTCTTAACACGATGACTCCCGAGTCACGCAAGTGCTTCCCGGATATCAAAACCAAGCCCAGATATTCCCATATAAAATTAGTCTGCAAAGCTGGGTGTGTACGGTTTTGCAGGTATCACAGCTCCCTCGTGGAACAGCACCGCAATGTTGATGTCTCAGTGTTTTAAACTGAAAGAGTTTTTAGGTTTAGAGACCCATAAAAGTTGTGTTGTCGACAAAAACTATGATAATAATCTTCGGTAGTTCCCCCAAACATACATTTTGCTGCTGAGTTAATCTGGTACTGGCTGGGCTGATGAAAATCTTCAGAGCGACTCTTTCAATTGCACACTTGGCGTTCGATAGCTTAGGCGTGAGCCAGTCTGACCTTTGGGGATACTTTCGTTCTCTTTACAAACAAACTAGTGGAAAGAATGACCAATTTATACTGTGCGAGGAGGTCAAACTGTCTACTGCCAGCAGCAAAGCTTGCTCTTTTTACAAAACCTTGAATGTCACTGTCCAGCTCCTTGTCTTCAAAATGTGCTCAAGTTTCCTTGTAGAGAGATGAACCCTCTGTGGGGGAACGACCAACTAGAGAAGGTAGGCAGACTACAAGGATTAGGGAAATGTGAATTGCTGGGACTGGAAAAACCCGGTGATGTTTGGAGGAACCAGGCGTTCATGAAGCTCAATACCCTCCAACAAGAGTATGAACTAGGACCGGAGGAGTGATTACGATACCTACAGTTGGGCCATGCCATCCGGGGTCATATCCGTGAGGGTGAAGAACTGGCCGAGGCCTCTCCCTTAGAGGATATACTCCTGACATAACCCTTGGAGGAAAATGGCAATATCGTTAGTATACAAAAAACTAATGAATAACAAACCAGACCCCTTGGTATTACTGAGAGCCACGTGGGTGGGAGATGTCGGACCGATAGATGATTGGAGGGAGGCCCTGCAGGGACCGAAGGGAGGTAGCAATTAGCTCCCATTTTCGATTACTCCAGATAAAGGTTTTCCACCGCACATATTGCTCCAGGGGGCTCCTGCACCGCTTGGGTAGGGCAGAGTCATCACAATGCCATAGAGGTTGTAGACAGGAGGGAACGTCCTATCACCTTATATGGGAATGCCCACAGACACAGATATACTGGGGAAAAATAAGAAGAATTATGGTGCAGGTAAAAGGGGTGGAGGTTCCCCTGGAGCCGAAGTGGTTCCTGTTGATGATCCCTGGGGAGGTGGCATGCCAAGACACACCGGGATTTGGCTGGCGCTGGCTGCTGTGGTATCCAAACGTAACCTGGCTAGGTGTTGGGGCGATCGAGCCCTACCAAAGGTTGGGGACTGGCAGATGGACCAAGACTGGTGTTGGTTGGCAGAACAAACTATTTATCATAACAGAGGTTGTCAGAAGAAATGGGGAAAGATCTGGGGGCAATGGCAAACCTATCGATGGTTGTGAAAAGAACCTAAGACATACAGGGAGGATTGTGCACCATTGGTGAGATACCCGCTTTGATAACAGTAAGGAAACAATAAATTAATGGTCGAACTACATGTATAATGATATTTAACTGATTTACTGCTATTACGTTGTTTGCAATTAAAATAATTTTTTTTTTAAGTATCCTGGTAGAAGAGCCCGGCTGAAAGCTGTGTGTCCAGGGCATCATGGTTGTAATTTAGAATACTCTTTATGTAGGCTCTGTAACCATACATGTTATCACTTTGTGTGATGAGTCGATCACCGAGGGCAATGTCCATCTGATTCAACATGGTCACAATGGGGTAAGTGATCATCACCACTTAAAATGGCTTCCCTGGTCACTTATATTGGCAGTAATTGAACTGACCAGCAAAGGGACATATCTGCTCATGCAGATATGTCCACACATGTAGTATAGGGCACCCTGCCTTAGGGCTGTAAGGGCTGTGTAGGCATGACTTACTTATACTGCATGCAGTGTCTGCTGGCATGCCACACAGGTGGTGTGCCATGTTATGTTTTCACTTTTGTCTGCACCAAGACACGCAGTCTGAAATGGCAGTTTGCATGAGCTTGGTAAGGGGTCCCTTAGGGTGGCACAATTTGTGCTGCAGCCCTTAGGGACCCTCTTTAGCCTCCTTGCCGTAGGTACCAGGGGTGCCATTTACTAGGGTCTTACAGGGATTGCCAAAGGTATTGCCATTTGGGGAAACAATTGTACATTTTGGAGAAAGAGATCTGGCTCCGGGGATCTGGTTAGCAGGAACCTGGTGCACTTCCAGTCAAAATTGCATCGAATACCCATGTCAAAAAGAGGCACTTTCCTACAACCCCTATTTTACTTCTGCTATAAACTACTCTTATCAAAATGTTTTCACTGCATTTTTTTCACATCCGTGATGCCTTTTCTTTGCTATTAATCATTTTGTTTGCACTGCCTCTTGCTGATCTCTCTTCTCATTCCTTATTCTTAGCCTATGATTGTGGTAACGTTTTCACTTATAAAATCTGATTTTTTTTTCTGTAAAACAATTTCTCCAGCTTGTCAGCCACAATTACTTTTCTTTCCTCATTGTCTCTCATTTCTGGCTCTGGACAGCTTTTTTTTTTTTAACATGCAAAACCTATGGGGGCTGCCTCAGACCCTGTACTTGCATCTCCTAACTTGCTTCTCTGAACTTCAAGCTCTTACTGCTCCCCCTGCTCCTCCTCTTTCTTTCTGCTCTCTTTAATCTCTCCTATATGGTTCCTTTCCGCTTTCTATAAAACACACTGTCATTTTGTCTCTGCTTCAAAAATATTTTTCGATTCCTCAGTATGCTCTAATTTCCTAAATATTTCTCATCTCCCCTTTCTAGTTCAACATGTGTAATGTACTGTGCTTCACATCTTTCAACGTTTTTTGATTCCTATTTTCACTTTCCTCCTCTGAAGTACATTTTTTGTCTGATCCATTCAACCAGTACAGTGCTTTTTGCAGTTTAACAGCCTTCGGTCTGCTTGCCACATAAAACTCTCTTCCCTTCTAATTCTCCTTGTTTTGCCCACTGCTTTTGATACAATGAACAACCCTAGTTTGCTTTTCACCATGTCTTCATTTGGTATGTCTGAATGAGTTCTATTGGTTCTCGTCCTAACTTTTTGTTTATGCCTATTTTGTCTTGTGGGCTAATTCTCTTTCTCCTCTCTCCCACAGAGCAACAGTGTGCCATAAGACTTACACCATACACTTGTTCTTGATCTTTAATTCACTTCTCTCTCTGGGAAGTATCTTTACTTCACTTCTCTCTGTGGGACCATCACCTCTTTTAACCTCTCCTATCATCTGTATGCTTCTGATTCGCAGCCCTACATCTTTCTCTACTTAGCCTGTAAAAAGGGCAAGATTTTTTATTACAGTCTCTTGTTTTCTTTACATCTCCATTGTTTCCTATTACGAACTCTATAATCTTTGTAAGGTCCCTTCTTTTCTAAACTTTTACACCACTAAAACTCTGATCTTTGCTAAAGGAAGTAGCCAGAAAATTAAAATCCGCCCCACCTCCTTTGAGCCACATGGAATGAAATGTCCTAGCAAAGTGAGCGATTTCGAACCTTTCCATTGAGTAGGTAGTGGTCATTGTTCCCCAGAGGAAAAAGCTTCAGAATGATGCATTTTACAACATGATTTGAAAAGAATGGGGCCAAAAACTGCACATTTACCAGCATTGGCTTATATCTTTGATTTATTCTTTCCTATTTTCCTCTACATCTTTCCCACTTTCTATTTATTTATTTCCTCCCTCTTTATTCTGCTCTCATTCCATTTTTCCATCTTTCTTTTATTTTGTCCAAACCTCCCCCAGCTGGGCGAGCAACACACAGACCCTCCCACTATTCTTTCTTTCCCATCAATTATGTACACCAAGACCTTTTGTGGTGTTAGAACGGTTGCAGTTTATTCACATCATAAGTTGGTACAGACTTGTCATGATGGCATTGGACATCAATATGCTCATTTCTGCTTATCTTGGACTACAACATAAGGCATTTTCATAGCAGGTTATATAGTGTACTTCCTATACTTTATTGCATATTAATAACCATAACTTGCCAAATCCTGCAACGCATCAACCTTCCAGTCATGATGTCTCTTCAGGGTTGTCATAAATCACTTTCCATTTGCCGTGACAGCTCTACTGCTGTCACTTACTTGGTACAGTTGGTCGCAGCTTCGAGGATTCAAATTGCTACCAAATGTCTGGCTTTCGTAGCCCCATGGCCATGCCTGGACTGCAAGTGCCATGTCAGGGCTGACCATTTCTTACTCTTTTGTCTGCCTTTAAATATCCCAGCCGTGAGGCAACCCAAGGACTCTGTCTGGTCACTTGTCTCAAGAGTCTCTGCCGGAACGCATCCCAAGGACCTTGTTTGGGCAATTGCCTCTTTATGTCCTTATGTGAAGATGTTTATTGTTAAACCTCAGGACTCCCTGCCACACTGGAGTTGGTTTATTGACCACCAACATCTCCCCCCACGACTAGTAGAATTAGCAGCTCGAGTATCCCTACAACGTTCAGGAGGAACAGTTGCTCACTCCACAGGACAGATGAACCCTGCCACCTGTGTAATCTCCAGATAAACAACCAGAGGCAAAGGCACATGACTCTTGGGGGGACCCCCATGCCATTTTAACCTTGTGGTGCACCCAGGGGACCCCCGCTGATTGGTTGCTTCAAACCAAGCTGACCAATCGGCACCCGGCCTTTTCCTGGGCTTAGCTTCCGCCGGCTCCCATTACCGCCACCGGATGGGGGTTTGTCGTGGGCCCCTTACCATTCTGGCAGCACCTCCCCGGCCTGCGTGCTATTTTAAAGACCACTGCTACCTAAGATCCGCTGGACAGAACGCGTCTGGAAAAACCCAGGCAGAGTCACGTGTACCAGAACACCGCAAGCATAACCACGCTTGCCTGAACAACACATCTGCCTTAACCACGTACATGCTTGGTTAAGGCAGATAGCACTCTAGTGTTCAGGATGGGCGGGGAATCGAGGAGAAGCGTCGGAACAGGAAGCTCCAGACACGGACAGGTAAGTGGGTCTGGGGCTGGGTCTGGGGATCGGTTTGGGGGGGGTCGGGGTTCTTTTTGTAAGGGGGCAGGTTTTTTTAGGGTACTTTTAAGAAGGGGCAGGTATTTAGGGCTCAGGGCGGGGGGAGGTGTTTGGAGTAGTTTAAGGGCTAGGTTGGGGAGTGTTTTTTAGGAATGGGGTGATATTAGGGCTCAGAATGGGGAGATCGGGGTCATTTTTTTAATGGGGCGCAGGTTTTTAGGCATCAGGGCAGTGGAAGGGGTTGGGGTAGTTTCAAGGACATCGCGGGGCAGGTGTCGGGGCAATGTATGTTAAGGGCAGGGTATTAGGCTTCAGGCCAGGAGAAGGGAAAGGGGCAGTTTCCAGGGCAAGTGTTGGGCCTCGGGGGGTTCCTAATTTAGGGCTTACGATGGGGAGGAGGGGTCAGAGTAGTGGTTTAGTTAACCACGCATACCCCCTTACCATTCATGCCTTTACCACAAAATTGCATGGTAAAGGCATGCATGGTAAAGGAATGCATGGTTAAGACACATTTGTGGTTCAGGCTGCATGGTAGAGGCATGCGTGGTTGCCTCTATCATACAACCACACTGGACAGATGAACCATGTCATCAGTGTAATCCCCAGGAAACAACCAGAGGCCAAGGCACATGCCTCATGGGGTAAGGCCAAGGCACATGACTCCTAGGGGGCCCACCCCTTTTAACCTTGTAGGGACCACCCCTTTTAACCTTGTAGCACACCCAGGGCCCCCCTGCCGTTTGGTCACTTCAAACCAAGCTGACCAATCGGCTCCCAGCATTTTCTTGAGTTTAGCTGCCACCCCCTCTCGTTCCCACCCCCTAACAGGGGTTTGTTGCAGCCCCCACCGGTCTGGCTGCTCCTCACAGCCCCGCGTGCTATCTGAAGGACCAGTGCTATCTAAAGGTCTGCTGGACAGATGAACCCGGTCATCTGTGTAACCCCAGGGAAGCAACCAGAGGCAAAGGCACATGACTCTTCGGTGGGGTGGCCCACGCACTTTTAACCTTGTGACATACCTAACGAAGATTGGATGCCTCAAACCAAGCTGACCAATTGGCACCCTGAGTTTTCCTGAGCCTAGCTGCCGCCCGCTCTCGTACCACACCCCCGGTAGGGGTTTGTCATGAGCCCCTCACCAGTCCTGCTGTGCCTCCCAGCCTGCATGCTATCTAAAGGACCAGTGATCTCCAGCATTGCCATACCCAACAGAGATATTGAGGATTGAGTCTTTGCCCTTCGAAAAGACCCATCCCAGAAGCCCTGATTTCACTGGAATTATGCAGCAAGAAATGGCTATTATGTCACTTCATATTCTTGTGTCGTGACCGTATTGCAATTTATTTTGCAATCTTGGCTTTGTTTACCCCACCTGGCCACAGGATTCCTCCCCATCCTATCTGAACCATATTTCAACACCACCATTATTGACTGAAGGGTGCTTGGTTGAAACCTCAGCACTGACATGGCGCTGTGCGTCGACCCTTTCTAAATAATGGGTAGACCGGATATGCATACTAATACTTATGCGGCAGATACTGTAAATCCATCCTTATATGACAACTCGACTGGCCGCTAAATCTCCTGGCTCCAGTGGACTTGGTTATAGCTTCTTCATGCAATACCTCCAATGTACCTCTTTGGGGATATTCTTCTCGCCACATTAATGTGCATTTGTGATCCTGAGCAGAGTTGTTGTCCATGGCTGCCCTGCCTACCTTGTTCATCTGCATTTGCCACAGCTTCTATGAACAATGTGAGTTTAATAATGATCATTTTCTTATAGAGAGCACTAGCTAGTGCATCATGCTATGATGCCATTTGAAATAAAAAACCTTCAACTTGAGGGGACTGCAACTTGATTTGTCATGCCTGAAAGTGATGCTTGTTTAATGCATTAAGCTATGTCTCCAGCATTTTGTTAGACTATTTCACAGGTGGGATAAAGGTAACCGAGCCCATGCGAATACATATCAGGTCATTACCTGTCACCCAAGCCATTCTTAAAGATTTGAGGGTGTTGAACAATCTAAATGATCACACTTGTTGCAGTGTGATGGTTAGTAGCTGTGTGGGTACTGTCATTGACTGCACTGGCAGCGACAATTGGTGGTGCAAGCTGCAGTGGCCTGCTGACAAGGGCCCTGGCACTTTTTCCCTTCATACCTGTGTAGGGTGTCAAAGCACTTTACACCACCCACACATTACACCAATACAATCAATCATATGTGCTTTAACCAGTGTATAGGTAATGTGACCTAAGACAGATGACTACAATGTGTAGGAGTCACAAGCCATCCGTACTGATAGGCAGTATTGTTTCCGCGTCTTTGGTTTGGAAAAGCACTACTCAAAACTTAAATGTAACACCATGGTTGGGGGTTCTCTTTATCATAAGCATTGATATCTTCCCAAATTAACCATTTTTGCCACATTAGGATAACGAAGGACTGGGGAAATCCTAACGTTCCAATCTATACTTTGCAGTTGCATGCAGCTCTTCGCTGACAGGTAACAGCTCATTGTTCTAAACTAAGATTTTAATATATAAACTGCAAGTAACACAAGAATCTTTCTGACAAAAGCAGTAACCCACTGACTTCTTTGCCTTAATACTCTTTGTGATGTGCTTGGTACCCATTCTTTGCGGCAGGTTTATTAACTTCTGCATCACCTCAGGATGAGTCAAAAATCTCCACAAGACAAAATCCGGCCTCTCTCTAGGAAGAACATTAATCACTTGAGTTATCTCAACTTTTATTGTTGCCTGGAATTATGGAAGCCGAGAATGCAGCACAGGAGCCTTGAAAACCCTAACTATACTTGGAAACACAATGCCCGACCCGCAGTCAGCTCCCAGTGGAGTGACATCGGTTGCACTGCCCAAGAGTCAGCCCTTGTCCCAGGTAAACTATCCCCGAGCAGTGACGTACTGGGGTCTGTCAGGTTTCAAACAGAGGTCTGCCCCCCAGGCAAACAGACATGCAACCTACATCACACAGCCAATGAGCGGTATTTTGGATAACAGTAACCATAGACGCTTGCCACGCTTTACATACCAGCCTTGCCACCATGACAGTAACTAGATTACAACCTCTGGAGTTACGGCTGCTACCTGGCAAATGCTACACTGGCCCTTGCAGCAGACCCTTGTTTCCACCTTAAGCTACAATGTACGAGCCCAATAACTTGTACGGGTGCAGGCAGTCTGACCTCTTGCCACCCATAGACGCACTGCGATGTGACATTGAGCCGTATAATTCGCTCTGCTACTGGAATCAAAAAACAGCAAGCTTTTCATTGCAGCTGCGACTGTAATAATTTGTTTCTCACAGTGCACCGGTACCTTTTTAAAGTAGGTCTTTGCACATAGGTGGGTGTTACTCCTGTAGCATCCCTTCTGCATTCGTTAGCCTCTTCATTTCCCAAAAACCGCTGAGTAACTTGCCCAGTGCCCCATCTCCCAGCGCTACCCTTTTGTGCCTGTGCGTTATTCTGCATGCAACTAAACTGTCTTAAGTTATCCTGTTGCAATCTTATAGTGCCAAGGAAGTCATTTATGGATGTAATTTCAGACAACAGAAAGCAACTTTAGCGGAGGCAGGGAACCGAACCCCCGCTATCAAATTAACTAGAGTCTAAATCCAGCACCTTATAACACTCAGCCAAGCTACTGTGTACCATGTAGATAATGGAGCTGCTGAAACGGCATTGTTAGAACTGGACGTCTCTAGTTGGCAATGGTATACACCTTTGGCCAAATAGGAACCCTTGCTTCTAGTCAGGGAAAGGGGGATTACACTACTGGATAACCCCTGCTCACCCCCTTGGTAGCTTGGCACGAGCAGACAGGCTTATCTCAGAGGCAGTGTGTTAAGCATTTGTGAACACATACAGTAATAGAGTGAAAACACTACAGATGGACACCACACAGGTTTTATAAAAATAAGTGTTCTTTATATAGACTTAACACAAGACCACAAACGACAAAAATCCACACTACTGTACTCAAAATAGACTTAAAGATGGTAGAAGTAACTTAGTTCAAGATGATGGTAAATGCGACATGTTTCTCACAAAAGTACCTTGGATGCGTAACGCAAAACAAACAGAGTCCGCAGGGAGGGCGATGCGGCAAGCAGGCGCCTCGATGCGATGCGACGATCCGGTGCGATGCGATGAGAGTGTGCCCTTGATGCGATGCGATGACGTGTAGATGATGCGTGCACGGCAGAACTCTGTACTGTTGGAGCCGTGACAGGCCCTGCGACACGCCTCTCCGGTGATGCGACGGCAGCCAGCTGCGACGAAGACACGCTTCTCTGGTGATGCGGCGGCTGCCCTTGTGGCGGCGACACGCTTCCCCGGTGATATGATGGCAGGCAGTTGTGACGAAGCCACGCTTCTCCGGTGATGCGACGGCAGGCAGCTGCGACGAAGACAAGCTTCACTGGTGATGCGGTGGCGGCCTCTGCGGAGGCGACACGCTTCTCCGGCGATGCAACGGCAACAGCTGCGACAGCGACACGCTTCTTCTCGTTGAGTCGCGCTTCCAGCTCCCAGCGACACGCAGGCTTCTGCAGACAGAATCCCCAGCAAGGGAATTAAGGAGGGAGCTGGTGGTGAAGTCTTGTAGCCCTGAGACTTCAGCAGGAGGCAAGCTCTAGTTCAAGCCCTTGAGAAATATTCTGCAAGATGATGAAAGTTCTTTGAAAGTTCCTTCTCCTTTCCTTGGCAATGAAGACCACTGCAGGCCAACCCAGCAAACAGCACACTGGCAGAGGGGCAGTGCAAACTCCTGCAGGTTCCTTGGTTCTTCTCCTTGGCAAAGGTTCGTCTTGTTGTTCCAGAACTGATCTAAAGTTCTGGGGTCTGGGTCCCCCTTTTTATACCCATAAATACTTTGTCTCTGAAGTCAGAGAGTGTCTGTACCTAGTCCAAACCAGTTCTGGGTGCATTCTGCCAGTGCACAACTTCTTCCCTTGTCAGTGTGGGCCAGAGTCATCAGACACACCACAGGAGGTGGAGCCAGCATTGTGGAAGGCAGGCACAGCCCTATTCAGGCCCAGGTGCTACTCCTCCCACCACTCCTCATACAGATAGGTCTATTCAGCCTAGTGCTGACTAACCCTGTCTCCTGGAGTCCCCCAGCCCCTGTCACTCACAAAACCAGACATACAATACACAAGCTAGCAGAGGCAGGCTGGATGGTTAGGCAAGAAAATACCTACTTTCTAAAAGTGGTATTTTCAAACACAGAATGTTAAAACCAACTCCACTAAAAGATGTATTTTATCATTCTGAGTTCAGGCATACGAAATTCGAATTTCTACCATGTTCCCTGGGTCAGTTAGGATTATAAGATGTTATAATCAAGCTTCCCATTCTGGCCTATGGGGACAGGTAGCCTTGCAATAGTGAAAAACGAAATTGGCTGTAATTCACTATCAGGACATGCTACACACATCAGGGCATCTCCTACCTTTTACATACAATGCACCCTGCCCTTGGGCCTACCTTAGGGGTGACTGATAGGTAAAAAAGGGAAGGTTTAGGGACTGGCAAGTGGGTGCACTTGCCAAGTCGACATGGCAGTCCCAAACTGCACACAGGCTCTGCAATGGCAGTCCTGAGCTACACTTTACAAGCTGCTTCTGAGGGTGGCACAACCAGTGCTGCAAGCCCACCAGCAGCATTTGATTTACAGGCCCTGGGCCCCCATGGTGCACTATACTAGGGTCTGACAAGTAAAACAAATAATCCAATCATGGAGTCACTAATCCATACATCAATTTACAATAGGGAGCACTTGCACTGTGGCACTGAATAGCAGTGGCACAGTGCCCAAAGCATCTAAACCAGCAACCCATATCAAAAACAGAGGAGGCAATCAGTAAAAAAATGGAAGGGAGACTCACGCCAATGGTACCAGGTCTAACACGTGGCCCCTCCAGCTGAAATGTGGGGAGGACTACCCAACCCCTTGGGAGTTCTCTTCACTAAGGCGGAAAAATTTGGACAGACCATCAGCATTGGCGTGTTCTGTACCAGGGCGGTGTTCCACCGTGAAGTCCATCCCCTGTAGGGAAATGGACCACCTCAACAGCTTTGGATTCTCACCCCTCATTGCACTCCACCTCTGTTCCAGTGAAAGTAACCTCCTACTGATGAAGGCTACAGGTTGGTCTAGGCCCCCCTCATTAATCTGTGATAGAACAGCCCCCACACCATGCTCTGAAGCGTCTGTTTGGACAATGAATTCCTTTGAGAAGTTGGGCGCCTGAAGCACGGGGGCTGTGCACATGGCAGTCTTCAGGGCGTCAAAAGCCTTCTGACAGGTGTCAGTCCAGTTCACTTTCTTGGGCTGCTTCCTGGAAGTCAGCTCAGTCAAGGGTGCAACAATGTTGCCATACCCCTTGACAAACCTCCTGTAGTACCCTGTGAGTCCTAAAAAGGCTCTCACCTGTGTCTGGGTCTTGGGGGGTTCCCATTCCAGGATGGTATCAATCTTGGGTTGTAGGGGCACCACCTGGCCGCTCCCTATCTGGTGCCCCAATAATATATGTATTTATTACTAAACACACCCCTCTAGTCTCTTTATGAGGCTAGAGTTCGAAGTACATAAGTTATAAGTTATTTAAACACAGTAATAGCACAAATACACGTTTGGGCCCTAGGGGCGTACCAAACCATATACCAATAAAATGGTATGCTAACCACGACTGAACTAGACACTAGGCCTAGAGCCTCTAGAAGTGCTTGGACCACAAGGAACCACCCAAGGTAGTGACACAGGGGACCCACGGGAGACGCGTGCAGTGTAAATACACAACCGCGATACGCCGTTAACTTCTATGGAGAAAGTCGGGATCGGGAAAATAGAGGAAAGGGACACTTAGAAGAGGACTAGGACAAAACCCTTTGAGATCTAGGACTTTGAAGAGTCTCTACCCACGGGAGCACCGGAGTACTCGTGTTACCTCACCCAGGGAAGCCGGGTGCATAGGTGCCTTTCGGGGTCGGGTTTCGTCGTCGATTCGAATGGCGATCTGCTGCAAAGTGCTGCTGGCGGCCAAGGGAAAAGTGTCCGGGTGGATCCAAGAGTGGATCGGAGTTCTGGTGAACCTGAAAGCAGAGGGGACAGAGTCTGGGTCACTAGCCAGTGACCAGGAAGGCGATGGACAGATGCCCACCGATGTCGAGTGCTTCAGGTGCATTGACGGTCGTCTTGATTCTTCAGCCACGAGATCCGGGAGGCGTTGTCGGCGACCAGGAGCAGGATTCGGGCTGGTGCTCGATGTCTGTCGAGTGCTGAGGTGTCGGCGACCGGATTGGACCCAACAAGCCTTGGCAACAGCAAGTCTGAAGTAAGATGTAGATCGTCGATGATGCAGACCAGCAAGGTCTGGGGAACTCACCCAGCGAGGGTAAGTGAGGGCAGGCCTGGAGCAATCAGGATGCCAAGTAAAGAAAAGATTGGCCTTCGTTAAGGGCTACTAGCCAATGGGCTAGCGACCGCGAAGGAGCCTCGTGACGCCGCACGTGGAGCTGGCTTACAGGACACTCGTGGAGTGGGGGCCAGTGATCTTCGGTGCAGGTGGTGCTGGAGGCTAGGGCTACTCGGAACCCAAAGCACGACTTCTTGGGAGACCCAGAAGATGGTGCACTTGCAAGTGTGCTCGGTGTCCAGGGGTCACGGTCTCAAGTCACCCACGATAGCCACGGGCCTCAGCTTTTCTGGGGACTCAGGGTAGCCTCGGGGAAGTCTGAGAATCCACCTCTGGTGATGCGAAGACTTCGGCGTCCGACGGGAGCTTCAGTGATGCGAACCGGACAGATGCTTCTTTGGTGCCTGCCAAGCAGGGGAGTCACTCCTTGACCCCAAGGGAGATTCTTCAGTCCTCTAATCTTGTCGTAGAGCGTCGAAGGTCCAGGATTCAGTGTCAGAGTTTCGTCCAGGTATAATCTAATCTTGCTGTGGCAAGGGTTCCCCATTTTAACCAGTAAAACAGGGAGGGACTAACTCTATGACCCCACCTATGGGAGGGTCAAGGGAGGGGGTGGCTACACCCACTTCCCTTTGTCCAGTTTCGCGCCAGAGCAGGGGCAGGTAGCCCCTGAGCTGGTTTGAACTGGCATATGCACAGAGGAGTCTTTTGCTCCCCCAGTGCAGGACTTCAAAGCACTCTAAGAGTGCACCCACCCAGCCCCAATACACATTATCCTGTCTGGGGAGGTGGTCACACCTCCCTGCAACAGGAAACCTATTGTCCAGGCCTCCCCTGCCGGAGTTTCGTCCAGCAGCAGGAGGCCAGACTTGTGTCTGTGGCAGCAGCATCCATTTTGTGATGCCAGGGCTTCAGAAAGAAGTTACCGGGTAAGCCAGAGTTAACATGTCTTTCCCTCTAGAAGGGTGGAATGCTACCCCCGCCACCAGGATTGGCGGGGGGTAGTATTCCAAGATGTTTGACACCAAACACGACATGTTTAGGTGCAGCCATTCCAAAGTTAGCATTTTACCGCGAGGATATAATGCGCTTAAGAGTATATGGTCAGGCTGCACTACAAACAGCATCAGAGATGGTCTCCGAACGCTGCAGAGGGGCCCTGCTCATGCAGGGGCACCCTCTCACATAGGAACCATGCACTCTGCCTTTAGGATTGATAAGGCCTGCCTTAGGAGTGACTTATAGGTTTATATGTGTGTATGTATTTAGTGATATAGGTAACCTATATCACAGTAAGGAGTGCATGCAGCACCTTACCCAGGCTGCAGTAGCAGACCTGTGGTGTCAGTTTGGATGGCCTTCCAGGGGTGGCATAATACATGCTGCAGCCCCTGGCAGGCCTCTGAGGTACCTATGCCCTTGGTACATAGTATACCATATACTAGGGACTTATAAGGGCACTCCAGATTCCAATCAGAGATGTGCCTAAGGCACATGGAAACCTTTTACAGAGAAAGCAGATAGACTGGGGCCCTGAATAGCAGGATCCCAGTCCAACTAAGTCATAAACCAGCAAAACACCATAAAAAAAATGGGGGCAACCATATAGTCAGATTCCACCTTCCTACACCTAAGGCACATGGAAACCATTTTAGAGAGGAAGCAGCTAGGCTGGGGTTCTGATTAGCAGGGCCCCAGCCAGACTAAGGTCGAAAAACAGTGAAGCATCAGCAAAAAGTGGGGGTACCCATGTGAAGCAGATCCTACTCTCCTACACAACCCCCCAAACGTAGGGACATTAAACTAACCTTGCCCAGTTAAGTCTTCATGTTCTAAGTGGAAGTACCTAGAGAGTCCATCTGCATTGGCATGGTTACTCCCAGGTCTATGTTCCACTGTGAAGTCCATCCCCTGTAGGGAAATGGACCACCTAAGCAGTTTGGGGTTTTCACCCTTCATTTGTTTTAGCCATAAGAGGGGCTTATGGTCTGTTTGAACAAGGAAGTGAGTACCAAACAAGTATGGCCTCAACTTCTTCAGAGCCCAGACCACAGCAAAGGCCTCCCTCTCAATGGCTGACCAACGTTTCTCTTTAGGGGTCAGCCTTCTGCTAATGAAAGCTACTGGCTGATCCTGACCTTCTTCATTCAATTGTGACAGTACAGCCCCTACCCCCAATTCAGATGCATCAGTTTGAACAATGAACTTCTTGGAGTAATCAGGACTCTGTACAATGCACATGGCCTGCTTCAGGTCATCAAATGCCTTTTGACAGCTAACTGTCCACTGAACCTTTTTGGGCATTTTCTTGGAAGTTAAGTCATTCAGGGGTGACACTATTGATCCATACCCCTTGACAAATCTCCTATAGTACCCAGTCAGGCCTAAGAAGGCTCTCACCTGAGTCTGGGTAGTTGGAGCAGTCCAGTCCATGATGGTCTGGATCTTGCTCTGCAAGGGTTGAACCTGGCCTCCACCCACAAGGTGGCCCAGGTACACAACCTGACTCTGCCCTATCTGGCACTTGGTGGCCTTGATAGTCAGGCCTGCCTTTTGCAGGGCCTGTAAAACATTCCTGAGGTGGACCAGGTGATCCTCCCAGGTGGAGCTAAAGACAGCAATATCATCTAGATATGCTGCACTATAAGCTTCCAGACCTGTGAGGACTGTATTCACCAACCTCTGAAAAGTGGCAGGTGCATTCTTCAGACCAAAGGGCATCACCACAAATTGATAATGCCCACTAGGGGTTGAGAATGCTGTTTTTGGCTTTGCAGCATCAGCTAGTCTGATCTGCCAGTAGCCAGCTGTCAAGTCAAATGTGCTTAGATACTTGGCTGAGGCCAAAGTGTCTATTAGCTCATCTGCCCTTGGTATTGGATGGGCATCAGTCCTAGTGACTGCATTGAGACCCCTGTAGTCCACACAAAACCTCATCTCTCTTTTTCCACCACTGGTGTGAGGTTTTGGCACAAGGACCACTGGACTAGCCCAAGGGCTATCTGAGGGTTCAATAACTCCCAAATCCAACATTTTCTGGACTTCAGTCCTGATACAGTCCCTGACATGGTCAGGTTGCCTATAAATCTTATTTTTAATAGGCAGACTGTCCCCAGTGTCCACTTCATGAGTGCACCAGGTGGTCTGACTGGGTGTCAGTGAAAACATGTGTCTAAACTGATTGAGCACCTGTCTACAATCAGTTTGCTGTTGGGTAGTGAGGCTGCCTGCCAAGGCTACACCATCTACTGACCCATCGTCAGGGTTCTGTGAGAGCAGGTCAGGGAGTGGGTCACTCTCTTCCTCCTGCCCTTCATCAGTAGCCATGAGCAAGCCCATGTCTGCCCTGTCCACATATGGTTTTAACCTGTTGACATGGAGAACCCTGTGGGGACTCCTGGGTGTTCCTAGGTCTACTAAGTAGGTAACCTCACCCTTCTGCTCAACAATAGTGTGGGGTCCACTCCATTTGTCTTGGAGAGCTGCTGGGGCCACTGGCTCCAACACCCACACCTTCTGTCCTGGCTGGTAAACAGTCAGTACAGCCTTTGGTCATGCCAGGCCGTTTGAAGTTCCTGGCTAGCCTCAAGGTTTTTAGTTGCCTTTTTCATATACTCAGCCATCCGGGAGCGGAGACCAAGTACATAGTCCACTATGTCTTGCTTTGGGGAGCTTGAGAGGTAACTCCCATCCTTCCTTCACCAAGCACAGTGGACCCCTGACAGGGTGGCCAAACAAAAAGTTCAAAAGGGCTGTAACCAACCCCCTTCTGAGGCACCTCCCTATATGCAAATAAAAGGCAGGGCAAGAGTATGTCCCATCTTCGCCTAAGCTTTTCTGGGAGCCCTTTAATCATGCCCTTCAAGATTTTGTTGAATCTCTCAACTAAACCATTGCATTGGGGGTGATAGGGTGTGGTGAACTTGTAAGTCACTCCACACTCCTTCCACATTGCTTTTAAGTATCCAGACATAAAGTTAGCACCCCTGTCCGATACAACCTCCTTAGGAAAGCCCACTCTTGAGAAAATTCCCAGGAGGGCCCTTGCCACCACAGGTGATGTAGTGGTCCTAAGGGGAATAGCCTCTGGGTACCTGGTGGCATGATCCACTACCACCAGGATAAACATGTGCCCAGATGCTGTTTGGGGATCCATGGGACCAACAATGTCAATCCCCACCCTTTGAAAGGGAACCCCCACCACAGGTAGTGGTATCAGGGGGGCCTTTGTAGTGCCACCTGCCTTGCCACTGGCCTGGCAGGTTACACAGGAGCGACAAAACTCCTTGGTGTCTTCAGACATGTGGGGCCAGTGAAAGTGAGGGACAATTCTGTCCCAAGTCTTGTTCTGGCCCAGGTGACCTGCTAAGGGAATATCATGGGCTAGGGTCAATAGGAAGCCCCTGAACTTCAGAGGTATAACCAACCTCCTGGTAGCACCAGGCTTGGGGTCTCTACACTCTGAGTACAAGAGTCCATCATCCCAATACACAGTATGGGGACCAATAGCTTTCCCAGCAGCCTCAGCAGCAGCTTGCTGTCTGAGGGGTTCAAGAGAGGGGCAGCTCTGCTCCTGGCTCAGATCTGCCCTGGAAGGTCCCCCTGTCCCCAAGAACTCAACCTGGTCAGGTTCAAGCTCCTCTGGGACAGTTCCTTCCTCAGGACTGAGATCATCCCCCTCAAGGGACTGATCTTCCTTCTGAGCCAAGGGGAAGGCACTGCCTTTACCCTACTACTCCTCCTCTTGGAAGGCACTTGGTCCATTATTCCAGAATCCAAGGCCTGTTCAGTGCTAGACATTTTGGCTTGTGACCTGGTCACAGCAAACACATCTGCAGGGATCCCCAGCATTTCTGCATGGGTCCTGAGCTCCACTTCTGCCCAAGCTGAAGTTTCTAAGTCATTGCCAAGCAAGCATTCGACTGGTAGGTCTGCACTTACCACAACCTTCTTAAGGCCAGTTACCCCTCCCCAGGAGAAGTTAACAACTGCCAGAGTATGGTCTGTTCTGACATTGCTAGCATTGGTCACTTGGTACATCTCACCAAGTATAACTTGCCCAGGATTCACAAGGTCTTGTGTCACCATGGTGACACTTGCCCCTGTGTCCCTAAATGCCAAAGCCTCTCGTCCATTGATTAAAGGCTGTTGTCTGTACTTGCCCAGATTACTGGGACTCACAGAGGAGGTCACATCCATGCCTCCATCACAGACTAACACAGCCTGAGTGAGTTCTCTGACTAGGTCAGAGCCCATCTCAGTACCCAGGGTCAACCCTACTAAACCCTTGGCTGTAGTACTCCCACCACCAACTGTAACTGTACTAGGGGGAACAGGTGCCTTAGGGGCATTGGTGGGGGCTGGACTTGAGTCTTTGGACTTGGTGCAATCACTGGTCCAGTGGGTCTTTTGCTTACAGACCTTGCACCATGGTTTTCTTTGGCCTTTCCCTTTGGTAGACTGTGAATCCCCACCTGAAGAAGATTTTTGGGGGCCTTGTGAAGACTTTTGATCTTTACCCTTCTCCCCACCCTTATCAGAGTTCTTAGAATCTTGCTTCTTAGGGTCACCACCTTGGTTCTGTACCTTCTGCCTCACCCTGGTTCTGACTCATTTGTCTGCCTTCTTTCCCAATTCTTGGGGAGAGGTCAGATCAGAGTCCACCAGGTACTGATGCAACAGCTGAATTTGACAGTTATTAAGAATCTGCTCCCTCATTATCAGATTGTACAATCCTGTGAAGTCACACACCTTACTGCCCATCAACCAGCCTTCCAGAGCCTTAGCAGAACAATCCACATAGTCTACCCAGTCTTGAGTCTGTGCTTTTTGGGCATCTCTGAACTTCAACCTGTATTGTTCAGTTGTTAGGTCAAACCCATCAATAAGAGCACTCTTCAAGACCTTGTAATTATCAGCATCCTCTTCTCTTACAGTGAGGAGCTTGTCTCTACCTTTGTCTGCAAAGGAGAGCCACAAGATTGCTGCCCACTGCTCCTGAGGGACCTTCTGTACTTTACAGGCCCTCTCTAGAGCAGTTATCGATTTGTGGATGTCATCCACACTCTGGTAGGGAGGGACAATCTTGCTCAGGTTTCTATGGTCATAAGACCTTTCCCTATCTTTAGGGACATTGCTGCCACCATGGGACTCTAGTCCCAACTTTTCTCTCTTTGTAGAGATCTAGGGACTCCCTGTCTATAGCCAATTGCTGTTTTCTGAGTTCAAGCTGAGCTTCCTCATATTGAATCAGCCTCTTTCTCCTCTCATGAGAGGATTCCCTCCTATGAGAGGAGACAGAGAGTCCCTATTGAGGTGCCAGAGTGGTTAGACTCCTGAGAAGGAGATCTAGACCTTCTGGGCACACTCACAATCCTTCCTGGGGGACAAAGTGGAGGTCATCCTGAGCCTCCTCCTCATCCACAGGAGGAATTGGGTTTTCAGGTCAGGGTCATTGTTACCCTCCTGGTCAGTTCCAGAGGGGGGCTGGGGGTGTTGCTACCCCTGGCCCCATCCTCATCTTCTGCCCCACCCTCTGCTCCTACCCCTTCAGTCCCTAAGGGCCTGCTGAGATCATAAGCCTCTAACATCTCTCTCAGATGTTGGGTGGTGGGAGCTTTGGCCTGTCTTCAGTTTCCTCAAATTGCATAATGCTCTCAATTCCAAGAATGGGAGTGTATCATACTTGGAGGGAAGAAGCCCAGGGGCTTCTGGCAAGGACTCACTGGGCTTTGAAGACATCACTAGTGAGGTGTGGTGTATGCACTACCTACTCTAGTGTGGCCTACTAAACTCTCTTGAGTTGTAGAAAGGGTGTGCTATCCCTTAACACACAACTCTAAGTTCAGTAGAACTTACTGTATACTAAGCTTAATTTATATGTACCTTAGGTACCTTTAGTGGTTTTCAGTTGATCAATTCAATTGAGATTATCTGGTAAAACAATAGCAAGCTGGAATCCCACACGCTGCACACCAATGTGAGAAGTTGGCCTGGCATATGCTGTCCACTAATTATAGTGGGCACCTTGCACCAGTCCAAACAACCCCTTATTGGAGATAGGTTAAAGACAACCTTATTGAAAGCTATCCTAGTGGTAGCTATGGAGAGCAGCCTTCAGGCTAAGTCTTGAAGGAATGTAAAGCAGCTTGTTTTACCAGTCTATAATCTCTTGAGTGATCAAATGAAAGAGCACCACACCAGGTATATATTCAAAATATATGTATTTATTACTAAACACACCCCTCTAGTCTCTTTATGAGGCTAGAGTTCGAAATACATAAGTTATAAGTTATTTAAACACAGTAATAGCACAAATACACGTTTGGGCCCTAGGGGCGTACCAAACCATATACCAATAAAGTGGTATAAGAACCACGCCTGAGCTAGACACTAGGCCTAGAGCCTCTAGAAGTGCTTGGACCACAAGGAACCACCCAAGGCAGTGACACAGGGGACCCACGGGGACGCGTGCAGTGTAATTACACAGCCGCGAATCGCCGTTAACTTCTATGGAGAAAGTCGCGGTTTGGAAATTAAAGAAAGGGACACTTAAGGAAGGACTTGGAGCAAACCCTTTGAGAACTAGGTCGTTCTAGAGTCTCTACCCACAGGAGCACCGGAGTACTCTTGTTACCTCACCCAGGGAAGCCGGGTGCATAGGTGCCTTTCGGGGTCGGGTTTCGTCGTCGATTTGAATGGCGATCTGCTGCAAAGTGCTGCTGGCGACCAAGTGGAAAGTGTCCGGGTGGATCCAAGAGTGGATCGGAGATCTGAAGAACCTGAAAGCAGAGGGGACAGAGTCTGGGTCACTAGCCAGTGACCAGGAAGGCGATGAGCAGATGCCCACCGATGTCGAGTGCTTCAGGTAGGTTGACGGTCGTCTTGACTCTTCAGCCACGAGGTCCAGGAGGCGTTGTCGTCGACCAGGAGCAGGATTCGGGCTGGTACACGATGTCTGTCGAGTGCTGAGGTGTCGGCGACCGGATTGGACCCAACAAGCCTTGGCAACGGCGTCTCGATGTAGATGAAGATTGACGATGATGCAGACCAGCAAGGTCTGAGGAACTCACCCAGCAAGGGTAAGTGAGGGCAAGCCTGGAGCAACCAGGGAGCCCAAGAAAAAAAGGATTGGCCTTCGTGAAGGGCTACTAGCCAACGGGCTAGCGACCGCGAAGGAGCCTCGAGACGGTGCACGTGGAGCTGGCTCACAGGACACTCGTGGAGTGGAGGCCAGTGATCTTCGGTGCAGTTGGTGCTGGAGGCTAGGGCTACTCGGAGCCCAAAGCACGACTTTGTGGGAGACCCAGAAGAGGATGCACTAGCAAATGTGTGCGGTGTCCAGGGGTCACGGTTCCACGTTACCCACGACAGCTACGGGCCTCAGCTTTGCTGGGGACTCAGGGCAGCCTCGGGGAAGTCTGAAATCCACCTCTGGTGATGCAAAGACTTCGGCGTCTGACGGGAGCTTAGGCGATGCAGACCGGACAATTGCTTCTTTGGTGCCTGCCAAGCAGGGAGTCACTCCTTGACCCCAAGGGAGATTCTTCTGTCCTCTAATCTTGTAGTAGAGCGTCGAAGGTCCAGGATTCTGTGTCAGAGTTTCGTCCAGGGATAATCTAAAGTCCTAAGGACTGGGTTCCTATACTTATACTAAGTTTAGGGGTTGGACTACTCTGTGGCCCCACCTATGGGTGGGTCAGGGCAGAGGGGTGGCTACACCCCTTTCCCTTTGTCCAGTTCGCGCCAAAGCAGGGGCTGCAAGCCCTGATACGGTTTGAACTGGGGTATGCACAGGGACACCAAGTGTGCCCCCAGTGCAGGACTTCAAAGCACCCGAAAGTGCTCCCGCCCAGCCCCAATACACACTATCCTGTCTGGGGAGGTGGTCACACCTCCCTGGGACAGGAAACCTATTGTCCAGGCCTCCCCTGCCGGAGTTTCGTCCAGCAGCAGAAGGCCAGACTTGTGTCTGTGGCAGCAGCATCCATTTGGTGATGCCAGGGCTTTAGAGAGAAGTTACCGGCCAGGCCAGGGTTAACATGTCTCTCCCTCTAGAAGGGTGGAATGCTACCCCCGCCGCCAGAATTGGCGTGGGGGTAGTATTCCAAGATGTTTGACACCAAACACGACATGTTTCGGTGCAGCCATTCCAAAGTTAGCATTTAACGCGAGGTTATAATGCTCTTAAGAGTATATGGTCAGGCTGCACTACAAACAGCATCAGAGAAGGGTCTCCGAATGCTGCAGAGGGGCCCTGCTCATGCAGGGGCACCCTCTCACATAGGAACCATGCACTCTGCCTTTAGGATTGATAAGGCCTGCCTTAGGAGTGACTTATAGGTTTATATGTGTGTATGTATATAGTGATATAGGTAACCTATATCACAGTAAGAGGTGCATGCACCACCTTACCCAGGCTGCAGTAGCATACCTGTTGTGTCAGTTTGGATGGCCTTCCAGGGGTGGCACAATACATGCTGCAGCCCTGGTAGAGCCTCTGAGGTACCTATGCCCTGGGTACATAGTATACCATATACTAGGGACTTATAAGGGCACTCCAGATTCCAATCAGGGATGTGCCTAAGGCACATGGAAACCATTTTAGAGAGGAAGCAGCTAGGCTGGGGTTCTGATTAGCAGGGCCCCAGCCAGACTAAGGTCGAAAAACAGTGAAGCATCAGCAAAAAGTGGGGGTACCCATGTGAAGCAGATCCTACTCTCCTACACTCTGTCTATAGAGTTCTGGGGTCAAACCATACCTTGTCATCAGTGCTTCCTTCATGTGGGCATAAGACATCCTATTCTCACTGGGTAGGTCTAACAATGTATCCCTCCCCTCACTCACAAAGCGGCCCCACAACCCCGCTCCCCAATCCTTCTCAGGGACCCGGTGGGCCAACATTGCTATCTCATAGGCTGCAAACCACTGCCCAATATCTTCCTGTCTGTGGAATTCCTTTATGACATCCTTGGGGATATGGACTCTGCTTTCTGTAGGCACAGATGGTGCGCTGCCACCAGAGGGATTGATTTCTAAGCCTTTTGCTTTGAGCTCTAACTCCCTCAACATTCTCTCATGTTCCAACCTCATTCTCTCTCTCTCCAAGGACAACCTGCTATTCTCTAGGTCCCTCTGACCCTCCATTTTGAGCCTGGCCATCTCCAGCTTGTGCACCCTGTCTCTTTCCCTGTCTTCCAGCTCTCCTGGGGACGGGCCTTTGGAATAGACACTACTGCCAGGCGGGGACGGTACCCCTTCCCTGGCTGGAATCAATGGTATATTCAGCTGCCCCTCTGCATCCCCAACTGGCTCCACCACCAGTTCAGGGGTATTTCTTGCTTCCACCCAGACCCTCAGCGCCTTTTGGTATTCATCCTTTTTGGCAATGCCTTGGGTAGCAACTTTAAATTTTTTGCAAAAGCGCTTTAGCTGTTTCACATTGTAGGTTTCCAACCTCTCTTCCTCAAAATCTAGATCCATAGATGCAACAGATGCTGGTCAGCTCATGGTAGTAAGAATTGGCAGTTCTCAGAAAAAATAACAGTCCAAGGAGAAAAAACTTCTACCAAAAAAGTATGTGGTTGCGTTTGGTCTGCACTCACTAGTAGTGTATACCAATCACTGTATATGAGTCACAAATGCAAGTCCAGAATCCTCACCGCTGACCACCAATGTTAGAACTGGGGGTCTCTAGTTGGCACTGGTATACACCTTTGGCCAAATAGGGACCCTTGCTTCTAGTCAGGGAAAGGGGGATTACACTACTGGATAACCCCTGCTCACCCCCTTGGTAGCTTGGCATGAGCAGACAGGCTTATCTCAGAGGCAGTGTGTTAAGCATTTGTGAACACATTCAGTAATAGAGTGAAAACACTACAGATGGACACCACACAGGTTTTATAAAAATAAGTGTTCTTTATTTAGACTTAACACAAGACCACAAACGACAAAAATCCACAATACTGTACTCAAAATAGACTTAAAGATGGTAGAAGTAACTTAGTTCACGATGATGGTAAATGCGACACGTTTCTCACAAAAGTACCTTGGATGCGTAATGCAAAACAAACAAAGGGTCCGCAGGGAGGGCGATGCCGCAAGCAGGCGCCTTGATGCAATGCGATGATCCGGTGCGATGCGATGAGAGTGTGCCCTTGATGCGATGCGACGACGTGAAGATGATGCGTGCACGACCGATGGCCGTGCGGCGAACTCTGTACTGTTGGAGCCGCGACAGGCCCTGCGACACGCCTCTCCGGTGATGCGACGGCAGGCAGTTGCGACGAAGCCACGCTTCTCTGGTGATGCGACGGCAGGCAGCTGCGACAAAGACATGCTTCTCTGGTGATGCGGCAGCGGCCTCTGCGGCGGTGACACGCTTCTCTGGCGATGCGACGGCAACAGCTGCGACAGCAACACGCTTCTTCTTGTTGAGTCGCGCTTCCAGTTCCCATCAACATGCAAGCTTCTGCAGACAGAATCCCCAGCAAGGGAATTCAGGAGGGAGCTGGTGGTGAAGTCTTGTGGCCCTTAGGCTTCAGCAGGAGGCAAGCTCTAGTTCAAGCCCTTGGAGAAATATTCTGCAAGCTGATGAAAGTTCTTTGAAAGTTCCTTTTCCTTTCCTTGGCAATGAAGACCACTGCAGGCCAACCCATCAAACAGCACACTGGCAGAGGGGCAGTCCATACTCCTGCAGCTTCCTTGGTTCTTCTCCTTGGCAAAGGTTTGTCTTGTTGTTCCAGAAGTGATCTAAAGTTCTGGGGTCTGGGTCCCCCTTTTTCTACCCATAAATCCTTTGTCTCTGAAGTCAGAGAGTGTCTGTACCTAGTCCAAACCAGTTCTGGGTGCATTCTGCCAGTGCACAACTTCTTCCTTTGTCAGTGTGGGCCAGGATCATCAGACACACCACAGGAGGTGGAGCCAGCATTGTGAAAGGCAGGCACAGCCCTATTCAGGCCCAGGTGCTACTCCTCCCACCACTCCTCATGCAGAGAGGTCTATTCAGCCTAGTGCTGACTCACCCTGTCTCCTGGAGTCCCCCAGCCCCTGTCACTCACAAAACCAGACATAAAATACACAAGCTAGCAGAGGCAGGCTGGATGGTTAGGCAAGAAAATACCTACTTTCTAAAAGTGGTATTTTCAAACAAAGAATGTTAAAACCAACTTCACTAAAAGATGTATTTTATCATTCTGAGTTCAGGCATACTAAATTCGAATTTCTACCATGTTCCCTGGGTCAGTTAGGATTATAAGATGTTATGATCAAGCTACCCATTCTGGCCTATGGAGACAGGTAGCCTTGCAATAGTGAAAAACTAAATTGGCTGTAATTCACTATCAGGACATGCTACCCACATCAGGGCATGTTCTACCTTTTACATACAATGCACCCTGCCCTTGGGCCTACCTTAGGGGTGACTGATAGGTTGAAAAGGGAAGGTTTAGGGACTGGCAAGTGGGTGCACTTGCCAAGTCGACATGGCAATCCCAGACTGCACACAGGCTCTGCAATGGCAGGCCTGAGCTACACTTTACAAGCTGCTTCTGTGGGTGGCACAACCAGTGCTGCAAGCCCACCAGCAGCATTTGATTTACAGGCCCTGGGCACCCATGGTGCACTATACTAGTGTCTGACAAGTAAATCAAATAATCCAATCATGGAGTCACTAATCCATACATCAATTTACAATAGGGAGCACTTGCACTGTGGAACTGAATAGCAGTGGCACAGTGCCCAAAGCATCTAAACCAGCAACCCATATCAAAAACAGAGGAGGCAATCAGTAAAAAAATGGAAGGGAGACTCACGCCAATGGTACCAGGTCTAACAGGCATGGACTCTGCTTTTGCTACTAGCAAAAAATGTCCAAAAGGCAGCAAATCCTGTTCAGTCTGAAAGTGCCCCATTGGCCCTTCCTGTAACCATGTAATGTACCCTTAAGCCAATCACCTTCAGCACAGGCGTTCCTGAATCAACCGGCGTAACCAGAAACATAAGGCTGCAACAGTACCACTTTCGCTGCTTTTCATTACACCTCCCAGAGACAACCTTTTAGCTCTTACACAACCTTCTAATTTTGGAATTTTACATTGGCAGTTTATAGAGCGCAGGTTTGTGCCGAGGGATTGGGTTGCTTTACTTGAGTACCAGTTACCAGCAGACGCCGACCTGCTTCCGGCTCCAAATTTGGCAGCTCTAGCCACTATGCCCCATTTCTCCCACATCTTATCCCCCAAAAAAGGCTCAAAGTCTCTCTCAGGGTAGACCAGAAACAAGTGCCCCAAGCTTGGTGGAAACCAGACCTGAAGATGCTCCCCTGAGCCCTCCTTCGGATCATGCTTGTCAGTGCTTTGGGATTGGCTCTGTTTTCTCCGAAGTCTTTCCTGGATATGGAACCCCCACTAAACTCACCTCCTGGCTACAGAGCAGTAGGTGGTATTTCTCAGAGAATGAGCATTGTGAAGCCAAGGGATCTGGGAGAGTCCCACAAAGCACTGCACTTCTGTCTCAACTGCATGAATTGACAGTTTCTGCCATGCTCCTGCTCGAGAGGTCCACTGCCTTTGAGAAAGGGTTTGCCCTGCGGGGTTAAATAGCCCGGGTCTACCACTCTAGTTGTGCGTGATCTCCCCGATTACCATTTCAGCTCACTTTGGCCCTTGCACGAGCCTATGGAGCTGTGGGGCGTACCCACCCTGCACCGATCCTTGCTGAATTGGCGGTACTGGGAAGAGGGTTTCCAGAAAGCTTAGCTGTTCCCAGCCACTGGACAGCTTACAACCTAAGACCGCTCCATAAACCCACTTCCTGCTGAACATGAGGCGGCCCCTCCATCCCCACGCTCATTCTTTATTGAAGTCAGTGCAATACCAATCCTTAATCCCACACTATTATTCACCTCAACAGATGCCCAACTGCTTCAGTGCAAGACCTAAAAAAGCCGGCAGCTCCTGGGGGCGAATGCCCTGTGGTCTGGCTGGCCTCTTCCCACTGGTGACGCTGTCATGTCCCAGGTAGCAATGTTCACTTTTGGCACAGGTGACCTCGTTGCCTCCTGATGTCCCAGCCTCGTCACCTTCTACTGGGCACCGTGGTCCTGGTTCCTGGTGCCTGTGAGGCTGGATCAGTGGGTCCCACTGAAAATGATGTTCCTGTTGTCCTCGTTGCCCCGGAAGTGGTGGAGAAAGGGGGCGTATCCTGTGACCACCTCTCAGCAATCACACTGTGTGGGGCTTACTGGAGGTAACAGGTAGGCTAGTTGCCCCCTAAGTGCCCCCAGCAGCAAAGAGGACTTCATCCCCAACCAAGAGTGCACCAGGAGGCGCGTTTGCAGACTATTGGAGAAAGGGGGCATGGCCTGGTATCAGAATTCAGCAATCCTGCTGTGTGGGACTTACTGGAGGTAACATGAGGGGTAGATGGCCCACAAGGACTACCTCTCTTGTTACCTCCAGTAAGTCCCACAAAGTGGTATTGCTAAGAGGTCTTCGGAGGCCCTGCCCCACTTTCTCCACCACTCTGTAAACCTGCCTCCTGGCACACTACTAGTTGGGGGATGAAGTCCACTTTACTACAGAGGGACCTTGGGGGCCAAGAGGCCCTCCTGGTACCTCCTGTAAGTCCTACGCAGTGGAATTCCTGAGAGCTGGTTGGAGGCCCAGCCCCTTTTCTCCATCACTCTGCAAACATGACTGCTAGTTAAAAAACTTTAGAAATTCACTGAAAAAAAACAAAGGTTTCAGGGACGTTATAGTTAGGAACTAGCATTTAAAAAACCTTAGAAATTCATTGAATAATCCACAGGTTTCAGGGATGTTATAGTTAGGAATTAGCATTTGAAAAACCTTAGAAATGCACAGAAAAAAGCACAGGTTACAGGAATGGTATAGTTAGGCTGACATTTCACTTGTACAAAACCTGTAAAATTCAGCCATTATAGTTAGCTGAGCTAGCTCTAACTTGCGCCCCCGCAATGCAATTCTGATGATGTCACATATTACATCACTCATGACATGGTCAGTGGCATTACTGATGACATCACTGATGACACTGATGAGTGAGCCATCAGGAATGCTATGATTGGCTGGATGCAACCTGAACAGAAAGTTGCGGCCGCCATTTTATCGTCCGCTAACGGTTCCCATGGCAGAAAATTGGTGAAAGTTGCGGCCGCCATTTTATCGTCTGCTAACGGTTCCCAGGGCAGAAAATTGGTGTGAAAGCTCACATAAGGGGTCAGGGTATTCTGACCCCATGTTTGATAAATGGGTATGTACAAGCTATGTGTTCAAAATTGATTTTTTTAATCAAGCACGATATTTGCGACGACAACGCTATTGCCACCGTGGACCCCATGTACCGTCACGGGGACATCGTGACTATCGTGATGACATTGTGAACATTGGTGAAAATATATTTAAAAATATATATTTGTACATACTCACCGGTCACTGTCACACACTCATGTATGCACTCACAAACTCACTCAGACACTTATACACCCATTCACATACCCACTCACACACTTATACATACAGTCACATGCCCACACAGATACTCATGCACCCACTCACATACCCATTCAGGTACTCATGCACCCACTTACAGACTGACTCAGAGTGATGCACCCATGTACAGTCCCACTTAGAGACTCATTCACCTACTTAGCAACTCACTCATAGACTCATGCATACAGTCTCATACCCACTTAGAGACTCTTACACCCACTCACAGACCCACCTGGGCAGTCATGTACCCATTCACAGACCCACTCAGATAATCATGCACCCACTTACAGTCTCGCTCAGAGAGTCACACACCCATGTACAGGCCCTCTCAGAGACTCACACACTCACTTACAGACCCATTCACACACTCATGTATGTACTGACATATCCACTGAGACACTCATACACCTACTTACAGCTGCACACAGACAGTCATACTCCCACTCACACACCATACAGTAACTCCTATACTCCGTCACAGCCCCTCTCAGAGACTTATGCACTTAGTCACTCAGGCATACACTCAGAGACTCACACACCCCCTCACAGACTTACTCAGATATACATGCATCCACTCACTCACCCAGTCAAGGCTCATGCATCTACTCACAGACCCACCCAGACACTCGCCTTCCCAGTCACAGCCCCCTCAGACACTGATGCATGCACCCATTCACTCACCTACTCACCTACTCAGAGACTTATGCTCTCAATCACAGACCATTTGAGACACTCATACACCCACTTACAGATCCTCTCAGACACTCGTACAGCCACTCATGGACCCACTCAGACACTCACACACCCATACAATCACTCACAAAGCCACTCATAGATCCACTCAGAGACGTATGCACCCAGTTAGTTATATTAGTTATACACTCATGTACCCACACACGGTCACACTTACAGACCCATGCACCCACTGACAGAACCACTCAGACACTCACACTGCCAGTCATAGACCCACTGAGAGACTCATGAACTCACTCACAGATCCAATCAGACACTCATGCACCCACTCACACACCCATTCATACACTCACTTAGACACTCATGTATCCACTCACAGATCCAGTCAGACAGTCATATACCTACTTACAAATGCACAAAGGCACTCATGCACCTACTCACAGATTGAGTGAGAGACTTACGCAACCAATCACAGACCCATTGTGACACTGATGCACTGAGGCAGTCACACATTTCGTTACAGAAGTATTGCTAGACTGATGCATCATCTCACAGATCCCCTAAAATACTTATACAGTGAATGAGAGACTTAGTGATACAGTGATGCATGCAGTCATAGATTACACTGAAAAGGTTATGCACTGTGTTATAGATATATTCAGGGAGTTGTACATGCTACTATACAGTCGTTTACATAGTAAAGTGTTTAGTGTGTTGGTTATAATTCATTTTTCAGTTATATGTTTTGAATGTAGTGGCGGCTATTAAATGCCTGTATTTGTTTTGTCATTTCGCAACGTATTTGCAGTGACCACGACTACCGACATCATCACAATGCCCGACGTCACCGTGAAAACGGAAAATGGGTTAAAATGGTTGTTTTTATGCAAACTCCCTACAAAAATATGACTTTAAACAGTGCAGTAATAAACTCCTAGTGTCCAAAACACTGTAAAATGTGTGCATATATGTGTTTTGCACCCCCTAAAAAAGGCGCGATCATCGCGGTTACTTGAGTCATCGCGACTCTCGGTGTAATCGTGAAAATGGGAAGTAAGGTTCAAACACAGTTTTTAGAAAAGTTACTACAAATATATGTGTACAAATATGTCTTTAAAGGAGTGATGTGGTTAGTATTGTAATAGAATGAATTTTTAAGTTAAAATATTTGAATGTGCTGGTGGTCGTTGAAAGTCTGCTTTTGTTTTGCGATTTCGTGACGTGATCGCGTTCATTAAAACAGCGTAGCAGATTTTGAAAATTAAAGAACAAAAAATGATTTGACAAGAAAATGAACAACATGTTGGCCTCTTGGGTGGCTCTGATTTAAATAATGCCTTTAATTGTATTTTGCAGTATGTGAAATACATTTGCTGATCACAGATTCTCCACAGTAAATGCGACAATGTTGCGCCTACTCAAAAAATTCTTAAAAATTAAGCCAGTTATTAATGTACTTTCTGATAAACACATACCAAATCAAAAAATTAGTGCTATATAATTTAAACATAATATACAATATCCAATTATAGAAAGAAAACATAAAAATCTGAGAGCCTCACTTAAAAAAAATGGATGTTGCAATTAAGAAATAGAATGTAAAAAAACCTTAGAAATTCATTGAAAATAAAACAAAGGTTACAGGGACGTTAGAGTTAGGAATTAGTATTTAAAAAACCTTAGAAATTCACTGAAAAAAACAAAGGTTACATGGACATTATAGTTAGCCTGACATTTCACTCGTACAAAACCAGAGAAATTCAGCAGTTATAGTTAGCTAAGCTTACTATAACTTGCACCCCCGCAATGCACTGCTTATGACCTCATATATTACATCACTCATGACAATGTCAGTGACATCACTGATGACATCAGTGATGACATCTCAAATAACATCACTGATGACATCATCAACAGAATCTTTGATGCACCCACTCACACCCTAATATAACCTTTCATACACCCACTCCAACTTCCACACTGCCATTCTCAAATCCATTGACACACCAATACCAGTACTTACAAACCCACTCACTGATTCATAGATCTACACACACATCCACTGAAATCACACATACAGCCACTCATACTCCAACTCACTCACCAATATAGCCACTGATATATCCACTCATACACCCATACAGTCACTCACACACTGTCAGTCACCCATAGAGGTACTCACACACCTACTCAATCAACCATAGAGGAGCCAATCACACAGCCACATACTCACCTATAAAGTTATACACACTCCCACTCACTGATTCATACAGATACTAATACATACTCACTCACCTATACTGTCAGTGACACAAGCACACACTCACCCATACAGCCACTCTCACAATCACTCACTCACATATACAGTCACTCATATACTCCAACACTCACCTATACTGCTTTCCACATATGCAGTTGCTCAACCACATACCACTGACACATCTATTCACTCACTGACACAGCCATACAAACACTCAGTCACCCATACTGCCCCTCACAGATGCACTCACAAACCTATACAGCCACTGACTTACCCACTCACTCATCCATGCGGGCAGTCACACACACCCTCACCCATCCACACAGACAGTCATACACTCATACAGGTACTCAGACAACAAATAAATCACCAATACAGCCATTCACATACCCAGTCACCAACCCATACAGCCACTTACACAACAACTGACAGACTGATACAGACATTCACACAACCTAGTTACTCACCCATACATTTACTGAGAAACAAATCAATGAGTTATACAGTCTCTCATGCACCCACTGAATCATCCATACAGGCCCTCATACACCCACTGCTTCATCACTACACCTTGGTATATATATTTAACATTCATAAACTTTTTAGAAACACTCACAGTCACTGGATGATGTCATCAGTGATGTCATTTGAGATGTCACTGACCATGTCATGAGTGATGTAATATGTGAGGTCATAAGCAGTGCATTGCTGGGCGCGAGTTATAGTTAGCTCAGCTAACTAAAACTGCTGAATTTCTCTGGTTTTGTACTAGTAAAATGTCAGCCTAACTATAGCATCCCTGTAACCTTTGGTTTTTTCACTGAATATATATATATATAAAGATGTCCCAGTGGAATGCTTTTGCTGAAATGCATCGGCCTGTTGTATCAGCACATAGCACTTTTGGATTTGAAATGAAAAGAAAAAACAATAAAGTATACATGAAGCCAGACCAGGTGGGAGCTGTCTCCTATTCTTGAAGCCAAAAACAATATGGAGGAATTTCGGAGAAATGAGAATTGGGATCTTACTTCACACACACATGTATATGTCTGACTTAAGTTTTAGACCTGCAGGAACACCTGCTTATCGGCCATGTATTTTTGTGAACACAGAGCAAAAAAAAGAAGGGGTGGTTTGCGTATTAAAAATGCCAGGTGTGTTGAAATAGAGAGAGAATCCATCAGTTCCCCAGAATAGATCTCACCCTTGTGTGGAGTTGCTACCATGCATCAAAAACATCTATACATGCCATTCCGACACCCATGTGTAATGTTAATGGTACACACTGATGTAACATGCATGTGGAGAAAGGTTGTTTCACTTCATACCCAAAACCCTTACTCTGCGCGGTGACCGATAGTTACTTACAACAACTTTGGGAATGACATAGTGTGGCTCAAATACGGTTTCCTCCATTGTAAAATAAACATCAATCCGGGTATGCGCCGTAACCACAACAGGGATGGTAAGGACTACGCACCCGCTCAAGTCCTGACTCAATAGTTTATGCGAGCTACGCCCAAGTGGTGCGAGGCTGCGGTGTGCTATATAAAAACAAAAACAGAGGGTTCAAAAGGGCTGCAATCACTGCATGTACCGCAGACGCTGTTAGCCAGCGTCTCATCGTAAAATAAACATGTGCGTATATTCGTAGGTTAGCATAAAATTGCCCTGTATAAAGACTTACTGGCAAGTTTGTTGAAGAGAAAGGTCTGGTCTGAAGCATGCGAACATCGTCGCTCTGTCAGAGTTTACTCGAAAACGATTAAGTCATCCAGGGCAGCCTAGCCCTAGTAGAGCGCCTCTCTTTTGTAGAGGTCGTCTATAGTGGCTGAACGTATCGGTCATCTTACAACAGAGCTTTTACACTCGAACCCTTACATGTTTAAAAAGTTACAGGAAATGTGAGAAAGATGTTCGACCTCTGCATAGTGTTAGAGCACTGCCCTTTTTATTAATTTAGAAATAATGTTCAATTGTGTCCTATGGGCTCGCCCACAGTGTGACAAAAATAAAAGGAGACAATATGTATAAGGGGCAAACTGATGAAAAATGTGAAAATATATGCAGGTGTGCAGTTAAATGCATTTCCGCAGCATCAGTAGACCCAAGGATCATGTAATCTCTCCGGGCCTTATTTATGAAAAGTGCAGCATCGCTGCGTGAAAACAGCGATGCGTGACTTCTCAGTGCACCCTCCTTGCGACATGATGGATGCGTCATATTTACTGTATGACGCATCATGTCGCAAGGAATGACAGATATCTGTCTGCAGAAGTGATGCATTGATGGAGTTGTGTCTTAAGCATGACGCAACTCCAGCAATGCAGGGGGAGGGCTATGATTATAGCACTGCGTCAGTCTTATGCCTGCTGTGAGGCAGGCGCAAGATATTGACGCAATGGCATCCTAGAAGTGGAGTACTGAAATCTCATAGATTTCAATGCGCCACTTCTACTAGGCTTTTTGCTGGAGAACACCCACCCTGCATACATTATACCTGACACAGGTATAATGTGGGGCAGGGCTTTACAAAGTGACGCATCTGCATAGATGATCATCTCCACTGCATCGGAGGACCCAGTAATCGTGTTGTCTCTCTATTTTTTGTTTTTCATATGTTGAAAAATAGACACACATCCGCATGTTCATCAAGCATCAATGTCCATGGGTTGTTACTGATTGAGACACCCATGTATCCCGCTAGTACTAGTGTAAGACCCAATTATCATTATACAAGGAGACAATTTTATACATATAACAATGATACACCAATTTAATGACACAACAGCTAGAAAAACATTAATGAAAACTTGCTTTAAGTGTCACATGACCATTGCTTTCTTATTTTCTTATAATAATGTCAATTGAAAAACAAAATAAAGTTCTGTGTATCATAATCGTCTCATTTGTAGTATCAACATAGCATCTAGTGGAACCAAGGCAAAAAATGTTCAGTACAACAAAAGAAAGGATGCTAAATTCAACACACAATATATATATCATATATATATTGAATACAGTATAGCATGGCACATTAAATTAACATCAGTTATGGAGGTTGCGTGATAAAATGGAGTCACAGATGTATAAATTGTAGTTGTCTAAATTAAAGCCCACATCTCAACTAGGTCATTAAGGCCCCTCCTGACTGTGCCATATTATTCGATCAGTATCGCTTCTGTCTTGTGTAGCAAAGTATACAAGTCTGGCCCTTTACAGCTTCTTTGAACTACAAAAAACACCAAACACCTGATATCATTTTCTTAGTGATCCAGATCTTTATAATGTTCAACTAAAGGTGCTCCAGCTGCTTCTCACCTAATTCTATATGTGTGTTGCAGCATTCTAGCTTTAACTGTGCCCTATGTATGTGTACTCACACTGACATTGCATGCAATACACAACATTTTTAGTGTTGCATTTTCAAAATGTCATTTGTTGATGTGCTTTCCCATTAATCATAATGGCTTTTGAATCCTTTGTAAACTGACAGGCCCTACAATTGTTACACTTAAAATGACTAATGACTAGTGGAAGGCCTAACATATCTCGCAAATCACTCTTCTTTTCTGTTGGACATGCAGCTCTCACTAAGTGATACCGCAAGTTGTTGCATTTCCTAAAGGAAAACAAAGGTTTAGGAACATCTAATGGACTCAGAATTTTCCACTTCCTCTGAATTATATTCTTAACCTTGTTAGCATGAGGACACATTAGAGGGGATTAGTTATCTCACGTTCTTTAGTGGTCAGAAGCATATCTCTTGGTGTAAACCACACTCTTTTAGATGTAGCTTTCACCATTTTTTTAGGTACCCTCTATTCACTAGTTTTTCAATCACAATTTCTGCATTGTAAAAGTAGTCATCTTTCCATGTGCAGTTCCTCCTTATACAGAGAAATTGCCCATAAGGTAAATTCTCTTTCAAAGTATGGGGGTGACCACTAGAGAAGAGTAAAAGAGTATTTTGGTCGGTAGGTTTGGTGTATAAGCTGACTTCAATATGTCCCTCTTTGTTAAGGATCCAAAGGTCGAGAAAATTGATTTTTAGATTGTCATTTGACATACTGATCCTAAGGTCAGGTGTTCCTGTGTTAAGTCATTGAAGAAATATCTCTAGTGTATATCTCTCACCTTACCAGAGCATGAATACATTGTCCATGTACCGGAACCAATGCATTATATTGGTCTTGTATGGGTTCTCATTGGTTTTTATTCACCTGTTTTCAAAGTATCACATGACAAGATTCACTACCTCCAATGCAAACTTACATTACATCGCTACCCCTTTGACCTGTATCTACAGGTTATCTTTAAAAGAAAAGAAATTGTTCTTCAGACAAATTGTAGCTAATGAAACCATGAATCCTGTTGGGATCTCATGTGGTTTCGGTTTTGTGCCTAGGATGTCCTGTATAACATGCAGAGCCTCATCTTGAAGGATGTTGGTATAAAGTGCCTCAGTGCTAAGGTCACTAGAATCTGTTTGGTTTCATCAAATTGCAAGCCTTCCAGTTTATTGATCACATCCATTGACTCTTTTTAGGTAAGCTTGTGTCTTTGCCACAAATGGTTTCAGCCGAATATCTACATACTCAGCGACTGGTTCTAATATTGAGCTGCATGCAGATATAATGGGTCTCCCAGGTGGTTTTCTTTGGATCCTTATGTATTTTTGGTAGTGCATATATATAACGACTAGTTCTAATGTTGACCTGCATGCAGATATAATGGATCTCCCAGGTGGGTTTTTTGGATCCTTATGTATTTTTGGTAGTACATATATATAGTTGAAATCCTACTGGTTTGTCTGGTCAGGAATCCAAATTATTTTTTACACATCCACCCTTCTTCTAATGCTTGGGATGTAATCTGATAGATTTTGACAGGTATAGTTTTAGAGGGGTCTTCTTGTATGGCACGGTAGTGTGCAAAGTTATTCAATTGCTTCATTACCTCTTGATCATATGCTTTGCTATCCCATATAATTATTCCAACCCCTTTATTTTCCGGTTTGCTGTCTATTAGCTACTTTTTGGACAAACTATGGATGGCTTCCAGTTACCTCTTGCTACTTTTTTGTTTGAAGAATATCTTGCATGTGTTGGGATGATCTAACTCCCTAATAACTGTTTCCTCGAAGACTAGGAACTCTGGAAGCATACTGCTGTTCTCAGGACATCAAAAGGATTTATTCTTCAGCCCACTTCTATTAATTTCTGTGTTCCCAGTTACTTCAGAGAAAATGGTCTTCAACCTTATTTTGCGCAGAAATTGCAGTACTTCACTTTTAGTTTCTACCGGGTCTTGTAAGCACGTATGTACAAATTATAGACCTTTGTTAAGAACCTGTTTCTCAACTTCTGTAAGTGCATCGGATGAGAGAGTGTATATTGTGATAGGTTCTATTGTCGTGGGCAGCGAGTGGATCAAAGTATGTACGTTCTCCCTTGGTCCTGGGATGGTCCTCTCCATCCTATGCCTCCCCCCTGCGGCCTCCTCTGCCATAAACAGGTTGTGGCCCTGCATATGGGAAATTGGGAGTTGACGGAGCCAGCCTTTCCTGGCTGGAGTCAGATGACACATCTGAGAAGGTGATAAATCTTCTACATGATCTTCCTTGATACCATAGATTGAGGTTGCTGGGATTATTATATATTTTTTTTTTTAAATCTTCCTTCAAAGAAGGGTAAACTGTCTCGAGTTTGAAGTTTTTATTATCCGCGAAACTTTGATAGTTTTCTGGTTAACTGTATGTATTTTAACATCAGGTATTGTTTTTTCCACTGATTCTGACAGTTGTTTGGCGTATTTGATATTGGGATCACTTGCTATTTTTCGTTCTAAGGATTCAATTTCTTGATTGGGCCCTTTGAACCCAAACTCACTTGGTCACTCGCTGGCCTTTTCCTTGGCACGCTCTCACACCCTTCCTGCCTTCAATATTTTCTTTCCTTAATCCCTTTCTCACATTCTTGTTCCTTCCTTTCTTTGTATCATCCTCCTGCCCTAACTTTGCCCCATCTCTCATCTGTCTTTCTTCTTGAATTCCTTCCATTTGCTAATTCTTTATTTTCTTTCCTTCCACCTATCTCTCATTTGTTTGTCCTATTATTTCATTTCATATATCTTTTTTTTTAAATGTTGACATTGTAAAGCTCTCAGTCATAAGCACTCTAAAACACAATGTGGCAAGTGTGTCATTAAGCCACTCATCTGCTCATAGATGGTCATAAAGGCAGTCATAGCAACACTTGGGGTCTCACGTGTGGATTGCTGTTTGTAGTACTCTGCGAACCATGTCATTTAACTGGGATTGACTAATGATGCCTTTATGTTGGTATTTGTGGCTGTTTTGGGTTACAGTTTATTTTCTGTTAGTGAGGTATAGATGGTCAATAACCAAATAACTAATTTAATAAGTAAATTCGATTTTTCAACCATCATCATTTTGGTTAAATTACACTACAGAGTAACATTGTTTTTTGTGCCTGCATCTAAGGGCACGTTGATAAATCAATAGGTGCACCCCGTGTACTCAAACAGGTAATTACACGGAAGCAGAGCAGCACTACTCAAAAGACGCTGTAATTTGATGGGCAGAGCTCAGGGGAACAATTCAAGATACGAGCAGTATTGTAATCCTATATTTCCCAAAGTGCATTAGGAAACCTCACCAGCTTGACGCTCTCTAAAATGTCAAGAGTTATTTGCAAAACCGGGTTTGACCGAGGCACTCGTGCACGTAGAGGTCGCCATGTTCTAAATGTAATTGAAATAACTCCATCATGAGAAAATATGCTTCACTTCACCTGCAATTTCCTGCGGACTGTACAAATTCTAAAAATTGTTGACTCACATGCTACCAAGAATTTGTTGTTGTATTCACGCCATGCATTACGCAGTAAACCGATACGCTCTTTGTTACAAAATGCAATGTCATTGCTGGGTGTTTAATGCTCGATTAGAATCTTTGGGGAACCCCATCGTTACTAAAATGACACGAAATATTAACACTTAAACCAAAGAAGAGGGAAATAAGGTTTCAGAAATATGTAAGCAGTTTGGAACTGGTATAATGGCATGTAGATGTTGACAAATAGACGAAGCAGCACTTCTGGGAGTGAGTCACGTTTGATTTTATGTCATGTTAAATATGTTTACGGAACCTGCATATAACTGAATTGAAACTACGCTCTTCGTTAATCGTCTGCCTTACTTTGCACATATTTCTGCTGCCATTTGCTTTTTGCACATTTAATAATTGGGATTAAAGTGGGAGGAAACCTCTTTTTAAATAACGCTGCTAAGATCTGCATTTGATTGGTGCTCCCTGATTTTTTGTTGGCGACAGTCGTCTTTCTTGGTGGTGTTCCGTGCCAGTCATAACTCCCGTAGCACATTAACGGGCGCCTTTTGATTGGCAGTCTAGTTTCTTCTTTCGCCGAGCCTCAGTATTTAATGGGGCCCTGTGCAGAGATGCGCAGTGGGCAGCTACTGGCTTTCCGACGCCCGCGCCTGAACCGGGCCCAGGGGCCAGGGACCCTGCCCTTTTAGGATCAAATCGGGTTTCGTTTTCTGCTGAGCAACTAAGAGCACTCCAGACCTCTGACCCAGAGGGCTGTCGAGGCTCTATTGATTTGCATAAGTAATTAAACATATGCATGAGTAGCATGTTCGATCCTAAGTTGCATGAAGTGTGGAGCCTCCTTTGAGAGGCTCCACTACTGCTGTCTTGCTGCATGACGAGGTCCTCCCCCCACTCATCACGCAAGATATGTTTATTTTTTTTCAACCTTAATGTTCACTTATTTTCATGCCACCAGCAACATCGTTTAGACTTTTTAGAGGGCCATGTCCCGTAGGCCCTGTTTATCACAGAAACCTGGCTCCACAAGGCTTCTATGTCAAACGTTGATTGCAGCCCTCCCAGAAACCTATTCTATTGTGAGGAGAGATAAATCAGACAGACCGGGATGTGGGATAGCGATTGTATTTAAAGATAAATACATATGCAAAATTCAAGATTTGCCTATCCTGGCCTGTGAATCTGTATCTTTTGCAATGGAACTTGCACCTAAATTCACTCTTTCAGGCGCCCTGATCTATCGCCCGCCAGGCAATACCGGCAGCTGGAGTAAGCCATTAACCGACATTCTACCCCTTAATGCTTAGATCAGCCAACTTTGTACTACTCTTTCTGTAACATTGGCCAGACCCTAATTGAACACTTAGGAGCACTAAAGCTAAATCAAATGAACTATATTCCAACCCACCAAGCAGGGCACTTGTTGGATCGAGTTTTCTCCAACATAAAAAATCTCTTTTCCATGCCTTTTGAAGTGCTTCTTTGGTCGGATCACCTGGCAGTGTCTTTTAGAGAGACTTACGATCGGGGGGCTGCTAGGGAGGGGACCAGACCTCAGGTTAGGACGAGGACTTGGTCAAAGCTGGACATAGGGGCTCTCAATAGCCATCTAAGAAACTCGATCCCAATCCTTTTGAAGAAGTTAGGCTAGATCAGCCTCAAATTAATGACTGGCTCCAAAGCTCTCTAGACCATACTCTGCCGTAAAATCTCATCACTCCACCAGATTACAACCCCCAGCCCCGTGGTTTCCCAGAGATTTACAGGTAGCAAAAACAGGCTGTAAGAGGTTGGAGAGGGCCTGGAGGCTTAGCTATTATGACTCCTCCAAGCTTAAATATAAAATGGCTTTGAAACAGTATCACAGCCTTTGTAGGATGGCTCGTGCCACTTTTACTCAGATTAGATCACTTCAGCCCAAAACTGCCCCAAGACACTCTTCAGAATAATTAATCAGCTGTCTGACACCAGTAGGATTGCCCCTGTGTCTACTTTATCCTAAAGTCAATGTGTGGAATTAGCACTCTTTTTGAGCAAAGTACAGAATATCCAACATTCCTTGAGGGAGACATGTGGGGAACCTTCTAAACTCTAAATGTATTCATCACCTTCGGCTTCTGAGGACCTAACCACTAATAATACTCACCAGGCACTGGATATTTGGGATGCTTTGGATCTGCCATTATTTGTAATCATAACATCCTTGCCTGCCCCCCGTTCCTTCCCCCCCAATCCTACATAGGAAGAGCATACCCTTTTCTTTCATTGTAACTGTTTGGGGCCTGTATGCTGGACCTCCCAGGCCCCTGTCCCTCCTCGTGAGATTAATACTTAGTACGGTTGTTCAACCGTGGGACTCTTACCCAGGAGCAGCCAACTGGCGCCCTCAGGATCAACGGAAACCCTATCTGTGATCCCTACTACATTAAGGATAACCTATCCTTCGGCCGCCTCCCCTTGCCAGTTGGCCTCCCCCCCCCCCGCCGGCTGACTTGGTGCACCCCAACTGCGTATAGGACGAGTTCAGCCTCTCTAATATTCTACCTACTCGAACCCAGAACATAATCATGGAAAACCACCAAGGCTTAGCCTTCGATGACGATATGGTGTCAGAAATCCTTAGAGCTCCCCCACTCTTGAGAGCAGAAGGGTACACTTCAGGGGCCACCCAACTGGAGGATTGGTCCTCCCTCACCACCATGAAGAACTATACATCAAGATTACATTACATGGACTGCTCATGACAGAATATCTACGAGCTAGTATTGCACCCAGCGGCCTCAATGTAAAGAATATGCCACGCATCTTTCTAGAAGATATGGGGGGATATTATCAAGAAGTGGCTATAATTATCGCTAACCGCCGTTAGCGTGACTTTTTTTATCGCCATCTACCGTGGGAAATTATCGCCGTGTTAGCGGCGTATTAACAACACGCCCCTAACAGGCGATAGCTACCTTTTCCGGCGGAAATGGACGGCGATAGATTTAGCTTGACGGCGATAAAAAAACGCACGCTAACGTGAAAAAAGTGTTGATGGGCCAATCAGCGACAGAATCCTATCGCAAATTGGCACCAGGCCTGCATTTTACGCGTTCAGTGGGAAAATGCACTCTAAAAGGCCCACCAAGCAGGAAGAAAAAAAAAAAATGGAAAATACCAGAGGAGCAATGGAAGAAGCTGGGACCAGTGCAGAGGCCACAAACATGCCCACAAATACCCAGGAGGACCAGCCAGAGACCCAGGCAAAGGCCAAGAGGAAGAGGAATCCTAAGTTCAGCCTGCAGGAAAACCAGGTCCTGATTGCGGAGGTGACCGAACACCAACAAGAACTGTTTGTCACCTCCACAGTGACATTGGCAAGAAAAAAAGAAATATGGGAGGACATTGTGTCCAAGGTGAATGCCGTTGGAGAGAGGAGGAGGACAGTGGACGACTGCAAGAAGCACTAGCATGATACCAAGCGCAAAACCAGGGAGAAACTAGCAGCCAACGTGAGAGCAGCGAGGCAGACTGGAGGTGGGAATCCAGAGCCACAGGAGGAGCTGGATGAGTTGGATGAGCAGGTGTCCTGAGTCATCAGTGAGGAGTCGGTGGTTGGAGTTGCGGGCCAGGATAGTGCTGAATGTGAACAGACACAACAACATCAGGGTGAGCATCAGCCAGGGACAGGGGGAAGGGGTGGATGGGCCCAGTGGCATTCATGTACAATTAAATTAATTGAAGTGCATACTCACATGTACTGTGGATCATGTCCCGGATACCCCTGTCCATGTTGGCATAGGGACATATCACCCTTCTCAAACAACACATTGCACGACACACATTGGCCGGCATACAGACCTTTAAATGTGCACAGAAAAGGAAGCCCAAAATAGTTCTAGGTCAACGTCAGACCACTCCATAAGTGCCCCCTCAAATGACAAAGTGGCACAACAACTTGACAAGCGACAGGGTGGCAAAATGGCCCCCTTGCCACATCACCACGCACATACAAATTGGCTACACAAGGACACATCTCACTCCAACGCCAAAATGCGGATGTACTGTGAATGTGACTGGTCATGTGCACGATAAGGCATGCCACCACCAATGTCAGCACACCTGCAGCATCCTGCACATGTGACTGAGTAGTCTGCAGGAATGTGCATGTGCAAATAGGTGGACTTTACTGCGCATACACAACCTTGCACACAACACAGACACTTGTGCACAATGCCGCATGTCAAGTTGTTGTGCCACTTTGTCATTTGGGGGGGCACTTATGGAGTGGACTGACGTTGACCTTGGATTATGTTGGGCTTCCTTTTTTGTGCACATTTAAAAGTCTGTGTGCCGGCCAATGTGTGTCGTGCAATGTGTTGTATGAGAAGGGTGATATGTCCCCATGCCACCATGGACAGGGGTATCCGGGACATGATCCACAGTGAATGTGACTGGTCATGTGCACGATAAGGCATGCCACCACCAATGTCAGCACACCTGCAGCATTGTGAACATGTGCCTGAGTATAACCCTGGGCGTAGTTCGCGCAGTCACGCTACGCGTAGCTACGCAAAGTGTACTTTGCACTACGCGTAGCTACGCGAACTGCGTAGTGCGGTAGGGAAATGCTGTTCGCAATGATATCACAGTGCCGGATGCTTGTCCCCACTGTGCAATCATTGCGAACGGCATCATGCACAGTGCAAGCGGTCGTTTTCTGCCGCACGAGTAGATTTGTACTCGAGCGGCAGCTTTCTCAACGCCGACTGGTAGTTTCTCATCGCGAGCGGTCGCGAGCATACGTGACCACTCGCAATGAGAAACCTGACCTCCCTGCGTTGAGAATCTCGCCGGGAGGTTTATTTTCCACGCTCGCGATCGGCAACTTGATGTTGCTGATCGCAAACGAGGAAAAAGTCTTGCCGGGATGTTGATTTTGCTCGCTCGCGGTCGCCAACTTGACGTTGAGGACCGCGAGCGAGCAAAAAATGCCCACTGCGCTACGCGTTTTTGCACTGTGCTATGTGCGATGCGCGTAGTTGCGCAAACTACGCACACTCCGCGAGCGTAGCGTAGTTTTCCGCCCAGGCCTACCTGAGTAGTGTGCAAGGTTGTGTTTGCGCAGCAAAGTCCACCTACATGCACATGCACATTCCTGCACACCACTCAAACACATGTGCACATTGCTGCAGGTGTGCTGACATTGGTGGTAGCATGCCTTATCGTCCACATGACCAGTCACATGCACAGTGCATCTGCATTTTGGCCTCAGAGTGAGATGTGACCATGTGCAGGCTATTTGCATGTGTGTGGTGATGTGACAAGGGGGAAAATCTGACATCACCTGCATCACCATGCAATGTGCCCCCTTGCCTGTTCATGAGATGCAGTCTGGTGTACACCAAGTGGGGAAACATCTAGTGAGTCTGCATACCACACACACATGCAATGTCACAACGAATTGACCATGTAGGCTGCTGGATAAAGGTTGCACCTCCAAAAATGGACACAAACAGCACACTTCACTCAAAGGGCGATGGAATACAATGAGCAGGGGGATGTGCCAACAACCACACAGTACGTGAACAATGCAGAACATGAATGTATCACACCAATATGAACTGCATGTTGTCTGTGTGACATACTCGCTGAACCACAATGTGCCTGTAAAGCTGTCTCACTGCCAAAGTATGACAACAAGCAGGGATAGCTAATTTCAAACAAATCATGTCAACCGGTCAAATGCCACCCTCAACCCCTATGCAAAATTGCACTCCCACCACCCCAAGTGCACACATCTGCCACACAGAATACAGCATTCCACATCAATCCTGATGTGAGTTGCCCATCACACCATCATGTGCAATTCAAATTAACGGTTTGGTAAGTCAACTGTGTCAGTGAACAAATATGCAGTCAGGGAGTCATCACCCACATGCCAACCCAGGCATTGAATAACAGAACCAGGACAGCAGGTATCATCCATTGCAGCAGCTGCGTGGCACATACACAAACACACATCACCCGCACATTTACATCTCTTGTGAGGGTGGCGGTGACCAGGCCTGAGCACCATAAATAGGCATCATGAAATGCACATACATCAGAAAACGGACCACTTACACACCACACGTGGGGTCAACCTTGAGGGTAATGGGTGTTGACACTATGGGGCATATTACCAAGCCCCTATCGCCACCACAACGTCACTCATTTTTGATGTTGGGGTGGTGATAGGGTCAGCGCACCATTATCAAGGCAGCGTTAAGTCACTCAATGTGGCTTAAAGCCACGCTAAGTGGCTTTACGCTGCCTTGAGAATAGGGCCCTTACACGCTAAACTTTGTGTGAAAGGGGGCGTGCAGTGGGTGTTGTGGTGGGCGTCCCACCACAACACCCATTGAAGTCGACGCTGCCATCCATTATCAATTTAGGCGAGATTAGGTGGCAGTGCTGATCTGGACACTGAGAAATCCTGGGCCTAAAGTTGCAAAACTAGGAGAAATGCATTAAATCTCCTTGTTTTTGCTTGTCTCATGTGTGCTGCCTTGTGCAGCCCACATGTGAAAAGCCAAATTCCATGGTATGTTAAGGTGTCCCTTCCTGTACATGAACAAACTGTACTTAAAAATGCCATTTTGTAACTTCCATGTGTGCTGCACGAAGCAGCACACATGAAAGTTAGAAAATGCCGTCTTAGCTTTGTCCATGTGCAGGAAGCAACTACTTCCTACACATAAACAAACCTCCCTGCTCGCAGACACCCTTGCACTATGGTGCAAGGGAGCCTGCGCTGGCGCTAAGCTGTGTAATTAACTTCCATTGCAGGGGGAAACGCCAGGCTGCACCATATCCTTGATAACATGTTTGAGCCTGGCGTTACCAAAGTGGTGGTGAGAGCCGTGAAGACAAGATGGCTAACGCCTCTCCCTGCCACTTCCTTGGTAACATGCCCCTGTCTGTTCGGACAGCAACAACAATCAAAACTCACGCCGAACCATACTCACAACGGGTCAGCCAAACGGAGGGCACTCAGCAATGCATGCAATAAAAAAAATGAAGGACAACATGCACACCAGACAAATCACAATAGACAAAGCAACATGGATGTCCATGTGTACTACATAGTGCAGCACATGTTGAAACAGCAAGTAAGCTCTCATTGCCAATGTGCCTAAAGGGTGCCCTACTCACACATAACCATACTTGCACAAAACACATGCACATGTGCAGTACCCTGCAATGCTGCGTGTCCGTGAGCCACATTGACAAGGCAAGTGACAGTGCATGATAAATAGCATGCCTGCAGGCCCAACCTATGAACATGGTTCAGGCCACCTCACTGAGGTGGCTGAGTGTGGACAACATCCTTAAACAAGCAAGTCACACTCTGACACATCCTCGTGTACATACAACCCCTGACGTAAACAAGACATTTGAAGTCAAACAATGCACAACTCACAACTCTGACCAAGACCCATATCCCACCCAGTTTGCCTCAGCACAGCATTGTAAATGCAAAGAACTCAAAGGCCTACCTGAAAGGTATAATGGGCAGCTAAACCAAAGCTGCAGGTGCCACCAGCACACAATGCAGTGCACACACAGACAAATCTGAGCCCATCAACATTGACTACTATGTGGGCCAAATTGCATTACTCACACAAATGAACAGAGGACACAACTTGTGACGCTTGTGTGTAGATATTGTACAATAACATTTGTCATAGCTGGAAACTGTGAGATGACAATGTACAACTACAACATCACATCCGCTATTTCCTCAAAATCATCACTATCCTGCAACAAATAGGAATCTCCTCAAAAACAGTATGAATGGACACTGTCCTGCTGTCTGCTTGTAAACTCATCCAATGCATGATTGTACATGACAAACACTGTTAAACTGTATCTCCCCTATCACATTGCAGAGGGAGAGACTGCACCTCCTGGACAGCAGACTGGCCCAACCTTCACTGATGATGAGGAGGAATACCCCACCATCGATCAGGAAGCACTGCAACACCTGCTAGACTCCTTCAGCACCCCACCTCCAGGAGCAGGGCAACCCAGCAGCATTGCGGCAACCCCACCCCCTGCAGAAACCAACCAGCAGTGAGCACCTCCCACCACAGCTGCCTCCCCGGACCTCGAGGACCCACACCTGGCCTTCCAACGCCGTGTGCTAGAGGTCCAGTGGGAGATGGCGGAACAGGTGCAAGTGGGGTTCGAGCGCCTGGCGGACAAACTTGAGACCATACGTGGGTGTCTGAGTCTCATCCGGGACCACATGTAGAAGATCACGGACACCCACATCCCGCTCGATGCCCTCCAACGGTCCATGGCTGACATTGCTGGAGTAATGATTCTGCGACAACAACTGTCTGCTCAGAGTGGCTCCAGCAATGTCAGCCAGGATTTGGCCAACATCTGTCGGATAATGGAGAGCATGGAGCAGGTGCAGGCACAAGATATGGCTGCCTGGGCCGCACACCAGCGCAAGGTTGCTGGGATCTATCATGCCCTGCACCTGCTCATCACCTTATTGCTGCCACAAGGTCTGGCGCAGATGAATGCTGCTGCTGCCTCCACATCCTCAGCTCCGCCACCTGATGTGTCAGTGCCTCACAGTGCTGCACCCACCATACCACCACCCACATGTGAGGCACATGACACATCAGAGGACGAAGAGGAGGATGAAAGTGCATTGTTGCAAAGGAGGAAGCGGTAGCATCCATCTGCGCCAAAAGGCCAGTTTCCTCCTTGGTGCCGGGCTTAGTATCATACCACGGAAAATCTTCTTGCACTGTCTTCCACTGTCCCCCGACAATCACCTTGGACCTCCACATGGACTGCCATATCACTTCTTTCTTGCCAATGCCACTGCAATCAGCCTGCGGACTGAACTATGCCTCTTCCCTTGGACCTGTTACCACCAAATGACTCTGTCTGGCCCTCCAACGGGCATCAATGCAATGTGGGCATGTATGGCCAAGCACTGGTCCATTCTTCATCCTCTGAATGTCAATAAAATTATTTAACTCACACAGATGTGTGTGGTTCTTGACCAATCAAGTATGGGAGTATGTAAAAAGTGTTAGGACACTGATTAACCCAGAAGGTACACCAAGGGAAATACGAGCAATGTACCTGTTTTACCTGATACAGATAGGCAGTGAGATGGTGGTGCATGTTTGAACTAGCGGTGCCCCATTGCTCCAAAACAACCATCTAGCAATATACCAACCTAGCCCCACGTCCTTTCATGAAAAGGCATGTGTGCTAATATGTCCTAGTCTGTTGCAGGCCACGAGTTGTGTCCTCCTTAACACTTGTAAACAAATATCTCTTGGCATATCTACTCACACACTACGTGGTGGACAAAGCCTGTTGTGATGGTGCACATTGCATGTCACATCCCAAAATACTTGACAGCATATTCACATTGATGAAGACACAGAAGAGCACATGTCCACCATACACATACGGAACCACAATGTCTGCCTCAGTGAAGTAGATTGGCAAATAGGGGCTCACCCCAAAGTGCAAGCCGTCAGTCAGCCCCTCCCTGTCGACAAACGATGTAACCTAAAATATGCCCCCTCTCATGCTGTGACCACTGCGAGCGTATCGGGCAATGTGTGCAGGGATGTGTGTGGCACTGCACTCAGCATATAGTCAGATGCACGGACAACATTTCATGGGCGTCATCAACATGAGCCAAATGCAGAAATAACAGCTGGGACAAGTCTCCATGACAGTGTCACTACAGGGAACAATGCAACATTTCCCCCTTGTGTGCAGCAGAACAGTGTGCCACCCCCCAAACATTAGCTGTGGCAAAATATAAACTTGACTAGTCCAGAGAGTCACGAAAGGCATTTAGGAGATGTCAACTCTGTAAAGCAAAATGCACTACTCCCAAAATACATTTGTGAGTAACGTAAAATGTGAAGTCATCACTTACTCTCCGATTACTTTGGTAAATCAGGAACACTGCTGTTCCATGTCCTGTACACAATTCACACAGATTCCTAACAAATCATGCATGGTCTGGATAGTGAGCATACATGAACTGGAACATATCTTGCAAAGGAAGCGGACACACTGCCACTACGCAGCAAGTGTGGCTAGGTCTGTGCAATGTAGATGGACTCTGCGGCAGGAGCATCTGACATGCAGGTGTGTGACGGAATCTGTGGAACATGGCGCATACATCCATCTCCATGATGGATAACAGTAGCTAACTGTATTCACTTGCCATGCCATCTTACTAGGTTATGTGCAAAATGGGCAACAATGTGATGTCCAAATCCGTGAGTCACACAGAAGATGGAGAACGTCACAGACGACTGTCCCTAGACTAGGGCGTCAATCCAAATTGACACTCTGTCATCAATGCAAGTTCAGTGTGCTCACATCTAAGGTATCCTGACACAATACATCCTGCAAACTTACATGTCATGAGCAGACTTAGTGATTCAAATGGATAGTCCAGTGATGGCAAAAGTTGCATACAATGGAATGAGACACACTCCACAACCTCATCCCTGACATAAGTGCAAGCATAAATCCAAAGTATCAAATTTTTATTATAACAGTATAAATTTGCAAGTTACCTAAACTAACACTTATCACTATAACTACTACTAAAATCTAAACTAACTATAACACAATCTTACTTACCTAAACTATCTACCCTAACTAATCCTAGACATGCAACAACACATCATAGACATCAACCCCCCTCCCACCCTTAAGGCATACCACGAGACAGGACAGAGACATCTAAGCTATACATAAACTAACTAAACATGTAACCTACACAAAGATATATTTTTTTGTAATTTGTATTTTTATATTTTTTTATGAAGAAAAAACACATCAACCCCCCACCCAAAGGAAAAGGAAACTTATCCCCAAATACGGATGACTAATTAAAATCTTATATCTACTTAACAAGCTAACACTAACTAAAATCTACACTAAAACTACACTACCTAACAAATAAATAACTAACCTAACACTACATAATAAAAGATGTCAAACATTGGGGAAGGGAGAAGAAGGGGATGGTGTCCAACAGGTCCACCCATCATGGCAGTCCCAAGTGTTGGTGGATGTCCGCCACTCGTCTGTTGACATAAGACAATTCACGCCTGAGCTCTGCCAGTGAAACCACAATGTCCTGAAGCAGCCTCCTGTCCCGCAATGTGAACGTGACCACTTGATCCCCAGTTGCAGGTGGGACAGTGCCTTGGGGTGGGGGAGTGCCATAGGGGGATGTGCCCCCTGTCCCGGATGGGACACACCACTGACGCCTGAGGGGCTTGGGGGGGCTGTGTGACATCCTGGGCATGCTCAGGCACCGCCTTCCATGTGCCCTTCTTACGTTCCTCATGGTACCTCTTGGACATGTTGCGGTACCCCTTCGCAACCTTCTTCACATGTTGGTAACGGTCCTTCCGCACCTGGAAGGCATGTATTTGGCCAGGCGTCATGTTGTCTGTAAAACATACACAAAGGCAAATTAGAGTCCCTTAGCCAATTTCAATTTCCTCCATACACATCTGTAATACAAGTTCACTTCAACATGGGAGCATACACTACAGCCTAACAATGTGAAGTCAGCAAGTGACCTGGACAACGACATGTTGAAGCATGGATCAGTGACTACATGCTGGAGAGACTGACATGACAGTGCATGGCATGGTACATGCACTGTCACTAAGAAATTTGGCTGACAGTGCTAAAAGATTTTGCCATTCCATACACGGGCAGAGGGTGACATGTCCAAGCAATCGGAGGAGGAAAGCATTACCCCCCTGTGCGTAGCACCACCCTCATCCTCTCCAGTGACACAGGGCTGCATGATAGGTACAATGCCCATGTGCAGGCATGTGTGTCCCCCAGCACATGTGTGCGGTTCATCACGACTGCGCCAACACAGGCAATCTTGCACCAGAGTGCAAGTGTGTCTGCGAGCAGGGATGTTTGTTCATGTGTAGGGAGGACTTACTCCCGGCACATGAACAATCCAACAATGCCATTTCGTAACTATCATGTGTGCAGCGTCGTGCAGCACACATGGAACTTAAAAAATGGCTTGTTTATTTACAGTTTGTTCATGTACAGGTATGGACACCTTCGTGTACATGATCAAAACATGGCATTTTGCTTTTTCCATGTGTGCTGCACAAGGCAGCACACATGTACAAAGCAAACATGATGATCAAAAAGCATTCCTGCTCATATGGCCAGAATACAACCGGGATGTAACTGTTGCTAAGTTGTGCGCTGCCAACTATGAATACCGCACTTGGACATCAGGGGCAGCCTCTGATACAATGGGTGTTGCCGTGGAACGCCAAACACAACCCCCAATGCACGCCCCGTTCACACTCAACACAGCGTGACAGTGTACCTCATTGACAAGTAAGCGTTAATTAACGTGGAATGTTTCAACGCTGCTCAGATTATGATGCTAGGCCCCTATTGACAACACAACTTTTATGACAGTTACGTTGACTTTGCAATATGGGCTTGATGATATGCACCTCACTTTCAATGTGTGTCACTGACTGGGGATGGGCCAAGTCACAACTGTGAGACCAATGCATTTGTCCAGAGTCACTTACCGATTAGTGCACACTGCTGACTTCCACTATACATCATCACACTGTAGGCAAGGTAGACGTGATACGCAGCCATACTTCATACTGCAACAGTGATCATGTGACCGAGACATACATGCCAACGCAACATGCTACTCAATTACGTTCCAACTCACCTGTGGCGTGTGGGTCCTCGAAGCTGTCAATGTCCCCCTGTGTGATTGGCGGTCGTCCATCTGTGAGACAAGGAAAGAAATATGTGTTGGTGTTAGACTTCAATTCATATGTGTCGTATACCTCATACCAATCATCACCATGACAGCAAATGCTACGCAACTGTAGTGTGGTGTTTCATGTTGACTACATGATTGGGTCAACTTTGACTGCCATTCACACCAGACCTGTGACAGCTGATTTTGGACAGACAAGACTGTAATGCTAGCTGACATGCCCATAATCGTAGTGCGAGTCATCCACAAGGCAACATTACTACATGCATTCTGATGTTCTACATGCACTTTGTACAATTGAGTAGCTGCAGATTGCACAAAGCAGTCACACAGAGGTTGTTGGTGTATGACAATCTGGGGATGTCCACTTTCCTTAGACCATTTGTCCCTAAACCAAAGTTTTTCACACAGCAACTATGTTCACAGGGCAGCGTAGCTGACATAACACAAATCATGAGGACAGCATTTTGTCACTACCTTTTGGCCAGCACATAGCTCACATGGACAATTCCATGGTTAGTTAATGTACAGTCACCCATGCCGTACACACACAATTGTCTGCCTGCAAGCACATTTTGCGCAGGTGTGCCAGCTATGGCAGTACAGTGCTAAGTGTTGGTCCAGCGCAGTGGGTGACACAGACTTGCAACATATGCTTGTCAATGTGAAGCTGCGTTGTGTCTCGGATGTGCCAACAATATGCGCAGACGCTTTGCGTCTCCCACCTAAATCAGCAACCATTTCTCACTTTGTCAGCAGTGTCACACACGTCGTAATTTTCATTCCTTACAGTCCACAGAAATAAATGTGGAGTTTGTACTTACCACCCTGTAGGCCTGTCATGACTCCCACGTAGTCCAAGAGGTCTGCCTCACGTGCAAGCATGTCCTGCCATCGGTGCTTCCACGGTGCACATTGCGGTCCACTCCGAAAAACCGTGACATATGCACCCGCACACGCTCCCACCTGAGCTTCCGCACAGACACATTGTACCCTTGCAGGATACGGCCTCCCCTCTCCAACATCAGTGGCAGGTGGAATTTTATGAGCCACAGGAACCCCCCCAATGTCCCCTCGGACATCCTGCCCTCCCTGCCCACACCCGGCATCTCCCTACACACCTGTGAGCCCACAGCCAGAAAAAAAGGCCTCTTAAATATCCCCAACAACAATTTAACTGCACTACCCCAAGACAGACACCCGACAAAATTGAGGACAGGAGACAGTAAAACACAATTAATGAGTACACAACACTTCACAGACACTATACACAGGACACAGGACACAGCAACACTGTCAAAATCACTAAACTGCAGCACACACCACCAAAAACCTCCAGAACTCTCCACAATCACCAGCAATGTGCTCAAAAGAGAAACTGAAAGTGCAGAACACTACTCCAGTAGACAGGAAGCATGCAGACATCACTTCCTGTCTCTTTGCAGCCCGTTTTTGAGTAAGCGGCGAAAACTGCACGCAAATAGTCACATGAGTAGACTTTATAATGGCAAAAAGTGTTGCGCGATGTATTTTAACATCGGGCGGATGAAAAAAATATCGCTGTTTCGTGTTAGCGGCCAGATCTGCACGCTAGAAGCAAATCAATACACTGATGAACAGTCTTGTTGTAAATTTAATGTCAGAGCCCTGTAACAACATGTTGAGGTTGGTTGGCACTCAAATGACAACATGTAAATGATGTTTCACAACACATGACACCCTAACTTGCAACATTCAACACAGGTCACACCATAATTGCATATCTAACAACAGAAACATCAATCAATCATGGATTTTTTAAGTGTACCATTCACCTGTGGGGGTCACAAGGCGTAGGGGCATGACTTTCGACATGCTTCAAGTTGTCTGTGTACGTGCATGTGTTGAAGGTGATGTTGATGTTGCATAGTGGTTCGTGTGCGATGGCAGATGTGGCTCTGTGGTAGATGTGAGGGGGCCAGGGGTCTGTGTGGGCCCCCGAGTGGATGCCTTTCCTAGTGGAGGAGGTGTCTTTAAATGTGCCTGGTGTCCGTTTGGAGATGGCGTTCTGGTTGTTGTCTCCGGGGTGCTGGTGGTCCGTCTGATGCGTCAAGTTAGTGGTCCACATACTTGTTGTGGAGCTTGTTGATCTGGAGGTGGTCGTGGCTTCCAAGCTAATTGCTTATGACACACAGAAAAGCAGGTTTTACCCCATTGCACGCCCATTTTTCATATTTTACCCCATTGCATGCCCTATTTTTATATTTTACCCCATTGCACGCCCATTTTTCATATTTTACCCCATTGCACGCCCTATTTTCATATTTTACCCCATTGCACGCCCATTTTTCATATTTCACCCCATTGCACGCCCTATTTTCATATTTTGCCCCATTGCACGCCCATTTTTCATATTTTAGCCCATTGCACGCCCTATTTTCATATTTTACCCCATTGCACGCCCATTTTTCATATTTTACCCCATTGCACGCCCTATTTTCATATTTTACCCCATTGCACGCCCGAATTTGCATCTTTTACCCCATTGCACGCCCAAAGTTTCATCTCTTACCCCATTGCACTCCCACAGTTTCATTGTTGTACACAACGTACACACTGCAATAAATTATTGACTGCTGACAACAGACTACAATTGTGCATTTATTCACAGACGACAACCTATATTGACTGATTTATACAATGGACACGCAACAATTTTCGATTGGGTAGCCCAATTTGCACCATGAAGACTCTAGTCTTACACATTTGACACACTGAAAAGCATCTCTGTACTGAGGAGACATTCCCAGCATGAATGAAGTTTTGTTATTTTCTTTGCACGTATTGTGCAACGTACCCTTTTCAGAGTGATGTACCAATGCTGGACAGTAACATGCAGACAGGGTATGTGTGTATTTTTTTATTGGCACACACTGTGATTGCAGTCATTTTGCTATGAGATACATTGGAGGGGGACTGTCACAATGTGACGTGCTCAGTTGAAGAAATTGTTTATTATTCGGTCCCTTCGGGCAGTTCCTGCTGCATTTTCTGTGGGGGCCACCTGCCTCATCTTCATCATCATCCTGGTCATCGTCCGGTGCAGCAGGCACTTGAATCCATGGAGCATTGGTGCGCACACATATATTGTGCAATACAAAACATGCAAGGATGATTTTGTTGACCATTTCAGGGCTGTACAGCAGTCTGACACCTGTGATGTCCAGGCAACGGAAACGTGACTTTAGCATGCCAAATGTGCACTCCACAATGGACAGGGTGCGTCTATGGGCCGCATTATAGTGCCTCTGGGCCTGGGTGGTGGGGTTTCGGAGGGTGTCATTATCCACGGGCATAGTGCATATCCTTGGTCACCTGTAACATGTGAAAGCAAGATGTTTACATTATTGGTTGGGCCGGCTGTGTTGTTGGTATAGATGGTTTTGTGGTGTGTCATTTGTGTTATGTTGGATTTCATGTTAGCCATGTGTTGCTTCTGACTGATTACAACCATCACTGCAAATTAAATTGACTCACTGTTGATACTCCCTCCCCCACGCCTCATCAATTGTGTGCGCTGCACAGTTGCATGACTGGCTCTTCTACCATCTAGCGATGGCACTCATCCCCCCTCCTCACAGTCAATGCCATGTGAACGTTGAAATGGCAATGGGCCACACCAGACACGGTTCACGTTCAGTTGTGCTGCTGCTGCCAGACCTGCCCCAATGCACAACACATGCTGTTTCCTGTCCCGAGCGGCCACATATCAACAGTCATCAGCCCCCTCGCATGCAGGGCCCATTGCAGGTAGGAATGCTTCACCCACACCATCAGCAGACGCAAGACTGTCCACTCCGTGGACTACGTACCCATTCGAGAGTGTAGCCTCCAACTCGCATGCCACGGCTACTCAAGATCCATTTGACTCAGGGAAATGTTAGCTGACATCAGACTGTCCCAGATCTTCCCCACACTGATCCACAAGGCAGGGCACACCTTTGACGGCTTCTTTGCATGTGTAGACTTCATCCAGTTCATCTGCCCCACTAAACGCACATGTGTTGACCACTTACGCATGCACCACCTTGTTGATGTACCCCAAGCCACCATTGACCACATGCAGGCCCCCACAAAGTTGATGTAGATCATTCACCGAGGAGATGCTACACACCACCATCAACTGCAACAACCACAACACTGCAGTCGTCGACAATGGCGCAAGTCCACATTTTCCAAACATGTATCTCCAACTGCGCATGCACCCTTGTCCCACTATGCAACTGCAACATACGGCAGGCAATGAATGCCACCTCAGTCAGCACCAACCTCTGAGTTGGCAGATGCATCTGCTGACACATGGAGTGGAGCTGGTGCAAGCTTTGGGATACCAGTAAACAGCACCAAAAACACATACAGAATGCTCATATTCACCATCAACAATACGCCCACACACCAAACTGCTCTTCCAGGTAGGGTTGCTGTGACTTGCAACATGGATGATCAACAGCTGGGGCGTGCTATGAGCAGGGGAAACATGAGTCCTCATCCTCGTAACAGAATCAGTATGTGGCATCACCTTGTGGTCCAACGCCTTCGGATGCCCCCACCCCACATCTAGGTACCTAGGCCCGATATTTGACTCCTCCATCTCCATGTACCTACAGGTGTACGCAGTGGCCTGCAGCTGCTTCGCCAGCCTCTGCATCCTCCATGCAACATTCAAATGGATCCCCCTATTGTCGGGTGTAACAGTGACCCACACAGTCATTGCCATCAGGCTGGGCTACAGTAACACGCTGTATGCCAACATGGGCACGTCTGCGGTCAGCTTACTCCCGACTGTCCAGCACAACACCTACACACTGGGCCTTGTGTTCCTACTTTCATTATGGATCGTGTGCCTCCATCGCACATACATGGTTCCCACCTCTCACTACATTTGCTTATGGGTGGCCCAGGGGCTAAGCATTTGAGGTTGGTTTGTCTACATATCTAGCCACAGTTCCCACAGTTCTTGGTGTTGTTGTGTCTGGTATGTGGGCATGTTGATTGACATGTATGTGTGATTGTGACATGTACATTCTCACACTTCTGATTTGCATCTCTGTGAAGTTGAGGCATGTGGTGGGTCATGTTAGTACTTACCGACTAGCACTGCATTTCCATATGCACCATCCTGGAAGTGCTGGTTCATGATGGACTGTCGGAAGATGTAGGAATCTTGCACACTCCCTGGAAACTTGGCTATGACATTGGTGAACAGTCCCCGGTGGTACACTATTGCCTGCACATTCATGGAGTGGGTGTGCTTTCTGTTGCGGTATATGTGTGCACAGTCCGCAGGGGGCACAAATAGGACATGTGTGCAGTCAATTGTGCCCAACACCTGTGGGAATCCGGCTATGGCGTAGAATCCTTGCTTGGTCTCAATCTGTTCCTGCACAGTGTTGGGGAAGTGGAGGTGCTTGGGTATCAGGCTGAGTATGCCATCCAAGACAGTTGGGAGGAAGATTGAAAAGGCTGCCTGTGAGACTCCTCCAACTCTGGCCGTTGTTGGTTGAAAGGTCCCAGAGGCCAACATATGCAGCACAGCAAGCAGCTTTGTCTGCGGAGGGATGTTGGTTCTCCGCTGTGTTTGTGGCGTCAGCCTGTGGGATATCAGGTTCAGGATGTGTTGGATGGATGTCCTTTTGAGCCTGTAGTGGGCAATGACATCCTCTGGCGTCAGGTCTGCGAGGCTGAGACGTCTGCGCAGGGCCCGCTGTCGTCTTTGGCGCAGCCTTGGTGGTGGTCCTGGGGGAGGTGGCAGTGGCGGTGGTGGCTGTTGCCTTCGTGGGATTCCAAGACTAATGATTAGTACCTCCATGGCATCTGTGGGTATTCAGGTGTGGGTCTGGGCTAGTCTCCCTTATATTCCTCCATTTATCACCATTTTTACAATTTTTAGACCTGTTTTTTTCAGGTCTTATTTCCCTGCAGCTAAGGGGCCTTAGCAGGACTTTTTTTATCGCTTCGCGGGTCTGGGACATCATTGCTAATAGTGCGAAGGTGTGTTAGCGACTTTTTTCATGAAATTTTGAGAGGGAACGCCTACTTAGCATATCATTAGCGGAAACTATCGCTGCCATGCACGGCGATAGCAAAAACGATAGCTATCGCCGGAAAGCTGTCGCTAACACTTTTCAGCAACATCTTGGTAATAGGGCAATAAAAAAAAAACGCGTTAGCGGCACGAAAGTGCCGCTAACGCGGCGATAAAAGGCTTGATAATATGCCCCATGGTCTTCAGGAGGGAATGGTCCCTGGTAGCCTAAAAGTGCACCAGGGATTGGCTGATCCTCATCATCAATACTGCCAAATGTTTGGCAGATGACCTCCTGGTTAAGATAACCATGGCAGAGAATGCCCTTAAGACGACCATACAGATAAACGCATATAAGAAGAAGTTGTCTGAGATTAATAATGAGGTAAAGGAGAACAGAGAGTACCTACTGAAACAAAAGATCAACAAGTTACAGACAGACATAAAGAAATTCGACAAAAAAAAAATTACCCCTATTTAAAAGAAGACTACGTCGGAGGGGGCGACTTATCGTCTGATGAAAGTACCTCGTCACACACACGATATTCATCAACTTGTAGAAACTCAAGCACCAGCAGCAGAGGCAATGATGACACAAGGAGGACCCACCAACTGCCACCTTTGATGGGGTATGGGATACCACCTTACCAGGGCCGCCCAATGGGCTGGCACCCATACCAGATGTACCCACCAGGACAACCTCAGGCTTTCCCCCAACCCTTCTACCAGCCTCCTTTTTTAGGCAGAGGTTGAGGCAGAGGGAGAGGAAGAAGAAGAGGCTCACAGCAGAAACACGTCCAGTGCCAAGAATCACAAATGGAAACCTCCTGACAAACAAGGAGCCAAACGGCGAACAAGAAAAACTGATTGTCAATCTTTCAACAAGAGCCCTGACAGAGATGGAAGTAAGCGTCCTACGTAGAGGCTTGGGCTTTGTTCCCACACCGAAGGAAGACACCTTTAGGACAGCTCAAGAATTATATTGCTTCTTCAGGAAGATCCGCCTTCATGCTTTTTTTCTGGACAAACCATAACCCTGGGCATCCAATTCCGCTCCGCTCGCGGAATTTAGGCAATTTCGCGTTCCGCGGAGAACGCGGAATTGCCAACAATTCCGCGATCCTCGGCGTAGCGGAATTGTTTTCTTGTCGCGCTTTAAAAATGCGTTCTAGCGCGCGCGATAGCGACTTACCGGGATTCCTGCGTTCGCCGACGGGTTTTCCTATCCGTTCGCGTGCGCCACGAGATTTCGGTAGCCGGCCGCGTTATCCCGCGAGAGTTTGCGATCGCGAACACGTCATTCGCCGCGCCATCGGACAACGCGAGAGTGTGCGATCGCAAACACGTCATTCGCCGTGCCATCGTGCACCGCGAGAGAGATTGCGACCGCGAACATGTCATTCGGGCGCGCCATCGGACATCCGGCGATATTTTTGTACAGCTCGCGATCCCGAGCACGCAAAATTTTCAATCTGGAGAACAATAACATCGCAAGCAGCATCAAACCTTCTATAAATTGATGATTTGGATGAAAAAAAAACCTCAGATTGATATTTGGCTGTCCTTTTTGGTCAAATTGTTTTGGGGGGAGAGGGAGGAAGTGCCACAGAGTCTCCTACTTCCTGTTCCTGTCCAGCAGGCTTCTCCCAGTGCTTTGTCCATCTCCTGTTCATTTTTCACTTGGATTTGAGCTGGAAGGATCACTCTTTGTGTCTGCTGCATCATTATCATTGGATTTGAGGATTTTGGGATTTGAGATTTTACAAGTAAGTTGGTGTTGTTTGATTGGGGCATTGCAGTTGCTGCAACTTCATTTTTGGTACTTTTCATCATTTTTAAAAATAAATCGTTGTGGGTAGCCAGTAGGTCCAGAGCTAGTCATGGGTCATGGATTGCTGTGTGATGTATTTATTAATTTCAAACATCATTTAGGGGGCATGGATGGCATTGGATTGAATTGGAAAATGTGTTTTTTGGGGTGTATTTCAGTTTTTGGGCTGTGTGTTAAATACATGCCTTAGTTGTGTGTGGTGTGCTGCAGGCCTTGTTTAGCCCTGTGTATTTTCGTTTTTGCATTTTATTGCATTACAGGCAAAGCAAAAGCAGGGTGGTTTACCATGCAGCCTTTGCCTGGCTATTATAGGCCTGTTTTCAGTACATTGTTTTCCAGGCCTCCTGCTTGTTGCTTGTGATTTGTGAGTGTCCATGTGGCTGGTAGCCATTTCTGGTGGGAGTTACAAGTGTGCTGCTTTAGCCATATACTAAGGCCTGCATGTGTTTCCCTTTGTGGCCTAGGCTTCTTGTTGTGGGCCTGGCCATGAGGCTGGCGGCCATTTTGAAGCCAGGCAGTGTGCTTTTATCCATAGGCCTGCAAGCTTGTAGCCTAGTCTGCCAACAGGCCTTTCATCCAGTGGGCCCAGAGGTAGTCAGGGGTGCATGAAACAACTGTTTCTGTGTGTTTTGTTGAATTTAAACATCATTTAGGGCACATGGATGGCATTGGATTGAATTGCAAAATGTGGATTTTTGGGAGTATTTCAGTTTTTTGGGGTGTGTTAAATACATGCCTTAGTTGTGTGTGGTGTGTTGCAGGCCTTGTTTAGCCCTGTGTATTTTTGTTTTTGCATTTTATTGCATTACAGGCAAAGCAGTGTGGTTTACCATGCAGCCTTTGCCTGGCTATCGTAGGCCTGTTTTCAGTACATTGTTTTCCAGGCCTCATGCTTGTTGCTTGTGATTTGTGAGTGTCCATGTGGCTGGTGGCCATTTCTGGTGGGAGTTATAAGTGTGCTGCTTTTGCCATTTAGGCCTGCATGGTTTTCCTCTTGGCTTACTGCTTACATCCATCCCCTTTGCCAGCTGCAGCTCCCTGAATGATGTGATGAGCAAATAATTTAATGCCAAACAGGGTCCACTTCTATTACATTTGTATTTTGGTTGTTGTTCCTCTTCTTTCCTATCCTTCCTGACAGTGTACACAGTATACCATGAAAGCCCTTGTTGACAGTCTCACAAATGGCTACACTAATTTATATCTTTTATTTGTTTGTTTGTACTGCTAGTAATTGAACCACAACAACAAATGCAACATTTCACTGATGTTCTTCTCCTGGCTTCTTTGCTTTTAGGTGCACAAAAGACAGAGGAGGAGGTGTCATCATCACCCGTTGTACTGCCAGGCAGAAGTCCTGCTGCGCGTCACGTCCACGTGTGACCACAGACATCTCTGCAACTTGTGCACCTGCGTCCTGCTGACATCTGAAGATGGCCCCAAAGAAAGGTACCAGGTCCTCCAGTACCAAGAAAGTTGCCAGTGAGAAGAAGGGACAGAAGAAGGAAGTGGCACTTGCCAAGACTGGTGTGCCGGCCGATGTGTTTTTGGTAAAAAAAAACTTACGCCTGCAGCAGCGGTGTCCAGCGGGGACCAACCTGGGAGCAGCACCTCTGCATCAGTGGGCCCACCCCAGCAACCTAGGCCCAAGCCCATGACTGTGGCAGAGGTAGCCAGTCTACTAACGACCAGTGACGTTGAAATTTCATTATCGCAAAGTAGTACCCAATCCACGCACTCGCAGGCGGAAACTCAGCAGATGAGTGGGCGACCCCAGCCGCAACCCCAGCCGCAACCCTAGCCGCAGCCAGAGCCGCAGCCGGAACCGCAGCCGGAACCGCAACCACAGCCGGAACCACAGCTACAACCACAGCCGCAGCCGGAACCACAGCCTGAACCACAGCCCACAATAGTAGTTGTTCCACCTGAAGTAGGGGCAGTTCAGGAAATCGAGCTTTTTGCAGACGAAGAGGAGCAAGCCACTGTTCCAGAAGATCCATTGTCTTCCATACCCCCAGCAAGGAAAAGGAGGGTTATTCCATCAACTTCTTCTTCAAGCCCCGCTTCTGATGATCTAGATGCCACTTGGAAGCCACCAGCTCAGCCTGAGAGTGATGCACGCCACAAGACAAGGCTAGTGAAAAGGAAGGTTCCAGAAAGCCTTACAGTTATGGAGGTAGATGTAGACGAGGGGGGTGATGATGATGATGATGAAGAGCCAGTCATCACGAACATCACTCCTGGGCCTGCGGAGATGGAGACCAACATTATTAGACTATCCCAAATCGCTGCGAGGGATGTAGCACGGATACCACCAACACAGGTAACACCAACACGACCTCCAGCTTCCATATTTGCCTTTGCAAAGGCCCGGCAGGGACCTACATCCAGCTCAACCACCACCTCAGTAGGTGGTGGTAATGTAAGTGCACATAGTCAAATTCCATGCACACCCTCCATTTCATCTGGTATTGAAAGTGGCACCTCCAGCAGCGCCAGAAAGTTCTCCTCCCCAGTTTGGGACTTCTTTTCGGTTAGCAGTAAGGAGGAGAACATTGCTATATGCTCAATTTGTCGGCAGGCTGTTAGGCGGGGTAAGCTTGGTACAAACTATGGTACCGGAGGACAAACAAGTCATCTCAAAAAACACCACACTATCAAGTGGGAGGCTCACCTACTTCACTTAGAAAAAAGGAAAACTGGACCCATTGCTGTTGTTGGGGATGAAGAAGTAGGGGAAGATATGATCGCAGTGGAAGGTCAACAAGAGGGAGACATTTCTAGCCCTACCCCCAGCAGTGTACTGGTAACGCCCACATCCTCAGCAACATCTGAGTGGCACCGTAGTAAGAGTCAACATGCGATACCAAGGCAACCGGGCACTGCAATGAGCAAAAGTGCAGCGTCGTTGAGCCTAGTTGGGTTCAAGAAGAAAGGTGCACCACAAAGGAAAATATTCCAGCCTACCATTGACAGCATGCTTAGGTCGGAGGGGCAGTACCAACGCAACCACCCAACGGCACGGTTGTACAATGCGAAGCTGGATAAAATGTTAGCGCTGGACCTTCTCCCTTTTTCATTTGTGGAAGGGGTGGGTTTCCTTGAATTTGTGTCAGCCATCTGCCCTAAATGGAAGGTTCCCAGCCGGTCCTATTTCGCCCGAGTTGCTGTTCCAGCACTACATCACGATGTGCTGGAATTGGTTGGACAAGCTTTGCAGCAGAGTGCTGTTCACAAAATCCACCTGACAACAGACATGTGGACCAGTTGCCAAGCCACTGATTACATGTGCATCACTGCACACTGGGTCTCTTTTGTGGGGATTAGAGACAAGCTATCTGAAGTAGGTGATGTTGACACAGCTGCAATTTTTAATGCATCTCGGAAACATGCAACTGTAACCATGTTCGCCATGGAGAAATCTCATACTGCTGAAAACATTTTGGAAGAGTTTAACAGCAAGGTCTTTGAATGGCTGTGCCCCAGAGGGCTTCACATTGGTTTTGTTGCCACGGATAATGGCAGTAATATACTTAAGGCCATGACGCTTGGTGAGTATTTCAGGGTCCCGTGTTTGGCGCACTGCATTAACATTATAGTTCAAGACTTTCTGAAAAAGAACCCATAGTCAGCAACTTACTGACCACCTGCCGCAGAATATGCACGCATTTCAGCCATTCTTTTAAAGCCCGGAAGCAGCTGAGGATCATTCAACGTAACTATAGAATGACAGTCAAAGCACTCATCCAGGAGGTGGCAACACGTTGGAACTCAACGTATTACATGCTTGACCGTCTGTTTGAGCAGTACAGACCAATCAATGAATATGTCATGCGAAGGACGGATGCTACTGTGAAAGGCATGACCCTTCAGATGGACCAATGGTGCCTAGTTAAATCTCTTACAGAGATGCTTCTTCCTTTTGAGGTCTTCACACGTGAAGTCAGCAAGGAGGACTGTAATATGGGCCAAGCTATCCCATTGTTGCACATGCTAGAGCAACACCTGAAGGGGGTGTGTGAAGCGTACATATGTGTGGAGGAAAAAAAAGAAGCATATGAGTTGGTGGAGAGCTTATCATGTCGCTTAAGTGAAAATGCAAGGGTGCAAAATAAGATTCTGTCACAACAACATTACATTTGTGCCACAATTCTGGATCCATGGTACAAATCGGCACTGCACAGTAAGACATTACTCCCTTTTTCAGAAGTGGATGTTGCCCGGTACAAAACTTGGATAGCTGAGGCAGCCAGTACATTGGAAAATGAACGGCTGGTAATTAAAGGCCTCAAACCCACGTCAAGTACTGCAGCAGGGCATCCGGTGTCAAGTTCAACTTCAGAGCCTGTGGGCAGTGCATTTGGTTCACAGCTGTCACCAACACTATCGACAACAACAAGAACCGGATCATCAGCCCCAGTACAAACGGCACAGGATTGGTATTTACAGCAAGGACTTGCTAGGTCCAGTGCTGATGCAAAGACAAAAGAGGCCGCACTAAGTTTAGCACCCCTGAACATTGACCGAATGGTCCAGGCCTACCTGGATGACCCAACAGAGGTCTACATTGATCAAAACCCATTGCGGTATTGGTATGGCAAAAGGGGCCAATGGCCAGTGCTCAGCAGGCTGGTGATAAACTATCTGGCTTACCCTGTCGCAAGTGTCTCTTCTGAACGTGTTTTCAGTGCTGCTGGTTCCATTGTAACAGTGAAAAGGACCAGTCTCTCACCCCAAAACGTTGAGAGGTTAACCATGATCAAAATGAATCAGCAATTTATACCACCGAATTACACAATACATGAATCAACGCAGGAAGATGAGGACAGCGGCTCAGGTGACGGAAGTAGCGTGTTGGATGCTGATTACCTACTTCTGGTTGAACCTCCAGAGTTTGAGGACGAGCTATACTTCCCTGACAACTAGGCTTCCACTTCTTACTGTGGTTCTCCCTTATTTACTTCTATTTGTGTGTCTGTCTTTCTGTTTGGAAACTTCAAATCACAACAAATCCATCACCACCGTCTTCGTATTTTATTGCCTTATATGAGTTTCAGCTCTCTGCATTTCAGTCCACTCCTCCGAGTCCTGCTCCTGCTGAATCGACCTAAATCTATTGCCCTCAAGCCAGATGATAATTGGATGTAGCATAATCGAAGAAAAACTAAAATCTTGCCTTGTTGAGTCTCTCCAAAAGAAGTGGAACATGATGATGACTACTATAGCTATCCTCCTTTCCGAGCCAATACAGACTGCCCATTAACTGAAGATGAGAAGGAACAGGTAATGAATGATGACATGCATTGGACGCTGACTGAGTGATTTGTGTTGTTGTTATTTCTTGTTTGTAGTGCATGAAGGTAATTCATTGTGTACTATTATCTAATCTACACACTAAAAGTAACTCAATGCAATGTTTGTTTCCATTCTTGTTTTTCAATAACAATTTTCTACTTCTACTGCAGGCCGATCCATTGCATTTTGAATATGGAAAGGGGACTCAATCTGTACACTATTGCACACTGAGTTGGACAACACACCATGATGATGACCACAGTGACATTATCTCTTCGCAGTCACTCAGTACGATCAGAGATGATTGATGGAATAACTCAGTGTGTTTCATGAGTGCATTAAAAGGTAACCAAGTCAACAACAACCGCTGCAGACCTACATGTCTGTGTAGTGGTGGAGTCTAGTGTGGTGGTATGACTGACAGCGGGGCATTGATTTAGTCACTTAATTTGTAAAATGCTATGTTGCTGTATATCTGCTTTGTCTGCCTCTGTCAAAAAGGTACGCTAAATGGAGGATGTGTCACGGGTGCCGTGGGCCTGCTCTGTCCTGTTGTTGTTGGAGGTTAATGCTGGAAACAGACTAGAGTAGACATGATGTATCCAAATCCATGCCGCCTCTGAAAGTGTTCTTGTTGCACTCCACCGTAATTTAGGCATTTTTTTCTACTTGATTTTTCAATATCCCTTTTGTTTTCCCATCTGCAATTACAGGCCGGCCCTTACCCTGTGCAACACTGGGAAAAACAACTCTCACTTACCTTACCAATGAATCTACATCTGCCAGGCAGGCAGTGGCGTCACCCAAGATTGATGGCCGGAGCGTCCATGGAAGGGAGGACCAAGACGAATGCCGAGATGCAACTCCACATTTTGACCAGGATAACATACAGTAACAGTATCAACTTTCATCATCTTTTAAATTTGATTCATTTTTTGTCTTCAATCATTACTACTGTGTGTTGTTGTTGTTATGTTTGCTCTCTGCTTATAATTCAATTCATCCCTACAGCAATTTTTGGCTTTTCTTTGCTATCTTTAAGCCCGGGCCGGTACAACAGAACAGAAACTGTATGTAATTCGGGTCTCTCTGAGGGCAGACAGGCAAGGCAAATTGCATAATATACTGCTGCCCTGTACTGTCTAATTGTCTAGTAGTAGTAGTTAGTAAGTACTATCATTAACCATCAAGTTATCATCATCATGCATGCATTTCCTTTTTCTCCCTTAACTGATTTATGGATATGGTTGTCTGCCAAGATTGTGTTTTGTTGTTGTCCATGCGTACTGTTTTTCTTTGTCAAACCTTTCCCAAAACCCCCTTCCCAACCATTCATCAAACCCTAACCCTCTTCCCCCGGGCTGTGTGACTTATTGAGGTGTGACTAAATTAAATGTACACCAATAATTTATCACACGCTTGCTGGGGCGGATGTGGCTAAAGCAACAAAAATGCATTTTCAAGGCAGGGCGCGGATCTTCTTCTGCTTGCCCACCCTCCTATGAGCAGTATATTTGCGATTTTTTTGACCAAAGGAACCTAATCCATCAGCATTAATTGCCGGCATAGATTGGATTTGTTGTCATCCTCCGAAACAGCACTAACGGTTACGATTGTGTCGAGTCACAGTGTACTGTAGGCCTAGTCGAGTGACTCGACACAGCTAGAGTTTGTAACTCTATGTACTAGGCTATCCCCGCAACCATTATGTTTCCTTGTATTTTGGCATATTATTGTTTGGCAGTAAGTTCCGTACTGTACTTCGTTCTACTACACCTCCCACAGTCTCTCTTAGGCGACTGACTGTCTCATTTTCTTTTATTTGCAAGTGCTACTGCCAGGGTCTACTACTACTACCACCACAACCATGGCATGTTGGGAAAGAAAACCATCATCACCATGCAGCCATCGCCGTGCCCAAGTTAAACATCAAGCACAGGTAAGAGAAGAAGTTTGGGGGAGGCATAATTAATAACGGAATTTTTTTCATTAATTCTATTTCACACACCCCTTTGAGTCCAGTTGCAGAATGCATAGATTAGGAGGAGAGACTGACAGTACTAGTAGGACAAGTCCCTCAGTGAGGGGTACCGCATCTGTCTGTTTGTGTCTTAGTAACTCAGCCAATTATTTAAACCAAACACTGGCTGTGGCACTGCACCAGCAAGGAAACCGTGTGACGTAAAACATTAACCCCACCCACAAAACATTAACCACATCGTATATAAAGTCTAAATATGTAATTTAATACCCTAACAAAAATAAACTATGTAAAAAGAATCCCACAACACCTGACCCACCCCTCTCCCTAACCCCAACCAATGTTCATGTCCCGGAACGAAAAAGTCCAACAAATGTGCAAAAGTCCAAAACCCAACGCCCGATTCCCACCCACCAAAAGAAGCTATAAAAAAGGGGCAATAAATAAACGGGGTCTCAGCGGGCTCGCCTCTCCAGGACACGGATGCGCTCCTCTAGGCGGGCCACGCGGTGCTTCAGCGCGCGGCAGTTGCGTCCACATGGGGGGGGCAGCAGTGCTTCTTGCTGTGTGGTGGCGGGCGGCTGACAGGCGGTGGTGCCATAACACTGTAGGGGGGTGTCTGGGGCCCTGGGCATTGATTGGAGGAGGCTGCAGCTGCTGCCGCCTCCTCCTCCTCCTCCTCTAGAAGAACCAGCCGCTGGTATTCGGCCTGTATGGCCTCCAGCTTCCGGCGCCGGGCCTTGGCTACCAACTCCTTCCTGTCGACTTTACCTTTGGAAGGAGTCGCTATATCAAGAAGAAAAAACAAGACTATTGTAAAATATACTCTTAGCAAAGCAGTCAGACAAATTCATTCTACACATAGTGGCACAGTAGCACTAGCAAGCACAGTACGAAACATTTGTGGTATGTATCTATCCTCCCACTACCTCGGCCTCAAACATTTGTGGGAGTTTCAGGCATTCCACCACCCATGCATCTGATTCATATCACACACCTATGCATGCATCCCACGTATCCTTCTCTGCCAGTCATAAATATAAAATCTCGCCCGTCCTTCCTCCTTCCACACTTCTTTCCCTTTTCGTTCAACCCATCCATCAAGGTCATCTGATCAGACTTTTAGTCTTCTCCATAAAAATTTCACAGCTGAGTTGAAGTCCGATAGAAGAGGCCATTGGTTACTCTCAGTACACTCCCGTCGCTAATGCTATTGCTAATGCTAAGTAAAGGGTGTCTTCTTCAACCGTTCACAACAACTTCTTACTTAAGTCTCAACAGTACAGTATACATTACACCCTTGCAGCGAGTGTAATGTCAATAAGTAAGGATTAGGAATATAACTTACCACCGCCCGCCACTGCTGCTGGCTCACCCCCTGCAGCTCCTCCAACTGCTGCATCGCCTGCACCCTCAGCGGCCGCGTCACCTTCACTGCTGGCCCCGGTACTGGTGGTCGGTAGTACGCCTAGAAAAACATTACACATTTTTCAGATGCCATATACACCTCCCCTATTTTTGACTAGCAAGAATGAAAAAAAGTTAATACATACATAATACATATACAACATACATCACTAGTATAAATCAGGTAGTAGAGTAGACACTGGTAGTGCTATATGGTCCCTAGGGTCATTCTAGTCTTTGCTAAGTTACCCCGAGCCATGCAACCATTTTAGCTCTGTCTTTTATTTTTGCGCAAGTTACCTCGCAGCTTGTTGTGAAAGACGCCTTTGAGCCCACATGAGCTCATACTGCTACTGTCTGAGCGCTGCGTACAAGGTCGAAAAACAACCGACTTTGTTATGGAGTTCTGGTGTTAGTCCATATTGCTTATCCATAAAAAAACTGCACTTTTTGGCACGACTGAGAAATGCTTGCACTATACTAACGTGCACCATTTTTCTCATTACAGACGGAAGATTCCCTTATACGAAGAACCAGAGCTTTGCAGACCTTATGATGTAACCAGTACTAGGTTCTTCTAAGGTGAGGGCTCCCAGAATTCTCACATCTCCATTTATAATTTTATATAAACTAGATTCCTACCAAGGGGAGGGTGGTTCTTCCACCACTGTTCAGTTATCATGATCTCGCCTTTTGGCTTCTATGGACTTGTAGTTGTAAGTAACTTGTAAGTCTAACTAAGTGTAACAATGTTTATTGTTTTAATCTTATGCATTTTGCTGTTGCTGCTGCATTATACAACGTACAGAGCTTGTCAGTTGGAAATAAAAATAAACCTTTTGAACTTACATATACTCGGTGGTATTTGGTGTGGACTTACACGAGAGAGTGAGCAAAGGGTGTGCATTGCTTCCGCGACAGAGGTTGGGAGTGTTATGTTGTCTGGGTTGTCTACTCATTGGGTATTTTGGGGGGGCGTTTTGGAGTAATGAGACACTATAACTAGTTGGTCAGGGGATTGTGGTGGCGTCTGATTGAGGTGTGAGGAAGGTCCAACCTCCCATCACCAACGTCCTATTTTCTTGTGCAAAGTTCTGTATGTGCAGAATCCCTACAACAGTAGGAGTATGTCCTATCCTATCTAAAAGTCTAAAATGTGGTTGGGCATTTTCTTGGTGGGAATTGTCGAAAAGCCTCAAGAATAAGAAGACTAGAAGTAGTAGAAGAGGACAACCCAAAGGACTAGACTCAATGGCTATAGCTATTGGTGAATATGAGTTTTATTTAAAATATTTTAAATAAAGAGTGGGCAACTGGGCAAGCTTAGCTACAGACAGACTAATAGTAGTAGTACAGAGAGTCATAGCAGACGCAGTTAGAGGCAGGGATAACAAGAATTTAGAAACAGATAGTATAGAGCAAAGAAGATTTTGTCAAAATTCGAATTAGGAGGATACCGAAATAATAGTTCGGAAAAAATAAGGTGCAGGAAAAGTTTTGGAAATATAATTATTAATATTAACCACTGGAGGACTTACTGGGGCCAGCAGCAGAGCCCTCGATAGAGGAGCGGTCCTGTCCCTGGGAGGCATCTTGTAGATCTTCTTGGCCCACCGCCTGCGACCCCGTCTTCTTGCCCCTGGGTGCTGCTGATCATGTAAGATTTCATAAAGAAAGAGACAAAAATTAAAGTTTGGTGTGAAATAAATAAAATATTTTAAAATACGCACCAAAAACGTTTTGGGTAACAACAATTGCAATAAAATTGACCTATCTGATCGACTGGTAGTATTGCGAGATTCACGGACCGTCTAGCAAGCCTAACTACCACCTGACCTAGCCCACCTATTCCAATCCAGACGGGCCAATTGTTCAGTAAGTCTGCATTTCCATTTATTTTAGTCCTTAAAAATGCATAGATGGAGGACACATGCATACATTTTTGCATACACCAAATTGTTGGCTGGTTGCTGCTGATGTTCTGCTAGTGATGATATAAGCCTATTAACACTCAGAAAACAAACTACAAAAGGTTCTGCGAAGGACTGGGGTAAGCAGCACTCAGCAGCACGTGACGTGACAGAGGATGCGTCACGCACACCACTTACAAATTACCAACTAATAAGTAACTAAACCTATCAATCCACCACTATCCCTTCTTAGTGGCAGAAGGACAAAGGAAGGACTACTCTCTCTAGCATTACATCACTTAAGTTCTCTAAAGTAAACTCTTACATAACCATCAGGCCAAGCGAGCGCAAAGTTGCAAACAAGTAAGATTAGTAGCGCCAAGCGCCTGTGTCATAACAATCACAGATTTTTAAACGTAATTTACCTGCAATGTAAGCAGCAGCTTTCGTGCTGGTCGGAAAAAAAAATATTCGCAATATATAACACAGAGCAGAAGAACACAAAGTAGTAATATTAAATAGCTACTCACCAAGCCCCGGGACCTCCACTCCTAGCAGGTCCAGCAGGTCCTGCTCCCGGTCCAGAATATCGGACCACCAGTGCGTCAGCTGATTATTGGTGCGCCGGACACCAGAGCAGCGAAACACTGCCCGACGCACCTTGCCCCACCGCTGCCGACACTCCCGGAGCCCGTACGCGGACCCAGGCCTGCCGCCTGCTGCCAGGGTTAAGGGGAGGTGGCGCTGAACAAAAAAAACCAGAGCGGCCACCTCCGACTCATTGAATAAGGCCCGTGCCTGCACCCCTCTTTGGCGCCGCCTTCCGCAAGGAAGGCGGTCGCGGCTCTGGCTCCGACTTCGAGCCCTGTGGCTGTGGCCCTTTGCCATGGTTCTGGGTTGCCTTGGGACGGAAAAGAAAAGGTAGGAATTAAAAAAAGTAAGTAAAAGAAATGAAAAAGCAGGTAATAGAAAAAGTGTGAAAAAGTAGTTAAAAACACACAAAAAGTAGAAAAAAACTCAAAATATAGAATCAGGAAAATAGAGAGATAGATAATAAATAAAAAAGACCCAAAAAAAGTTTACAGAAACAAAGGATTGAAAAGATAGAGGAGGATTGAAAAGCAGGCCCAGAACCATAGCAAATAGAGTGAAAAACAAGATGGCCGCGCCCATTGCGACCGCATGGGCAAGTTCGCGCGATATTTCCCCGAGCACGCAAAAGCGTCGCGAACACGTAATGCACGTTCCCGAACAGGAAACCCTTATCGCGAACGGGCGGGAGCATGCAATACGCGACCCGGAACTGGAAATAAGCATCGCGAGCGGGCGGGAGCATGCAATACGCGACCCGGAACAGGAAATACCATCGCGAGCGGGTGGGACAAGTGAAAACAAGATGGCCGCGCCCGTTAGCGACCGCATGGGCAAGTTAGCAATATATTTCCCTGCGAGCACGCAAAACCACATCGCGATCGGACGGGACCAGCAATTCCGCGATTTCGCGGAATTTCCCTCGAGCTTGCGGAATTTTTTAGCAATTTCGCGGAGATTTGCGTAACGCGACTACGCAAATTCCACCCACCCTTAACAAACCACTGATGGACACGAATGACTATGGTCTCCACAATCCTTCCACCTTCACCACTGCATCGGGCATGGTTCCCCCTGAGGTCCTAACCTTTGAACAGGCTGTCCTGAAGGAGGTGGGCAATCGTCCATGTAAAAACCCGTTCTTTAACATGTCCAAAGCAGAGACTACAGCCATGCAAACTCTTGGTACCAACACCTCCATCACACCAGCAGATAAGGGAGGGGCCATCGTTATCCAGAACACTGCGAACTACAACTGAGAATGCAAACACAAAGCGTCCAACAGTGACCACTACACCCCTATTAGGGAGGACCCCACAGGAAATCTCAGTACCCGCATTGCACTCATGATGTTTGAGGCAGAAGCACAATGTTGAATTAGCAAAAAGGAGTCTGCTTTTCTTATCAGTGATCTCCCCCCGGATACCTTACTTTTACACCCTACCTAAGATTCATAAGGAAACTAAGCCTGGGCGTAGTTCGCGAAGTAGCGCTACGCGAAGTTACGCAAAGTGCAGTTCGCACTACGTGAGCTACGCGTAGCACTACGCGAACTGCGTAGTGCACTGTTCGCAATGATTGCACAGTGCCGGATGCTTGTCCGCACTGTGCAATCATTGAAAACGGCATCTTGCACAGTGCGAGCTGTCTTTTACTGCCGCTCGAGTAGATTTTACTCGAGCGGCAGCTTTCTCAACGCGGACTGGTAGTTTCTCATCGCGAGCGGTCGCGAGCATACTGCGACCACTCGCAATGAGAAACCTGACCTCCCCGCGTTGAGAATCTCGCCGGGAGGTTTATTTTCCACGCTCGCGATCGGCAACTTGATGTTGCTGATCGCGAACGAGGAAAAAGTCTCGCCAGGATGTCATTTTGCTTGCTCGCGGTCGCCAACTTGACGTTGAGGACCGCGAGCAAGCAAAATGTACCGCTGCACTACGCTACGCTACGCTACGCGTGTTTGCACTGTGCTACGTGCAATTCGCGTTGTGCGAAGTAGCGCAAACTTCGCAAACTACGCGAGCGTAGCGTAGTGCTTTGCCCAGGGTTAAAGGAAACCAGACCACCCCCAGGGAGACCCATAGTGACAGGGATTGGGTCCATATTGGAACCCTTGTCAGAGTTCTGTGACCATTTCCTGCAACCATTGGTAATGAGGACTCCATCGTTCCTCAAAGACACCACTGCAGTCCTTAACCTTCTAGTAGAATTAGGATTAGGTCCTCTATTGATCTACTAATCACTCTAGACGTAGAGGCCCTCTACACCAACATGCTCCAGGATGCTACCTTAGAGGTAGTTGAGAGCATACTTAGGGATGAGGACCGGACCTCCCCCACCCCGGTCAGTTTTATCATGGAGTGTGCGACTTTAGCCCTAAAGGAGAACTACTTTCAATTTGAGGACCAGTTATACCACCAAACTCAGGGTACCTCGATGGGCAGTACTTTTGCCCCAGCCTGACATGTTTACATGGCTGATTTTGAGAAAAAATACATTGAGGGCGAGACCAATGCCTACAGAAATAACATCTTGATCTGTCGGAGGTATATCGATGATATACTGATCCTATGGCAACGTACCTTGGACACCTGTTCGGAGTTTTGCATTTGGGTCAATACGCTTGATCGGTTTCTAAGATTTAGCAAGACTATCTCAACCACTGCATTACCTTTCCTAGACTTATCGATTTCACTCAATGAAGGCAAACTCACTCCCAAGACATACAAAAAGCCCACAGACAGTATCAGCCTACGAAGGTACGATAGCCACCACCCTAAGCACCTGCGAGACAATCTCCCTTTTGGACAGTTTCTGCTATTACTTTGCAATTGCAGTGACGTTGACGACTACAAACAACAGGCCCAGTCCCTTAGCTCTGACCTCATGGCGGGAAAATATCGGTAAACACCCATTACAACGAAATTATTACAACAACTACCATTACCCCGCATTCCATCACAACGCAACTACCATTACTCCGCAATGCCATTGCAACGCATGGCATTACAATGCATATGCATTTACCACGCATGCTTTTACAACGAATTTCGTTGTAAGGGCATGAATGGTAAATGCATATGTATTTTACATGTAAGTATAAGGTAAGTATAGGGTTTGGGTTTTGGGGTGTAGGGGTATATGTTTTGGGGTGCGAAGGTTAATTTTAGGGTTCAGGGCTTGTTTGGGTTTTGGGGTGCCCAAGGTAATTTTAGGGTTTAGGGTGGGTTTGGGTTTTGGGGTGACCAGGCTAATTTTAGGGTTCAGGGTTTGTATGGGTTTTGGGGTGCCCAGGGTAATTTTAGGGTTCAGTGTGGGTTTGTGTTTTGGGGTGCCCAGGGTAATTTTAATGTATAGTGTGGGTTTTGGGGTGCTGGGGTATTTTTTGGGTTCAGGGTGGGTTTGGGTTTTGGGGTGTCCAGGGTAATTTTAGGGTTTAGGGTTGTTTGGGGTGCAGGGGTATTTTAGGGCTAAGGGGGTTTGGGTTTTGGTGTGCACAGGGTAATTTTAGGGTTCAGGGTTTGTTTGGGTTTTGGGGTGCCCAGGGTAAATTTAGGGGTCAGGGTGGTTTTGGGGTGCAGGGGTGCAGGGGTATTTTTAGGATTCAGGGTGGGTTTGGGTTATGGGGTGCAGGGGTATTTTTAGGGTTCAGGGTGAGTTTAGGTTTTGGGGTGTAGGGGTATTTTTAGGGTTCAGGGTGGGTTTGAGTTTTGGGGTGCAGGTGTAATTTTAGGGTTCAGGGTGGGTTTTGGTTTTGGGGTGCAGGGGTATTTTTAGGGTTCAGGGTGGGTTTAGGTTTTGGGGTGCAGGGGTAATTTTAGGGCTCAGGGTGGGTTTGGGTTTTGGGGTGACCAGGGTAATTGTAGGGTTCAGGGTTTGTTTGGGTTTTGTGGTGCAGGGGTATTTTTAGGGTTCAGGGTGGGTTTGGGTTTTGGGGTGACCAGGGTAATATTAGGGTTCAGGGTTTGTTTGGGTTTTGGGGTGCAGGGATATTTTTAGGGTTCAGGGTGGGTTTGGGTTTTGGGGTGCAGGGGTAAATTTAAGATTCAGGGTGGTTTTGGGGTGCCAAGAGTAATTTAAGGGTTTAGGGGGTATGGGTATTGGGGTGACAAGGGTAATTTTAGAATTTTGGGGGTGTATAGTTATTGGAATACAAATGGTAATTTTGGGGTTTTAGGGGGTATTTAAAATTAATAATATTAATATACATATACATATATTTATATGTATGTATATATATATATATATATATGTGATCAAGACCACAGGCTTGTGGTCGAAACGCGTCATCCTGACTTGTTAAGCAATAAACGGATTTATTTCATCTCCAACTGGTGTCTATGCCCTTGTTTGGCCCACGGCGGTCGTGCATTAGGATCCTGGTTTCATATATATATATATTCACTGAAAAAACCATAGGTTTTAGGGGCAGTTATAGTTAGTTGGACATTGCACTCGTACAAAACCCGTGAAATTCCCCCGTTATAGTTAGTTCAGCTAACTATAACTCGCGCCCCGCAATGCACTGCTGATGACGTCACATATTACATCACTCATGACATGGTCAGTGACATCACTGATGACATCACTGATGACATCTCAAATGACATCACTGATGACATCACTGATGACATCATCCAGTGACTGTGTGTTTCTGTAAAGTTTAAATATGTTTAATATATATAGGGAAAGGCGTATTGAAGAATGAGTGGGTGTATAAGTGTCTGAATGGATGATTTAGTAGGTGCGTGACTGACTCTATAAGTGAGTGATTAAACGTATCTTACTGAATGCATGGGTTAGTGACTAAACTGTGTGAATGTCTGTATCCGTCTGTCTGTTGGTGTGTAAGCGGCTGCATGGTTTTGCGAATAGCTACATGAGTGTCTATATGGGTTATTGATTGGTTGTCTGAGTATCTGTATGGGTGCCTGAGTGTTTGTGTGGGTGGGGTGTGTGTGACTCTGTACATAGATGTGTGAGTGGGTGATTCACTGGGTGCATGGTTTCAAGAGTGCATCTGTGATGGACTGTATGGGTGGGTGAGTGTGTGTATGGGTGTGTTGGTGAGTGAATGTATATCTCAGAGGGTACATGTGTGAGTAACTACATATGTGAAAGGCAGTATATATGTGTGTTGGAGTATATAAATGGCTATAAGTGAGAGTGTGCGATTGTGAGAGTGGCTGTATGGATGAGTGTGTGCTTGTATCAGTGATTGTATAAGAGCGTAAGAATGTGCTAGTATTTGTATGAGTAATTGAGCTGGTGTGTGTATAACTGTATAGGTGAGTAAATGGCAGTGTGATTAATTATTTGCATGACTGACTAGGTGTGTGAGTACCTCTATGGATGAGTGGCGGTGTGTGAGTGTCTATATAGCTGTATGAGTGCATATGATAGTCCTGTACTGAGTGACCATAAGTATGAGTGACTGTACGGGTGAGTGAGTGGATGTGTGTGTAAACCTAAGAATCAGTGAGTGGGTATGTAGTTATTGGTGTTGGAGTGTCTATGGTTTTGAGAATGGCAGTCTGTAATTTAGAGTGGGTGTATCAAAGGTTATATTAGGGTGTGAGAAGATGCATCAAATTATTACATGGATGATGTCATCAGTGATGTAATCAGTGATGTTATTTGAGATGTCATCAGTGATGTCATCAGTGATGTCACTGACCATGTCATGAGTGATGTAATATGTGACGTCATCAGCAGTGCATTGCGGGGCGCGAGTTATAGTTAGCTGAACTAACTATAACGGGGGAATTTCACGGGTTTTGTACGAGTGCAATGTCCAACTAACTATAACTGTCCCTAAAACCTATGGTTTTTTCAGTGAATTTCAAAGGTTTTTTAAATGCTAATTTCTAACTATAACGTGTCTGAAACCTATGGTTTTTTCAGTGAATTTCAAAGGTTTTTTAAATGCTAATTTCTAACTATAACTGTCCCTAAAACCTATGGTTTTTTCAGTGATTTTCAAAGGTTTTTTAAATGCTAATTCCTAACTATAACATGTCTGAAACCTATGTTTTTTTCAGTGAATTTCAAAGGTTTTGTAAATGACAATTTTTAAATGTATTAATTGTTATATTTATTTTTTGGATACTGATTTACTACATTTTTTAAAACTATTTATTTTTACATATTTTATTTTTTAAATTACATTGTAATTACATTATACATTACATTACAAAATATACTTTCTCTGAATGAATTACTTTAGTTTAAATACTTTGCAAATAGGCAATAGACTTTTAAGTACAGTAGTTACAGTTGTTGCAATGGGCAACACAATTTCAAACACAATGCAACATTGAGCTCAATGTGAATTTCTAGTTAAATGCAATTAGTTACTTTATGGATTACTTTTCTAACCACAGGACTGGATCCTATTCAGTCCTGGGACATCTCCTGTAAACAGTTGAGTAAAAGCGTTTTGGTTACAGTAGTGATTTTTAAGGAATATTATTGTATTTTAAAAGTTGACACTTAGAAACTTTTTCACATAGAATCACCAATGTTATCCTATGGGAGGAAATTCACTTAGCAGGTAAGTAGTGTTATCGTTACTTTTTCTTACTCAGTGTTGGATCCTGGATCCAGCACTGGTGCATCTCCTGTAAACAGTTGAAAGAATGCGTTTAAGTCATACAGGCGATTTTTAAGGAATATTTGTAGTTTGTGAAAATCGACACTTTGAAACTTTTCTGCTGAAAACCAGACAATGGATTCCTATTGAAGGAAATATAAGTTACTGGTAAGTACGGTTAGAATTACTTTTCAGGGTCAGTGCTGGGCTAAAGATGCAGCACTGGGTTCTCTCCTGATAACAGGTGAGTAAATCGGAATTCGTAGTTCGGTTGATTTTAGAGGAATATTATAAAGTTCCAAAACTCCACACTTAGAAGAATTTCCAAGTGAAACCAGTCAATGTTAGCCTATGGAAGGAAATTCAAGTTGCTGGTTAGTACGGTTAAAATTACTTTTCAGGATCAGTACTGGGCTGAAAGATGCAGCACTGAGGTCTCTCCTGATAACAGGTGAGTAAATCGGAATTCGTATTTCGGCTGATTTTAGAGGAATATTATAAAGTTCCAAAACTGCACACTTAGAAGAATTTTCAAGTGAAACCAGTCAATGTTAGCCTATGGAAGGAAATTCAAGTTACTGGTAAGTACGGTTAGAATTACTTTTCAGGATCAGTACTGGGCTGAAAGATGCAGCACTGAGGTCTCTCCTGATAACAGGTGAGTAAATCGGAATTCGTATTTTGGCTGATTTTAGAGGAATATTTGTATGTTTCAAAAATCGACAGAAACTTTTCAGCAAAAAGCAGTCAATGATATCCTATGGAAGGAAATTCAAGTTACTGGTAAGTACGGTTAAAATTACTTTTCAGGATCAGTACTGGGCTGAAAGATGCAGCACTGAGGTCTCTCCTGATAACAGGTGAGTAAATCGGAATTCGTAGTTCGGCTGATTTTAGAGGAATATTATAAAGTTCCAAAACTGCACACTTAGAAGAATTTCCAAGTGAAACCAGTCAATGTTAGCCTATGGTAGGAAATTCAAGTTACTGGTAAGTACGGTTAAAATTACTTTTCAGGATCAGTACTGGGCTCAAAGATGCAGCACTGAGTTCTCTCCTGATAACAGGTGAGTAAATCGGAATTCGTAGTTCGGCTGATTTTAGAGGAATATTTGCACAATGGTGAAGGAAGGGGTGGGGCCTGAGGTGACATGTCTGCAAACACGCCCTGTGGCGCGTTTTAAGTTGGAGAATTAATTCCTCCTCAATCCTGAGGGTCCCTAGGGGCCAACTAGCCCACCAGGAACCTCCAGTATGCGCCAGGGGCTGCGTTGCAGAGAGGTGTACAGAGGCCACACCCCTTTTACAACACTCTGCAACGCAGCTCCGTGGCGCTTACTGGAGGTACCTGGTGGGCTAGTTGGCCCCCAGGGACCCTCAGGATTGAAGGGATTTAATTCCCCATCTTAAAACGCGCCACGGGGCCTGTTTGCACACATGTCACCTGAAGCCCCGCCCCTCCCTTCACCACTGTGCAAACGCGCCCCGTGACGCGTTTTAAGTTGGGGGATTAAGTCCCCTTGAATACTGAGGGTCCCTGGGGGCCAACTAGCTCACCATGTACCTCCAAAAGCGCCACAGAGCTGCGTTGCAGAGAGGTGTAAAAGGGGCGTGGCCTCTGTACACCTCTCTGCAACGCAGCCCCTGGCGCATACTGGAGGTTCCTGGTGGGCTAGTTGGCCCCAGGGACCCCAGTATTGAAGGGGAATTAGTACCCCATCTGCAAACGCGCCAGGGGCGCGTTTGCAGAGTGGTAAAGGAAGGGGCGGGGCCTGCGGCCCGATCGTTTTTTGTTGTTTCCCAAGGGGGCTGTGTGGCCCCCTTACTTTTCCTATTTTTGGGCCCTGGGGACCCCATCCCCCAGGGCCTTATCCCTTTTTTTTATATTAAACGGGAAGGGGGCCGCGTGGCCTCCTCCCTTGGCCGAATCCGGCCCCGGGGACCCCATCCCCCGGGGCATGGCCACACTTTTAAATACATTTTTAAGGAGGGGGCTGCGTGGCCCCCTCCTCAGGCCTCCTTTTGCCCCGGGGACCCCATCCCCCGGGGCAGGCCTTTATTTTTTTTTATTTTTTTAAATGATTATTTTTGGGAGGAGGGCTGCGTGGCACCCTCCCGGGCCACTACTTGCCCCGGGGACCCCATCCCCGGGGCTGGCCCTCTTCGTTGGGGACTGTGGGGGTCCCCAATCCCCCCACAGTCCCAGCCGGCTCCCCGCCTCCTGCGCGAGCCGGCATTGCTTTCCACATGGGGAGCAGCTAACATGCTGCTCCCCATGTGGAAAGCTAGTGAGTTTGCATTTTGAAAGAGAGAGCAGGTTTCCTGCTCTCTCTTTCAAAATGCAAACCAAGTCTGCTATGACAGGACGGGAGCCGCGAGGCTCCGTCCTGTCATAGCAAACTACAGTGTCCCGGGACACTGCAGGAGCCAGCCCTGGGGGTGGTGGTCCCCAGGGCCATTACAGGCTCCAGGAGGGGGCCGCACGGCCCCCTCCCTCCATTGACAAAGCCCCGGGGAGGTGGTGGTCCCGGGGCTCTGGGGCCCGTAATGGACCCCCATATTGACATTTTTAGTGCCCCGGGAGGTGGCGGTCCCCGGGCGTGTGGGGGCTCGAGCCCCCACACAGGTAAATTTATAAAAAAATATTTCAAGAAGCCCCGGGGAGGTGGCGGTCCCGGGGGCTGCGGGAGGGCCGAGAGCCCTCCCGCACCATTTATTTTTAAAGCCCGGGGGATGGCGGTCCCCGGGGCTTGGGGAGCCTTAGAGGCCCCCACATATTATAAATACCCCCCCCCATGCCCCCGGGACTTGGCCCACACGGGGGCCAATTAACAACGAGCGCGGAGACCGAGCTTGTTTTTTTTTTCGGCGGGATTCGCGCACCCTGAGCGCATCCCGCCGATTTTTTAAATGCTTTTTCTGCCCAGGGGTCCTTGTGGGACCCCTGAGCAGACCTAGAGGTCAGGGTGTTTCTACCCTGCCCCCTTTGTGCGTTTTGCGCACTTGTTTCTTCTGGGTGTTTTTGGTAATCGGCAGGATCCGCGCACCCTGAGCGCATCCTGCCGATTTAAAAAAAAAATGCTTTTTTCTGCCCAGGGGGTCCTTGTGAGCAGACCTAGGGGGTCAGGGTGTTTCTACCCTGCCCCCTTTTTGCGCTTTGCGCACTTGTTTCTGCACTTGTTTCTGTCCCTCGGTTCTACCGAGGGACAAAATGGCTGCCAACACTTCCTGATTTGGAGTGTTGACAGCCACTTGACAGCCAATTAGCATGCAGCTCGTGATCGGGAGGGTGCGCGAATCCAACGCGGCCATAGATATATATGTGATTTTCCTTTTGATTTTCACAGAAACTACTGAACGGATTTACACCATTTAACAAAAAGGGTTCTTTCTGAACTAAGAACTACCTCTTTGCCAAATTTGGTGTAATTCCGTTCAGCAGTTCGGGCTGTAGCCGTGTCTAAAGTTTCCTATGGGAAAATGAATGGGGAAAACACGTTTTGGGACCCCCCTTTTTTCTCAGCCCCCGCTTGACGAATCACCCTGAGACTTTCAGGGTAGGAGCGGACCGTAGCGGGCCATAAAGTTTGAAAATTTCGCGAAGATTCGTCAACCGGCAAGAGAGTTATTTCAAATAGAATGTCGCGGATTTCCTATGGAAAATAGGTCCTAACTATAACTATCTACTGGCGACCGCCAGTAGATAATATTTGTATATACATATATATATACTTACTTACCTTAACCACTTTTACAGAGTATATGCCTTTACCACGCATGCCTTTGCGTTGTAAGGCATGCGTGGTAAAGGCATATTCGTTGTAAAAGTATGTGTTGTGTTTGAAACGCGTTGTAACAGCACTTGCGTTGTTACAAATGCGTTGTGATGGTATGCGTGGTGTTGACATGCGGGGTAACATCATATATTCTTCATATTGGTAATTTCCAAAGGAGACGGTTCAGAAGGCATACAAAAGGGCAAGGAACAAAAACAGGGAGGGTCTCGTGGAACCACGAGAACAGGCGACCACCGATGTCATCACCTGTGTTACATCTTTCACCCCCCAGTCGAATCACATATAAAGATCATTAAAACGCACTGGCCCATCTTACACACTGGGAACACGTCACCTGCTGTCCCCCAGTTCACATTCAAATGAACTGCTAACATCAAAGACATAGTTGTACACACCAGACCTCCTCCTCAACCAACTATGCGACAACTGCCACTCTGGGGCCTTCCACCTGTTATGGGCCACTACCCATGTGATTCATATAGCGTGTGCCCACTCACATGACCTTCCAAACAATTTGATCTGGGTCCTACTGATATTTGGATCCAGAAGACCCACACTAATTGTAACACCAGGAATTGTGTGTACATGAGCACATGACCCTGCCAAAAACGCTATATTGGAATGACCATAGAGGGCGGTGAAAATAAGAATCACAGAACATGGCAGTAATATAAGATGCAGGAAGACAATGACTAAAATGCTGACCCATTACACCAAGTTGGGTCACACACCTAATGAGATTGACTGGACGATCCTTGAAACATAGACCAAAATAACTCCGCAAGCCCTCCTGATTAGGGAACAACGGTGGATTTTCCACCTAGCCACACATCAGACGGGACTAAATGACGACATTCCTTGGGGAGAGGTGGCATGATAAGACACTCACCACCTCACCCCCCATGTTCAAGACCCCTCTTTACCTTTGACAGCTCACGCATGTGTCCCTGCAATATCTCCCCCTCATTGTCATGTCTCTATCAGACTGATTGTGGCTACCTCCCATGGTTGATTTTTTGCAATGAGGCGAGGAACTGTACTTCTGCCACCCCTTGCCCCACCTCATTAATGTAGACAGCCTGCATACACACATGTGATGTACTGCATCCTTGCCAGCCCTCATTTCACCCAATCAGTTCACACTGCCCATGCACACACACGTGTGCTCCATACCGTGAGACTGATACCTTGTTTTGCAATTTTTCTATTCCCTTTCTTAGAGGCCTAGCTAAGCTCCAGTCAGTGGATTTTATTTAGCGGGACTCCGTTCCAATATGGCGCCTAACTTCTATCACCGCTTTTATATTCCAAAATGGCCGCCTAGTGTCCATCTCCCTACACATAAGTGAGCGCTCCAGCCATTACGTTCTTCCTGTACTTAAGACCTCTGCCGCACCCACTCTGACACATCCTGTGACGGCCAGACATGGGTGGGTCCCATGCTAGAAGACAACTCGAATTGAGTAAGTTCTCTGTTTGTTTTCTCCTCCGGTCCTCGTTCCTCGCTTGTGCTCGATCGTTAAAGACATGTGGCACATCACCAACTTGCTCCGGTTCCCCCTGCTTCCACCATGGAGCATTTATTTAACCACCAGCAGTATTCTAATACCTGTAGTTATAACCCACCACTTACCATTTGGATGATATGTTTAACCGCCGGCTGTGCTCCGGCAGCAAAGCCGCTTCCGTTGTACCAGCACCATGGTGTAGAAATAAAAACCTTCTTAGGGGTTCACTGATACATCTGGTCCTTAAGACCAACAAAGAAAAGATTGGCACGGAAGCTGTAATATCAAAAAACATGTTTTAATAACCTCAGATGAGGGAGATTGCGTCTTACGGTACCCGCAGGCCACTGTAGGAGGCATTCTAATGAGTGCAGAGAACAGGGTCCTTATATATGCATTTGTTACATAGTCAGCATAAAATCAAGGGGAGGTCCTAGCACATATAAGCATGCTTATTGACTAATATGGGTATACAAAATTTGCTTGCTCCACAAAGTGGGAGGGGAGACTAAACTGCTTACATCAGTAAGAATAGCCTGACAGTTCTATACTAGGAGCAGGTGCATTCTACCAGTTAGGCCCCTCTGAGCATGTGCAAGACTCTGGAAGAGGGAGAAAGCACATGGCGAGCACATGGCTAACTAAAATGGCTGCCAAGTACAAAATGGCTTTCAGCTCATGCTAACAGCGATTCCTGCAATCTTTAACAGATGATCCTTTTAGCATGAGCTAAAGACATTCCCATGATCTAATAGAGACATAGAAAATATTTTGCACATTTTCTTCTCATAAATTCATCAATATCCTATGCTAGGTGGGCATTTACATTCTAAACATTTCATTAAGCAGGTATATATAAGGTATAAGCAGGAGTACAAAGGGAACAGAGCATTGGGTCATACAGGTAGCAAGAGAGAAAAATGACTATTATCTCAAACAGAAATCTCAATATTTTTCCAACCCTAAGCAGAAAGCAAATACAAAAACCATCTAGTCTAATTCTAAGTTTCAGGGCTCTGATGTATTTCAGTGACTATCTATTTCAATTTCAGAATAGCCAACAGCACATACCTAATAAAAACATTTTCAATAGACTTTCTCAGTATTTTTTATGATGGCTAAAGTATCAATTAATATACTTAAGGAAAGAGTAAAGTAACATGCTCAGATGAACTTTTCTCGTGCAGAATAAACATTACTCTTAAAAAAATATTAATGCAGTCAGACATATTATTACAAAAACAATCCTGGCTCCGGGGGACCAGGAGGACCACACTAAGGCCATTGGAATTAGGACAAGGAGCCGCAAAGGGCTGCTCCTCCTCAAAAATGGGACGACCAAAGGGGTACATTACTAACAAAAAAAAGAGTCCTTGGGAAATTGTAGTACAACCAACCAGAGGGAGTCTTCTCCCTGTGTCCGTTTGAGCCTCACAGGCAGGCTCTTGTTGTTCCCACGGTGGAGCTGCACAACTCGCAACTCAAGAATCACGGAGAAGGAAAAGTCTTTCTTTCAGGATAGGGCAATCACCCCCCAGGGCAAATACCCTCAATGATCCTGTCCAGTGTCTCAGGCAGTGCACCAGTTTTCTTCACTTTAATCTAACAGGCACCAAGGGCACAGCACCTGTACCCTAAACTCAAGTCCTTCCCTAACTCTTGTATTGCACCTCTGGCGCACTGCTCTTTTGTTGGGGCCACAAATTGTAGCCAATATGCTCAGGCATCCTTGATCAACAAACAAAGGCGTAGACTTGCATTCACTTGGGACCAGGACTCAAAGGCCTGAAGCAACCCTTGTTTCAAAGGGGTCACCTCAAGCAAAAGCCTCCTTGCCGTCCTTGTCGTTCTGTGACTCTCTCAGCTGGGCATCAAAAACTGGATCCACACAAAGATTTCTCCATCCTGATTTGTAACCCCGTCTTTCGCCCAAGACAGTGGCAGGGGTACACACTTCACGTCCCAGTGCTTCCGCCTTCACTGAGGTCCTAGTTGCCAGCAACGCCTGTGCTGGTTCCTTTTGTTTTGACTGTAGGCTGGACTGGTGCTGACTCCCAGGCTGGATCTGATGTCCGGGCCCCTCTGGCAATGGTTGTAAGGCAGCAAATATCTATTGGTGGACAGAACAAGAGGTCTTTAGACAAGGCACAGAAATAATCTAACAACAGAATACTTCCTTAGTCTTGGGGCGCCCCATACATTAGCAAGGCACCCAAGAACCACTTCATCTATCTGAGAGTAGAAAACCCTGGACCTATTGGCAGAGTATAAAAGGAACGTTTTGGTGAACTGACAAGAGTAATACATCACCCAATCCCAAACAGCCAAGGAAGTCTGTGTTCATTTACTAAATTCTGAGGAAAAGAGAAAAACAATACAGACATACTCCAAATACTTACATTGGTGTATTCCTATATTACTAATCTGAAGAACCCTCAAGAAAAAGGAAATGTTCTACACTTTTACTCATAGATTTTACATTACTTGTACAGGACTGCAGACACTTGTAAAATAATTTCTCTTACATGTTATGCTTAGGACCATGCTCTCATGTTATAGGCGCAGCAGGAAAATCTAAAACTGCTAATTTAACAGGGATTCTTATTGCAAAAAGAACTAAACTTCAACATAGTGGGTACATTTTCTCCAGCAGAACATGTTATGACAAACAAACTCCTATAAAACAATATTTTCCTTCAAAATGTTTGCTAAGGATCACATGAGCGTCTTTCCTGCATTCTACTTTTCACGATCTGGACTATGCAACATCATTTTCAAAAGGAAAAAAACCCTATCTCCAGCTCTAATAAGGGCTGTCAGCTTATTGACAGAGACTAGCTAATAAAAGACTAGCAATGCCCTTGCAAAACTGTATAGAACATGAGAATAACATAAACAATAATAGTGTTGCCACCTGAGAGTTTTGAACAGAAACCCCCACTATACAGTTCCCCTTAAAGATCAAATAAGGGAACATCAATCTGTTCTACTCATTCTTTCATACAGGATGGGCAGTAACATAGTATATATGTTTCATCATTTTATTAATTCTAACAATTTTAAAACAGTATTACAGAATAGCCAATAACTGTCACATGGCCATTTCCTAGACAGCTTAGACAGACTCAAGAAAGAGTGAGAAAAAGAAGAGAGAAAACATAATTTTGCCTACCCTTAATTTGTAGAGGAGCTAGCCTCCTTCCCCCATTTGACAGTAGGAAAACCTGAAACAGGTTTCACTTCTGTCAACACTTTCAACCCCTATTTGTAGCAACTGGGCATAAACAAACTTGTAGGAGATATCTTAGAAAGTGGCTATTCTCTGAGTCAGCCTAACACAAGCACATTGAGTACTGTAGAAAGCGTTAGTAACCAATGTACCAATTCCTTCAGCAATTGTACTAGATTAACATGAGGGCGCATGAATGCAAACTAAAATCCATTTCCTCCTTATCGTAGCCCCATCACAGTATTCTTTAAACTAAAACCATTATTTTTATATACATGGCAGATCAATGCTCAACTGAGGGCTGCTTTTCCTTCGTTTCATATGACTGCACAAAATGTGTGTTTGCCAAAAATAGGAAGCAAAGCTTCTCATTCCTCTCTCTGCGCTGTCATCTCGTCTTTCAAAAACTTTTCAGAGGTTGAAGTGGCCAAGCAAACCTTACCCTTCACCCTGCTAAGTTGCTAAATGCAGAACTCCGACCTTTGACCCATTCAGCAGCTGTTCATTTTTTTTTGTGCAAGGCTTGCCATGCGGTTTTTGTAATTCAAAGCAACTCTGGAGAATCACGGCTGAAAAGCAGTCCTGTCCGGTCTGTTTGCCAATAATTTAAAGGTAGGATAATAACGTCTGCTGGTTTCTGTATACTTATTTTCATTTGTGTACAGTGTGTGGTGTGCAGTCTTTTAATACAGAGGTCAGCTGTTTGTTCTATACTGGCATGTGTACACGCTCTAGCTTGAGATCAGTTTGAAACCTGCCCTGAGTGGTAGAACTGCTTGTAAAATTGTGAATTTAGCTCAATTTCGACTTTGGTGGTAGGGGCACTTAAAAATGAATATCCTACAATATTTTTGCATAATAGGAACCCCCAGAGTGTTCTCTAGATAGCCCAGGAATGGGAAATCAGAAATGTATAAGGTATACCCTTATAAAAATGAGTTTTGTACGGCTGGGTAAAGTGACATTTCACATTTAAGTTTCCTTTTTTTTCGGTACAGCACTGCTTAAATCCAACTTTGATGCTAGGAATTCACAGTATGATGATTAGGCTTTATAAAGATGAAAAAACGAATTTAAAGCATTTATTTTTAATAATATATTTTTTCATATAATTTTTTTTTTTTTTCTATAAAACCAACCATTTTGATGATTCCACATGTGAAAAGCAAGCTTCATTCGTAGCCTATCATATTTAAACACATTCATGTATAACCCTAAGCACAGAAACCTTACTTGAAACATGAAAAGTCTGCGCCACTTTTTAAAGGACAGTTATTATTTAACATCAGAACCACAGAGGTACTTATGAAAAAAGGCATTAAGAAAGGAAATCCCTACTTTCAATTTTGTTCTCTGTTATCCAAAATAATGAAACTGGTTTTTGAAACTTTTAAAATAATGCAGGCCTTCATACCAGTTTTACACTGACTTAAAATTTCGCTGACTCAGCATTCCTGTCTGTGGCCGTGATCAGGAATAGCCATATGCTAATTATGCAGCTGTTGTTTGTCAGCAGGCGTCGAATTTTCACGCCTTTCTCAGGAAAAAACCCCTTTGTTATTTGAAATACCCTGACAGAGTTAAATCCCCATTTGCTGTGTCAAACAGTTTCTTTTCAGTTAGTCAGTTTAAACACAGCTGTTGGAAAGCTTTTTCTCGGGTGCTGAAAGAAAAGCATGTCACAGTCTATTTAAAAACTGAGGCATTTCAATGCAGTCAAATCTATCTTTCTATAATGTGTATTTAGTTTAGCAACGACCAAATTCACTCAGATGATGTGCATGCCTTTTAATGTCTAATACAATGTATCTAAGGAAAATGCTGTAACATGTTGTATTTTAGTCTATTGATTACAAAACACACAATTTCGTTTTTCTTCCTCTGTATGAGGCCTATTTTAATCCTATTGAATACGAATTCTAATTTTATCTTTAGCATTGTGGCAATTTGCACACATGTATAGTGTCTTACTCTGTCAATTTAATAGTAACATGCAGCTGTTTAGCATATGTTATATAATTCATTTCTGGATTTTTATTTAATATGTAAGTAACTAAATAACAGTTTTCATAACAGAATGATGACAGCAAAAAACATAAACAAACTCATTGAGCTCATTCCAGACATTTACAGAAGGGGTCATACACTCAGAACACACAACACAGCGCGCTTAAAGCTAGCCATTCTTACACAAAGAGCGCAATCGCTATTTACTCACACAAGTATCACCAATGTCAAACCACATAGACATTGAAACACACATTTAACCCACAAATCAACACTTAGGACTTTAAGACAGCTTACAAATTGTACGCAAGACCAAACTATTTGTAAATACTAATTGTAAGTCATATTTAAAAGAAGAGCTCTCAAAAGTAGCCCAAAAGACTTCCATGTTCAAGAAGCCAAAATACACCAAATTCGCCAGTTTTGGCTGGTAGAACACTCAAAAGCGCTCTGCATATCACCACTTATGAATGTTACTAAGTGCGCAGATCCGGATCCGTTTTATGTACATATTTAGTTCCATGGGGTACTTAGTCACCAAGGAAGAAATATCTTTTTACTATACCTAAACCTATTTAGGTATCCCCTCTGAGGAGTCAGCTGAGTACTTCCTAAATCCATATCGGTACCTCCAAGACAGCAACACTTTCTACGAAGTGTGCTAGAAGCAGGCATGTCAAGAATATTATAGCATATATAATATTATACTCCAAGTGACACTTAACACAATGTGTGCCGTTCAAGTTTTCAAAGTTAGAGAAAAATCTCCTCATTACCTGCCTTCATTTGCTGCAGCAAAACAAACAAACAAACCAAAATCTTGGCCAAGTCATTCCAAACAAAAGTGTTGCTCCAGCAACCTTACCAAACCAAAGTCTCCAGCTTCCAACTGCCAAGTTCTGAGTGACCTAATGGTCGTTTTAAAATACTCACGCCAAAGAAGTTCTCAGTCGGGAGCGGCAAACACTTGGAGGATCAGATCAGGAAGACCAGAAATATACTGGGCTGGAAGACAAACAATCTCCGTGCGCAGGGTACCTCCTCAGTAGATTCCTGTCCTGTACTCCTCAGTAGATTACTGTCTCCCTTCAAGACCACTCCCTTGGATAGCCGCTGCACCGATGAGGTCCCTGTTCGGGCGCCATTTGTAGAAATAAAAACCTTCTTAGGGGTTCACTGATACATCTGGTCCTTAAGACCAACAAAGAAAAGATTGGCACGGAAGCTGTAATATCAAAAAACATGTTTTAATAACCTCAGATGAGGGAGATTGCGTCTTACGGTACCCGCAGGCCACTGTAGGAGGCATTCTAATGAGTGCAGAGAACAGGGTCCTTATATATGCATTTGTTACATAGTCAGCATAAAATCAAGGGAGGTCCTAGCACATATAAGCATGCTTATTGACTAATATGGGTATACAAAATTTGCTTGCTCCACAAAGTGGGAGGGGAGACTAAACTGCTTACATCAGTAAGAATAGCCTGACAGTTCTATACTAGGAGCAGGTGCATTCTACCAGCTAGGCCCCTCTGAGCATGTGCAAGACTGTGGAAGAGGGAGAAAGCACATGGCGAGCACATGGCTAACTAAAATGGCTGCCAAGTACAAAATGGCTTTCAGCTCATGCTAACAGCGATTCCTGCAATCTTTAACAATGGGGAGCCGGCTAATCACTGTGGGTGACTCCCCTGGGCTACCCTTGTCATCAGGCGGACCAAACTATACATCATTTTAGCTTCACGTGGCAACCCTCTATCCCCTGCCTGCGACTAGCGGCTCCTGGCCCCTGTGGGTTAGTACCCATTACTAGCCGCCTCCATATGACGCATTTTGCTTTTTTCTCATCACTGTAGAGCATGCTCACAGTGAAAGTATGCCATTCCTTATAAGGGGATGCCGCCAGCCATCAATTAATGAGTCCTGTCTCATTATACACCCTGGCCAGCCACTTTGTTAGACGCACTTTGGCCTCTCTACTGCTTTATTAATTCTTTCATTTAAGTTGCAGGATTTGTCTCTCTCGCTACTTCAGCGAGCACCCTGGCATGTTACAGCTGGGGCTAATCAACCCCCTCTTTTAGGTGAGTCATTCGATGGGGTGATTTGTAGGGGACACATGCGGTGGTACACTCCTGCGGGGGACAGCCCACTAACATCGGACATACCACCACGTGGCACCGCCACCAGATCATCGATAATATGCATGATTATTTGAAATATGGAACTATAGGCACTTGGACCTGCTGTCCATTTTTTAAATCTGCACCAAAAATGTTTTTATACTCTTTCCTACGCAGGTGCCCTCTCTCTTGTTCCCCTACCCCTCCCGGTCACTTGTTTTTTCCAGATTGTTGTGAATGTGGCGACTCAACCATACTGTATTTGTGCTTTATCCCCTCCAGGTGCCTTTTTCCAGAAGGTATAATTCTGACCTCTTGTTTTCACCACTTAATAGGACTACAGTTTGAGTCCAGACCATAGGGGATGTGCAGTGCTTAATTTGTAAAATATTAAGTACCAGGGCTCTGACCAGGAGGCCACTGAGGTGTGCACCACACATTGCCCTTGTCATTGCTGCCAAAACAACTACTGACCATCTCTCTCGCATGTAAATGCGGACAGTTCAGATTTTTCCAGGTCCCCAAAGCTAAAGGAATGGCTGGGGAGACAGGTATTAGCACTATTTTAATGTATATTGTATTCCTAAACAACCGTTGTATTGCTCATCTCTAAATTAGATGAGCAGCGCCACCATGTGGTAGACTGTCAACACCATACTTAGAACAGTTAGGTGCTGGTGCCGAGCACCGGAAACCAATTAAGTGCCGGTGCTGAGCACCGGAAAGCACTGGCTCAAATTAAGCACTGGGGACGTGCCTTCTTTCATACACACTTATGCCATCCCTTAAGAGTATATGAGGATACCTAGGTCCTGATGAAATGCCTAGATCCGTTTGAACTGTATAGGGCATGAAACATGTCAACCCCCTGCACACCTTACACATCCTTCTGAACTGAAGCGGGTATAATTCCCCCTCTCCAGTCTACCACTTTATAGTCGGTGTTTTTACTCATGGCACAGGAACCCAGTGAATAAACTACTTTTGGAGAATCCTGTAGCTATTTTTAAACCACACTCACACTATCCCACTTCTATTCACTACACATAGGCCCCCACAAAATATTTTCTCAGCTTCACGTCGGCAGCCAGAGAAGACCTCCGGCAAAGAGCCCCCTCGCGGGGCCCATTGGGCATTGCAGTGCCGGCCCAACGAGGAGCTGCCCTATGATGAAGCACGACACCATTCGGGGTGTGTGAGGGCCCTTGCTCCTTATTGGAGCTATTCCTTTCCAACCAAGTACTCTCTTTATAAGCACCTGGTTCTAACAATCAAATCATCCTTGCCTGCCCCCTGTTCCTTTCCCCCCCAATCCTACATAGGAACAGCATACCCTTTTCTTTCATTGTAACTGCTTGGGGCCTGTATGCTGGACCTCTCAAGCCCCTGTCCCTCCTTGTGCGATTAATCCTGGCTCAAGCCATATGGCCGGGCTCTCCTAAAGATCGCCTTCCTCCAGCCAAGCTCGGCCTAATGGACGCTCAATCAATCAGGGGTTTGTTAAAACGTGACTACTCACCCGTAAGGGTCTCAAGGCGCTAGGGGTGGGGGGGGTGCAGGTTCCATCCATCAAGGAGGGGGTCTGTCGAAGAGCCAGGTTTTGAGGTTTCTTGCGAAGATGGGGAGCGATGTTGTCTGTCTGAGGTGGAGCGGAAGGGCGTTCCATGCTTTGGCCGCGAGGAAGGAGAAGGAGCGGCCTCCCGATCTGGTCTTTCTGGTGCGGGGGACCACGGCGTAGGAGAGCTGGGCTGATCGTAGGGTCCTTTGGGGTGCGTGGAATTTGAGTCGGCTGTTCAGGTATGCTGGACCCTATGTCATGCTTCCTATGGTAAGGCTCCTCAAATGCTTGTTACAGGAGGGAGTTATTCCTCATCCATGGAAGCATGCCACGGTCCTTCCTCTTATGAAGAAACCTAACTTGGATCATTCTATCCAGTCCAATTATAGACCTATCTCGCTACCCCCATTCTGTCCCAAAATCAGAGAAAAGCATGTTTGCAAACAACTTTCCGCTTTCGTGGAATCACAAACTTTTTTACATGACTCTCAGTCAGGGTTCCCAGCTGGGTGCCACACTGAGTCCACCCTCCTCGGAGTCACTGAACATCTTAGGCAGCTCCTAGATAAGGGTGAGACATCAGTGCTGATTTTACTTAATCTCACCGCTGCCTTCGATACCGTGTCCCATGAGATGCTCATTCTGAAGCTGGCACAACTGGGGCTCCAGGGAACGGCACTTGCCTGGCTATCCTCTTTCTTAAAGGGCCAAACCTTCCAGGTTTCCTCCGGCAGTGCCTCTTCCAAGTGTCATGCAGTGACTTCAGGTGTCCTGCAGGGACGGGCCCTAAGCCTGGAACTTTTAAGCATCTATGTTCGTCCCTTGGCTCACCTAGTGGAATGCTGTGGTCTCATGTTTTTCTCCTATGCGGATGATACTCAAATCATTGTTTCTTCATTATCCGATCAGGACCACAACTCTGCGTCATTGAACTACTGTTTGGCTCTTGTAACATCTTGGATGAACAGCAACTCGCTAAAGTTGAACGGAGAAAAAATGTAGGTGCTGGTGCTTGGAAAGAAACCGTCCCTGTGATGTCAGCACTGGCCGGACACTTTGGGTGATATTCCTGTCCCTGCCATCAAAGATAAGAATGTTGGCTTTTTAGTGGACTCCAAGCTTTCTATGAAGCCTCAGGTGTCAAAGGTGTCTGCGGCCTGCTTTGCTACTTTGAATTGGCTTCGGAAATTTATCTGGATTCTTCCATTAGTTGCTCAAAGAACTGTCATCTAGGTACTTATTCCGTCCCGCCTGGGCCATGGCAACATCCTTTACTTGGGGCTCGACAAAGCCTCCAAAAGACATATACAGGTGGTGAAGAATGTGGCCGCCAAATTGATTTACGAACTGCCAAAACATGCTTCGGCTACTCTTCTTTTCCATGAGCTTCACTGGCCAATGGTGGAGAAACATATCCAATTTAAGGCTCTTTGCTATGCTTTCAATACAAGGGCAGAGGTTGGCCTGATAAAACTGCATCAGCCTGCACATCATCTGTGCTCTAGCAACCTCTCCCTGTGCCCTGTTCCCAGGATCAAACAAACTCGCATGGGAGGCCACACCTTTCTGTACCTCAGCCGAAAACGCTTTTCTGGAACCTCTGAGATTCTGCAGCTCATTGACCACCTTTCACAGAGAATTATATATGTGGTTGTTCTGAATTAGCTGTGCTGGGGGCACTCTTGCCTGTTGAAAAAGTGCTGGGAAACCCTGAGCTTGTAGCTATCGCACTATATAGGCGTCTTAACTTAACTAAGTTAACTTCAAAATCAGCATCCTTATGATAGCATGCTTTGCACATATGTGTGAACATGCATTTAAGATGAAATTGTCTTCAATGACATGTGGTATCCCAAGATTCCAATAGAAAAAAATCTATTGTGCTTGGTCTGCAAAAATAGGATTTTAAGTTTTGTCCTGTGGAGTTTGGAGCCAGATGATAACCACGATTCAAAAAGTAATTTCAGGCATAAATGCATCTATACAGCCAAAAATAGCTCCATTTTCATTTGCAAGTAAATCACAGAAGGTTTTTGGCAAGCGTAAATGGTTTTACTACTGCAGATTTCTCAGCCAAGAGTGCAGATAAATATGCAGTAGTTTTGTGCCAAGCTACACAGGGTTAAGCACGGGTTAACATACTGACATTTTTGGTTCACCTTGTAAGGCTGTTGCTTGATCAGGGCTCACACCCCAGCCAACCAACAACCCAATTTCTAGCATAGGGTGAGAAAGGGCTGGGTTCTCTTTGATCATTTACTCTAGAACCCTCCGCCAATGGACCTTTGGTGTCTGCCTGGAAGTGTGGAGGGGAGAAACAACGTTTCATATCAGATCAAAAATCCAATACTTGCCAATGCTGCGGGGGTGGGATAGTCGGCGTGAAGTTTTGGTTTTTACATTTGTTCTGTTCGCAAAGTGTATCTTACAGGTATCCCAAATTGTGTAACATGCTATCATCCTGTATGCAATTGCTATATGCTGAAAACTCACAGGCAAGGTACCTTGAAAATTCAATAAAACATGTTTTAAAAAAAAAAAATCCAATACTTTATGACTCCGAAGAATCACAGACTCCAGGTTCTAAATTTAGTTGGTTTATTACAAAAACAAAAATAACTGTACATACAAGCACCTCAGGATGAAGTTATAGAAATACATCGGAACTAATACAAAACCAAACCTACGAACAAAGTTGAACTTCTGGAGCATAAAAAGAATGATGAATTCCAGAACCAGGACACAGGCAATAAGTGCCCCCATGTCTAGATCAGTCTTCATTGGAGGTTTGTAAAAAAAAAGCATTAGTCTGTCCCTACACTACCACTAACGTAACGTCCCTACTTAGCATTACACAGGCAAGTCAGGAAAAGGTGTCAGCACGTGAAGACTTCCTAAGAAGTACACTCACGTTGTATGGGTCAAGTAGCCAAAGGCTAGAGAGCTCGTTCTAAGATGCTCCTTCCCTCTCATCGATCTTCTCTCTTCTCATGACTCAACCCCCAGGGCACTGTCCCTAATTCAAAATTCAAAATCTCCAATCGCACCCACTGCTCATCTTCCGACCACCTCATCCAGCTGGGCACTCCTCATAGGAGATTTTCCATTTAGTTTTGATACTCCCAGCTCCTGACTCGATGACCTTGATTCCCAGGCCTTCTCCAGTGAGAAAGAACACCGTCTCACATTATCAGCGCTTCTTGTGTAAATGTATTCTTTCCTCCCCTGAGCCTAACTCCTAAAACAAAAGCGTTATTCTAACTGACAAAGACGGGTTTCTCCACCTGTAACAGAAACGTGAGAAAGGAACAAATCCAACATGCACATGAAATTCAACTATTAACTCTAAAATGCGAGAGCATCAGGGAGAATACACTTTAGGCCTACAGAAACCAGCCAACATAAAAGAATAGCACAGAGGCCTCATGAATTTACATATAAATGAACTCTTGTACTGAGCATTTCTAAATCAACACGTTACATGGGCACATCAAATGCGTGAATAAGTACAAACATCTAGCACAATTTTACATGTTAATGTTTTCAGCTAAACTCACATCTATTGCAACACTAAATTGGTCACGTTTATGTGGAAAATATACCTAGCACATCACATTTCATATTATTACCGTACACATTCGACTATTACAGGTTAATATGACAAAAGAATAAATGTAGGTGCGAACTACTCATGATTATAATGCACTCCTACAAATGGAAAGAGCACCATCGCGCTCTATCAGTCGCATGAAAATTGCTCAGGTCTTGGATTCCCTAAATCAGATCTTCCAAAGATAATTATGTTATTGGCAGCTCAGAGTTACTCAGCACTCTGATTCATTTGTTAGACTTCCCATTACACCATAAGCTATATATCAAAGGGAACATGACAATGTGGCAGAGGATTATTCGACCTTGGACTATCCAGACAGAGAAGTGCAGAAGGAATAAGGAAGCGTAGAAGAGCAGAGTTGGGTGGTAAGTTGTCTCAACGTCTTGTGAGGAACAGCATGTGAATGTGTGAATATATTTACACAACAGAGCAGGGGTGAGTGAGTCTAATACTAAAACATTGGCCCAATTGAGAATGTTTTCAAGGACTGTATCTACATTTCTTATAGCACTATAATAAAATACTTCTCACACTAATGGTCTAGAGAACAGCACAATATATTTGGGTAAGTCACAAGAAATAGATCGATCAACATGAATGTGTTTAGATATCCTTCATAAAAGCAACCTATGCAAAGCATTACATTGTAAATTGCATGGTACATCAGATTTGGAAACCAGATTGAGCTGTCATAGAGGATCCTGCCTGGAGTTGTCTTCCAGAGCATAGGACGGGCTGGGGGAGTGGCAGACTTTCTATTCCAAAGGCCTTCAGGTCCAAAAAAAAGACCAAACAGGGGAGTCACTACAGAAATTTTCCCTCTAACCTATCCACTGCTAACTAGAGGATGGTTCTTTGCAATCTGATAAGGAGGCTCAAAAAAAGGACATCGTCTTGGGATCAGGCTCACAAATCAAATAAGTAAATGGTAGAAAGTGAACAGTGACTACAATGGGGCATGCAAGCAAGTGGGACATTTGCTGTGAAAAAAGACCTTTTCCAAGTAGAATCTGTGGAGCTACAGAGGACATGTTTGATGCTCTTTCTTTGGCTAAGTAATTTTTTTTTATCTCACTCCGTATTTATATGTATATGTGGCATTCCATGCTTTAGCCATATAATCCATCTCTGCCACCACTCAGGGAGTTGACGCACTACAATGTCCTGACCCCACCAAAAGACATTACAAGCCTCTGATAAGTAATCATCACCAGTACTGTGATTGATGTACCCTCTTATTTCACTTGTATTTGTTTACCATATTGATATTTATTTCTATGTCTTTCTCAATGACCACCTGTGAGGCAATATCCTACTTCAGGCCAGAGGCATCAACGTGGTCCAGCTCCCAGGGACCATCCTGCTGTATATAGCTCTATACACAGTTGACATAACTAACTGTTGTACTGTTTTGTTTGCCTATCCCCTCCCCTCTTGTCATTTTAGATAGGACCTTCCAGGTCCATCTGGTGGCACTACTTCAATTGACGAGGCCACCCCATACACACTTGCTCACTACTCTTTTCTTTGTCCTGAAAAAGCACTAAGGATCTCCTCCTGAGACCACCTAGAGCGCGAAACATGTCGACCTAACACACTTCACTTTCACACATGCAGAAGATTCTCTAGCTACTGGGGGCCATAATTACCCTTGAGAAGCATCTAACCTCTCGGTTTTTAACCATGACAGAGGGATCCCCTTTATTAAACTTATTTATTTCGATACCCTCTAGTCATTTTTTAAACTCACTTCTCACAGTATCAACACTTTACCCGCACACACCATTCAGCATACATGAAACATGACATCCTTCGGGGTGTGTGAGGGCATCAAGTAAAGTCACTCTGACTTCCCCTCTTTTTGAAACAACTCCTTCTATCCCCATCTTATAGGAACAGCAGCCCGCCTTATTAATAATAAGTAAAATGTATTTACATGATCTTTAATAGATGATTTGGCAAACTCATATAGGAGTGCCCATCTTGGTACTATGCTTGCAAAAGAATAAAAATGCACAGTGGTTGAGAACAACTGTTCCACTCAGGATGACCATGCACATGGGATTTTGCAAAGAACTGGTCTGCTCATACCCTGTGTGTACTCTGGGATGGTCAGAGGTGGGAGATAATAACATTATTTGAACAATTTTTATCTTGTGCATTGTAAACCATAGTGCCCAATTCAATATTGTTGTAATCTCCAAGGTACCACATTACTATACTTAAACAAATGAAGAAATAATGTAATGAATCTTGCATTACTCTTGAAGTCAGGCCTCTTAAAATCCTAATAATCAAACATGTTATAATTCGAGAAGGCAACCCTAGTAAAAGACAAGCAACAGAAATAGGTGAGAAAATGAATGCCCTGGGTTTCAATAAAAAAGTGTACTTGACCTAGTTTTGAAAGATGACTTTGAAATCTACTAGCCAAACATTACAAACTCAGTTACGGTTGCTCCAATTATCTAACCAGCTTCTATCTATTCACCACTGTCAATAACCTAGAGCGCTGGCACAAGCCCCACACTGAACACAGGCAATTCAGAGCGCAAACCCAGAACAGAATAGAAAAGCACTTTCTCCTCAGTCTACCTAAGCACTCAACAGACTATGCACTATCAAAAGTGAAAACATAAAATGTGTTAACACAGTTAATACAAGGAACACTTCGTTAGAGAAGTCACTTCTAGGACCCATGCAACCATCACTATAATGCTATCTATACATAAAGAAGAAAAAATTTATCAATCAGTAAATTAAGAGATATCATATGGGTGGAAAGTGCCCCAACTTGGAAAATAAAAATAAATTGTCTTTCTGATATGTTTATTCTCATTTTCAATCAAAAAAGGTGGCCATTGCCAAGATTTCCTCTCCCTTTTTAACTACCTTCAATGTTAATTAAGGCTCCCCTTTCAAACATTTTGACCATTTAAATGATGTTCTCACACTTTGTAACTTAACTCCAGTATTAATTATGCCATCCTTCAAGTAACTACCTTTACTGTTGGTACAGTAACATTCTCCGCATGTCAATGGATGTGCACCCCTGCCCTGCATGCCCAACTCTATTGATGTCTGCATCCCTAATGCTGATTTTTGTAGTCATAGGAAAACACAGATCATGTATATGCACCATGACATAGGCTTGTCTCAAAGACTGCAGTCTTGTTGGACTGGGAGGGGTGCCCACAGTGCTACACTTAGAGTAGTGAAAGGCTATTGCCTTCACTAGGTTTTAAGCAGCACAAGAATGGTGTTGGCAGTATACCCTGTAGTGACCAGTTTTTTTTTAACCTGTGTCACTGAAGTGAGGCTTACAGTCTCACTCACTTTTAAAAGTTCCATTGCTGTGTACTTAATTCACCCTTGGCTACTTCAGAATGGTTTGAAGTGCTGTGCAGGACAGAAGTTGTGTATATGCATTGGGTCTATGTGTGCCTGGGAAGGGTGCAATAAAGGGATAATGCAGTACTGAATAGTGTATGAATGGTATAGATGTGCTGCAAGAGCCTGTGAGTGGTACAATACATGAAAAAAGCAGTGGATGCATGAAAATTGAAAGTGCTGAGTGCATGTTTGCCTATGAGTGGTACAGAACATGAAGGATACAGTGCTGGGCAGCACATGCATGTTAGATGCAAGTGCTGGATGTATGTGTGCTTGTGAGTGGTAGAGTACATGGGGAGCCCTTGATTCCATTTTGGGAGACACAGGCCTACATTTTGAAACATGGAGAAGAGGTAGGGAGATGCCCCCAGACAGATTTGTAAGATGGGTGGGGCACACATTGGGGAGGGGAGGACCAGGCCTTCCATGTACTCTCCAGGTACACTTGTTTCAAAGAGAGGTAATAAGGAAGGGTCCTAGTCACATCTCAGAAAGGAGATGGGCCTGATAAAAGCATTATAAAGAGTAGGGCTGGGAGCCTTGGGCTAACCTTTTGAGGCACATATCACTGTGGCTGACATCCAATGTGTGAACTCTAGTCACTCCGTGACCAGTGTTGTGGGACTATCAGCTTCGGAGACATCCCTGCTGTGACAGACTGCTTTTGAAGAGTAAGAGGAAGAAGAGAAGGCACTTCAAAAGAAGCAGATCCCCAACATATAACTTCAAAGACTCACACCCTGAATTGCATTTGGTGTCTTCTAATGAACTATAAAAGGGGAGTTTGAGACTCAGCAAAATGTAATCTGCCAAGCATCCAGACGGGTTGAATGAAAATGAGGTAGCTTTGAAGGGCAAGGACTGGGGGCCAAGGCCTGCTAGTTTTGCTGCTGGGTGAGAGGACATTACCCAGGGAATCCAAGACCACCTGCCCTGGAACACCAGCGCCTGCCTGCTTGCCAAGACCAGTGTACCCTACGAGGAAGACGAGAGTGTTGGAAGGAGTGAGGTCCAGTGGGGTACCCTGTCAACTGGACTCTGTTTGAGCGGTGTAAGGAAATAGCTGCTGCACCAATCAGGCTATTGCCCATGTGCAGAGATGAGTCGGTGGCTGCCATTAGCCAGGAGAGGGCCGTCATGAAGATAGCTGTTAGAAACATTGCAGTATAGTAAGGACCGAAGCCTTGTGCTGTAGCAGTGCAGTGATCACGAATGCCAGGAGTGGCTGCTGTGGTAAACAATGCTGTGCGGTAAGAGCTGAAGCCTTGTGCAATAGCAGTGTGGTGTTTGCGTGTACCAGGAACTTCACTGTGCTGACTGGGCCGGGAGACGAAAGAATGTGACTTGTTCTACCCTGCTGGAGAAGTGAGGATGCTATCATTTGTAACCACCTCCACATCAGGAGTGAATGAGCACTTACCCAGCAGGGAAGTACAGGAAACGTTCGATCACTGCAGGAGCTCGCCCGCATTAGAGCAATCCTGCACCTGCCGCTGAATCCGCATGTGGCTGACTCACCAGAACTGGGCTGCAACCACTGCGAGCACCGGAGGCCTGGGCGCACTCCAGAACTTCGAACGCTTCCCTCCTGCCAGTGTGGGTAAGAAATTTTTCGGGCCTGTCTGCCCTAGGGGAACTTGCTGCTCGTTGAAGCGCGATAGTGCTAGAACACTACTGGCTTTAAGTTGAAGTCAATATGAACTCTTGAGACTCGGAGTACTAGTGGGGCATGCCCTGGATTTTCACTAATAGTGAACTGGCAAAAACCACGATCTTTAGCGCGATGATTGAGTGGGATAGGAAATCACCAAAGAGACTCTAGAAGCCCGACCTCAGGGGAGGAATGTAATTGTTTATGAATGTCATGTACTTCCTATATGTGGTTAATGGTAAAAATAAAATACTTCTCTTTTTATCTAAAGGTCAGTATATGGATGGACAATGATTTATTGCTGCTGCTGCATGCATTTTGAGTTGTGGGCCAGTGTTCACGAATCTGTATCTACCCCCTCCCCCCTGAGGGAGCCTTGGACTACTCAGTCACGCTTACTACTGAGAGTAGTCAACTGCGGAAGGGGCACTTGGCCCAGCAGATCAGAATCAATAGTAAGGCTGGGCCCCGGGAAATCAGAAGTAAAAGACCTCAACCCCCACGGATGGGCCCAGTAGGACATGCATGCCCCGTGGCCCTCTGAACGGGGTTCTGACATTTACTCTTCCTTTCTTTCAGTATTGGTGATGCTTTCCCCCTACCTTTCTTCCAATGCAAATGGTCATTCTATTTTTTACTACTGTGTATGTTGCTTTGGATCTCCCTTTGTGACTTTCATTGAGGTCTATTTTACTACTGGTACTGGCAAAGCCAACTTATGTTGTGTAATCACACTGCATCCATGGCAATACACAGATAATACTGTTTCACATTAATACCCTATCTTCATTGTTGTTCCCATGCTTAGAACAAGAGAATGGATGAGCCCTGTGTGGTGTTCCTATGTATGTATATGTCTAGAGTATCTAAGTTGCCTGGGGATGTTGTAGGCATTTAGAATGTAAGTTTTGCCAGGGTGGAATGTTTAGGATTGAAGAGTGGCAGTTTGTTGGAGCCACTTGGAGGATGAGGTCTCTTCTAAGGACTGTACACTAAAAGCTTTTCCAGCCACCTATCCTGAGCGTTGAATTCTGATTTAAGGAAGGAACAATACCTCATTTTGGTGACGAGTGAAAACTGAAGATGGTACATCAGTACTAAAGAGACTTCAACAGCATTCAGCAACATTCTCGTCAAAATTCACGATGGTTGGCACACCTCAAGTACAAAAAAGTGGTGTATCTTACCCTCATCTGTAGACATCGCCCGGCTGTCTTCCTGAGACTCACCGGAGGAGTTTTCTCTACCACCACAAACATCGAGGGTAATTACAAGGTCAACAGCGGTAGCGGTAAGAGGAGGACATTTCCTTTCTGGTGAGGAGTGTTCTTGGTCAGCCATCCAAACTGCGGACCCCAGTGGAGCCAAGGTATTTAAATTTGTCTCGAGCTACACCTGTACAGACTCGCATGCAGGAAAGACTCGTGCGGAGCCCAGGTATTTAAATTTTGGCTCGAGCTGCACCCGAGGAGACTTGCGTGCAGGAGAGACTCGCATGCAGGTCTTCCATGAGAGCTGCAGGTGTGGATCTTCTCGCGCTGGAGTTGTCTGATCTCTACGCATGGTACACACTACATGACACGCACCTCAGGAGAGTGTGTACCACACATTGCGTGACATGCGTGGCGGCCATATTGGATAGGACCTGTTTCCTATTTCGCCGCATCTTTCAAGCACTGATGTGCACAGCTGATATTTCTTCTCATTGGAAGAAGCGATCTCTTCTACTGCCCGATTTTGTCTCCTCTGATTTATTGTGCATCGAGCGGTCTCGCTGATGCACACAGCATTCAAGCTTGTGGTAGGGCTTAAACTATTATTCATTTTCTCACGTTGATGCACGCAGCTTGTAAACTATTCTCGGTGCATTTCAAAGACAGAAAAACACAAAAGTCCCTAATCAAAAGTCAGTATTTTGGGCAAAGTTCTCCATATTTAAGAGCATGCCTCAATATGGATCATGTGCTCTAGCAAATATCAACATTTAGCAAAACTGTATAATAAAAATCACATAATCTTTCAGTGTGCAAGAGATTATTAAAAAGAATTTTCAGTGAGGAGGTAATCACTATATAAGTAAAAATTTATTTTATAAAAACATATGTGCAAAAGAGAAAGACATTACAATTTTCACAAGATTAAAAACATCTTCTCATTAGAGAAGTTACAATGCATCTGTTGTAAACACATTTAATTACACATTTAAATTGAAGAAAACTTAAAAAGAATTGACGCGGCGTTTCGGTGAAACGTAATTCCTTCACCTTCTTCAGGACAAGTTTTCATAAAAATCTAAATAGCAAGAAACATTTATTAAAATACAGATGTTTCCTCAATAGAGAATAACAAAAACAATCTATCAAGCCTGTCCACTGTAACACTTAATTTAAATTGCACACTGAAAAAACAAATACTGTGGGCTAATCTCCTATTACAAATTGACAACTTAATATAAGAAGCTCTATTGTAAATATGAGCAACGTATGAAAATAATAATAACACATGATCCATAATATTCAAGGGGTAAAAACTACTTGGACCCACCTATTAGAATTCAAGAGGACTTTGAGATCAAGTCTTCACTCAGACTTAAGGGAATTTGTAAAGACGGAAGGAAAAACTCATCCGAGAGAAATAAAGAAAGAGGAAAAACCTAGAGTGAACAGAAAGGTTTTCTTAGGTAAATCAGTAATATCAATTGATCAACTGCATCTATATCTCTTAGGGGGCTACCACGTACCTTAATATTGGTACATATTCTTTTCTATTTGTTCGATGGAGCCGCCTGCAATTTTAATTCAAGGCTGTTTGAGGATAAAAGCCTGAACACTGATAAGGGAAATTATAATCAATCGGTTTATTCTAAAAAAATTATATTCATATTGTACCCGTATATTATTCCCTTATAGATCCTTACCAATTAAAAACTAGACTACATATAGTTAGTCAAATGCACCATGAATTTCAGCTTTACATTCAAAATATCGGCGTTTTCAGCATTGGCGATACTATGAATAAAGAAAGAACACATAATCTTGTTACTGGGTGCTAAATTTAAGTAAATGCTACTAAGCTATAAGGAACTATACACGCAATGTTACCTTGTTCAGACGCTTGGAATTCAAAATTGTGCTGGCACGTTAAAATAAGGATCTGAAATGTTGAAAAAGTCCATGGTAATTAAAATGAATAGTCGGAAAATATATTCCTTCTTATTATTCTTTAATTTATTATGGTTTAAAATCCTATCAGGTAAATTGAATTATTGCGGAGAAACCATACCAATATATGAGTATTATGTTGTTTGGAAAGAACTCAAAAATATTATGAAGAGAGCTCAAAAACATTCACCATACACGGCATTTCCTTGCATTGATTGTAACAGCCGGAATGACTTAGAAGCGTGTAGGGAGAAGTCTAGTTGCTAGGTATTTGAAAGTAGAGCTATAAGAGCCCCATTACGCTCGCATCTATAAAGGAGGTGGCTATATGACTATAGCGATTTACATGCTACATTGTCATGTTTGGTACTACTTTGTTTAGAATCCTATTGTCCCAAATCATGAGCCAGATAGATGTATTTGGCGTGCGCCGCTTTATGGCAGATAAGTGCGGCTGATTAGCAGCTATATCGCTTTACAGATGGTAGATGTTTGTGTTTAAAAATAAGAGTAAGCCATACTAAACAGAAAATTGTTCGGTTTTATGAGCACAATGCTCGGTTTTATAAACCCAGCGCCCCGCTTTAGACAAAGTTATTGATGGACAAAAAAATCCACAATTATATTGTAAGTGGCACGAATTTCATTAAGGTCTAGAGTGCGTTGGAATAAGCTATTGCGGAGGTTAAAATAAGTTTGATATCTTCACGCAAAGTGGTGTACAGCGTACTCACCATTTAAACAACGGACGCACTCCCAGCTCCAATGAACACTTCCGGGTCAGGATACGCGCCATATCCGATCACGCTTCCTTTTTATATGTCTAAACTAATTTGCGTCATTAAGAGGGGGCAGAGTCTCTTCTAGGCCGTGTGTAAAAAACACATGTATTGTCTTGCATTTTGTTAAACGTATTCATAAAAAATTATATAAAAGGAAATAAGAAAAATAAGATAAAAATATATTTTTTAAAATTTGATTTGGACTTCCACCGTTTCCATGGTGGAAATATGGCGACCATATTGCAGTAGGAAATCATACTGCAATGGTTGAAAATAGTACTCACTCGTGTTTAATAATATCGAAAAAACAGAACCAGAGTAATATTAAACCTATTTTGGAAAAAGCGAATTGTATATATCACTGAGGGTTTTTAGAAAAGATATTTGGTGGCCATCTTTGAACAGAAAAACAATTTAATAAAATAAAGGCGATCATCTTGAAACAGAAACTATTCTTAGTGTATGTTCTCGACCTACTGGGGAATATTAGAGGCCATATTTTGATGGTTGTTAATGAGTAGTATTTATAATAACTAAAGAAATTAATCCAAATGTAATTGCATATTTCTAATTATTATGTATTTGACCTTTTCTGTAAAAATACTGAAAAAATACCAAGGGGAATCAAATAAGCTTTTCCCACTCTTCCTTACTGTTTAACCCTTTCGCTGCTTCTGTCGGCCAACGGCCGTCGCGAGCACTACCTCCGTAGTGCTGCGCACGTCCGTTGGCCGACACGGCCCCGCCCACTCTTCAAAGCCGCCGCACCGCAGTGAAATTTCGGCCGCGGTAAAGGGGTTAAACCATTCCTATATGTATTAAATTTGGACATATAAAATTGTTCGCGTTTTTTTCTTTTTGCCGTGAGGTCCCCACCCCGTATATTAATTTGAATTGCCTCAACTACGCACCATCTGAGATCATCTATCTTATGTTGTTTCTCAATCAAGTGTTCCACAAGTGGAGCAGTTCGCTTATTAGTTCTTATAGCTGATTTGTGTTCGGTCATTCTGACCCTTACTTCTCTAGATGTCTCACCAATGTATCCTTTATTACAAGGACACACTATAAGGTAGACCACGTTTTTTGTGCGGCAGTTTACTAGGTTTTTAACAGTGTGTGTGACCCCATTGTGTGTGATCACCGACCCTTTGATAATGTTACTGCAATTGTTACAAGAACTACAGGGGAAATTACCATTAGGGAGAGGAGCATTTGTGATGCTTAGTTGTTTACACTCCATTTCGTTCCGGTACGTATGTACTAAGCAGTTTTTGATTGTACGATTCCTCTTGAAGGAAAAGATGGGTTTGGCTAAATTAACGGTCTTTTGCTCAATAATTAAATGCCAATTTCTATTTATTATATTCTTGACTTGATTGCTGATGTTACTAAAATTAGTAACAAATGTTACCGGCAGTTTCTGCGTCTCTAAATTCTTCTCTTTGGGTTCAAACAAGGAATCTCTGTTATAGTACTTTGCCCTTTTGTATGCTCGCTTGACTAATTTTTTAGGGTAGCCTCTCTCTAAAAAATTTGGTAGTCAACTTATTGGCATGTATATTAAAATCACTCATGTTAGTGCAGTTACGCCTTACTCTAAGAAATTGTCCGAAAGGAATGTTGTCCTTTTGACACGATGGGTGATTGCTTTTGTAATGTAACATTGTGTTACGATCTGTCGGTTTGGTATATAGTTCAACTTTCAGTGCACCATTGTCATTTTTTATTTTTATGTTAAAAAAATCACAACTATTTTTATTAATAGATGACGTGAATTTCAAATTCACATCCCCAAGATTCACCCACTCAATAAAATCTGTTAAGGATTCTCTAGTCCCTTTCCATAGGAAAAAGACATCGTCAATGTATCGGGACCAATTTGATACATTTTCATAGAATGGGGCTGATACATTGAAAATATGTTTGTCCTCAAATGAGGCAACATACAGACAGGCAAGGCTAGGAGCACAGGTCGCTCCCATGCTCGTACCTTTCACTTGCCGAAAGAAATCCATATTGAAGAGAAAAATATTGTTTTTAAAGATAATCTCAACACACTCGCTGATGAAGGTGGCATGTGCTGACAGATCTCCTGAATTATTTAAAAAGAGGCCCTTTATCATCCGGATTGTATCATCCTGCGGTATGTTTGTATAAAGGGCCTCTGTGTCTAGGGTAACTAACCATTGGGTCTCTATATCAGAAGGAAGATTCTCTACTTTATGGATCATGGCAGTTGTGTCTTTTATGTAGGCTTATTGTTGTGTGACTAGAGGTTGAAGAAAAACATCCACATACTTACTAAGTGGTTCAGTTAATGAGTTTATACTTGAGACAATGGGTCTCATTGGGGGATTGTGGATGTCCTAGTGGACCTTAGGCAGGCCATACAATGCAGGGATCATGGGGTTTGTATTCATTAAAAAGTTATATTCATCGTGACATATATTGTCATCCTCCTTGGCTAAACGAAGTAAGTTTGTAACCTTACTAGTCAGGACATTCCACTCTTCTCTATTGGATTCCTGATAATGGAGTTCATTATTTAATAGAGTTCGCATTCTCTTATTGTAGTCACTAGTATCCATGACCACAATGCTCCCACCTTTGTCTCCTGGTTTGATTGTAAGTTCCTTACAGCGTTCTAAATCTGTGAGGACTGTGCGCTGTTGGAGGGTCAGGTTGTTGTCTATCCAAATTTTTTTATTTAAAAGGTCAACGATACCCTTCTCAACGACTCTTTCAAAGAGTTCTATATCCTTATTAACCATCTGTAATGATGGTGTCCATGTGGATTTAGGTTTTAGGCCTGATTTATTCACCACAGGTATTTTCTCCTTTCATTCGAAAAAAATATTTAGTCTCACCTTTCTAAAAAAGCTCTGTAAGTTCCTTTCTAGATTATATCTGTCTACAGGAGAGGTAATGGCATATCCTAAACCTTTTTCCAGAGTTTCTATTTCATCTTGTGTTAAAGTCCTGCTGGATAGGTTGATTATTGGGGCTTTATTCTCTATTCCCACCCCTCCTGCTCCTTGTCTTCATGTAGGTACGTTTTTGTATGGGGTTTTGGGGATAGAAACCCCCTCGCCCCCTCCCTCTGCCCCGATTCTGGCCATAGTTTGCTTGGCGCTGCTCTAAAAAATAGAAAGTCTCCCTACTTGTACCGGGGACAGATTCTCTGTCCTTGTTATTATGTGTATCCTGTGGGGTATCGTTGTCTGAGTCAGAGCTGGTGTATGAGGTGTCAAAAAAAGTGACTCTTTTTTTAGGGAAAGTTCTTTTAGGTTGTTGCCAATTATTTCTATTGTAGTACTCTTCCCTTGGCCTGTCATAATAGTCTTTCTGCAGATAGGGATAGACATTTTCTATATTGTATTTGGTGGCATCCTTCCTAAACTTATTGGATTTTTTATTAAGCAAATATTCCCTGTAACCGGATATGTCACCTTGTATTTCTTCTAACTTCTTTTTAGCGTCTTCTAAAGAGGTACTCTCTTTTAGTTTGGTTTCCATCTCCTCAATTTCTCTCTTTTCAATGACCAATACTTCGTGTGCTGTTTCGATTATAAGTAACATCCAGTCATGGCTACACCTGTTAGCTATGAATGTCCAGTTTTCAATGAATTTTTCATTTTTTATAAATAGGCCTGGTTCGTTTTTGACCTGTAAACCTTTGGGTATAATGCCTTTTTTGCAATATTCAATCAGGAAATCTGCATGTAATTCAGTCCTGATTATCTTTTTCTTATAATTCCAGATAGTCCTCCATTGTTCATCATCACTGTTATTAATGGTAATGGAGGATATATTTTTTGAGGTATCGTTTATAATTTTATTAAACTGGTCCTCAGAAAACCCGTATGTTTTTAAGGCGTCCATAATCAATAAGACCACCACTATTCCTGGATATGATACCAGACAAAAAAGCTCCCCAGCTAACAAGCTGTAGTAGAGATACCAAAAAGGAAGGGAGTACGCTGTACACCACTTTGCGTGACGATATCAAACTTATTATAACCTCCGCAATAGCTTATTCCAACGCACTCTAGACCTGAATGAAATTCGTGGCACTTACAATATAATCGTGGATTTTTTTGCCCGTCAATAACTTTGTCTAAAGCGGGGCGCTGGGTTTATAAAACCGAGCATTGTGCTCATAAAACCGAGCAATTTTCTTTTTAGTATGGTTTACTCTTATTTTTAACATCTACCATCTGTAAAGCGATATAGCTGCTAATCAGCCGCACTTATCTGCCATAAAAGCGGCGCACGCCAAATACATCTATCTGGCTCATGATTTGGGACAATAGGATTCTAAACAAAGTAGTACCAAACATGACAATGTAGCATGTAAATCGCTAGAGTCATATAGCCACCTCCTTTATAGATGAGAGCGTAATGGGGCTCTTATAGCTCTACTTTCAAATACCTAGCAACTAGACATCTCCCTACACGCTTCTAAGTCATTCCGGCTGTTACAATCAACGCAAGGAAATGCCGTGTATGGTGAATGTTTTTTAACTCTCTTCATACAATTTTTGAGTTCTTTCCAAACAACATAATACTCATATATTGGTATGGTTTCTCCATAATAATTCAATTTACCTGATAGGGTTTTAAACCATAATAAATTAAAGAATAATAAGAAGGAATATATTTTCCGACTAATATTCATTTTAATTACCATGGACTTTTTCAACACTTCAGATCCTTATTTTAACGTGCCAGCACAATTTTGAATTCCAAGTGTCTGAAAAAGGTAATATTGCGTATATAGTTCCTTATAGCTTAGTAGCATTTACTTAAATTTAGCACCCAGTAACAAGATTATGTGTTCTTTCTTTATTCATAGTATCGCCAATGCTGAAAACGCCGATATTTTGAATGTAAAGCTGAAATTCATGGTGCATTTGACTAACTATATGTAGTCTAGTTTTTAATTGGTAAGCATATCTAAGGGAATAATATACGGGTACAATATGAATATAACATTTTTAGAATAAACTGATTGATTATAATTTCCCTTATCAGTGTTCAGACTTTCATCCTCAAACAGCCTTGAATTAAAATTGCCGGCGGCTCCATCGAACAAATAGAAAAGAATATGTACCAATATTAAGGTACGTGGTAGCCCCCTAAGAGATATAGATGCAGTTGATCAATTGATATTACTGATTTACCTAAGAAAACCTTTCTGTTCATTCTAGGTTTTTCCTCTTTCTTTATTTCTCTCGGATGAGTTTTTCCTTCCGTCTTTACAAATTCCCTTAAGTCTGAGTGAAGACTTGATCTCAAAGTCCTCTTGAATTCTAATAGGTGGGTTCAAGTAGTTTTTACCCCTTGAATATTATGGATCATGTGTTATTATTATTTTCATACGTTGCTCATATTTACAATAGAGCTTCTTATATTAAGCTGTCAATTTGTAATAGGAGATTAGCCCACAGTATTTCTTTTTTCAGTGTGCAATTTAAATTAAGTGTTACAGTGGATAGGCTTGATAGATTGTTTTTGTTATTCTCTATTGAGGAAAAACATCTGTATTTTAATAAATGTTTCTTGCTATTTAGATTTTTATGAAAACTTGTCCTGAAGAAGGTGAAGGAATTAAGTTTCACTGAAACGCCGCGTCTAGTCTTTTTAAGTTTTCTTCAATTTAAATGTGTAGTTAAATGTGTTTACAACAGATGCATTGTAACTTCTCTAATGAGAAGATGTTTTTAATCTTGTGAAAATTGTAATGTCTTTCTCTTTTGCACATATGTTTTTATAAAATAAATTTTTACTTATATAGTGATTACCTCCTCACTGAAAATTCTTTTTTAATAATCTCTTGCACACTGAAAGATTATGTGATTTTTATTATACAGTTTTGCTGAATTTTGATATTTGCTATAGCACATGATCCATATTGAGGCATGCTCTTAAATACGAGAACTTTGCCCAAAATACTGACTTTTGATTAGGGACTTTTGTGTTTTTCTACTTTGCTACCCCGTCCCTTTTCTTAGAATCAGGGTAACTCCCTTCCTTTTTGGCATTTCAAAGACACGCAGATATGCACAGCATTTTTGGTGATTATTTCTTTATGGTAACATGTGCTGTTTCATAAGACTGCCTTGTTCTTAATTCACCAATCGATTTCCTCTGTGGTGTGTGTCTATAACCAAAGCTGATACACACACCTCTCAGAGTTTATGTGCTTGCTATAAGTCTGTCTCTGCCTAGTCTTCAAGTTGTGTAGAAGCTTTGTACATCTCACAGGGTGTATAATTGGTGATACAAAATGCAGAATGTTACTGCTCTTCCATTTTTTTGTCTTCTCCATGTGACCCTCCTATTCCTTGGTTGAAGAGGAAGAAGGTTTTCGTGCACTATGCTCGAGTATGTGGTACTTCTCTGAGTGCTTAAAGGAAGTCTTCTTTGTTTATGCATTGCTTGGGATCTGAAGGGCAGGATGTGTTTGAACACCTCCCTGAACTTCCAGGCAGTGAAGCTTCTGCCTTGAATGAATATGAAATTTGCTTCAGAAAGATGGGTTTGCATTGTCTTCCCAAAGTTAGCATGGCGCTAGAACGATATCACTTAGGGAGGAGAATGCAGAGATAGGAGGAGTCTGTTGAGCAATACATTACCATTTTGCATAAATTATGTCTACATGTTGTTTTGGAGGAACCTTAGAGCAAAGACTTAGGGATCAACTGATGTTGGGCTGTATTATTGAAAAAACTAAATATCGTTTATGGCAAAAGGACAATCCGTCACTACAAGAAGTTATCACACTACTAAAAATGCATGAGCATTCGAAAGCTTGTGTAGACACCATATGCAAAGAAAGTTCTTTGGGAAAAGGTGAGGGGGATGTAGTTAAGAAAGTGAGTGACAAGTCTCCTGACAAGTCTACCAAAAGTAAATCTGATAAAACCACTGTTGTGACTAAAATGTCCAACTTCAAAACCTTTCAAAAATAAATGTTTCAGATGTGGGAACTCTGGTCATATGGCAACTTTTAAAGAGAGTCCGGGGTGGAAGGCCACGTGTACCTGCTGTGGGAAGAAGGGTCATTTCTCAAGGTGTTCCAGATCAAGCAAGGAGCAAAAGAAAGTCAGGGAAGTGGACATTTATGAGCAATCTGTTGAAGATGTCAATATTCTTCAGGTTAAGGAACGTGTGAATGAAGGCTTGTTTGATAGTTTGTTAATCAATGATGAGTCGGTAAACATGCTTTTTGACTCAGGGGCTAAGATCATGCTCATTTCAAAGCAATTTTATGAGCAGCAGCTGTTAGGTAAGGTTGTCCTGGTGAAACCAGACATCAAGCCAAAGAGTTATGGGGGAGAGACCATTGATTTTTTGGGTTATGTTTGGGGCATGATTGATTTCAAGGGAAGAATTATACCTGGGAAAATCTGTGTTTCTATGAAAGGAGACTCGTTTCTAAGCTGGTTTCACCAACGTGATTTATACGTGTATTTTGATCCGAATTAAACTCCCTCTGTATGCTTGAAAGAGTTACCCGCTGTTAATATGGTGAGTGGGGGGGGAGGTGAAGTTTGGGTTAGAAGGTTTCCAGAAGTATTTGGTAAGAAAATGGGCTGTCTCAAGAATTACATCCATCATATTAAACTTGAGTTAGGAGATGTTCACAAGGGGGTGAGAAACGTAATTGTGAAGAGGAGCTTAGAGGGTTTTGGCAGGTCAGGGATGAATTGTCAGTGATTGATGGTCTACTCCTGAGGGGCAGCAAGCTGGTTGTCCCTGATTCTTTAAGAGACAGATTGGTAGGTAACGCTCATGCTAGTCACATGGGTATTTCTAAATCCAAGGAAAGAGTCAGAGGGGCATACTGGTGGCCAGCTATGGATATGCACACAGAGATGGTAATTTGTGATTGCTCACAATGTGTTTATAGTTATAGAATCCTGAAGTGTAGGACCCAGCCGTTGGTAATCAGAGAACAAGCTAGTGGTCCGTTGGTGGACATTGCAGTGGATATTTTAGGGCCAGTCAAATTGAAGTCTCAGGACCGGTATGTATTAGTTTGCCTTGATATGTTTTCGAGATGTCCTGAGATAAAGGGAGTCAACTCAGTTGAATCTGGAGTAGTGATTGGCTTTCTGGAGAAACCTTTTGAACATGAAGGATTTCCTGTATCCATTTTTATCAGATAATGGGGTCCAGTTTAGCTCCCGGGAGGTGGAGGAATTTTTGAGAGAGAGAGGGATCAAGCATAAGAAGGCGTCGTTGTATCATCCTGAAAGCAATGGTGTACTGGAAAGATTTGTAAAGGTGAAAGGTGCTTAAAGAGACAATGCAACTGGCTGTGGCATCTGGAGATGACTGGGAAGATGTCGTAAAAAAAAAAGGTACAAGAGTACAGGTTTACCCTGCACTCTTCTACAGGAGTGGCTCCCTTTCGGTTCTTCAAAGGCAGGGTAGCCAACACTGAGTTAATTCCGTTGTGGGTCACTACTAAAAGAAAGGCAGTAGAAGATGGTGTGGATGGTACAGAAGGATGGAGAGAAAGAGAGATGGAGAAAATGGAGAAGAGGAAGGAGAGGTATGATGTGAGGAAGGCGGTGAAGAGGACTGTTGTGGGTATTGGTGACTGGGTCAGAGTCAAGTTACCAAGAATGGGGGTGAGAAAGTCCAAGTTTGGTCAACCAGTGACGATTATTAAGCTGTTTGGGAATGCAGAGAAAACTGATGATCATAAGATATGGAATCTTAATAGAATTGCCAAATGTCAACCAAATGCAACTGGTCATGCAAACATACCCATTATGTAATAGGAAGAGAGAAGGCCTTTCCGTGCAAGAAAAAATCTTTCTCACTTACAATATTGTGTTTGCTAACTGTTTTCTGATATTGTGGTTTCTTTTGTATTGCTTGCACTTTCTTTTTTTTTATTGTATTATTAAGGAGGAGGTGATGTGGTTTTCTTACATATGTATCTGTGTTGAGTATCTAAGTGGATGATGCAGACATTTAGAATGTAAGTGTTGCCGAGGTAGAATGTTAAGGATTGAAGAGTGGCAGTTTCTTGGAGCCACTTGGTGGATGAGGTCTCTTCTAAGGACTGTACAATAAAACCTTTTCCAGCCACCTATCCTGAGCGTTGAATCCTGATTTAAGGAAGAAACAATACGTCACCCTGCTATGGACCAATATAGTGAATAGGATTAAATGTGAAGAAATCTCTCTTTGTTAAAAGTGTAACTATGCCAAAACAACTGCAATCAGAGGTCTGCTGAATAGGCCTCATTCTTACTGTAAAATGACTGACATGACTTCCAGTTGAGCCAATGTTAATATGGAATTGCCCCAGCACTTTATCTGGACCACTGGTTTCCATTGTATGAAAATAAATAATACTAATCAATGCGCTGAAAGCTGTCTGTATTTTTGCACCAAAAGTTGACTGTATATGTGCATGATATTATTTGGTTATATGCATTACTGTGTTATGAGGCAGTATGTATTTTTTTCTTCCAATTTCCTACATCTGTCAAAAGTGATGCTTTTTCTAAATAAAACCAGCGTGGCAATAACAATTGTGGACCACAGATATGCTGCTTCTCAATTAATACCAAATTTTGACTATCAAAATATTGGTGAGAACCATAAAGATAACATTCAAACACATCGTATTTTGCAGGAAGAATGCCATGATCTGAAATCATAGTTGGATTATGTAAGTTGGGGCTAACATTGTTTGAGGACAACCTCAAAGGACTGGGAGAAAAGGAGTTAATCAATGCAAAGTCTGTTACTTTGGGAACTGTGTCCTAGCTTACCTTCTCTAGGAGAAAGATTATAAAGAGGATATGTGCACTCTGCATATGCACGGCAAAGAGGAGTAAATTATCAAATCGCTTCTCTCTTTATGGCAAAGGGGTGTAAATTATTTCATCACACCTCTCCCTTTGTTCACTAGGTAGGGTTAAGTTAGGGTATGTTAAATAGGTTAAGTTAGAGTAGGTTAGGTGAGAAATGTTTTTAAAGTAGAGGGTAAGTAAATACTGTCAAGGAAAGTTGTGTGCCACAGTAGAGACTATTGTCATTAGATTGTGAGATTCCCTTAACCAGTATTCAAGTCTTGAAATAAATGCCGCTAAGTATAGGTTCAGGCTATCATTCAGTGACAACTTAGCCTGCCTTCTTTATGATGCAAGCTGGACCCCTTCTCCTTAGCATATGCTTGGATTAGAGAAGAATAAACTTTCATCTACCTTTACATAAGAAACCCTAGAAGAACTGCACTTAATGTAGGTGTAATGAATTCTTACAAGAGCAGAATCTGACAGCTAACTCCTGGGACTAGTGGAGTATCTGGTCTGGCAGGCTGTGAAGGTGGGTTTGCATGGGTGGAGTGCCTGGAAGCTCAACCAAACAATGTTGGATATCATCGATGAAGTGGTACACTCCCTCACTACTGAGGCAAACAAACAAGACATTTTAAAAAATGTTTTTCTAAATATCTGAACAAAGAGAGATGGTCACAACGAGTCCAATTATTCATATAAACATGGAGAAGCTGTGGACTACACAGAAAAAATACAAAGAAACACATATTCAAGCCAAAGCGTAATTGAGATGAGAAATTGATTAAGCATAAAACATATTCGAAATCTTTTACGAAAGTGAATTATTAATCGGGGTGGATGGTAGTCCACCAAAAGTAATAAAGTCACTAATCTGCTAGGTCCAGGTAAGTGTTTCCCTAATTTAAACCTGAACTCAACTACTGGTAATTATGGTACAGAACAGAAAGGCTTAACTTATAGAAAATGTTGAATACGCTTAGGGCCAAATTACGAGTCTGGCGGTCTGCCAGACCTGTGGTGCCCCCTCAGCCTGGGGATGTATGCAGGGGGGCATAACATGTGCCCCTCTGTGTGTATGAACCCAGGTTCCTGCACGGCATGGTCTTTTGAGTCCATGCCGTGCAGTAACCTCGTGTAGCAGTCCCAATGAGGTGCCTCTTTCAAAGGCACCGCCGCCCTTGAAAGATGCACTGCAGTGGTACGGCCACGCTGCCCGCCCGCCAGACCACAAAAGTGGTCGTAATCTGGCAGGCGGGCGGGTGGCAGGGTTGGCACCGCCACACCACTGCTCCATCAAAAGTCATATTTAGCCCTTAGAAGCAGCAAAACAGTTAAAAAGTAAAAATCACAAAACAATAAATACTCCACTCCACTTTATAAAAAATAAAGTGCATTTTAATTAACACAATGACACCAAAATTGCAAAAATCCAATCAGAAGATATGAAAAGATGTAGGAGAAAAAGCGCCGAAATATTGAAAGAGCTAATCAATTGTCACTGTTCATGGGTGACCTTGACCGATTCACGATTTCTATGATGGAGAGCTTGTTGGATATGCCAAACAGATTCATTCTGGTAAAAGATTTTACCTTATGACTTAGGGCCTGATTTACATCTTGGTGGTAAGGACAGTCCACAGCAATGACAACAGAATATCCTTACCGCTAAGATGATGTTCCCCACCACTCGATTTAAATGGGAATGGACCTTAGGTGTAACCATGGCAGAAAGTACTCCATATCCACTATGGTTACACCCCTTCAAGGGCCCTTACTGTATCAGGCCGTTGGAGGCTGACCTCTGTGTCCGCCCACTTAATTTAGATGGACGGACACAGAGGTCAGTTTTCACTGTCAGTCACCGTCAAGAAAGCCCTGGCAGTAAGGGGCAGTGAAAATTGTCTAATGTCTACCTTACCACTGGAGATAACTCCGATGGAGTGGGGGGCACATTTTTTTATTTCTCAAAAAGAAAATTTCACTTAGGGATTTTTTTTTAGAAAAAAAGGTTTAGCGGACGGCTCCGTCATGTTGACAAAATCATGCGTCAAACTCTAAAAAGCATTGAGAGGAACTGCAGTGATGGCAGTTCCTGTCAATGCTTTAAAAATTACCCCTAGCTTGGTGGTTATTTCTAAATTGTAGATTACTCCATCTGCCAAATATTAAATTGGGCTCTTTGTCTCTGAAAAAGAAGTTCAAATCTTCTAGTAGGGCAAGGTTCCAGGCAGTATTTGAGGAAGTCCTCACAGAGTCGAATAGCAGTTCGATGGGATCTTGTTGAACCAGGTTGTTGGCAGGAAAAGTTCTGAGCAGACAAATTTCAAATTTTGTGCCCAGAGGGGTTCGCTCTTTGGCAAGATAAATTTCACACCTTCGCCCTGGCAAGATTTCTACATTTGAAGTTAGTTTCTTTTTCGGAGCTCAGAATCCTCCTGTGGACAAGGCTGCAGGCTGTATCCATGATGACTTCCACAAGGCTATACCCCTTCTTGCCACGGGCTTACTAAAATAGATTTGCTGCTGCTGAGAAGTTCCAAGCAGAAGACACCTGTGTCTTCATCCAGCAAATTCACATTTTGGCTGGATCGGCTTGGGTGGTTGGTCCTGGTCCTCTAGCAGCTGGAAGTCAAAGTTTTTCCACGTGCCCCAGGTTTTCAAAGATTGTTGGAGAAGTCCAGTCAGACACAGCCAAGGGGCCCAGGACCTCAGAGACAGCACTTAGCGCTCATGACTCATTTCTGCGGAGGCCACCAGCAGGGTCCATTCCCGGTCCAGTCACAACTGGTCAGGTGGGCAGTTGAACAATAAGGCCTCTTGCATCTTCTTGTATCCCTGAAGCCAAGCAGGTCAGTCAACTGACCCATGGAGACACTTCTTCTTTGTCCTGGGTACAAATGGGAGCAGGTCCAACCCTTGGGGGTCTCCTCACAGGTTCCAAAGAGCAGGTCTATTCCTTCTTCTGTTCTCCCAGGGTCCAGAAAGCATTCTGAGGAGTGTTTCATGTGCCACACGTCTCTTTGGAACTAGCTAGTGGATGTATGCGACTCCTGGCTGCCTCTTAATCAATGTGGTAAAAGTTCCATTGAGCAACCCCACCCACGTTTGCAGGAGTTCTTGCTTGTCCTACTGCAAAAAGAAACACTGTGCCCCTTACTCCTAAATTCTAAAAAGGGGAATCCCTGTGTGCTTGCCCAAGGTGTGCCCTGAGAATTGTATAAACCCTTCTGTTGTGGTCACTCAAAACTGGCTCTGTGGGTAGTTTCCCTCCCATTTTGTTTGGAGCCAGTTACTTTGATGAACAAAGGTTTGCATTACCCAGGTCTCACCTTTCATTTGCTTGTGAATGGGCAGTATTTCTGCAGGTTACTGAAGTCCCTGGGTCCACCCTAATTGGTCTTCTTTCAAGGAGAAGAAAAGGTCATAGTTTCCGCTCTGGTAGCAGATTTCACATCTCAGTAAGGTCAAGCACTGACAGGGTAGCTGCTAGCAGGCTCTTGTAAATTAACCTCCAGGACCTCCAGGCAGGAAAAGGGTAATCTTCTAAAAATTACTTTCCATCATATTTATTAAAATGGAACTTCATCATTAGATTTGATTTTTAATAAATATTAAAAATAGTAGTTAAATCATTTTTCTAACTGGTTCCAAACTTGAAATATTGGAATTAAAATTAGAATCTGTACTCTAGCTTTCTCACAGGACAGCCAGAGCCATCCACAGTGACAGTAGCTTGTGGGGGATTGTCACAATAGTAACATGGTAACATCAAGTTTCTTCATGTCCCACATTTAAATTCTATGCACCTCCCTTGGGGGCTTCAAAACATATATATGAGTGACTTTATATTATTTAAAAAGAACGCTGTTACCTTGTGAAAAAGGTTATTTTGACAGGTTGGGTTGCAGATTGAAATTGCTGCAGTCCGGCTACATTGTAGCCTAAAGTCATATTTTCCTTTGACCCATTAGTGGTTGGCACAACAAGTGATGAAGTCCACAGGTGATATTTAACTTCCCATGCCATGGTTGTATTTATGCATTATATACTATGGCCTTATAGAAAATTAGATATGTCAAACAGAGATTAGCCATTTTTCACATGCCTTAAGGGTCACAGCCAATACTCTGGGCACTGGACAGCAGTGCCCGAGTGTGCAGAGTCTAAAAGCAAGCAATAAAATTCACCATAAACTAGAGATGACCAAAACAAAAGGGGAATTTTACAAGAAAACTATTCTAATTTCAAAAGTGAATGTCTCCAATATAATTAGAAAGGTAACAATCAAATAATTCTCTCTCACCCATCTGAACAAATGACATATCTCTAAAAGCAGAACATTAGAAATCTTCAAGTACCAGAACATCTTTCAAGGAAACTAGCAAATGGGTTGAAATCTGCCTTTTCTGCACGGTCACCCCTGAGTTTTCACCTTTTTTGGACACTATTTTTTACTCGTTTTAGGACTAAGTGCTCTGTTCCACTGCTTTTCTGTGCCACAGTGTAGGTGCTCTGGTCCTAATATACTTTTAGTAAGATTAGTTTCACCCAATTAGTCTATTGAACTTTCCTGTAAGACCATAGCAGATGGTACGGAAACTGCATTAGTGGCATGGAAGTTAAATGTCTTATGTGGTGTGTAGTGATTTTTTACATGTTCTACATACATCACTAAAATTATGGCTATCTGGAACACCATTGTGCTGCGGTTTTACTTCAGTTTAAAGGCAACGCAGTAGCACATGCCAAATAAGAAAATCTATTTTTATATATTAATAAGTCACCCCTAAAACGTACCTGAAAACCCCCCCAAGTACGGTGCCTAATTTGTAAAAAACTGGTACATTATCTATCTGAAAAAGGTGCTTCATGACACAAGTTTGTAACCACTGCTTTAGCAGTTTGAACAGTGTAAAGAATATGAATAGTTATTGCCAATCATAAATGTACTTTATTTAATCATCCTGTCTCATTTACTTTTTGTTCTGTTAGCTGTCAACTATTCTTTGAAACTCTGAAATGCATAGAGTTTTGATGAGCTAATATAGTAGCTGCTGGATTAAATGAATGAAATCTGAAATTTATATTTGAGCAAACATAGAATTTTACCTGATGAGATGGAATTTATTAAAAACTACATGAAGTGCGAGCTACTTTTTCACAAGAGGATTGGCATGGTTGATTCATTTAAACATTATTTGTGAACAAACTAAAAGTAAAATGACATATAGAAGAAGTTGCAAATGATGTGCACACATTTTACCTCCCACGCATTAGTGTGATCACATTTGATTTCAGAGGACTCACAGACAAGTGAATCTCCAGGTGGAGCACTGCAAACATATACATAAAGGAATCAGAATGAGCAAGTACAATAGGTTGAACTTTCAAGTCTGCATGGTGTGAGATTTACATATCACACACTATAATGGCCACACACTTTGATTTTCAGTCTCATAGAAGCTAAGATTAAAGTTCAGGTACAGACGCTTACATGATGGTCTGAACCCCTGATCACTGCTCTGCCTTGTTCTCCTTTCATCATGTGGCCAAAGCCACCAGACAAGAAAACGCTCATACCCAGGTGAAAGTATTATGAGAAGCACTGAAGAGATGTGAAAACTTTATGGATCATTTGGACAGTGGGAACAGGCCCATCAACTCACAAGGTCAACAGATGCCGTGCTCTTCGCTGACCTGATGGAGAACCACCACCTATATTTCGAACCCCCCAGCTGCAAAACTGGGATCTCTCTGTCTTAACATCAACCACCCAAGTGGCGACTGCTCTGATATCGGAACAATTTTGTAGAGTGGACACCATGGGCCTAATTACAATGTATGTAGTCCCGACACCGATGAGACGTAGGTGTCGGTCCCACTGACATCTGTCCCTGCGGTCTGTCTGCCGCATTACGATGCTTCGGGTGGAGGCATCGGGCGGAGGGACCGTCTGCGGCGCTTCCATCGGAACACACCATAATCCCCTAATGACGGCGGAGCCAGCCACCATCTGGATTATGATGGCACTTTCCAACAGCCTTTCTATGCCGGCCTTTCTGCCATGGAAAGGCTGTCAGAAAGTGTGTTTGGTGTCCCTTAGTAGGCCACTTTACCTCTGGCTCTTCGCTATGGGGCCTGAGGGCACCTACGGTGCCCCCCTAAACATCCCTGCACCATGTGGCAGGCACCACATGGTGCCTGCCACACGGTGCAGGGATGTTTGCAAACATCCATTCTACAATGGAAGCTTGAGCTGCGGGCCTTTTCTGCCCACCGCACAAGCTTCCATTTTAGAATGGATGTTTGTGACCGCCCTATGGGCAGGGTTGCATCCTAATACTGCGGTCAGAACCGCCAACCTAAGGTCAGGCGGTTACAATCAGCAAAGGTGTCGTCCGCCCGACATCGTAATAAGCCCCCATGTTGTTATAGCCCACATAGCAAGGTTTTTGTATTTCTAAAGCAAAATTCCTAATCAGAAAATTATTTTTGAAAACAAAATAAGCAATGGTCCTGCCATGTATGGGAATTTCATCCTGCATGTCAGGGTCATAGTCTGATTACCCATTGGCCTTCCAGATTAGCACAGATTATGGCCTCCTCTTCCTTGTCTGAAACGTACCCTCCATTCTCAGAGATCCCCAACAGGCAGGTGGAGATCTCTGTGCCTTTATCTGAGCAGCTGCTACACTGGCTCTGCTGATGTCACCAAAACTTTGCGTGGAGGACACCATGTTTGATACACTGATTCAGCAAACGTTTTTTGCTTTTCTGTATCAAACTCTCAAAGCTGTTTGTTAACAAACCCAAAAACAAATGGTCCTAAGGCGCAGAAAGTTTTCTCCAAGCACGTTGGAGTCATTACTTTTGCTTCCTGTTCAGGGACCCTAGGCTTTCCCTGGCAGTCCTGAACAGGAATAATGTGAGTCGGAACACGTGCCCCAAATAGGGCAGGTGTTCCGACATATATTGACTGACTTCCAATTGGTGAATGGGCCGACAGTAAAAGGTTTCCGCAGGCAGTGCCAGTTGAGGCCCTGTCAGAGTAATGGGTAGGCATATTGTGAGTGTTGCAGACAGAGCATCTGCCAAACTGTAAAAGGCTTTTTTACAAGCCCCTTGTGGCACAATTGCCCGGCAGGGGCGTCACTTTTGTGAGACGCCTTCCTCAGTCATGAGTATAACATACTTCATTGGTGACTCGCAGATGGTACACTAGTATCAAACCTGGGAAACGCTTGTTTACATCCCTTCCTCACGGTCATAAGATGCAACAACTGCTATGTGTCCCAGCTCCAAGTGAAGGTCCTCCCGACCGGAGACAGTAAAAATCTCAACCACTCCTTTGCCATAATAAAATAATATGTGCTATCAAGCTGGCTAAATCACAACTGTTGCAACATAAACCATGTTGTTTAGATCTCTAATACTCTCAGGTATAACCCATACTTCTTCAGGAAACCTCGACAATTCTAGGCCGACTCTTTGATCTATCATTTTCCATAAAACACAAACAACCAAGGTGTTTTTTTCCTGTCACCACTTAGTGGAACCACCCAGGCTCCAATGCATGAATCCTTACAGGGAAAATACGTGGCTACTGCAATATCTCCTGTGAAGGTATTAAAACAAACATTTAGAAACCTGCAAAATTCCCAGACACTGCAGCAAGGACAGAAGTCAAAGTGAACAAAGAATGACTTCTCTGGAAATTCCGTATTTCCTTCCGTGACGGCTAGTGTCACCTTCAGGCGGGTTACAACAATTCATATAACACTAATGTTCAGCCCTACCAACCTCACAAAAACTATGGGGCATATTAGCAAGGGCACTATCGCCGCTTTAGCGGCACTTTTTGCCGCTAAAGCGGCGATATTCTTATCGCCCTATCAGCAAACTGTCTCTAACAGCAGTTAGCGACAGTTTTCGGGCATTAGCGCCCGTGTTTTTACCGCTTTGCATGTCAGCGATATTTATCGCTAATGACATGCAAAGTGGGCGTTCCCGACGAACATACCTGGGAAACACCCGCTAACAGGCCTATCGCCTATTAGTAAGGTGGCCATGGCCCCAGTTAGCGACGTGAAAAGTCGCGCTAACCGGGGTCATCGCCATTTATTTAACACCTGCAATTAGCAGGTGTTAGCCATATCTAACATGGGGGGGTGGATTATGCTGATACGACCACAGGGTCGTATCAGCAAGGTTATCGCCGTTTTCCATGAAACATCGCTGGAAAACCAGTGATGTTTCATGGAAAACACAGCTATGGCTGGAATAATTATCGCCATAGTGCTAAATGTCGCTAATACAGCGTTAGCATGGCAAATTATTCCGACGATAGCCGGCGATAAAAAAGTGCTCGCTAAACACGCTTTGCGATGTTTAGCGCACTTTTTAGATAATATGCCCCTATATTCCCACACCTTTATCCTCACCGTTCCAAAAGAACGGGAATTCACCTTCGATGAACAGTAGTTCTAATACGATGGTTAACAGACATGGAAATACACTAGATCCGACCTTCAACCGATAACAGATACACACACTTTCAGAAAAAACATACCAACTCTTTCCATTCTGTATCCATACCTACTTACTCAAAATGTCCCCTTTAACCAACAGGACATAAGGGCACCAACCTGCCCTTTTTAGCTCTATTGATATTCATGTGTAATGATCCGCCCTGCTTATGCTTCACTGTCAGGAAACATTTAACAAGCATTCAGTTTGTAATTGCGGCTCTGCTCTGAACCGTATATGTATTTCCGAGTGAATCACATCATTTCTATAAGCTGTGCAATGATTCACTCTAAACTTGGCCTCGCTATGGACAAATCATGTCTTTTACAATCACACATCAAGAGGCTGATTCCTGCCGACTGGTTTCCCAAAGGTAGGAATACTACACCACACCACACCATTTCTGAAAAACAAGCAGAGCTCCCACTAATCCTCGGGTACCTTGTTGAAAGCTTGACCTATGCACAGGGTTAGGAGAAGAGAAACCCTATACTGAGGCGCCCTCCAGCAATTTGCAGGAAAGATACAATCAAATCACCTCCCAAGAGCCAAGTAAGCAAAAAGGCAGATTTTGAGAATTGTTTTGATACCACAGCCACCAAGTAATGAATCTGCAGCTCGGGGCAAAATACGAGGTTAGAAAGTTCACTGAGGCAGCTGCGCACAAAATGCGCCCGCAGGTAAAGTGAAAGCGCTTCCACCTTTTCAACTAGGCGGCAAAGGTCACGTTTGAGGAAATAGGCTCGGAGAGCTCACAGCTCCCAGGCACAAAGCGTAACTCCACTGAAATGCCTGCCTAATTTGCAGTGTTTTCACTTTGGAGAGGAAAAAAAGCGCAACAGGGACGAATTGCCATAGGAAACGTAACACTTTGTCTTGCCCACAAATACAGCAGAAGGTCACCGTGTTATGTATCAAAAGTAATGTGTAATGAATTTGGTGCTCTCAGCCTATAGTCAAGCTTACTTATAGACTCTTGCATATTGTGTTTATATGTTTTGTGTTTGGCATGAGTTGCAGTGTAAAATTGATCAATTTGTGTCATATATGAAGCTCAAGCAACTTCGCCACAGTATCATTGCAGGATTTACAAACGAAATGTGTTGCTTCTCAAAAAAGAGGAAATGCTAGAATGTTAGTATTATTTTGTGGATTGTGAGTCTTGCATATTTTGAGACACGTCGGTTACTGCTTTACTATTTCATAAATTATTTAGGCATGACATAGTCCATGATCATATACTTGCACACATGCAACCACAATGATATTGAATATTCAGTGTGCTCCGATCCTCCAGCTCCTGACCGGAGTCCAAGCGAGGGTGCAACATCTTCTGGGCATCCTTCATGGGTCTTGGGGGGGGGGGGTCAGTCAGGGGCAGGTCTTATTGTGCGGGCTCAACCCGCTGGTCACAGCCGACAACTTTTCATGGGCCACGACAAGAATTTCTCACAGTGTTGGTACCGACAACCCTTCCTGGAATACGGGGTTGCTATGGTACCTTCTGATCTAGGCGCAGTCTCCTCTGGTGCAATAGCCCTCACCACAATGGCCCTTTCTGGCATACCGGGGTGCGACCAAGGCGGACACGATTCACAATGTGCTGGCAACTATAACTTCAATGGAGGCCCCCTCTGGCACATGGGGCATTGCAACAAGATGGCACAGGTTTGTCATTTCCTTCACGGCACTCAATAAATGGCTCCGTCCATGGCGGCCCTCTCCTGGCATTTGGGGGTCGAATCACTTCTAAATACGTGAAATGATCCAATCAGTGCAGAGCCAATTCCTCACACCTCGTTCATGGAGTCCTCTCGCTAGGGCTCCCCACTGCGCCATGCTCCCTCCAACGCTCTCCTCTTCCTCACAGGGCACACTGGTCTTGGCAAGCAGCGAGGTGCTCAAGGCTCCAGGGCAGATGGTCTTGGTTTCCCTGGGTGACGTCCCCACACCCATCAGGGTGACTAGCAGGCCTTGGCCCACAGTCCTGGCCCCAGGCAAAAGTCTTGCAGAACTTCCCCTTCTCACACAGCCTGTCTGGCTTCTTGGCAGATGACAAAGTTTGGGGTCTCAACCTTCCCTTCTTATAGTCCATTTCTAGACACCAAATATGATTTAGGGTCTGAGTCTTTGATGTTTTATAATGGGGTTCTGCTTTTTTCAAGTGTACACCTTTCTTTCTCTTCTTTCGTCTTGAAAGGCTGTGTTAGAAATTGGGTTTCAAGTTGGCAAAGGTATGCAATTGTCCAAGCAGGAACAACAATCCTAATCAGGGTAAGTCAGTAACACACTTTAAATTAACCTGTGCTCACCCTCTGGTAGCTTGGCAGAGAGCAGTCAGGCTTAACTTAAGAGGCAATGTGTAAAGTACTTGTGCAGCACTTCAAACAGGAACACAGTGAAAACACCACCTCTTCGTTTTCGCTGCCATTCATTCCTCCCGTGTGGTCCCGGAGGACTACACCATCCAGCCTGCTCCATGCTTGGGGGACACAGCTGCAGTCAATTGGGGCAGCAGCGCTATAAGAACCAGCGCAGACTCCCGCAGCGCGGGTTCCTTTCCTCTTCGTTTTCGCTGCCATTCATTCCTCCCGTGTGGTCCCAGAGGACTACACCATCCAGCCTGCTCCACGCTTGGGGGACACAGCTGCAGCCAATTGGGGCAGCAGCGCTATAAGAACCAGCGCAGACTCCCGCAGCGCGGGTTCCTTTCCTCTTCGTTTTCGCTGCCATTCATTCCTCCCGTGTGGTCCCGGAGGACTACACCATCCAGCCTGCTCCACGCTTGGGGGACACAGCTGCAGTCAATTGGGGCAGCAGCGCTATAAGAACCAGCGCAGACTCCCGCAGCGCGGGTTCCTTTCCTCTTCATTTTCGCTGCCATTCATTCCTCCCGTGTGGTCCCAGAGGACTACACCATCCAGCCTGCTCCACGCTTGGGGGACACAGCTGCAGCCAATTGGGGCAGCAGCGCTATAAGAACCAGCGCAGACTCCGCAGCGCGGGTTCCTTTCCTCTTCGTTTTCGCTGCCATTCATTCCTCCCGTGTGGTCCCGGAGGACTACACCATCCAGCCTGCTCCACGCTTGGGGGACACAGCTGCAGTCAATTGTGGCAGCAGCGCTATAAGAACCAGCGCAGACTCCCGCAGCACGGGACGCGCGTGCGGACGAAGCCCGGACCAAGGGCAGGCCCGTCTGAGACAGTAAGCCACTCCCCTAAGATTTTCCATCTTTTCTTGTTATTTCGTTTAATACGGGATAAAGGCTGTATCTAATGTTAATACCCTGTTAATTTTTTATTATTGTGGCCAGTGTCTGTCTAATATGAATAAGATAAAGTATGGTAAAGGCCCAAATGTTACCGGGACATTAGATGCATTCCTCCAAAGGGCAAAATCATGCCTGATAAATGAAATAAAATTGACTGAACGAAGACTTTCTTTAACACCGCAACCCTCTCGGAGCAGACTTTCTACTACACCTGTACTCACGGACCCAGCAACGATTATTAACAATGAGTCATTATCTTCATTGCATAGTACTCCGGCTCAAACAACAATAGATATAAACTCTGACTCTGTTCTTATCTCTCCTCCGGGTCATGGTTTAAGCCCTGTTAGCTTAAAAGTTACTACTAGAGGACAAAAGGCCATACGCAAGCTAAATCATACTATTGATCCTGTCCGAAATAAAAGGAAAGGTAAAACTATTTCAAAACAGAGCAAACCTGCCCAAAAGGCGAAGGAGAGCAAGGTAAAACCAGTTGCTGATACGGGAGAATCCAATAAAGTCCCCCCGACCATTGCGAATTTGAGCGAGGCTGTCAAATCTGATGATAATGTTTTTGACAGGAATTTTTGGGGCAGACTTGAGATAATGCTATCAACTTTTTAGAACCTATCATGCTAAAGGTAACTTCAGTGGAAGCTAGACTTTTAAAAATAGAGGAGCTGGTCGGCAGTACACTATCAGTAAAATCGATAGATAACACTAAAGTAAACGAAGTTAACCCATTAAACAGGGGGGTGGACACGGTTGTTGCTTCTACCACCATTCCCAAAGCTACCGCACTAACATCAAATAGGAGTAATACTCCCTATACGATCACCTCTAACACAGACAACTCATTGGCACGTGCTGGTCAGCACCCTAGTACAGGCAGACCCGCTATAACAGTTTCTAGTAACCCTGCCGGCCCAGACAGGAGTATGCAGACTGAAGGGATGATAGATGGGAATAGGGTAACTAGGAAGGGCAGAGAACTACAAGAACAAAAAGATCAGTTTCATTGCCCTCCATCTAACCTACATCTGCCCCCAGAAGTGACTCCGTATACGGTAGTTCTGGTGAATGTTCCACCATTAATTAACAATGCTTTTGAGCACTGGTCGTCCTTAAAAAACAAGTCACTCCATTTTGTCACCAGAAGAACGGGCCTAAGCAAGCCCCTTTTCAATGATTTTAAAATGGCGCGCAGGATTGCGTGGGCTGGCCCCTCAGTTAAATCTTTTTGTGGGGACTGCGTTGTACTAACATTTAAATCACCTTTATTGGTGCATACAATACTAGAAAGGGGCAATAGGGGACCTTCTGATCCCAACAACATAAACATAGTACCATTGGGATATTTTTATCGCTCCTTATATTCACCAATTCAACAGGGTTTTCCTGCTGAGAGAGATAATTATCCTAGACTAAGACAGCCTAGTTATTCTGTTCCAGTTCATAATCGTTTTTATCCCCTGAATTTTATGGAAGATATCGATTGACTGGAGTCCAGAATTTATGTATTAAATAATTATCAGTCTAGCAGCTCAGAGCATAGGAGACATTGCTGGTCAATTTTAATGAGAAATGACGACCCTATATGTGATCATCATGTTAACAAGGATAGTGGTCTGGCTCTTGGGTCCATGGAAACGATTGTGGAGACACAGGGTGATCGTTGTGGTATTCTAAATGTCCCTTTTTCAATTAGTGACTTAAATGACTGTCTGACTGTGAACAGTAGACCTGAGGTACATGGACCCACGGGCCTACAGACAGAGGATCAAATTAATGTACAGGGCATTTTAACTGTCCCCTCTCCACCCATACTTGTAAACGAGGACCTTTCTAGTCCTGCTACACATTTTTGTAATAGCCCCCCTGACGTCAAACTTCCCCTTTGCAACATAGTGTCATGGAATATTGCGGGGATTCGTTCAAAGTTGAACGGTCAATTGTCGTGGGATTTTATCCTACAAATCGAGGTCCTGTGCCTTCAGGAGACTTGGTCTACGGACGTGATTCACCTGAATGGATATAGGACCTACCACACCCCAGCTGTGAATGTCCAGAGTGGACAGGCCAAGGGTGGTTTATGTACATATATATCTAGTGGCCTAAACATAAGAAACATCACAATTCTTGCTAGCGATGATTATTATCATTTAGTTAGATTGGATCTTAACAAATCATCATCCATAGTTTTGGTCAACTTTTATAATAACATCCCCCTTGGGGAAGCGGGCACTGTTGTAAGAAAGATGTCCACTGAACTGAGATCAGCAGGTAAAACCATGGGCAAAGATATAACATATATATTAGCTGGGGATTTTAACTGTGCATTATGTAAAAATGCTGATGATAATTTGTGTGGAGGCTTACGAGAGGTAGGTGCATGTTCATCTCACTTTAGGCATACCAGTTTGGGGGAGATGCTAAATGAATTTATTTTTAGCTTTGATCTGGGTTTTGCTAATGAAATTTGCCCTACACCAACCCCAATGCCATGGACATTCAACGGTAGAGGTCTTTGCTCCACTATAGACTTTATTTTAGTATCAAACAAACACGAACAAAGCTTACTTTCCTTTTGTGTCTCAGAGAACGCATTGAGTGATTATTTTCCCCTTTGTTTGACCATTAGGCTATCCTCTAGCAAAATATTTAGACTTAATGTCAATAACGATCGGTTGCTAGAAAATATAGCTATAGGTAGCACTAACGGGTACTCCCTTTGTTGGGCCATGGCTAATCAAGCTGCCGTGACTAAAGCAGTGGTGGTCAAGTGCAAATCACAAATAGAGACGTGTTTGACTGAAACAGCGCCCCCTGACATAATTTTAAGCTCATTCATGGTAATAACCACTGCGATAAGAGAGTCCCTCGTAAGGCGCAAAAGGAGTAACAGCTCTCATAAAGGGTGGTTTGATACAAGGTGCACTAAAGCGTACTCCCAGTTAAAGAAGGTACTCCACAAAATACCGAAAAATACTCTGGAAATAAGGTTAGCGAGAGAGGCATACAAACAAGCAGTAAGGGACAGAAAAAATGTCTTGAAGAGGGAAGCCTGGGAGGCTCTACACGCGGCCTCACTATCCAGAGATTCGGCGGCCTTCTGGAAGGTAATCCGGGCACCTTTTCTGACCACAGAGACCGGTCCCTCAATTAAGATAGCTATATCGGAAGAGCAGTGGATTGGGCATTTTGCCAAAGTGTATAGGGGCGAGGATAACCCTGAGGGTGAGGGTCATCTTGATACCGAGGACACCTGAGCGTGTCGGGTGTTGGGACCAAATTATTACTCAAATCAGAAGGAATTGAGATTTACCCTAGAGGAAGTAAAGCGAGCTCTGGATGCAAGTAAAGGCAGTAAGGCACCTGGTCCAGACGGGGTCCCCGTGGACATGTTTAAATCAAACGTCTCTCTATGGGGACCCCTACTGGTGCAGGTGCTCAACGCCAGCTGTAGCACTGATTTCCTACCCACGTGGGTTGAGTCTACTATTGTGCCCATTTTCAAGAAGGGGGATAGGCATGATCCTGGATGTTACAGGCCAATCTCCCTGCTGGACGCCATAACAAAGGTAGTGGGTAGAATCATCCTGGAACGTCTCCAGGACTGGGCTGACGAGAATTCTATCCTGTCAGACCTTCAGTATGGCTTCCGGATTGGTGTGGGGACTGTTGAACAGGGTATAAACCTTTCTCTTTTAGTGGGGAAGTACACCAGAGCAAAACAAGAGAACCTCTTTTTAGCATTTGTTGACCTCACAGCCGCATTTGATTGCGTGCGTCATACTAAGTTATGGTCAATATTAGAAGTCATGGGGGTTGATGTAAATATTATTTATTTTCTTAAACGTTTTTATAGTGATGCCAAAGCCCGCGTCCGCTGCGGGTTGAAGGGCGAGCGCACAACCACATTCCCAATCAGGAGCGGAGTCAGGCAGGGTTGTGTCCTGGCTCCGTTCCTGTTTAATTTGTATATAAATGGATTGGGGGAGGCCCTTACCAAAGATAATCAGGACTTCCCTCAGGTGGCCGGCAGCTCTATTCCAGCCCTTCTGTACGCAGATGACGCGGTGCTGATGTCCCGTACACAAGTAGGTTTACAGCGTGTTTTGGATAGTTTTTCCCTTTTTATGCAAGACCTAGGTCTACGGGTAAACTCTTCCAAAACTTTTGTTATGCGGTGTGGCTCTAGAATAAAGAAGCATAAACATATGTATGTGGCAGGACAAAAGATTGGGATTTCAAAGACTTTCTCTTACTTGGGCATTCTTTTTGCCCATAACGATACCTGGGTGCAAGCTACTGCAGCAAAAAAATTGGCACTTTTACGCACTACCTCCGCTCTTACTTCTTTTGCAAGAAAATTAGGCAAAAAACCCCCAGTGGAGCTCATTAAAATTTCTAAGGCTAAATGTGTTTCGGCTGCAGTATATGGGAGCGGGGTTTGGGGGCATGCCGACCCGCTACCAATCCAGAGAGTAGAGAACTCCTTCCTAAGGTATATCCTTTCGGTCCCGAGTAGTACCTCAGCATGCATATGTCATGCTGAGTTAGGACTACCTTTTATATCAGATTTAATTAGGCTCGAGCCTGTCCTGTTATGGCACAGGCTCTGGACCAAAGAAGAGGCTAAACTGAATAGAGATATCCTTATTGACATCCTGAAATTGGAAGGTGCTGTGAGGATCCCTTGGATAAAATATGTCCGAAATTTTTTAAAGGATCTTGGCCATTCAGACTATTTCACTAATCCTACCACAATCAGGGCAATAACAAGGAAGGAATTAAAGCATGAGGGTATTCTCCATCTGGATATGATTAGAATGTCATCGGAGATATTAAAACCCACAGTCCTGCGCAATCAGTTGGTTTTAACTTCTTTTAATGTTCAACCCTACCTGACCTTTGTACCTAGTGCCCATGATAGGTTTTTATTAGCTCGTTTTAGGCTGGGGATTTTCTATAGGCTGGTAACTTTCCCCACTGAGAACGATTGGTCTCAAAATCTCCAATTATGTCCCTGTGATAACATGTCCCCTCAATCTATGATACATGTTGCTTTGTTCTGTAGGTTTTATTCTGTACCTAGGAGAGCCCTCCTTGTTCCTATTTTAAAACAATGGGGGTTACGTCAATGTCGTCCTGCTTTCCTGGCTCTTCAATTTTTGGAAAATGAGCACTGTGTTTTTAGAATAATAATTTTTCTGAAAAAGGTTTTGAGTATAAGGAAACAAAGATGTACACTACTGTCTCAATGAGAAATGGATTTTTAAATTGTCTGTATGAAGGCCTGTAAATTTAATATTTTTTAATCTCATGTACATACTTAATAATGAATTTTGTCTGCATGAATTGTAAGATTGTTTTATCTATTGCTTTTATGATTGTTTGTTTATTCAATCGAATAAAGCCTTCTTTGACTTGACTTGACTCCACACCAGTTTAGAAAAATATCTTCAATTTTTGTGAGAAAAACAAGACAATGAAAACAATCCAATAATTGGAAGTCAAGACATGCTTTTTAAATATTAAACTGCTTTATAGTGCTTAGAAACAAATAGCACCAACCGGGGCTATATGGGTGCACTTGACCAGGGCAAAACCAAATGTTCAGGTAGACTGCAATGGAGCATGGGTCGGTTTACAGGGACCAGCCTAAGCCCACTGAACTGTGCGGGATTGCATCACTGTCAATCCTACAGATGTAGGCGATGCGCCAATTCCGAGCTGTGCAAAGTCGAAGATGTGTTAAGAGACAAAATGCAATGAACATCAGGATGATGCATCGTCGTCAAACCACTGGGCTGTAGGCAATGCGAGCAGCACAAAAGTCGGAGATGTGTCAGAAACAGGGGACGATGCATTGTGCTGTTGGCAGTGCAGTGTCCACCATTCATGTAGCAGCGGTGATGCGTCAGTGTCAAGGGAAATGTGCCAGTTCCGATCGGCGCAATGTTGTCAATGCATGGATTTTCTTAGTTGCAGCACTTGATTTTCACTTCCAAGGTCCCAGGACTGGATTGCCACCACATGGCCGAGCAGGACTCACAGAAGGCAGAGTCCAGGTGCTGGTTGCAGGAGGAAGAAAGAAGTCTTTGACATCCCTGAGACTTCAGAAAACAGGAGGCAAGCCAACAAACCCTTGGAGATACTTTGGTTCTGGAATGTAGAGCTGCAGTTCCAGTCCTTCTCACTCCCAGGCAAGAGGCAACAGGCAGCAGGCCAACACAGCATAGCAGTTCAGCAAAGTGGCAGTCCATCCAGTAGCACAGCAGTCCTTCTTCATGAAAGAATGTCCTCAGTTCCAGAAGTGTTCTGATTTGTGTCATAGGTCCAATACTAATATGCAGTTGGGCCTTTGAAGTTGGGGAGACTTCGAAGAGGTGTTTCAAAGTGCCTTCCTTTCCTGCCCTGGCTTTAGGCTCAGTACAAGGGGGTATGCAACCCTTTGTGTGGGGACAGGGCACAGCCTTTTCAGGTGTGTCAGCTCCTCCATCCCACCCTGCTCAGGGTGATCCATCAGCATGCAGATGGCCTCTCAATCACATCTACCCTTCCTTTGTCTTTTCTGTGGCTATCTAGAGGCGATGCAGAAAGTCAGCTGTCACCCACCAAATACATGTATTCCAGAGACAGGCAGAAGGCACCAAATGGTTACAGTAAGAAAATGCCAGCTTTCTGAAAGTGGCATTTTCAGAATTGCAATTTAAAATCCAACTTCACCATAAGCTGTGTTTTGAAATTGTGATTCCAGAGATGCCAAATTTGGATGTCCCATCTCTTCCCAATTGGAAATTCCATGTATGATATGTAATAACGCAATCCCCAATGTTATCCTATGGGAGAGATAGGCCTTGCAGTAGTGAAAACAAATGTAAGAGTATTTCACTGCCAGGACATGTAAAGCTTAAAAGTACCTATCCTATTTTTTAAATACACTGCACCCTGCCCATGGGTTGTCCTGGGCCTACCTTAGGGGTGACCTATATATAATATAAAGGAAGGTTTGGCCTTTGCAAGTAGGTTAACTTGCCAAGTCAACATGGCAGTTTAAAAATGCACACACAGGCTCCACGTTGGCAGGCCTGAGAAATGTTTAAAGGGCTACTTAAGTGGGTGGCGTAATCAGTGCTGCATTCCCACTAGTAAAAGACAGACAATTGAGGGGTGAAACCCCGAAACCTGTCCTAGGAAGCTTGTTTCCGGTCCAGGGAGGACCTGGCTTGGCAGTTCGGGCTGGACTGTTCCCATTGGGCGCAGGGTCAAGACTGATTTGCATATGGCTGGGTCCAAACTGGAATGGCATAGTGAGCAAAAAAAAGATGGATTTAGGCCCAGATCTCTGTACTGGGATGAATGTATGACATTGTTCTGCATTCTGTCCATCAATTGTTCTTTTTGCATTTGTCACCCCGAGTGGGACGGGTATGCCCAGACGTGGGTCCCGTGCTCTCCATGCCACTGGAGTCAAGCTATCCTGGCTGATGAGGGGTGAAACCCCGAAACCAGTCCTAGGATGCTTGTTTCCAGTCCAGGTAGGACCTGGCCTTACAGTTCGGGCTGGACTGTTCCCATTGGGCTCAGGGTCAAGACTGATTTGCATATGGCTGGGTCCAAACTGGAATGGCATGGTGAGCAAAAAAACGATGGATTTATGCCCAGATCTCTGCACTGGGATGAATGTATGACATTGTTCTGCACTCTGTCCATCAATTGTTCTTTTTGCTTTCCCACTAGTAGCATTTAATTTACAGGCTCTAGGCACATATAGTGTACTTTGTTAGGGACTTATAAGTACATTAAATATGCTAATTGTGGAGGAGCCAATGTTGCCATGTTTTAAGCAGAGAGCACATGAAATTTAGCACTGGTTAGTAGTGGTATGGTGCCCAGAGTCCTAAAGCCAACAACAACAAGGTCAGAAAAAGAGGAGGATGGCAAAAGATTTGGAGTGACCCTGCAGAATCGGCCATTCCTATTAGACTGTCTGTCACAGCAGGGAAGACTCTGAAGCTGATTGTCCCACAACACAGGCCATTAGAGTGACCAGAGTTCACACCTGGATGTCAGCCACAGTGATATGAGTTTAGAAAAGAAGGGGGCAACCCAGTAACCCAAGGGGGAAGTGTTGTCTTGGACTTCCACAGTAGTAGCGATATATATAAACATATCTTATTTTGAATCTGCAGTAAGTGCATTCATTTATTTAAATAATAGACCAAAAATGGCACAGCATTCATACTTTATCCTTTTAGTCTTTTTTCATTTTTCCAAAAATTATTAATACACTAAATAATCATGTGCTCCTATAATTTGGCGGCGCAGTCAAAGTGAATAAAGTGACTAAGTGGTGTGCTTGTGTTGTATACAGAATATATACATTTGACTGATTGCGACAGAAAGTTGTTACATACGGCACTCTCCAAACGAGTGTCACACATAGCCGCAACCAAAGGAAAATCGACATAGTTTATTGGTAGGCTCTGATCTGAATCACTTACTTTGTTGGACCATAGGATTAGGTCACAGCTGTGCTTAAATATAGTTTGTTTTCTTTCAGCTATTCCGACACAGCTTAAATGAAAATTGGCTCCTGACTACCAGTGATATATCCACACTTATGGGTCCATTGACCCAGATTAACTGGTATGTACCACTAGTAGGTTGTTGTAAGTTTGTGGCCATTGTAGATTCACATGCAGCTATGGACCAAGTACACAACTCCAAACCTTACACTCTTTATTCTTTACTTACATGTGTCTCCCTTTTCTACTCTGTCCAGATGATGACCTCATTTTAAAACATTACACTGAAGGGTCAAAACGTCAACAAAAATCTCTATGTGGACTGATTTTAAAATTTGATTGTGTTGAGTGACACTCGCTTTGCGAGTGCCATCTGTAACAACGTACTGTCACAATCAGTCACATGTATATATGCTCTTATAACATAAACACACCACTTAGTCACTTTATTCATTTTGACTGCGCCGAAAAATTATAGGAGCACCTAATTATTTAGCTTATTAATAATTTTAAAAAAAAATGCAAAATGAAAAAAAAACAGATATGTATGAATGCTGTGCCATTTTTGGCCTATTATTTAAATTAATGAATGCACTTACTGCAGAGTCAAAATAAGATCTGTTTAACTCTCTATATATCGCTATTGCCATGGAAGTCCAAGGCTACACTTCCCCCTTGGGGACCACCTTTTTTGATAAATATAGCCACGGTGATATGTGCAATAAAAGTTTAATCCTGGGCTCCCAGCCCTACTCTTTATGATTCCTTTATTTGCCCCATCTCCTCCCTGAGATGTGTCTATGCCCCTTCCTTGTGATATATCTCTGAATCAAAGAGCAATCTTTTGAAGTGTAAAGGGGGAGTTTCTTTCTCCCTTCTTCCAGCATGCGTCCTATCCAACTCAGAGAAATGCAGCAATACAGAAATCTGTCTGGGGTGCCTCTACTCCTCATGTCTTAACCAGCAGAGCTAGGCTTCCTAAAATGGAACCCTGGGTCTTCCATGTAATCTACCATTGCAGGCACACCCTCACTCAGTGTACTTTTACGGCACACATACTCTCCAGAATCGTTAACTCCATGCATTGTACCACTATAGACACACCTACATTCAGCACACATTCAATCTGCGTGCGCTGTTGAGTACTGTAGCCTCTCTGCATTGTACCAGGGTTTGCTATTTGCAAACACACACACTGCCAGCACACACACACACACTGTTAGACCTGGCATCCTTGTTGTGGTTTCCTTGTCTTTTTGACTCTACCTTCTGTATTTCTATCTGTATGCTGGGCTTCGTTTTTGCTGGTTTGTGTACTCTGGGCACTTTACCACTGCTGATCAGTGCTAACGTGCAAGTGCTCCCTATGTGAATTGTGATTATAATTGGTTAGCCATAATAGGCATATTTGATTTACTGGCAAGTACCTGGTAACGTGCGCTGTGTGTGCCCAGGGCCTGTAAATCAAATGTTACTAGTGGGCCTGCAGCACTGATTGTACCACCCACACGAGTAGCCCTGCAAACATGTCTCTGTCCTGCCACTGTAGTATCTGTGAGTGTAGTTTTAAACTGTCATGTCGACCTGGCAAGTGCACCCACCTGCCAGGCCCAAACCTTCACTTTTACTACATGTATGGTACCCCTATGGTAGGCCCAAGGAAGCCCCATCAGCAGGGTGCAGTATATGTGAAAGGTAGGACCTGGACTGCTGTGTTTTACATTTCCTGATAGTGGAATACTGTCAATTTCGTTTTTCACTATATCAAGGACAAGCTCTCCCATAGGTTATCATTGGAGCTGCACTGTAACATCTTACAAGTGTAACTTTCAATTGGGAAGAGCTGGAGATTTGGAATTTGGGATCCCTGAGCTCAGTATTTAAAAATGCATCTTTTAATAAAGGTGATTTTTAAGTTGGCTTTAAGAAAGTGGGCATTTTCTTGCTTTACCATCCTGTGCCTATGCCTGCCTATGGAATCAATGTCTGGTTTAGACTGACAGCTGGGTTGTTTGTGCATTCACTCTAGACAGCCACACAAAGGGAGCTGAGGTGTGCCCTGCATATCCCGATTGCCCATCTACAGGCTGATGCACATTCCTGAGCTAGAGTGGTGGGAGGAGTTGTCACTGACATCTAAATGGGGCTGTGCCTGGCCTCTCACAATGTTGTCTCCACCCCCCTATAGTGTTTCTAGAACCAAGGCAGGGCAATGCATGATCTTGTGGACAGCAAAGACTTTCCTTTGAAGTATGCCTACTTCAAATAAAAAAGGGCTATAAGTATTGGACCTATAACCCCACATCTTTAGAACACTTCTGGACTGAGGACTCTGCAAAGAAGACGAGCTGAAGAGCTGTCAGGAGGAGTACTACTCCTTTGCTGTGTTGCTTTACTGGGTTGGTCTGCAGTTGCTGCTTCTGTCTATGAGCAGTGATAGGAACTGGACTTTGCTTTCTGAAATTCCTGCTTTCCAAGTTTCTCCAAGGGCCTCTGTGTGCCAGCCTCCTGTTGGAAGTCTCAGGGCCATCAAAGACTTCACATGCAGCTCCCCGGAACTCCTCTGCTGGGAGATCTGACCTGCCAAGTGGTGCCAACTCCAGTTCTGGGCCCTTCGAGGTGGTTTTGCTGATTCAAGAGTAGAAAATTGATGCAGCGTCTGTTTGCAACTGGAAGAATCGCCACTGCTGGGTCCAGAGCACCGAGTCTCTGACGTCCGAGATCCCCGCTCTGACTTTGAAGCAGGCCCTGCGGAAATTGACACAGAACCTGTTTCACCACCACCTTGACCCACAGCGCCTGAATTTTCTCACACATCTCACCGGTGCACTAAGTTTCCAATGCACTGCCCTGCCGAAAGGAGTCACCTCTGGAAAACAACACATTGCTTCTCCTCGCAGTAAGGAATCGACACAAAACTTCTCCTGCGTGCAGCAGAACTGATGCCTCCATTCTCCTGGGACTCAGGAACCAATGCATCACTGTGTTTTCTGATGCTTTCCTTCTTTGCAACTGTTTTTCATCTTGGATTCTGATGCATCCAAAGGTACTAGGTGGTAAAATTAATGTATCCATAGAGTTCTATGGACAGAAATGCTTAAACCTTTTAAAAGTGATATTTTGAGTTATGCATGTTGGATGTTTGTTGTTTTGGTGTTGTTTGGTTTAGACAAAGATTGGTTATTTTTCTAAACTGGTGTAGTGCCCATTTGGTGTGTTTTCAGGTGTTACTGTGTGTTTATGTACAAATGTTTTACACATTGCCTCTGAGCTAGGCCTGACTGCTCGTGCATAGCTACCAAGGTGGTGAGCAGGGGTCATTTTGGGTGTGTAACTCCCTTACTCTGACTAGGAAGAAGGGTCCCCACGTGGACAGGGTGCATACCACTGCCAACGTGAGACCTCCATTTCTAACATTCACTATGTGTGCACTTCACAGCACTTCATCCTTGATCTATTGCATTGTATTTTTGTCATGCACACATAGACACAGGAAATGCGTTTCATTGTGAACGCACTGTACAGCACTCAGCCTTCATGTAATGTATTCCTTGCAAGACATACACAGACTCAGCACATGCACTAATCCTACATATAACACATAGTTTTTCTCTACCTTTGTATTGTACCCTTCCCAGGAACTCATACATCCAGCGCAGTCACTCCTGTGCTACGTAGCATTTCACCTCTACCTGATGTAGGCCTAGGGTGAGTTAAGCACGCAGGAGTAGAACATTTAAAAACGTGAGTGAGCCTGTAGACCTCACTCCAGTGACACAGAGTAAGAAGGACCAGTTTACTCCTACTGATCACTGCACAGTATGCTGCCACTGGTATTAGAACAAAATATTGAGTTTTTAGTATCGGGAGACAGGAATATTGGGAAATAAAATATGATACTAAAATGTCGTAATGTAGAAATATTGTTGTCAAGAATCTTGTTTTTTTCAGGTAAGTAATATAGTTATTAAGAATATTGTTGTTGTTAATATAGTCTTCAATAATATAGTTGTAAAGAAATTCGTTTTAAAATTATTTTAATGTGTTTTAAGTCATATAATAATTTTATGAGCTTTTATTGTTTGTATAATCATTATTTTTTAAGTATAATTTGCAATTTTAAGTGAGTTACAATTTTTAATTTAAATGTTAATAGTAATTTATAGCATTGTAGCACGTTGTTCGGTTTATAGGGGGATAAATGGGGAGGCTAATTAAGCAACAATTAATTATTGATGAGATATTAATTTTTAAGTAAGTATGTGACTGCTATTAATAATCTATATTTTGTAAAGCTAATTTAATTAATTATATTTTAGCTGCGGGTTGCTGTGATTATAGTGGTATAGGGTGGGAAGTTAATTTTAAATGTATTATTCATCATTTACTTGATTATTAATTACATAAATTGTGCATTATCATACATTTTTGTTTAATTTTAGATGTGGGCTGCTGTGTTTGTAGTGTTGTGGGGTGGGACGTTAGGTAAGTAATAAATAATTAACAAATAATTAATAATTAGTTATTTAATTGATCATCAATTATGTAAATTGTGTTATACTTACATATTTTAGTTATATTTTAGCTTTGGACTGCTAGGCTTCTACGAGTATAGAGTGGCAAGTTATTTAAGTAATTATTAAATGACCGTTATTTTTATATTGGAAATACATTTTTAACGAATTATTATGGTGGCCAAATGGATGCAGTATTGGTATGAGAATGGCCTAGTCCTCTGTTGTTGCCATGTAGGATCCTTCCAATCGAAGCGCGGATTGTGAAGCTTTGAAATTGACTGTGCAACGATGTCACTCGGATCTGTACGAGCATTGAGAAAGGCGGGCAGCCGAAATGTGTTCGCTCATGTACATTAAAGAAACCTTCTGAGATGTGAACCCCTTGAGTGCCTGCAATTTCTTCTTTGGAAGTGTTTAAATGGATGTATATGTGATTTCCATCCTCAAGAGCAGAGCACCTGCCCGTGAGTTCGGCAAGTTCCTGGCGGAGCTGTGTTGTTTCATTGATTGGGCATTGGCTGAACCGCCGAAATCAGTTTGGAGATTAAGGTTCTCATTGACAGCAAAGTCGGGGAGTATTTACTCTCTGGGTGTGGTTATTGAACTAATCGCTATGGGCAACTGGACATTGAGGATGCACGGATTTGCGGCAGGGCGAGGGACACGGAATTTGGGATTTGGAGATGTGATTCCAAGTGGCATTGTATCATGCCCCTTTTGCAAACTAAGAATGTGATAATCTACAAAAGGGTTCAAAGGGCAGCCCATACAGGGCGCAATTATGTAAAGAGGACGGATTAGCCATTTACGGACTCTGTATTAAAGAGGGACTGAGACATTTCTATATTATTCTAATTGTGGCTGATCAGTGTATGTTTACATTTTGTAGGATGGGGAAGTGCCGGTCCCGCACAGGAGAAACTCACGTAATATGGTGGCCAAATGGATGCAGTATTGGTATGAGAACAGCATAGTCCTCTGTTGTTGCCCATGTAGTAACCCTCCAGTCGAAGCACGGATTGTGAAGCTTTGAAGTTGACTGTGCAACAATGTCACTCAGATCTGTACGAGCGTTGAGAAAGGTGGGCAGCCGAAACCCATTCGCTCATGTACATTCGAGAAAGCTTCTGAGATGTGAACCCCATGAGTGCCTGCAATTTCTTCTTTGGAAGTGTTTAACTGGATGTATACGTGAGTTCCACCCTCACGAGCAGAACACCTGCCTGTGAGTTCGGCAAGTTCCTGGTGGAGCTGTGTTGTTTCATTAACTGGGTATTACCTGAACAGTCGCAATCAGTTTGGAGATTTAGGTTCTCACTGACAGCAAAGTCAGGGAGTATTTGCTCTCTGGGTGCGGTTATTGAACTAATCGCTATGGGCAACTGGACATTGAGGATGCATGGATTTGCGGCGGGGTGAGGGACACGGAATTTGGGATTTGGAGATATGATTCCAAGTGGCTCTGTATGGGCATATAGGAATGTTTAACATGCCCCGTTTGCAAACTAAGAATGTGATAGTCTACAAAAGGGTTCAAAGGGCAGTCCATACAGGGCACAATTATGTAAAGAGGACGGATTAGCCATTTATGGACTCTGTATTAAAGAGGGACTGAGACTTTCTATATTATTTCAATTGTGGCTGATCAGTGTATTTTTACATTTTGTAGGATGGGGAAGTGCCGGTCCAGCACAGGGGAAACTCACCTGATATGGCGGCCAAATGGATGCAGTATTGGTATGAAAATGGCATAGTCCTCTGTTGTTGCCCATGTAGTAACTCTCCAATTGAAGCACGGATTGTGAAGCTTTGAAATTGACTGTGCAACGATGTCACTCGGATCTGTAGAAGTGATGAGAAAGGCAGACCGCCGTAAACGTGTTTGCTTATGTACGTTAAAGAAACCTTCGGAGATGTGAACCCTGTGAGTGCCTGCAATTTCTTCTTTGGAAGTGTTTAAATGGATGTATACATGAGTTCCACCCTCATGAGCAGAGCACCTGCCCGTGAGTTTGGCAAGTTCCTGGTGGAGCTGTATTGTTTCATTAATTAGGCAGTGCCTGAACGGCTGCAAGATTAAGGTTCTCATTGACAGCAAAGTCGGGGAGTATTTTCTCTCTGAGTGCGGTTCCTGAACTAATCCCTAGGGCAGCTTGACATTGAGGATGCACGGATTTGTGGCAGGGCGAGGGACACGGAATTTGGGATTTGGAGATGTGATTCCAAGGGGCATTGTAGGGGTATGTAGGACTGTTTAACGTGCCCCTTTTGCAAACTAAGAACGTGATAATCTACAAAAGGGTTCAGAGGTCAGCCCATACAGAGCGCAATTATGTAAAGAGGACGGATCAGCCATTTACGGACTCTGTATTAAAGAGGGACTGAGGGGCATATTCACAAGGACTTATCGCCGAGTTATCGCCACCTTAACGCATCAAAAGTGGAGATAGATTTAACGCCCCATTCACAAGCGTGTGCAAACGGGAGACATCTCCAGTATGCCCGCGATAACTGCTGCAAATTTTACCCCCACGGCTGACACCACCAACTAACCCTAATGAGATGCAGAGTAGGCGTTCCCGTGCAAAAACACACGAAAACACCACTACACCACTTTCACAACGAACTGCCAGATCTGCGATGCGAACCAAAAACAGGCGATAAGCTGCGGTAGCAGCAGGGATTTAACACCTGCCTTCTGCTGGTGTTAAGCAGGACGACTACCTGCAGTACGAAAGGGAGCCCAGCCCAGAGCCACATCGGAAGACCCACAGATGCCATGGAGCCAATGATCATGCAGCTCGGAGACCCAAGAGGGCCACAACACCCACTGGAATCCCACTAGATGAGCATCATTGACGTTAGGGGGAATCACTGACCCTACATTCATCCACACATTCATACTTGAATGATGAACGACATGACACAGCAGTGCGTTTCTGAATGTTTAATGCACATCCAGTGGAGTTTTGCAGCTGGAGCAGTACAGGGCCATTCCAACCCCACTTCACAATATGGGCCCGTGGAGGGCCAGCCAGAGTCCATCGGGGAATGACAAGTACAGCGGTAGAGGAAGAGTACAGTCCGCAGTCTGGTCGCCGTGTCATTGGTCACCAAACAGAATATGGCAGTCCATGTCGCGGTCCAAGGTGAGTGCAGCAGAGTGTATCGGGGGTCAGTGGAAGGTCATGGGGCCATGTGCAGCACCAAGCAGCAACAGGCCAGGTGGCGGAAATGAATGTTAGTGCCTCCTTCTGATCTCAATTCCATCCACGTCCTTGTCCTCGGATGTGTGCTCTGCCTCACCTGTGGGTGGTGCAGTTCCGGCTGCGGCACTGTGTGCCACTGACACATCAGAGGCCGGAGGTGGATTATCGGCTGCACTGTGTGGCAGTGACACATCAGGTGCCGGAGTGGAAATGTCTGCCGCACTGTGAGGCACTGACACACCAGGGGGCGGAGATGTGGATGGTGTAGGAGCAGCAGCATTCATCTGCGCCACGCCTTGTGGCAGCAATGCCATGATGAGGATCTGCAGGGCATGGTAGATCCCAGCTACATTTTGCTGATGTGCAGCGGTGGCTGCCATCCTTTCCGCCTCCATCCGCACCATGTCCTCCATGAGCCTCCGCATGTGTGCCAGCTCACGGCTGAGATTGCTGGAGCCACTCTGAGCGGACAGGTGTTCTTATCTCCGAGTCATGACTCCAGCTATGTCAGCCAGGGCTCGTTGGAGACCATGGAGCGGCCTGTGGGTGTCCGTTAGGGACTGGAGGTGGTCCCTGATGGGACTTAGACACCCATGGATGGCGTCAAGTTTGGTAGCCATGAGGTCGAACCCCACCCGCACCTGCTCAGCCATCTCCCTCTGACCCTCCCACACATGGCGTTGGAAGGCCATGTGTTGTTCGTGGGGGTCCTGGGAGACAGCCGGGGTTGTGGGTGCCTCCTGCTGGGTGGTTGTGGAGTGGGTGGGGTCTCCTCGATGCAGCTGGGCTGCCCTGATCCTGGAGGTGATTGGCGGATGAGTTCAATGATGTCTTGGAGGGCTTCGGTATCGATGCTGGGGGTGTCCTCCTCGTCATCAGTGAAGATTGGCTGGGACTGCTCTGCAGGAGGTGTTGACGGTGCCTCTGCAATGTGAAGGGGAGATGCTGTATTACAATGTGTCCACATGTATGTAGCCGCATGGTACATGTTCACATTCAGACAGCAGGGCAATGTACATTGTGACAGTCTGTAGGTCAGGGCCATGATCCAGAGTCATTGTGGGTGTGCACTGTGCTCTGCTTGATTGTGCATGTGTGCCATTGTGGCCATCTCCCCCCGTCCCCCCAGTACTTCGTGGTTACTCACCCTTTTGCTGTTGTGTTGTGTCATGTCAAGCAGTGTCCGCTCCCCTGACTCCTGCCACGGTCTCCACACTGATGACTTTCGACACCAGCTCCTCCATGTCATCCAGCTCCAGCTGTGGCGCTGGGCTCCCACCTCCAGTCTGCATTGCTGCCTTCTGGCTGCCCGCAAGTTTCTCCTTGGTTTTGCGCTTGATGTCAATCCATCGCCTCTTGACCTCATCCATTGACCTCTTGTGCTCTCCGTTCGGGGTCGTGCTGCCTGCGTAGTGGATCGTCACGCGCTTTGAGGACTGCAATTATTGAAGGAAAGAACCTGATGATGCTGCTCATATGTAGGGACTCCAGTAACTTCACTCTCCCTGTATCCTCACTAATCGGCTGATTCCTGTTAATTACAGGATTCGTCTTCATTGAAAAATACTCGCTTCTATAGATGGGCTTCACACCATATGTAGGTAAGAACCTTTGGCCTTGCCCGCCATTGCTCCACTGCGCAATGCCGTTATGCAGTAAAACCAAGTGTAACTCTGTCCCCCCCTGCTATTCTCAGGTACAGACCACCATATTGAACATTCGTGATTCACAGGTCAGCGCGACTGCACCGCTTGTGATTAACACCAACTCCAGGTAAAATCAGTCCCCAGAGGGACACATTTTATAGAACCACACCTAAAGTGTGCAGGCCCTAATTGTTTCCCATTCTTAACAGAGTTCCTCATCACCGTCTTCATACAAGTCTCTGTGTATCATCAACACAGTAACAGTGCTCAGCTACCCACAGAGTGCCAGCCTTCACTCTCACTTGGGGTAAGGTTTCCTTAGTATGTATTATCATTAGTACAGATAGCCCTTACAGCACCTCTACCATCTTGCCTGCCGTCCCTATACTTAATATTCTTCTCTTTGTTTTTCTTCTCACATAATCAGTACCCGGCTGGGTGTCCTTGTGAGTATCTCGTTTTCCTTTTTCTCCATCACCCACTGTTGGCACGTACACCTCACGCGGCTGCACATTCTACCCGTCAGGTATTCTTGAATTTTATGACCTTTTATCCAATTGGTCGCATTTGTGCCGGAACATGGGCCATATGCTTATTTCATTATTTTTTTCTTTTCCTAGATGTCCCTAAATCCATAGGTCCTGATGAGACCCTAGATCACATATAGGGTCGAAACGTCATCAGCAACAAAAGAAAGCGAACCATTAACAGCGCGTATTATTGTATATAGCTGCTGTATATTGTGTATTGAGTTGCTAAATGGTCGACTTTTTTGAATACCTTGGAAACCTTGTAAAATACTGTCACAATTATGTCACCAATATTTTAGGTTCCTGTTTCTCACTGGGGACACTACGCACATTTTTCTTTTTCATTGTATATAGAATTTTGTTTGTGAAATATAAAATACGATTGTATCAAAGCAAAACCATAGGTGTATGTAGTTTCTTTGCCCTCTGACATCATTTTAACCCTTCCATTGCGATTGTGCATCTATATATGATTCTATTATTCCACAGGAACCACTGTTTCTGCCAATCATTGAAAGTATGTGGCCTCTTTCACGGAGCAAATGTTGGAATGATATATATATATTTTTTCTAAATTGATGCAGTTATGCAACTATGTACCGTGTTTGAAGTGAAGTAGTTTAACCACTGTTACATATATTGGAGTGGGAATAAGACATCTTACTCCCCCCTTAGTCCAACACTTTCCCTACTGTTGCTTGGACTGTAGTGGGAATAATAATTTTAACCCCTCCGAAGTCCAACGCGTTCCCTACTGTTGCACAGTGGGAATAGTAAATCTTACCCCTCTGAAGTCCAACGCTTTTCATACTGTTCCTTAGACTGGAGTGGGAATAGTACATTTTACCCCTGTGAAGTCAAACACTTTCCCTACTGTTACACTGTTTGGAGTGGGAATAATATATTTAACCCCTGTGAAGTTCAGCTTTTTCTGTTCTGTTGCATAAACTGGAGTCGGAACAGTCTATGTATTACTCCCAGAAACAAATACATTTCCTAATATTGTTTAAATATATTTATTATTAATATTTGTTTATAATTTACATTTTATAGTATCTGTTTATATTTTTATTTGTTTCAAAATTTTGCTAATATTTTTGGTAAATGTCTTTTTTTTTTTAGTTAATTAGTTTAGTAATTTATATAATGTCTTGGAATTGAATAGTTAATATTATATAGGTTTCATGTGAAAAAAAAAATATATATATAGGAAGCACCATCCTACCAGTCCACAAATGAATACTCCAATTACATGGGAGTGATGTATCCATGTTAAAATATAGCTGTCTAGCCCAAATCCCCAGAGACATTAGAGGTGGGGATAGAGCGAGGAAATCAGCAAATTAAAAACTAAATATATACTTCAGATGGATAGCAAGGAACCACAGGGTCTAAACATAGGTCAAGAATTGTATACATGTTTGGAGTAGTTGTTTGCTGTACTTTAGTAGAATAGGCAACACCAGTATACCACAATAGCATAGATTTGGCTGTTCACCTAGGGTAATTGGGTTTTGATTTGTATTACTGTATTTTGATACACTATTACGATTTTAAAGGATGACAGTGAACTGGTAAGTTGACCACTGGGGCTAGATGGCATAGATGTATTTAATTTCCAATTTCCTTATTTGGTTTTTCTATAATTTATGTTGACCCTTAGTGGGGAAGTGTACTAGTTAGTACGCACTCATCTAGATGGGAGTAAGTGTTTACTCAAATGATAGTTTGCAAATGTAAACCAGGCTGAGCTGAATAATGAATTGAATAAGACATCTGAACAATAGTGGGTGTGCAACTGTATAATCACGAACATATTTATAGTAAATCATGTTTATTTTGGTTACGCCAACTTGGGTAGCAGAAATGGGGCAGCACATCCCAATATTCTGTATTCGTGCAGATATGATCTGAGAACAATAACACAGATTAAATGAGACCCATATAAAACTAACATATGTACTTCAGGTTGAATGATAATGAAATGCCAAAATATAAAAGTAAAGTGAAATCTAACTAGGTTAGATCCAGTAATACGTTTTGCATTTTACAATGCAATTGGGTTATGCCCACTGGGGCTTTATTAGGCTTTAAATGGAGGAAGCACGATATAATATATAAAATAGCAATGTGTATAGATTTATTGCATCACTGCCATTTATCTAATCACAATATAATTCCTGTGTTTCCTATGTAACAAGAATAAAATGTTGCAAGAAGGCGACTAATGTAAAAAGATGGGATATAGTCCTTTTTCGCTTTATAACAGTCACTGGTAATGTCACAGTATATAAATGCACTTGAAACTAAAATGGTTTTTATGTCATGAACAAAGTTGCATGAAGCAACATAAATGCGTTGATTTTTTCTTGCCAATAAATTTGACTTTGATAGTATCGGTACCTGGAGTGCCGTATCCGTTTCTGAAGAGTGGACAGAGTATGAATATATATATATATATATATATATATATATATATATATATATATATCCCCTGAAACGTTTTCCGCCAAAATCACCGCTCTTAGCACAGCGGGTGCAGCAGCTCACGAGGGCGGCCTCGTGCAAATTATCAGCAAACAGTTCAAAAGACGCTGCACACTCCGGCTATAATTCAATCAGAATTTTTATGCCATGCAACTCAGGGCATACTGACAAACGCGTTTCAGCCTCCTGGCCTTCGTCAATGTCAGTAATTTAATGCAAGGCACTGCCTTATAACAAAAATTGAATTCATTGGTTCACGGCCGAATGACAAAATTAAACACTGAAAAGGGACTGCATTGTTGAAATAACCACGGTGAGTGGGAAAGTGTCGGCCATCTTTAAACATTGTAAAGTGCATTGTATAGATGACAAGTTTTGGCCTGTGGTGGAAATACACAATTCAATCAAACATAAAGGAATTCATGAGTAGAATCATACTGTTGCTACTACTCCTATAACAGAATTGGCGTGCAAAATAGCATAATTATACAATTGCTAAATTCATCAATTAATTGCACCACCAATTACAAGCTAATGCTTTGTCCTATTCACAAGGAAAGAATTCCATAATTCATTAAACCACCACAGGGGGTCTAAGGTACAATCTCGCTCTGGATGAGCAGTGGCGTTGTTTGATGAATCTTTGCGAAATTTTCAAAACGAATGGTGCGGTCAGGTCAGCTGCAGTGTTGAAAGTTTCGGGGTGATTTGTCAAGCGAGGGTCGAGAAAAAAGGTGGGTCCCAAAACATGTTTTCTCCATAGGAAACTTTAAACAAGGCTACAGCCTGAACTGCTGATCGGAATTTCACCAAATTTGGCAAAAAGGTAGCTCTTGGTTCAGAAACCGATCTTTTTGTTAAATGGTTTAAATCTGTTCAGTAGTTCCTGAGAAATGTAAAGATTTCTCAGATATACAACTGTGGCCACGGTGGATCCGCAAACCCTCCCTACCTCGAGCCTGAGATCTGATTGGCTACAAACACTTTAAACCAGGAAGTGTTGGCAGCCATCTTGTGACTTGGTTAAAAAAAGGTTAAAAATGAAGAAAAGGGGGCAGGGTAAAAACACCCTGACCCCCTAGGCCTGCCCAAAAAAGCAGTTTAAAAAAAAAAATTGGTGGATTTTGCGCCGGGTGCGCGAATTCCGCCGAATATAAATAAATAAAGCGCAGTCTCCTGCACTTTGTTTCTTTTAAGCCCCCGGGTGGGCCAGGTCCCGGGGGCAATGCAAAATTATAGTGTGCGGACCCACGGGGGCCCCGCTGCCTCGGGGACTGCCACCTCCCGGGGCTATGTTTTTTAATTGCAGGGGGCCACGCTGGCCCGCGTAGCCCTGGGGACCGCCACCTCCCCGGTGCTAATATTTAAAATATGGTGTGGGGGGCTGGAGCCCCCCCACACTGTCCCGGGGACCACTACCTCCCCAGGGCTTTGTAGATGGTGGAGGGGGGTCACAGGGCCCTCCTCGTGGAGCCCTTTATGGCGCTGGGGACTGCCACCCCACAGGGCCGGCTCCAGCAATGTCCCAGGGTGCCCACCCCCCGGACATTGCAGATTGCTATGGGATGGGGGAGCAATGCTCCTGCCATCCCATAGCAAACAGGTGCTCCACCACTGTGAACAAGTGAGAGCACTTTGCTCTCACTTGTTCACAGTGGAGCACTTTGTTTTTTGCCTTCTGGGAGCTGTATGTCAGCAGCTCCCTGGAGGCAAAGAGCAATTCCGGCCCTTGCAGGAGGTGGGAGGCAGCTAGTACCGCGGGGGCCTTCAGGCTCCCCGTGGCCCCTTTAATAATGGCCATGCCCCGGGGATGGGGTCCCCGGGGCAGAAAATGGCCGGGAGTGGGGCTGCTCGGCCGCACTCCCTTCGTTAAAAAAAATAAAAATGAATGGTCGGGCCTCAGGGAATGGTGTCCCCGGGGCAGTAATCGGCCTTGGGAGGGGGGCTGCGTGGCCCCCTCCTTAAAATGTATTTTTAAATAATGAAAATCTGTGGCCCCGGGGAGATGGGGTCCCCAGGGCAGAAATGGCCGTATGGAACTGGGGGTATTATTTTTTATTTCTCTCGTGATAGGAGTCGCAACCCTATCTCCGCGATCAGCGAGGCCCCCGTGTAACGTTGCAGTGAATTCGCGGATCCAGCTTAAAAAAATAATTAAGTACTAACTAATTCAGACGATAGTATTACAACAACAACAATAACTTTATTTCACAACAGACCACACAGGGCTGATTGGAGGAGCAGCTTCAGCACAACAGAGCATGGAGGGCAGAAGGGAGTGGCAGGAAACTGGAACATGGAGGACCGGAGGGAGGGGATAGGGGCATGGAACTCGGACAATGGAAGTCATGGTGGAGGGGACAGGGACAGGCAGCAGTCATGTGACAATGTTGGGCAGGTGGGAGGGGCAGTGGCAGCTCAACAGAACACAGACAGGAGACAGAGTAGACAGGACGGGCAGTGGAAGGTTCGTGGAACATGGTTGGGTTGGCAAGAGGGAGGGAGCATTGGAATGCATACCGGCATCAGAGGGCAGGGTGAAGCAGGGTCGGGGCAGCAAGCTAAGCATGGAGGCTAAGCAAGAGGGCAATGATAGGGGCATAGCCTCAAGCAACGGAAGGCAGAAGGAGTGGGCAGAGACTTCAAGCAAACTGGTGGGCAGTGACAGCACATCAGACCATGCTGGGCAGGAGGGAGGGGCAGGTGCATGGACTTGGACAACATAGGGCAGGGAGCAGGTGAGTAGAAGCAGCAAGCTAACTGTGCAGGGAAGGCTGTAAGGACATTGGCAGAACAATGACCACACAGGGCTGGGTGAGGGGGAAGGGGGTATGGACTTGGACAACAGAGGGCTAGGCGGAGTGGGTAGGGGCAGCAAGCTTGAACTGGGGCAGCACATTCGACACTGTCAGGCCAAACCCTGTGTCCAGCCCCCCCACCAGGCATTATGATGAACACCTTACATTATGTTTAGAAAAACCTAAAAATTTGCTGAAAAAAACAAATGTTAAAGTGACATCATAATTAGGAATTGTAAGAATATCTAACTTTACATTTAAAAACCTTAGACATTCACTGAAAAAAACAAAGGTTAAAGGGATGTTATAGTTAGGTGAAAATGTCACATAAAACATACCATTTGAAATTAACAAAACAAACAGAAATTCACCAGTTATGTATTGTCAAGTAACTTTAACTCATACCCGAAGTAACTACAACTTGTGCCTTTGTCATGCACTGTTTTTTACCCTTGCATATTAAATCACTCATGACATATTCATTGACTACATATATAAAACCCTAATCACATCTGTAATGCCATCTTATTTTGATAATACTGTGCATGGCGGGAGCGCAAGTTATAGTTACTTTAGGATATTTGCTAAAAAACAACCATAATCAGATGGTGTGAAATAACATACTACCTTCACCCCTCATACTATGGTGAAAACTTTACAAACAGCTCATCTTTTCTAGCAAAACTAGCACACGTACATATATTAGATATTAGTACCCGGTGCTCGCAGTCTTCTTGTTATGTATACATTTTCATTGAGGCAAGATTCTCTCTAATAACTCAAGCCTGCTCACAAAAGTGAGCATCTACTATGCAGAATCTTTCTCCTGTTGGAAACTTTTTCTGTTGAACCAAAAATATTGTCTGGAACAAAATGAATACAAGTCAACTGTCACTTGCATACAGAGTTACTCTTGAATGCAAACATTTAAAAACTTACTCTCATTACCTGGACCCGGGATGTACAAAATTAAGTAGACAAGCAATATGGTACTTACCCACCACTATGTAAATTATAAAACAAACTAGCACACTTTTTGGATGATGTCATGAGTGATATCATCAATGAAGTCATTTGAGATGCCATCAGTGATGTCATAAATGATGTCATAGAATATGTTATGAGTGATGTGATGTGCGAGGTCATACCCAGTGCATGGGGGGTGCAAAATATAGGTATCACTGCTAACTATAACTGCTGAATTTCTCTGTTTTTTTTGTTCAAAACATTAATGCTGTCACTCACAAATTCACCTAACTATACTGTTACTTTAACCCCTTGGCTGCCAGACCTTTCCACCCGTGCCATGCCTTTTTTTGGCTATTTGGGGTAGTTCCCCATAACCTTTTGTCCACATAAGGTATACAGGCCGAACTTGTGTCCTTTTTTACAACATCCATAGGATTTATAAGGGCACTCAGGGTTTGTGGATTCTCTTGGAGGGGACTGAGAAATTAGCCAAAATATAACAAACTTTTTTTGGGGGGGAGGGGGGGAGAAATAGGGTAAAAAGTGCTGCAGAAGAAGGCGTCTGTTTTTTACCTACAAATTGTATCAACAAAGGGTTTGCGGTGCTCAAATCAACATCTTCCCAGCTTTCAAGAACAGGCGGTCGTTAGTCAGAAAGCCAAACTTTTCTACACAGTTTTGGCATTTTACTGGGACTTAGCCTATTTTACCTATTTGTTGTTCTTTCAACCCCCTTCCAGTTAGTGGTAGAAATGAGTGTGAAAGCTATACTGAAAAGTAAACTGATTTCTGAATTCAACAAGGGGTCATTTGTGTAGATCCTTCAAGGTTTTCCTATAGAAAGCAACAGGTGAAATTATTGAAATTGAATTGAAAAAAACAACAACATACTGTTACATCTTCTGGACCCTTATGGTTGCGGGGATATATAGGGCTTTTATGTTCACCAAGAACCCCAGGTACCCAGAGCCAATAACTGAGCTGCACCTTGCAATGGTCTTTCATTGTATACCGGGTATACCACAATTCATTTGGCAAAATATAAAGAGTGAAAAATAGGTATCAAGGAAACCTATGTATTTCCAAAATGGGAACAACATACGGAGTTTAGAAGCAGTGGTTATTTGCACATCTCTGAATTTATGGGTACCCATACTAGCATGTGAATTAGAGTGTATTTTTCAAAATGACTTCTTTTTTACACACTGTCTTACATTTGGAAGACAGAAATCCTCAGAAAGACAATCTGTAATAACACTTGGTCTACTATTCTGGATTCCCCTGAGTCTCCCGATAAAAATTGTACCTCACTTGTGTGGGTAGGCCTAGTGCCCATGCAGGAAACATCCAAAAATGAAATGTGGACACCACATATTTCCACTGAAAACTGACCCTTTTTTTTACAACCTGCCTAGCTGTGGATTATGGGCCCTAGCTCAGCCGGCACCTAGAGAAACCTAGCAAACCTGTACATTTTTTAAAACTAGACACCAAGGGAATCCAGGATGGGGTGACTTGTGTGGCTCTCACCAAGTTATCCTACCCAGAATCCCTTGCAAACCTAAAAATGTGTCAAAAAACACATTTTCCAGAACTTTCCATCACAGAAAAACGCACATTTTTGTGATGGAAAGTTCTGGAATCTGTAGGGAGCCCCAAAGTTCTACCCACTCAGAATTTCTCCAAGTCTCCCAATAAAAATGGTACCTCACTTGTGTGGGTAGGCCTAGTGCCCGCAACAGGAAACGGTCCACTATGCAACATGGAAACATCACATTTTCCGAAGTAAAACAAACCCTTTTTTTGCAATGTCCCTAGCTGTAGATTTTGCGCCCTAGCTCAGCCGGCACCGAGGGAAACCTAGAAAACCTGCACATTTTTTAAAACTAGAGTGGATATAATAGAATTTAAGAAAAAAATCAATATTCTTGATTTCCATTTATGCTGTTCTGTGCAGCTATTATGGGTCTCCCAGGAGGCCTGACAAGATCTTTGTGGGCCTTTTGTATAATATAAAAAAGAGGGATCATAGAACAATCCTGTTTTAAAAAACAATACTCGTCCCAACTTAGCAATTCCTGATCTTCCCAAGAGTTCAGCTTGCTTGTAAACCCTTCTTTCACATTCATACATTTCTCCACTGTGATGCATTTTTTACACTCAGTGTCACTGAGTTATGATAATGCTTCATTTAGATACATCTCTTTGTCCCACGAGACAATATCACCCCCTTTATCTGAGGGCTTCACTATAACATTTTCTAAATTCCTGGATTTTCTACTGTTGTAAAGAAATGCCTTGTCTCGATTGGTCATAGGCTCTTTCTTTTTGGTGGATGTCCAATTTATAGGGCGCAAATATTTAATAACATTCTCCAAAAGGATGTCTAGATTATCTCTAGGAATCTGCAGTATGTATCTGGACTTTGGACGAAAAGATGTGGCTCCTCCTACCTCAGCATCTATCATTGCCAGTTCTTCATTCAATTTTTCGGAGGACATCTGTTGACTTTGGCTTTGTTCACTTTCTCTTTCTAATGTCTAATTAATCAATGTCATATATATAGCTTTAGAGGGTAACCTTCTTTGTGGGCGTCCTCACAGAGGCAAACTCGTGGTGTTGTCGCTGCTATCCTCAGCTTTAGAGGGCAACCTTCTTTGTGGGCGTCCTCACAGAGGCAAACTCGTGGTGTTGGATATATATATATCCACAAAAGTTCATCGTGCCGTTGCCAAATAAAAGTCTGCTTACAGCATTTGGGTGCTGTGGATCATTGTATGTGGTATAAAACGATGAATTATGGATATATATATATATATATATATATATATATACTACCTATGGAGGTGGCCAGTAGGTAGTTATAGTTAGGACCTTGTTTTTATTCAAAAAGCGTTTTTTCTTTTGGCAATATCTTTGGTGCCGTTTGACGAATCTTCGAGAAATTTTCCCAAAAAAAGTTTCACTCAGGTCAGCTCCTGTCTTGAACGTTTCTGGGTGATTTGTCAAGCGGGGGCTGAGAAAAAAGGGGTGTCATAAAACGCATTTTCCCCATGTTAATTTCCATAGGAACTTTAGACACGGGTACAGCCCGAACTGCTGAACAGAATTACACCAAATTTGGCAAAAAGGTAACTCTTGGTCCAGAAAGCGACCTTTTTTTTAAAATGGTGTAAATCCGTTCAGTAGTTGCTGAGAAATTCAAAAAATAAAAATTTCTATATCTGAGCACCGAGGAGGAGTCGCGACTCCTCCCGAGCACAAGCTGACTTCTGATTGGCTGCCAACACTCCAAAGCAGAATGTGTTGGCAGCCATCTTGTGACTCAGTAACCGAGTCACAAGAAAAAGGGGGAAAAAGTGAAAAATTAAGAAAAGGGGGCAGGCCCAAAAAAAGCATTTTATTTTATAATTTTGGCTGAATTCGCGCTGGGTGCGCGAATCCGGCCGAAGTATTAAAAAAAACGAAGCCCTTCCTTTGTTTCAAGCCCCCGGGTGGGCCAGGTCCCGGGGGCAAATCTTAATTACGGTGTGGAGGCCCATAGGGGCCCCCACAGCCCCGGGAACTGCCACCTCCTCAGGGCTTTGTTTATCATATGTAGGGGGCATGCGGCCCCCCCGCAGCCCCGGGACCGCACCTCCTCAGGGCTTTGTCTTAATAAAATGTGTGGGGGTGCTCCTGCCCCCCCATGCTGCCCTGGGGACCGCCACCTCCCTGGGGCATTCCTAATTATGTGCGGGGGGCCTCGTGGGCCCCCCAGCCCCATGGACCCCCACCTCCCCAGGGCTTTGAAAATGTAGGGGGGGGCGTGGCCCCCCTCCTGGAGCCCTTGATGGCCCTGGGGACCGCCACCCCCCAGGGAAACCTGCTCTCGCTTCAACGAAGCAAAGCAGAATTGCTTTTGGGCAAGGGGAGCTGCATGTTAGCAGCTCCCCTTGCCCAAAAGCAATGCCAGCTCCCGCAGGAGGCAGGGGGCCAGCTTGGACTGTGGGGGCATTGGGGCTCCCCCCATGGTCCCCAACGCTATGGGCCGGCCCCGGGGATGGGGTCTCCAGGGCCAGAAGTTGCCCAGGAGGGGGCCCACGCGGCCCCCCTCCTTTTATTTAAAAAAAAAGAAAGGCCGGGCCCTGGGAGATGAGGTCCCCGGGGCCAAAATTGGCCTGGGGAGGGGTGCTGTGCGGCCCCCCTCCTCATATAAAAATAATTTTAAAAATGGCCAAGCCCCGGGGGATGGTGTCCCCGGGGCCAATAGTGGCCCAGGAAAGAGGGCCACGCACCCCCTTCCCTATAAATATATTTTTTTAAACGAGGGCATGCCCCGGGGGATGGGGTCCACGGGGCCAAAAGTGGCCCAGGGAAGGGGGACCCCTTCCCTATAAATATATTTAAAAAAAGGAGGCCATGCCCTGGGGATGGGGTCCCCGGGGCTGAAAGCGGCATCTCGCCAGAGGCCCCTCCCCCTCCCTGCACCATTCTGTAAATGAGCCCCCTGGCGCATTCTAAGTTGGGGAATTAAGTCCCCTTGAACACTGAGAGTCCCTGGGGGCCAAATAGTCCACCAGGTACCTCCAATAAGCGCCACACAGCTGAATTGCAGAGAGGTGGTCCAAGACCACGCCCCTTTTTACACCACTCTGCAAACACGCCTCTTGGCGCACTGCTGGTGGTGTGATGAGGTCCTCTTGTGCCCTGAGGACCTCAGGACACAAGTGGACTTCATCCCCCGAGCAGCAGTGCGCCAGGAGCTGCGTTTGCAGAGTGGTGTAAAAAGGGGGCGTGGCCTCGGACCACTCTCAGCAATCCAGGTGTGTGGCGCTTACTGGAGGTACCTGGTGGGCTAGTTGGCCCCCAGGGACCCTCAGGAATGAACGGGACTTAATACCTGAACTTAGAACACGCCAGGAGGCGCGTTTGCAGAGTTGTGGGGAAAGGGGGCATGGCCTTTGTCCACCTCTCAGCAATCCCACTGTGTGGGGCTTACTGGAGATAAGAGGTAGGCTAGTTGGCCCCTAAAGGACCCCCAGCAGCGAAGGGGACTTCAATCGCCATCCAAGAGCGCGCCAGGGAGCGCATTTGCAGAGTCGTGGGCAAAGGTGGCATGGGCTGCTATGAGAACTTAGCAATCCTGCTGTGTGGGACATACTGGAGGTAATAGGAGGGGTAGTTGGCCCCCAAGGATGTCCTTGGGGGCCAACTACCCCTCATGTTACCTCCAGTAAGTCCCACACAGCAGGATTGCTAAGACGTTTACGGAGGCCACGCCCCCCTTTCTCCACCACTCTGCAAACGCGCCTCCTGGCAGACTACGGGATGGGGGATGAAGTCCAATTTACTCCTGAGGGACTTTGGGGGCCAAGAAGCCCTCCTGGTACCTCCTGTGAGTCCTATGCAGCGGAATTCCTGAGCGCTGGTCGGAGGCCCAGCACCCTTTCTCCACCACTCTGCAAACGTGACTACTAGTTAAAGAAGTGTTTGCAATGTAATAGGTTTCGCATTTGTGAGAATTAGAGCTATTGGCGTTGTAAATGTAAAAGTTTTTTACTAATGTTTTTTGGAGTGGAGTGGATGTACGTTGTGTGTAGTGGAATTATGTGGTATGTAGTGCAGTGAAATTATGTGGATAGAAAGTATGTGGTATTTAGTGTATAGGAATTATGTAGAGTGGGATTATGTGTTATGGAGAGTAATTATGTGGTAGTCTGTGTTGTAGAGTGGTAACGTCAGGTTTAGTCTTCCTCGTTTCCATAGAAGCTCAACTATGAACTCAGTGAGACAAAAAACAGAAGGAACCACTGAGGAGCACTTGTGGACCTAGTCAGAGGTATGAGCAGGGCCACTGGAATTATGCAACTATTTGGCTGCACCGACTTTCGCAGTTATACATTTTCTGCATTAGCCACATAATTCATCATCTGCTCCCTAATCTTCAGATTTGAACAAAAAAAGCCTTGTTTCTAGCTCAAACGGCTTAAACGTTGCCAAATAGGCAACGACAAGTGTTACAGCGTGGTGGAAGGCCCTTTGCAAAAGTAGAATGGTCCCCTGTTACTTATTGCTATATGTGGGTGTTAAATTGGTACTAATGGTGTGCAAGCCACTCTTGCTTCCTTCTGCACCTCTCTTGCCTCTTTCTGCATTTCTGCTGCTTCTTTCTGCACATTTCTTTCTTTTTCTGAACTTCTCTTGCCTCTTTCTGCAAATCTCTTCTACTTTCTGTACCTCTCTTCCCTCTTTCTGCACCTCTGTTGCCTCTTTCTGCACCTCATTTGCTTCTTTCTGTACCCCTCTTGCCTCTTTCTGCACCCTTCTTCCCTCTTTCTGCACCTCTCTTGCCTTTTTCTGTACCCCTCTTAAGTCTTTGTGTACCCTTTTTGCCTCTTTCTGCACCTCTGCTCCTTCTTTCTGCACTTCTTTTGTTTCTTTCTGCACCTGTCTTGCTTCTTTCGGCACCCCTCTTGCCTCTCTCTCCACCCCTATTTCCTCTTTCTGCACTTCTGTTGCTTCTTTCTGCACTTATCTTGCTTCTTTCTGCACCTCACTTGCCTCTTTCTACACCTCTATTGCCTCTTTCTGCAGTTCTCTTGCCTCCTTCTGCGCTTCACTTGCCTCTTTCTGTAACTCTCTTGCTTCTTTCTGCACATCTCTTGCCTCTTTCTGGACCTCACTTGCTTCTTTCTGCTCCCCTTTTGCCTGTTTCTGCACACCTCTTCCCTCTTTGTGCAGCTCTGTTGCCTCTTTCTACACCTCTCCTTCTTCTTTCTGCACCACTTTTGCCTCTTTCTGTACGTCTGTTCCTTCTTTCTCCACCTGTATTGTCTCTTTCTGCACCCTTCGTGCCTCTTTCAGCACCTCTGTTGCTTCTTTCTGCAGTTCTCTTCCTCTTTCTGAACCCCTCCTGCCTCTTTCTGTACCACTCTTGCCTCTTTTTCCACCTCTGTTGGTTCTTTCTGCACCTCTTTTGCTTCCTTCTGCACTTCACTTGCCTCTTTCTATACCCCTCTTGCCTCTTTCTGCACCTCTGTTGGTTCTTTCTGCACTGCTCTGGCTTCTTCCTGCACCTCTGTTCCAAATTTCTGCATCCTCTTGCCTTTTTCTGCACCCCTCTTCCCTCTTTCTGCACTTCTCTTGCCTCAGTCTGCCTACCTGTTCCCTCTTTCTGCACCCCTTTTGCCTGTTTCTGTAACTCTCTTGCCTCTTTCTGCAGTTCTCTTGCCTCCTTCTGCACCTCACTTGCCTCTTTTTGAACCTCTGTTGGTTCTTTTGCACTGCTCTTGCTTCTTTTTTCACCTCTCTTGCACATTTCTGCACCACTCTTGCCTCTTTCTGCACCCCTTTTACCTGTTTCTGCACTTCTCTTGCCTCTGTCTGCACCTCTGTTTTCTCTTTCTGTACCTCGTTTGCCTGGTTCTGCAACTCTCTTGCCTCTTTCTGCAGTTCTCTTGCCTCCTTTTGCACCTCTGTTGCTTCTTTCTGCACTTCTCCTGCCTCTTTCTGCACCCCTGTTGCTTCATTCTGCACTTTCCATGCTTCTTTCTGCACCTGTCTTGCTTCTTTCTGCACCCCTGTTGCCTCTTTCTGCACTCGTCTTCCCTCTTTCTGTACCTTTCTTGCCTGTTTCTGCATCTCACGTGCCTCTTTCTGCACTTTTCTTGCTTCTTTCTACACCTCTGTTGCTTCTTTCAGCAATTCTCTTGCCTCTTTCTGCACTTCTCTTGCCTGTTTCTGCACCTCTCTTGCCTCTTTCTGGACCTCTCTTGCCTCTTTCTGCACCTTACTTGCTTCTTTCTGCACCTTACTTGCTTCTTTCTGCACCCCTCCTGCCTCTTTCTGTACCTCTCTTGCCTCTTTGTGCACCTCTCCTACCTCTTTCTGCACCCCTCTTGCCTTTTTTTGCACTTCTGTTGGTTCTTTCTGCACTGCTCTTGCTTCTTTCTGCACCTCACTTGCCTCTTTTTGCACTTCTCTTGGTTCTTTCTAAACCTCTGATGTCATCAGTGATGTAATTTGAGAAGTCATCTGTGATGTCATCAGTGATGTCACTGACCATGTCATGAGTGATGTAATATGTGATGTCATCAGCAGTGCATTGCGGGCGCAAGTTATACTTAGCTCAACTAACTATAACGGCCGAATTTCTCTGGTTTTGTACGAGTGAAATGTCCAACTAACTATAACGTCCCTGAAACCTGTGGTTTTTCAGTGAATTTCTAAGGTTTTTTAAATGATAATTTCTAACTATAATATCCCTGAAACCTATGTTTTTTTCAGTGAATTATATATATATATATATATATATATATATATATATACATATATATATATATATATGTATATATATACCCACATATATATGTATGTTTGTTCATATAAGTGTAAATACTATTACATATTAGTGAGATTTATTTAACTAACATTATATTAAAGGTTTATATTGAAATATTTAAGTTATTTAAGTTTTACTACTTTAAACTGTATATATATATATTATTACCTACTGGCGGTTTCCAGTAGGTAGTTATAGTTAGGACCTTGTTTCTATTCAAAAAGCGTTTTTTTTTGCCAATATCTTTGGTACGTTTGACGAAACTTCGCAAAATGTTCAAAACGAATGGCCCATTCACTTTAGCTGCTGTGTTGAAAATTTTGGGGTGATCCGTCAAGCAGGGGCCGAGAAAAAAGGGGGTCCCAAAACGCTTTTTCTCCATGTTAATTTCATAGGAAACTGTTGACGCAGCTACAGCCCAACTGCTGAATGGAATTACACCACATTTAGCAAAAAGGTAGCTCTTGGTCCAGAGTGCGCTCTTTTTGTTAAATGGTGTAAATTCGGTCAGTAGTTCCTGAGAAATGTAAACATTTCTCAGATATACAAATATGGCCGTGGAGGATCCGCGAACCCTCCCGATCTCGTGCCTGAGATCTGATTAGCTGCCACACTTCAAACCAGGAAGTGTTGGCAGCCATATTGTGACTCAATTGAACCGAGTCACAAGGAAAAAGGTAAAAAAATGAAAAAATGTAAGAAAAGGGGGCAGGATAGGAACACCCTGACCCCCTAGGCCTGCGCAGGCCAAAATACCCAATTTTGAAGAAAATAAATCGGCAGGATTTGCGAATCTGGCTGAATTTTTTTTTTAAAACGAAGCGTGGGCTCCAGCGCTTTTTTTCTTTAAGCCCCCGGGTGGGCCACGTCCCAAGGTAATCATTAAAATAAATGCGGGGGCCCGCCTCCCCGGACCTTTGTTTTTAAAAGTAAACCGTGGGGGGGCGGTTGCCCCCCGACGAAGCCCCGGGGACCGCCACCTCCCCGGGACTAATTATGTTAAAACCAAAGAGCTGAAGAGGGCAACCACATATCCATCCTGAACAGCTGAAAGGTCCGTCAGTAAACAATAACATTTCCCAAGGGAGCATTTTGCTGACCTTCAAAAAATGAAGTGGCCCTTCAGACACCAAGCACTGGGGCCCACGAATATGTAGGAAAATGCCATTAACAACTAAGATAGTGTACACAATATAAAACAATATAGCCAGGAATGAAGCAACGGCGTCTGGCGTGGTACTCTGCACGAGCACGTCCAAAGCCTCTCTCTCCATTTCTGCTTTCTGCAAATGCTGACAGCAGCGATTCAGAAGGAGTGCTATTTTCTTCCGCCCAGCCGGTTTCCCCCAATTTCATGATTCCAGAACTGCCATGGCCTTGTGGGTAAAAATGCCTGATCTTTAGAATCTCTTCTAAAATCAGAATAAGCATGCTTGCCACATGATACAAAAGGAGTGAATCGAAAAGCTCACGCCCCAATCCAATAAAAAAAAATGAGGATCCATACCACTGCGGCCCAGTATTGTGCTGACTGCATGGCAGCGTTCCCCTCAGGATTCATCCCAATGTAAAACCACTGTTTTGAACATCAATACTTGAGGCCGGGAAAATTGAACCGCAGTAGGTGCAGGGAAAAAAAGTTAATGCATCAGAACAACACAGAGATTGGAAAAACAGTCAAAATAGATTGCCAAATAATGAAGAGAAAAGCTGCAGTGGCCGTTTCACAATTAAAGTGAATGTCAGAGACGGGCTTCTGGCTGACCAGAGCCACCTGTCTACAACACCTGCACCCCATGGCCATCTTCATGTCCCCCATCGTCTCTCATTAGGAACTGACCGGACAAAGAACCTGCAAGACCCCAGTGACTGATGGGCTGACAGAAGGATGTAAATATACCCTCTGTCAGAGACTGATACACACAGATTTGCCTGGACAGAAACACACAATTGCACCCCCTCCACACAGCGTGCTCGGGCAAGTATAGGTTCCATACAGCCACAGACAGCTACACAGCCACAAATTAGGGGTGGGCGGACCTCGCGTAGTGGTACTCCGTGGAATTTGATGGAGTTACTAGAAAACTCAGTGAAATTCTGCAGAGTTCCGTGGCTGGTGGAGTGCTCCCCCTACCCTTCCCCCCACCCCCACTACAGCTGCGGCCCCCTGCCCCTTCCCGCTAAAACCCCGGACCCACCGCCCCCACACCCGCTAAAGCCACGGCCCCACTCCCCCCTCCTGCATAGTCTAAGTAAAGAATAAGATTAAGAACTAAAGAGTCAGACTTACCTTCCTCCGAGATCGGTGTCTCCTCTGTCCTGCTCCTGCTGCTGGGCCTGGCTCCACTACTTCCGCTGCTCCGGGAGAATTACAGGAAGAACTGCAGTGTGCATGGGGTACTGCGTGAAGGCATGCCTGACCTATAGGCCATGTCCACTGCAGTTTTTCCTCTAATTCTCCCGGAGCAGCCGAAGTAGCGGAGCCAGGCCCAGCAGCAGGAGCAGGAAAGAGGAGACACCGATTTGGGTGGCAGGTAAGTCTCGGCCTTAACCGGTGAACTCCGCTCCGCTGCATAGGCGGAGTTTTGGAAACCTTCGCACTCCAAATGGAGTGTAGAGTTACTAAATCTCCGCAAACTTCGCTGGCGGAGCGGAGTTCACCGCCCGCCCTTACCACAAACCAGAACACTCTACACAAAAACACAGACAACTCCTCCCCTTCCACACAACACCCTTGGATATGCACAAGCTTAATACAGGGCACACAGAGCCACTCAACATACACACTCTATACAAAACAAGCACAAACCTCCCCCCACAACCACACCACACATTGATTGACAAGCGCCAGCTCAAAACACACAGACACTCAGTATTTACATTCTACACAAAAACACACATAAGCCCTTTTCAACCGCACTACACATGTTGGCAAGCTGGCTCCATATATACACACACGCTCAGACATGTCTCTCCACTAAACACACACTAACAAGCAAGCTTCACATATATATGCACACAGACATAAAAACTACAGACACGCACAGATATAAAGACAACCACTGATGCCAGACATAACTGCCCCTGCACAGAACACACAACACACATGCACGAGCACACACACACACACACTGCACAAGCACTTACTGACTCATAAGCACACACATATAACCACAAACTCCAAACATGTACACGGGCAGCCCGCACACATACATACCCCGCATACCCCGCATCCATGTATACATATATGCGTTCCGCGCACACAGAGTACAAATACTCGTAAACCACACAGGCACACACTGACTTTCATACCCACAGATCCGAAACTCATTCACAGACACGTCGCACATGTATGGATACACAGAAATGCACACACACTAGCCAGGCAGATAAACACAACCCCGCATGGTACATCATAAATCTGCATGCAGCCCGCAGCACTCTACGTCCCAGGATTCCTTCCCGCAGCTGCAGTTGCTGCAAATGTGCTTGATTTCCTTGCCGATGTGACAGTGGATGACAAAGGACATGTTGTTGTGGTGGTGCTCGGCTCCTTCAGCGGTTTCATTGTCACCAGAGAGAAGGCTTTCTTCCTCACCTTCCCCTGGCCGCATGTGTCTGGGGCACAGCCCTCCCTACAGCACGGAAGCGAGGGGGAGGCAGCGGTGACGGAGGAGGCAGCAGAGAAGAAAAACATCCCAGGCTGCCTGGCAATGCATGGAATCCACCATCCATCCACTCCTGCAGCCTCAGCACCGATCTGACACACTGGCGCACACACACACACGCATTCACATGCTCACACATACACAGGGATTAGGAGAAAAACATACACACACAGGAGGAGGGGGAGGAGCCCACCCCAAGTTTTAGTGACCTCTACGAACCTGCGGCGAGAACCAATCTGAGCAGGGCGATGCTGTGACCAAATGAATGGCACCGATGCTACAGCTGTGACACAGCCGCAACCCTCCCCATGGCTGAATGAAAGACAGTCCTCCGTTTTACTGCTGCATGAATGACCCTAATGGGCAAGCACAGAAACACCAGGAAACAATGGAAAATCTGGGGCCAAGCAGAGTTTTCACGTTGGTCAAGGGAAATTATACCCTCTGATGTGTGCTGTGCTACAGAGGAAGGGAGAATAAATTAATGTTGATTTCAAACAGCTTCTCCACAAGCAAGTGAGGATATTAAGTAGTTCACAAAAATCCCCTCTCCACCACTAGACTTTCCACATTAAAACTGCGTATTTTTCTGGCTCCCACCGCATCTGATGTTCAGCAGACACATGTTTCACCCAGTCAAGGCTGGGACCTTTCTAAGGCAAGATCGCAGGGTCGACCACACTGCTTCCTGTGATAATTCCACCCCTTGACATATGTACGCACACAGATCCGAACAAGAGACATACCGCCCCTCTCTCCATCAAAACTTTCTAAATGTAATGTATATAGTGAAATTCCCCTGAAAAGGCCCTATGCCACTATTTGTTTTATATAAAATACTTTATTTAGACAGTCAAGTCTATTAAAGTTCCAAGTACAAAAACAAGGATTGTGCAAGCATAAATAGATTAAGATTTAAATATGTGTAAATAAGCTGCATCTCATTGTGCAATTCAGCCAATTATTAAATAACATAAAACAGGTAACCTCATGACGTACTATCTTTAAAATATGATGACTTCATGCTGTATACCATCAGGTGTCACCTACTGCTGAGATCAAGGCTAGAACAAACTGTACATGTACAAACCAGTTATGTTCGTTACGTGTGTCGTGTCCCAATGTAGTCTAATCTGTGTGTTTAAAAGACCAAAAATGTACAAAATGTCGGATTTCTGAGGGTAATCAATAACATTACATTACAGTAATGCATCTTCATGATAAACAAGTGAGTCGAAAACCCTAGAGTTATTACTAAAGTGCAAAGATTGTGAGGTGCCAATGACAAAATATAAAAATACAGAATGCTTGTTAAGGATGCTGGGTGTAGGTTATGTCACAAACTGACTCTGGGCTGCAAGTTTCTAATTTTGCAGGATAGGTAATGGTTCTTCTCTATGCCACTACCTTCGACAGTACAAGCCATTTACCCATGCATGTTTGTTCCTGGGCAGGGGTGTGACCATCAGACACTATTACACCCATACTATTCAAGTTGTTCAGAAATGAGTGCACCTGGTCTTTGCTAATACTCACTGGACTCGAGCCATAGAAATTGGCCTTCAGTTCTGGGGAGAGTTATGCATGTAAGGTTATCCAAAACTGTCAACTTTTGGGAGAGGTGTGTGTTTTAGAGTGTTTCAATAATCTCCATTCAAAGGAAGTTTTAAGGGAATTAATGTTTTTTGCAACACACATTGTTTTCTAAGCGACATTTTGTGCTTTTATCATGTATACTTTGATCCTTGCCCAAAGTATATACTGGGCAGGGTCGGACTAAGAGAGAAAATAGGCCCCGGCACCAAAATAAAAGTGGCCCCCATATGCAAAATGCTTAACTGAAAAGTGGGCCCCATTTGCAAATTTGACCAGTTTTGAACTTGTAGAGAGGCATTGTACAGTAGTTTTGCAAGGTATAGGTGACTACATAGACTTCAGCTTGCTGCAGGCAATGTTTATTTTAATATCAGAGAAGTCAACAGAAAAAACAGACCATCAGACAATAAAACTGGCCCACAACCAGCCAGAAAACCGTCCAACACCCTGACCTGGCTGAGCAGCCCATTGGGAACTGCCTGATGCCCTATAGGCCAGTCCGGCACTGCTACTGGGCATGGCCTGAGGTTGTGCTTAGTGTACTCTAAGCAGAAACCATGGCCTTCTGCCATGTCCTTCACCCAGTCCCCCAGTCCAAAAAGCCTGCTGGGATTACCCAAAAGTACATGGTCCAAAAGTGACCCGGTCCCTGGCACCCACTGAGCGGGCCTTTGCTTAGAAAAGTAGGCATTGGGTCTCTGCATATATCTATCTTGACCTCAGTACCAATTTAGGCCCCCCGTTATATAATAGAAAAAATGGGTCAGGCCCTGGGGGGGTAGGGTCCCCAGGGCCCAAAAGCACCAAGGGAAGGAGGGCCAGACAGCCCCCTTTCCTAAATTATAAAAAAAGGAAGCCTGAAACTCGCTGAAGGCCTGCCCCCTTTGTCCACTACTCTGCAAACGTGCCGCCTGGCAGGCTCTTGGTCGGGGGATGAAGCGCTGCTGAGGGTCCTCAGGGGCCAACTAGCCCACCTGGTACCTCCAGTAAGCCCCACACAGTAGAATTGCTGAGAGGTGGTCGAAGGCCACGTCCCTTTTTACACCACTCTGGAACCACACCTCTGCAAAGGGAATGAGGTCCCTTTGCATCCTGAGGGCCTCAGGACTAAAGTGGACTTCATCCCCTAAACTGCAGTGCACCAGGAGGCATGTTTGCAGAGTTGTGGAGAAAGGGAGTGTGGCCTCTGACCACCTCTCAGCAATCCAGCTGTGTGGGGCTTACTGGAGGTAACAGGAGGGCTAGTTGTCCCCCAGGGACCCTCAAGAAGCAAGAGGACTTCATCCCCCAACCAAGAGCATGCCAGGAGGCATGTTTGCAGAGTGGTGGAGAAAGGGGGCATGGCCTGCGACTACCTCTCAGCAATCCTAATGTGTGGGGCTTACTGGAGGTAACAGGCAGGCTAGTTTGCCCCTAAAGTGCCCCAGCAGCGAAGGGGACTTCATCCTCCAACCAAGAGCGCACCAGGAGGTGCGTTTGCAGACTGGTGGAGAAAGGGGGCATGGCCTGGTATCAGAACTCAGCAATCCTGCTGTGTAGGACTTACTGGAGATAACTGGAGGGGTAGATGGCCCAAAAGTACATCCTTGGGGCCAACTACCTCTCTTGTTACCTCCAGTAAGTCCCACACAGTGGGATTACTAAGAGGTCTTCGGAGGTCATGCCTGACCCTTTCTCCACCACTCTGCAAATGCGCCTCCTGGTGCACTACTGGTTGGGTGATGAAGTCCACTTTACTCCAGAGGGACCTTGGGTGCAAGAGGCCTTCCTGGCACCTCCTGTAAGTCTTACGCAGCGGAATTCCTGAGAGCTGGTCGGAGGCCCAGCCCCTTTTCTCCACCACTCTGCAAACGCGACTGCTAGTTAAAAAATGTTACAAATTCACTAAAAAACAAAGGTTTCAGGGATGTTATGGTAAGGAATTAGCATTTAAAAAAACCTTAGAAATTCACTGAAAAGACCACAGGTTTCATGGACGTTATAGTTAGGAATCAGCATTTAAAAAACCTTAGAAATTTTTAGAAACACTCACCCTCACTGGATGATGTCATCAGTGATGTTATTTGAGATGTCATGAGTGATGTCATCAGTGATGTCACTGACCATGTCATGAGTGATGTCATATGTGACATCATCAGCAGTGCATTGTGGAGGCGTGAGTTATAGTTAGCTCAGCTAACTATAACGGCTGAATTTCTCTGGTTTTGTATGAGTGAAATGTCTGCCTAACTATAACGTTCCTGTAACCTGTGTTTTTTTCCGTGAATAATATATATATAGGTGTGACCAAGGCAGAAGTCACTGCCAAAACGCGTTACAGCAAGGAATAAAACGTGCGGTATTGAACATCTAGTCTGCTGTGTCGGTGTACAGTTTTCATTCGAAACTGTAGTTGGAGTTTATATATATATATCGCCCATGAAGATCAATGTAATAACATGAAATTAGGCACTTAGCCAAAAAGAGGCGAATACCAAAAAATCCACGGTGGAAAAGGAAAGTTCAAAAATTTCCAATGAAATAAAGGACTTTGTAAATATGTACATAAACTTTAAACTTGACACAAAGGAAAAAAGAAAGAAGCGTTTCATTAGTTTGTAGCAATAAGAATGAATTAAACCTACAAATCCCATAATGCCTCATTATGGGCCACTTGGGATTTTCTGTATAAAAAGACATGAAAGTTGGACTATTACTAACCGTGAACAAGACCAATCTAGTTGAAACGCGTTGGTTGTTACTGGTGAAGGTGATGGCTATAATTTGGATTAAATAAGCCTTTGAACCCAATTTCCTGGAGTGCTAGTCAAAATTCTTTGGTGGTAAAAATTAAAGCGGAATTCGATTCCTTTCCGCGGACTAGCACCAGTCAGTGAGCGCGCTGTGAGAAGAATCAATTGTTGGTAAAAAAAAAACATATATATATATATATATATATATATATATATATATATATATATATATATATATATATATATATATATATATATATATTATCTACTGGCGGTCGCCAGTAGACAGTTATAGTTAGGACCTAGTTTCCATAGGAAAAGCGTTTTTTCTTTTTCCAATAACTTTGGCGCCGGATGACGAATCTTTGCGAAATTTTCAAAACTAGTGGGGCGCTCCGGTCAGCTCATATCCTGAGAGTTTCGGGGTGATTCGTCGAGCGGGGGCCGAGAAAAAAGGGGGGTCCCAAAATGCGTTTTCCCCATAGGAAATTTTAGACACGGCTACAGCCCGAACTGCTGAACGGAATTACACCAAATTTGACAAAAAGGTAGTGCTTGGTTCAGAAAGCACCCTTTTTTTAAATGGTGTAAATCCGTCCAGTAGTTTTTGAGGCATTAAAAGAAAAACATCTTTATATATCTAGGCGGGACCTAACTACACATGCACGAGCTTGGCTCTAATTGGCTGCCAACACTTCAATCCAGGAAGTGTTGGCAGCCATCTTGGTGCAATGCTTTTTAGGTCTTGCCTAGCGACGCAGCGCATGCGCTGCACACTACACAAACACCACTGCACTGCCCTAAACCCTAAAACACAACCCCAGCACGACCCCCTATACTGCACGAACACCACTGCACTGCCCTAAACCCTAAAACACTACCCCAGCACGACCCCCTATACTGCCCGAACACCACTGCACTGCCCTAAACCCTAAAACACTACCCCCAGCACGACCCCCTACACTGCCCGAACACCACTGCACTGCCCTAAACCCTGAAACACCACCCCCAGCACGACCCCCTACACTGCCCGAACACCACTGCACTGCCCTAAACCCTGAAACACCACCCCCAGCATGACCCCCTACACTGCCCGAACACCACTGCACTGACTTAAACCCTGAAACACCACCCCCAGCATGAACCCCTACACTGCCCGTACACCAGTGCACTGCCTTAAACCCTGAAACACTACCCCCAGCACAACCCCCTACACTGCCCGAACACCACTGCACTGCCCTAAACCCTGAAACACCACCCCAGCATGACCCCCTACACTGCCCGAACACCACTGCACTGCCCTAAACCCTGAAACACTACCCCCAGCAAGACCCCCTACACTGCCTGAACACCACTGCACTGCCCTTAACCCTGAAACACCACCCCCAGCATGACCCCCTACACTGCCCGAACACCACTGCACTGCCCTAAACCCTGAAACACTACCCCCAGCAAGACCCCCTACACTGCCCGAACACAACTGCACTGCCCTAAACACTGAAACATCACCCTCAGCAAAGACCCCCTACACTGCCTGAACACCACTGCCCTAAACCCTGAAACACCACCCCCAGCAAGACCCCCTACACTGCCCGAACACCACTGCACTGCCTAAACCCTGAAACACCAACCCCAGCATGACCCCCTACACTGCCTGAACACCACTGCTCTGCCCAAAACCCTAAAACACTAGCCCCAGCATGACCCCCTACATTGCCCGAGCACCACTGCACTGCCCTAAACCCTGAAACATGACCCCCAGCATGACCCCCTACACTGCCCGATCACCACTGCACTGCCCTAAACCCTGAAACACCAGCCCCAGCACGACCCACTACACTGCCCGAACACCACTGCACTGCCCTAAACCCTGAAACACCAGCCCCAGCATGACCCCCTACACTGCCCGAACACACTGCACTGCCCTAAACCCTGAAACACCAGCCCCAGCATGACCCCCTACACTGCCTGAACACCACAGCACTGTCTTAAACCCTGAAACACCACTCCCTGCACTACCCCCTACACTGCCCGAACACCATTGCACTGCCCTAAACCCTGAAACACCACCCCCAGCACGACCCCCTACACTGCCCGAACACCACTGCACTGCCCTAAACCCTGAAACACCACCCCCTGCACGACCCCCTACACTGCCCGAACACCACTGCACTGCCCTAAACCCTGAAACACCACCCCCAGCACGACCACCTACACTGCCCGAACACCACTGCACTGCCCTAAACCCTGAAACACTACCCCCAGCAAGACCCCCTACACTGCGCGTACACCACTGCACTGCCCTAAACCCTGAAACATCACCCCCAGAAAGACCCCCTACACTGCCCGAACAACACTGCCCTAAACCCTGAAACATCACCCCCAGCAAGACCCCCTACACTGCCCGTACACCACTGCACTGCCCTAAATCCTGAAACATCACCCCCAGCAAGACCCCTACACTGCCCGAACACCACTGCCCTAAACCCTGAAACATCACCCCCAGCAAGACCCCTACACTGCCCGAACACCACTGCACTGCCCTAAACCCTGAAACACCACCCCCAGCACGACCCCCTACACTGCCCGAACACCACTGCACTGCCCTAAACCCTGAAACACCAGCCCCAGCATGACCCCCTACACTGCCCGAACACCACTGGACTGCCCTAAACCCTGAAACACCACCCCCAGCATGACCCCTTACACTGCGCGAACACCACTGCACTGCCCTAAACCCTGAAACACCAGCCCCAGCACGACCCCTATCCTGCCCGAACACCACTGCACTGCCCTAAACCCTGAAACGCCAGCCCCAGCACGACCCCCTGCAGTGCCCGAACACCACTGCACTGCCCTAAACCCTGAAACACCAGCCCCAGCATGACCCCCTACACTGCCTGAACACCACTGCACTGCCCTAAACCCTGAAACACCACCCCCAGCATGACCCCCTACACTGCCCGAACACCACTGCACTGAACACTGCCCGAACACCACTGCACTGCCCTATACCCTGAAACACCAGCCCCATCTAGACCCACTACACTGCCCGAACACCACTCCACTGCCCTAAACCCTGAAACACCAGCCCCAGCAAGACCCCCTACACTGCCCAAACACCACTGCACTGCCCTAAACCCTGAAACACCACCCCCAGCAAGACCCCCTACACTGCCCGAACACCACTGCACTAAACCCTGAAACACCACCCCCAGCAATACCCCCTACACTGGCCGAACACCACTGCACTGCCCTAAACCCTGAAACACCACCCCCTGCACGACCCCCTACACTGCCCGAACACCACTGCACTGCCCTAAACCCTAAAAACCACCCCCAGCATGACCCCCTACTCTACCCGAACACCACTGTGTGAGAAGTTGGCCTGGCATATGCTGTCCACTAATTATAGTGGGCACCTTGCACCAGTCCAAATCGACTCTTATGGTAGGTAGGTTAAAGACAACCTTATTGAAAGCTATCCTAGTGGTAGCTATGGAGAGCAGCCTTCAGGCTAAGTCTTGAAGGAATGTAAAGCAGCTAGTTTTACCAGTCTATAATCTCTTGAGTGACCAAATGAAAGAGCACCACACCAGGTATATATTCAAAATATATGTATTTATTACTAAACACACCCCTCTAGTCTCTTTATGAGGCTAGAGTTCGAAGTACATAGGTTATAAGATTTTAAATCACAGTAACAGCACAAATACACGTTTGGGCCCTAGGGGCGTACCAAACCATATACCAATAAAGTGGTATGCGAACCACGACTGAACTAGACACTAGGCCTAGAGCCTCTAGAAGTGCTTGGACCACAAGGAACCACCCAAGGTAGTGACACAGGGGACCCACGGGAGACGCGTGCAGTGTAAATACACAACCGCGATACGCCGTTAACTTCTATGGAGAAAGTCGGGATCGGGAAAATAGAGGAAAGGGACACTTAAAAGAGGACTAGGACAAAACCCTTTGAGATCTAGGAGTTTGAAGAGTCTCTACCCACGGGAGCACCGGAGTACTCGTGTTACCTCACCCAGGGAAGCCGGGTGCATAGGTGCCTTTCGGGGTCGGGTTTCGTCGTCGTTTCGTATGGCGATCTGCTGCAAAGTGCTGCTGGCGACCAGGAGAAAAGTGTCCGGGTGGATCCAAGAGTGGATCAGAGTTCTGAAGAACCTGAAAGCAGAGGGGACAGAGTCTGGGTCACTAGCCAGTGACCAGGAAGGCGATGGACAGATGCCCACCGATGTCGAGTGCTTCAGGTGCTGTGACGGTCATCTTGACTCTTCAGCCACGAGGTCCGGGAGGCGTTGTCGGTGACCAGGAGCAGGATTCGGGCTGTTGCTCGATGTTTGTCGAGTGCTGATGTGTCGGCGGCCGGATTGGACCCAACAAGCCTTGGCAACGGCAAGTCTCGAGTAAGATGTAGATCGTCAATGATGCAGACCAGCAAGGTCTGGGGAACTCACCCAGCGGGGGTAAGTGAGGGCAGGCCTGGAGCAACCAGGATGCCAAGTAAAGAAAAGATTGGCCTTCGTTAAGGGCTACTAGCCAACGGGCTAGCGACCGCGAAGGAGCCTCGTGACGCCGCACGTGGAGCTGGCTTACAGGACACTCGTGGAGTGGGGGCCAGTGATCTTCGGTGCAGGTGGTGCTGGAGGCTAGGGCTACACGGAGCCCAAAGCACGACTTCTTGGGAGACCCAGAAGATGGTGCACTTGCAAGTGTGCTCGGTGTCCAGGCGTCACGGTCTCAAGTCACCCACGATAGCCACGGGCCTCAGCTTTGCTGGGGACTCAGGGTAGCCTCGGGGAAGTCTGAGAACCCACCTCTGGTGATGCGATGACTTCGGCGTCCGACGGGAGCTTCAGTAATGCGAAACGGACAGATGCTTCTTTGGTGCCTGCCAAGCAGGGGAGTCACTCCTTGACCCCAAGGGAGATTCTTCAGTCCTCTAATCTTGTCGTAGAGCGTCGAAGGTCCAGGATTCCGTGTCAGAGTTTCGTCCAGGTATAATCTAAAGTCCTAAGGACTGGGTTCCTATCTTTATTCTAAAAATAGGGGATGGACTACTCTGTGGCCCCACCTATGGGTGGGTCAGGGCAGAGGGGTGGCTACACCCCTTTCCCTTTGTCCAGTTCGCGCCAAAGCAGGGGCTGCAAGCCCCTGATCCGGTTTGAACTGGGGTATGCACAGGGACACCAAATGTGCCCCCAGTGCAGGACTTCAAAGCACCCGAAAGTGCTCCCGCCCAGCCCCAATACACATTGTCCTGTCTGGGGAGGTGGTCACCTCCCCAGACCAGGCCTCCCCTGCCGGAGTTTCGTCCAGCAGCAGGAGGCCAGACTCGTGTCTGTGGCAGCAGCATCCATTTTGTGATGCCAGGGCTCTGGAAAGAAGTTACCGGACTCGTCAGAGTTAACATGCCTTTCCCTCTAGAAGGGTGGAATGCTACCCCCGCCGCCAGGATTGGCGGGGGGTAGTATTCCAAGATGTTTGACACCAAACACGACATGTTTAGGTGCAGCCATTCCAAAGTTAGCATTTTACCGCGAGGATATAATGCGCTTAAGAGTATATGGTCAGGCTGCACTACAAACAGCATCAGAGATGGTCTCCGAACGCTGCAGAGGGGCCCTGCTCATGCAGGGGCACCCTCTCACATAGGAACCATGCACTCTGCCTTTAGGATTGATAAGGCCTGCCTTAGGAGTGACTTATAGGTTTATATGTGTGTATGTTTTTAGTGATATAGGTAACCTATACCACAGTAAGGGGTGCATGCACCACCTTACCCAGGCTGCAGTAGCAGACCTGTGGTGTCAGTTTGGATGGCCTCCCAGGGGTGGCATAATATATGCCTCAGCCCCTGGCAGGCCTCTGAGGTACCTATGCCCTTGGTACATAGTATACCATATACTAGGGACTTATAAGGGCACTCCAGATCCCAATCAGTGATGTGCCTAAGGCACATGGAGACCCTTTTAAAGAGGAAACAGCTAGGCTGGGGTTCTGAATAGCAGGGCCCCAGCCAGACTAATGTCGAAAACCAGTGAAGCATCAGCAAAAAGTGGGGGTACCCATGTGAAGCAGATCCTACTCTCCTACACACTGCTCTGCCCTAAACCCTAAAACACTACCCCCAGCACGACCCCCTACACTGTGCCCTAAACCCTGAAACACCACCCCCAGCACGTCCCCCTATACTGCCCAAACACCACTGCACTGCCCCAAACCCTGAAACACTAGCCCCAGCACGACCCCCTACACTGCCCGAACACCACTGCACTGCCCTAAACCCTGAAACACCAGCCCCAGCACGACCCCCTACACTGCTCGAACACCACTGCACTGCCCTAAACCCTGAAACACCAGCCCCAGCGTGACCACCTACACTGCCCGAACACCACTGCACTGCCCTAAACCCTGAAACACCAGCGCCAGCACGACCCCCTACACTGCCCGAACACCACTGCACTGCCCTAAACCCTGAAACACCACCCCCAGCGCGACCCCCTACACTGCCCGAACACCACTGCTCTGCCGTAAACCCTGAAACACTACCCCCAGCGTGACCCCCTACACTGCCCGAACACCACTGCACTGCCCTAAACCCTGAAACACCACCCCCAGCACGACCCCCTACACTGCCCGAACACCACTGCACTACCCTGAAACACCACCCCCAGCACGACCCCCTACTCTGCCCAAACACCACTGCTGTGCCCTAAACCCTAAAACACTACCCCCAGCCCGACCCACTACACTGCCCGAACACCACTGCACTACCCTAAACCCTGAAACACCAGCCCCAGCACGACCCCCTACACTGCCCGAACACCACTGCACTGCCCTAAACCCTGAAACACCACCCCTGCATGACCCCCTACACTGCCCGAACAACACTGCACTGCCCTAAACCCTGAAACACCACCCCTGCACGACCCCCTACACTGCCCGAACACCACTGCACTGCCCTAAACCCTGAAACACCACCCCCAGCACGACCCCCTACACTGCCCGAACACCACTGCACTGCCCTAAACCCTGAAACAATGCCCACAGCACGACCCCTTACACTGCCCGAACACCACTGCAGTGCCCTAAACCCTGAAACACCAGCCCCAGCACGACCCCCTACACTGCCCGAACACCACTGCACTGCCCTAAACCCTGAAACACCAGCCCCAGCACGACCCCCTACACTGCCCGAACACCACTGCACTGCCCTAAACCCTGAAACACCAGCCCCAGCAAGACCCCCTACACTGCCTGAACACCCCTGCACTGCCCTAAACCCTGAAACACCACCCCCAGCACGACCCCCTACACTGCCCGAACACCACTGCTCTGCCCAAAACCCTGAAACACCAGCCCCAGCACAACCCCCTACACTGCCTGAACACCACTGCACTGCCCTAAACCCTGAAACTCCACCCCCAGCACAACCCCCTAGACTGCCCGAACACCACTGCACTGCCCTAAACCCTGAAACACTACCCCCAGCAAGACCCCCTACACTGCCCGAACACCACTGCACTGCCCTAAACCCTGAAACATCACCCCCAGCAAGACCCCCTACACTGAGCGAACACCACTGCCCTAAACCCTGAAACACCACCCCCAGCAAGACCCCCTACACTGCCCGAACACCACTGCACTGCCCTAAATCCTGAAACACCACCCCCAGCACGACCCCCTACACTGCCCGAACACCACTGCACTACCCTAAACCCTGAAACACCACCCCCAGCACGACCCCCTACTTTGCCCGAACACCACTGCACTGCCCTAAACCCTGAAACCCCAGCCCCAGCAAGACCCCCTACACTGCCAGAACACCACTACACTGCCCTAAACCCTGAAACACCAGCCCCAGCAAGACCCCCTACACTACCCGAACACCACTGCACTGCCCTAAACCCTGAAACACCAGCCCCAGCACGACCCCCTACACTGCCCGAACACCACTGCACTGCCCTAAACCCTGAAACACCAGCCCCAGCAAGACCCCCTACACTGCCCGAACACCACTGCACTGCCCTAAACCTTGAAACACCACCCCCAGCAAGACCCCCTATACTGCCCGAACACCACTGCACTGCCCTAAACCCTGAATCACCACCCCCAGCACAACCCCCTACACTGCCCGAACACCACTGCACTGCCCTAAACCCTGAAACACCACCAGCAGCACGTCCCCTACACTGCCCGAACACCACTGCACTGCCCTAAACCCTGAAACACCACCCCCAGCATGACCCACTACACTGCCCGAACACCACTGCACTGCCCTAAACCCTGAAACACCACCCCCAGCACGACCCCTTACACTGCCCGAACACCACTGCACTGCCCTAAACCCTGAAACACCAGCCCCAGCAAGACCCCCTACACTGCCCGAACACCACTGTGTGAGAAGTTGGCCTGGTATATGCTGTCCACTAATTATAGTGGGCACCTTGCACCAGTCCAAACAACCCCTTATTGGAGATAGGTTAAAGACAACCTTATTGAAAGCTATCCTAGTGGTAGCTATGGAGAGCAGCCTTCAGGCTAAGTCTTGAAGGAATGTAAAGCAGCTTGTTTTACCAGTCTATAATCTCTTGAGTGACCAAATGAAAGAGCACCACACCAGGTATATATTCAGAATATATGTATTTATTGCTAAACACACCCCTCTAGTCTCTTTATGAGGCTAGAGTTCGAAGTACATAAGTTAGAAGTTATTTAAACACAGTAATAGCACAAATACACGTTTGGGCCCTAGGGGCGTACCAAACCATATACCAATAAAGTGGTATAAGAACCACGACTGAACTAGACACTAGGTCTAGAGCCTCTAGAAGTGCTTGGACCACAAGGAACCACCCAAGGTAGTGACACAGGGGACTCACGGGGGACGCATGCAGTGTAAATACACAACCGCGATACGCCGTTGACTTCTATGGAGAAAGTCGCGATCAGGAAATTAAAGAAAAGGGACACTTAAAGGAGGACTTGGAGCAAACCCTTTGAGAACTAGTACTTTGAAGAGTCTCTACCCACGGGAGCACCGGAGTACTCGTGTTACATCACCCAGGGAAGCCGGGTGCATAGGTGCCTTTCGGGGTTGGGTTTCGTCGTCGATTTGAATGGCGATCTGCTGCAAAGTGCTGCTGGCGACCAAGTGGAAAGTGTCCGGGTGGATCCAAGAGTGGATCAGAGATCTGAAGAACCTGAAAGCAGAGGGGACAGAGTCTGGGTCACTAGCCAGTGACCAGGAAGGCGATGGACAGATGCCCACCGATGTCGAGTGCTTCAGGTGCGTTGACAGTCGTCTTGACTCTTCAGCCACGAGGTCCAGGAGGCGTTGTCGTCAACCAGGGGCAAGATTCGGGCTGGTACACGATGTCTGTCGAGTGCTGAGGTGACGGCAACCGGATTGGACCCAACAAGCCTTGGCAACGGCAAGTCTCGATGAAGATGTAGATCGTCGATGGTGCAGACCAGCAAGGTCTGGGGAACTCACCCAGCAAGGGTAAGTGAGGGCAGGCCTGGAGCAACCAGGATGCCCAAGAAGAAAAAGATTGGCCTTCGTTAAGGGCTACTAGCCAACGGGCTAGCGTCCGCGAAGGAGCCTCGAGACGTCGCACGTGGATCTGGCTCACAGGACACTCATGGAGTGGAGGCCAGTGATCTTCGGTGCAGGTGGTGCTGGAGGCTAGGGCTACTCGGAGCCCAAAGCACGACTTCTTGGGAGACCCAGAAGATGGTGCACTTGCAAGTGTGCTTGGTGTCCAGGGGTCACGGTCTCAAGTCACCCACGATAGCCATGGGCCTCAGCTTTGCTGGGGACTCAGGGTAGCCTCGGTGAAGTCTGAGAACCCACCTCTGGTGATGCGATGACTTCGGCGTCCGACGGGAGCTTCAGTAATGCGAACCGGACAGATGCTTCTTTGGTGCCTGCCAAGCAGGGGAGTCACTCCTTGACCCCAAGGGAGATTCTTCAGTCCTCTAATCTTGTCGTAGAGCGTCGAAGGTCCAGGATTCCGTGTCAGAGTTTCATCCAGGTATAATCTAAAGTCCTAAGGACTGGGTTCCTACCTTTATTCCAAAAATAGGGGATGGACTACTCTGTGGCCCCACCTATGGGTGGGTCAGGGCAGAGGGGTGGCTACACCCCTTTCCTTTGTCCAGTTCGCGCCAAAGCAGGGGCTGCGAGCCCCTGATCCGGTTTGAACTGGGGTATGCACAGGGACACCAAATGTGCCCCCAGTGCAGGACTTCAAAGCACCCGAAAGTGCTCCCGCCCAGCCCCAATACACATTGTCCTGTCTGGGGAGGTGGTCACACCTCCCTGGGACAGGAAACCTATTGTCCAGGCTGTGAGAAGTTGGCCTGGCATTTGCTGTCCACTAATTATAGTGGGCACCTTGCACCAGTCCAAATCGACTCTTATGGTAGGTAGGTTAAAGACAACCTTATTGAAAGCTATCCTAGTGGTAGCTGTGGAGAGCAGCCTTCAGGCTAAGTCTTGAAGGAATGTAAAGCAGCTTGTTTTACCAGTCTATAATCTCTTGAGTGACCAAATGAAAGAGCACCACACCAGGTATATATTCAAAATATATGTATTTATTACTAAACACACCCCTCTAGTCTCTTTATGAGGCTAGAGTTCGAAGTACATAGGTTATAAGATCTTAAATCACAGTAATAGCACAAATACACGTTTGGGCCCTAGGGGCGTACCAAACCATATACCAGTAAAGTGGTATGCGAACCACGACTGAACTAGACACTAGGCCTAGAGCCTCTAGAAGTGCTTGGACCACAAGGAACCACCCAAGGTAGTGACACAGGGGACCCACGGGAGACGCGTGCAGTGTAAATACACAACCGCGATACGCCGTTAACTTCTATGGAGAAAGTCGGGATCGGGAAAATAGAGGAAAGGGACACTTTAAAGAGGACTAGGACAAAACCCTTTGAGATCTAGGACTTTGAAGAGTCTCTACCCACGGGAGCACCGGAGTACTCGTGTTACCTCACCCAGGGAAGCCGGGTGCATAGGTGCCTTTCGGGGTCGGGTTTCGTCGTCGTTTCTTATGGCGATCTGCTGCAAAGTGCTGCTGGCGACCAGGAGAAAAGTGTCCGGGTGGATCCAAGAGTGGATCGGAGTTCTGAAGAACCTGAAAGCAGAGGGGACAGAGTCTGGGTCACTAGCCAGTGACCAGGAGGGCGATGGACAGATGCCCACCGATGTCGAGTGCTTCAAGTTCGTTGACGGTCGTCTTGACTCTTCAGCCACGAGGTCCGAGAGGCGTTGTCGGCGACTAGGAGCAGGATTCGGGCTGCTGCTCGATGTCTGTCGAGTGCAGAGGTGTCGGCGACCAGATTGGACCCAAGAGGCCTTGGCAACGGCAAGTCTCGAGTAAGATGTAGATCGTCGATGATGCAGACCAGCAAGGTCTGGGGAACTCACCCAGCAAGGGTAAGTGAGGGCAGGCCTGGAGCAACCAGACTGCCAAGTAAAGAAAAGATTGGCCTTCGGTAAGGGCTACTAGCCAATGGGCTAGCGACCGCGAAGGAGCCTCGTGACGCCGCACGTGGAGCTGGCTTACAGGACACTCGTGGAGTGGGGGCCAGTGATCTTCGGTGCAGGTGGTGCTGGAGGCTAGGGCTACTCGGAGCCCAAAGCACGACTTCTTGGGATACCCAGAAGATGGTGCACTTGCAAGTGTGCTCGGTGTCCAGGGGTCACGGTCTCAAGTCACCCACGATAGCCACGGGCCTCAGCTTTGCTGGGGACTCAGGGTAGCCTCGGGAAGTCTGAGAATCCACCTCTGGTGATGCGATGACTTCGGCGTCCGACGGGAGCTTCAGTAATGCGAACCGGACAGATGCTTCTTTGGTGCCTGCCAAGCAGGGGAGTCACTCCTTGACCCCAAGGGAGATTCTTCAGTCCTCTAATCGTGAGTAGAGCGTCGAAGGTCCAGGATTCTGTTTCAGAGTTTCGTCCAGGTATAATCTAAAGTCCTAAGGACTGGGTTCCTACCTTTATTCCAAAAATAGGGGATGGACTACTCTGTGGCCCCACCTATGGGTGGGTCAGGGCAGAGGGGTGGCTACACCCCTTTCCCTTTGTCCAGTTCGTGCCAAAGCAGGGGCTGCAAGCCCCTGATCCGGTTTGAACTGGGGTATGCACAGGGACACCAAATGTGCCCCCAGTGCAGGACTTCAAAGCACCCGAAAGTGCTCCCGCCCAGCCCCAATACACATTGTCCTGTCTGGGGAGGTGGTCACACCTCCCTGGGACAGGAAACCTATTGTCCAGGCCTCCCCTGCCGGAGTTTCGTCCAGCAGCAGGAGGCCAGACTCGTGTCTGTGGCAGCAGCATCCATTTTGTGATGCCAGGGCTCTGGAAAGAAGTTACCGGACTCGTCAGAGTTAACATGCCTTTCCCTCTAGAAGGGTGGAATGCTACCCCCGCCGCCAGGATTGGCGGGGGGTAGTATTCCAAGATGTTTGACACCAAACACGACATGTTTAGGTGCAGCCATTCCATAGTTAGCATTTTACCGCGAGGATATAATGCGTTTAAGAGTATATGGTCAGGCTGCACTACAAACAGCATCAGAGATGGTCTCCGACCACTGCAGAGGGGCCCTGCTCATGCAGGGGCACCCTCTCACATAGGAACCATGCACTCTGCCTTTAGGATTGATAAAGCCTGCCTTAGGAGTGACTTATAGGTTTATATGTGTGTATGCTTTTAGTGATATAGGTAACCTATACCACAGCAAGGGGTGCATGCACCACCTTACCCAGGCTGCAGTAGCAGACCTGTGGTGTCAGTTTGGATGGCCTACCAGGGGTGGCATAATACATGCTGCAGCCCCTGGCAGGCCTCTGAGGTACCTATGCCCTTGGTACATAGTATACCATATACTAGGGACTTACAAGGGCACTCCAGATCCCAATCAGTGATGTGCCTAAGGCACATGGAAACCTTTTTACAGAGAAAGCAGATAGACTGGGGCCCTGAATAGCAGGATCCCAGTCCAACTAAGTCATAAACCAGCAAAACACCATAAAAAAAGTGGGGGCAACCATATAGTCAGATTCCACCTTCCTACATAACCCCCCAAACGAAAGGAGATAAGGCTAACCTTGGCCAGTTGAGCCTATATTGACTAAGTGGCCATATAAGTAAGCACCTGCACTAGCATGGTTGCCCCCTATGTTATGGTCCACTAAGCAATCCCTCACCCTAAGGGTATGAGAGGGTCTCCACCATGGGGAATCACTACCTGTGGTGTGCTTAGGTAAAGTACAAGGCTGGTGAGGTGTCTGAGTAGGGAAGTGAGGCCCTAGGAATGTTGGCCTCAGCTTCCTCAGATCACTGGTCACCATGTATGCCTGTCTTTCCATGACTGAGTTGCACTTTGCTCTCAGGGTCAACCTTTGGCTGCCTACAGCGGGGGGTTGGGTCCCTTTGGATGGAACACTGGAGGGACATGGCAGGTTTGGAACCTTCTGGTCCCAGGTTTGCCCTTGCCTACCAGAGTCCTTCTGGGGGAGGTCCCTACATAAAGGTATGGGGGATCCCTCAGTGTGTAGAGGAATTTTCACCTGGCTAGGGCTACTAGACTGGGTGCCCCTAATCTGCTGATGGGGGCTTCCTCTGGACAGGGGGCCCGGGGGTCCACTGACCTCCCTGACCTCTGCAGCCCTGGGCTGACTGAGGCAGGGTAGAGAGGGGCAGGTTACCTGCTCCAGACTGGGTACCACCTTGGAAGGGTCCTCTGCCATCAGGGGTGTGGCCAGGCCAGGCCTGACTACCTCTGTGGCAGTTCCTTCACTAGGGGTAGGGTCAGTTCCCTGAGGAGGCTGACCCTTACCTACTGTCTGGGGGAAGAAGACTTTTCTTCAACCCTTGTGCTCTCTTTGGGGGAGAGTGGGCCATTCTTTCAGGCTCCATCTCTCCAAATTCTTGGGCTGGGGCTGTGGCCATCACAGCCCCACTAACCTTTGCAGGGACGCCCAACATCCTAAGATGGGTTTGGTGTTCAACTTCAGCCCAGGCTGAAATTTCCAAATCATTGCCCATCAGGCAATCTACAGGTAGGGTTGGGGACACTGCCACTCTTTTTGGGCCTGTGACCCCCTCCCAGCTGAGATTGACTATGGCCATGGGGTGATCTGTTCTGACACCATCAATGTTGGTCACCTGGTATTTAAACTCAGGTAAAAGCTGGTGAGGGGGACTAGTTTCCCTGCCACCATGGTGACACTAGCCCCTGTGTCCCTAAATGCCACAGCTTTCTGACCATTAATCATTGGCTCCAGTCTGTACCTGCCCAATGCTATGGGACCCATGGTAAAGGTGGCAAATCCTATACCACCATCAGAGTCAGAGGAGTCTGTTGAGGGGTCCCTGTCTAAACTAGGGCCCACCTCTGTTCCTCTTGCAAAAGCACCTAACTTTTTGGGTGCACTACTCCCAACTGGAGGATTACTACTGGTAGTACCAGGAGGGGTGGTAGTAGTTGTGGGAGGAACATTTTCTTTATTGCCAATCCTGGGGCAACTGGGATCAGTTTTCCAGTGCCCAGGCTTTTTACAGACATGGCAATATGGTTTCTTTTCAGGAGAGGAAGGAGTTTGGGACCCACCCCCAGAAGAGGAATTTTGGGGCCCTGTAAGGGACTTATCCTTAGATTTATCCCCACCTTTCTCTTGGGACTTAGTAGAATCTTTCTTCTGGTCACCACCCTGATTCCTAGTTTTTACTCTGGTTCTGACCCATTTGTCTGCCTTCTTTCCCAATTCTTGGGGAGAGGTCAGATCAGAGTCCACCAGATACTGGTGCAAAAGCTGGTTTTGACAATTATTAAGGATCTGCTCCCTCATAATCAAATTGTACAATCCTAAAAAGTCATGCACTTTGTTGCCATGTATCCAACCTTCCAGAGCCTTTGTAGCACAATCTACAAAATCAACCCAGTCTTGAGTCTGTGCTTTTTGGGTGTCTCTGAACTTCAACCTGTACTGTTCAGTGGTTAGGCCAAACCCATCAATAAGAGCACTCTTCAAGACCTTGTAATTATCAGCATCCTCCTCTCTAACAGTGAGGAGCTTGTCTCTACCTTTGTCTGCAAAGGAGAGCCACAAGATTGCTGCCCACTGCCTCTGGGGGACCTTCTGAACTTTACAGGCCCTCTCCAATGCAGTTATCCATTTGTGGATGTCATCCCCACTCTGGTAGGGAGGGACAATCTTGTTTAGGTTTCTATGGTCATAAGACCTGTCCCTATCTCTAGGGATATTGCTGCCACCATGGGACTCTAGTCCCAACTTTCTTCTCTCTCTAAGGAGATCTAGGGATTCTCTATCTAAAGCTAATTGCTTTTTCTGAGTTCCAGCTGAGTTTCCTCATACTGGACTAGCCTCTTTCTTCTCTCATGAGAGGATTCTCTCCTATGAGATGAGACAGAGCTCCCTATAGAGGTGCCAGAGTGGTTAGACTCCTGAGAAGGAGACCTAGACCTTCTGGGCACACTCTTAATCCTTCCTGGGGGACAAAGAGAGCATCATTCTGATCCTCCTCTTCCTCTTCCTCAGGAGGGGTTGGATTATCCAGGTCAGGGCCATTGTCGCCCTCCTGGCCAGTTTCAGAGGGGGGCTGGGGGTATTGGTACCCCTGGCCTCCTCCTCTTCTTCTGCCCCACCCTCAGCTCCTACCCCTTCAGTCCCTACAGGCTTACTAAGGTCATAAGCCACCAACAACTCCTTGAGGTGTTGGGTGGTGGGGCTTTGGCCTATCCTTATTTTTCTCAAGTTGCATAAAGCTCTCAATTCCAAGAATGGGAGTGTATCATACTTGGAGGGTGGAAGCTCAATGGCTTCCTGCAAGGATTCTTTGGATCCTCCCTTAAAGACATTACTAGTGTGGTGTGGTGTATGCACTACCTACTCTAGTGTGGCCTACTAAACTCTCTTGAGTTGTAGAAAGGGTTGTGCTATCCCTTAACACACAACTCTAAGTTCAGTAGAACTTACTGTTATTCTAAGCTTAAATTATATGTACCTTAGGTACCTTTAGTGGTTTTCAGTTGATCAATTCAATTGAGATTATCTGGTAAAACAATAGCAAGCTGGAATCCCACCGCTGCCACCAATGTGAGAAGTTGGCCTGGCATATGCTGTCCACTAATTATAGTGGGCACCTTGCACCAGTCCAAATCGACTCTTATGGTAGATAGGTTAAAGACAACCTTATTGAAAGCTATCCTAGTGGTAGCTGTGGAGAGCAGCCTTCAGGCTAAGTCTTGAAGGAATGTAAAGCAGCTTGTTTTACCAGTCTATAATCTCTTGAGTGACCAAATGAAAGAGCACCACACCAGGTATATATTCAAAATATATGTATTTATTACTAAACACACCCCTCTAGTCTCTTTATGAGGCTAGAGTTCGAAGTACATAGGTTATAAGATCTTAAATCACAGTAATAGCACAAATACACGTTTGGGCCCTAGGGGCGTACCAAACCATATACCAATAAAGTGGTATGCGAACCACGACTGAACTAGACACTAGGCCTAGAGCCTCTAGAAGTGCTTGGACCACAAGGAACCACCCAAGGTAGTGACACAGGGGACCCACGGGAGACGCGTGCAGTGTAAATACACAACCGCGATACGCCGTTAACTTCTATGGAGAAAGTCGGGATCGGGAAAATAGAGGAAAGGGACACTTAAAAGAGGACTAGGAGCAAACCCTTTGAGATCTAGGACTTTGAAGAGTCTCTACCCACGGGAGCACCGGAGTACTCGTGTTACCTCACCCAGGGAAGCCGGGTGCATAGGTGCCTTTCAGGGTCGGGTTTCGTCGTCGATTTCGTATGGCGATCTGCTGCAAAGTGCTGCTGGCGACCAGGAGAAAAGTGTCCGGGTGGATCCAAGAGTGGATCGGAGTTCTGAAGAACCTGAAAGCAGAGGGGACAGAGTCTGGGTCACTAGCCAGTGACCAGGAAGGCGATGGACAGATGCCCACCGATGTCGAGTGCTTCAGGTGCGGTTGACGGTCGTCTTGACTCTTCAGCCACGAGGTCCGGGAGGCGTTGTCGGCGACCAGGAGCAGGATTCAGGCTGGTGCTCGATGTCTGTCGAGTGCTGAGGTGTCGGCGACCAGATTGGACCCAAAAAACCTTGGCAACGGCAAGTCTCGAGTAAGATAAAGATCGTCGATGGTGCAGACCAGCAAGGTCTGGGGAACTCACCCAGCGAGGATAAGTGAGGGCAGGCCTGGAGCAACTAGGATGCCAAGTAAAGAAAAGATTGGCCTTCGTTAAGGGCTACTAGCCAACGGGCTAGCGACCGCGAAGGAGCCTCGTGACGCCGCACGTGGAGCTGGCTTACAGGACACTCGTGGAGTGGGGGCCAGTGATCTTCGGTGCAGGTGGTGCTGGAGGCTAGGGCTACTCGGAGCCCAAAGCACGACTTCTTGGGAGACCCAGAAGATGGTGCACTTGCAAGTGTGCTCGGTGTCCAGGGGTCACGGTCTCAAGTCACCCACGATAGCCACGGGCCTCAGCTTTGCTGGGGACTCAGAGTAGCCTCGGGAAGTCTGAGAATCCACCTCTGGTGATGCGATGACTTCGGCGTCCGACGGAGCTTCAGTAATGCGAACCGGACAGATGCTTCTTTGGTGCCTGCCAAGCAGGGGAGTCACTCCTTGACCCCAAGGGAGATTCTTCAGTCCTCTAATCGTGAGTAGAGCGTCGAAGGTCCAGGATTCTGTTTCAGAGTTTCGTCCAGGTATAATCTAAAGTCCTAAGGACTGGGTTCCTACCTTTATTCCAAAAATAGGGGATGGACTACTCTGTGGCCCCACCTATGGGTGGGTCAGGGCAGAGGGGTGGCTACACCCCTTTCCCTTTGTCCAGTTCGCGCCAAAGCAGGGGCTGCAAGCCCCTGATCCGGTTTGAACTGGGGTATGCACAGGGACACCAAATGTGCCCCCAGTGCAGGACTTCAAAGCACCCGAAAGTGCTCCCGCCCAGCCCCAATACACATTGTCCTGTCTGGGGAGGTGGTCACACCTCCCTGGGACAGGAAACCTATTGTCCAGGCCTCCCCTGCCGGAGTTTCATCCAGCAGCAGGAGGCCAGACTCGTGTCTGTGGCAGCAGCATCCATTTTGTGATGCCAGGGCTCTGGAAAGAAGTTACCGGACTCGTCAGAGTTAACATGCCTTTCCTCTAGAAGGGTGGAATGCTACCCCCGCCGCCAGGATTGGCGGGGGGTAGTATTCCAAGATGTTTGACACCAAACACGACATGTTTAGGTGCAGCCATTCCATAGTTAGCATTTTACCGCGAGGATATAATGCGTTTAAGAGTATATGGTCAGGCTGCACTACAAACAGCATCAGAGATGGTCTCCGATCGCTGCAGAGGGGCCCTGCTCATGCAGGGGCACCCTCTCACATAGGAACCATGCACTCTGCCTTTAGGATTGATAAGGCCTGCCTTAGGAGTGACTTATAGGTTTATATGTGTGTATGCTTTTAGTGATATAGGTAACCTATACCACAGCAAGGGGTGCATGCACCACCTTACCCAGGCTGCAGTAGCAGACCTGTGGTGTCAGTTTGGATGGCCTACCAGGGGTGGCATAATACATGCTGCAGCCCCTGGCAGGCCTCTGAGGTACCTATGCCCTTGGTACATAGTATACCATATACTAGGGACTTACAAGGGCACTCCAGATCCCAATCAGTGATGTGCCTAAGGCACATGGAAACCTTTTACAGAGAAAGCAGATAGACTGGGGCCCTGAATAGCAGGATCCCAGTCCAACTAAGTCATAAACCAGCAAAACACCATAAAAAAAAGTGGGGGCAACCATATAGTCAGATTCCACCTTCCTACACAGGCCTCCCCTGCCGGAGTTTCGTCCAGCAGCAGGAGGCCAGACTCGTGTCTGTGGCAGCAGCATCCATTTTGTGATGCCAGGGCTCTGGAAAGAAGTTACCGGACTCGTCAGAGTTAACATGCCTTTCCCTCTAGAAGGGTGGAATGCTACTCCCGCCGCCAGGATTGGCGGGGGGTAGTATTCCAAGATGTTTGACACCAAACACGACATGTTTAGGTGCAGCCATTCCAAAGTTAGCATTTTACCGCAAGGATATAATGCGCTTAAGAGTATATGGTCAGGCTGCACTACAAACAGCATCAGAGATGGTCTCCGAACGCTGCAGAGGGGCCCTGCTCATGCAGGGGCACCCTCTCACATAGGAACCATGCACTCTGCCTTTAGGATTGATAAGGCCTGCCTTAGGAGTGACTTATAGGTTTATATGTGTGTATGTTTTTAGTGATATAGGTAACCTATACCACAGTAAGGGGTGCATGCACCACCTTACCCAGGCTGCAGTAGCAGACCTGTGGTGTCAGTTTGGATGGCCTCCCAGGGGTGGCATAATATATGCTGCAGCCCCTGGCAGGCCTCTGAGGTACCTATGCCCTTGGTACATAGTATACCATATACTAGGGACTTATAAGGGCACTCCAGATCCCAATCAGTGATGTGCCTAAGGCACATGGAGACCCTTTTAAAGAGGAAACAGCTAGGCTGGGGTTCTGAATAGCAGGGCCCCAGCCAGACTAATGTCGAAAACCAGTGAAGCATCAGCAAAAGTGGGGGTACCCATGTGAAGCAGATCCTACTCTCCTACACACTGCTCTGCCCTAAACCCTAAAACACTACCCCCAGCACGACCCCCTACACTGTGCCCTAAACCCTGAAACACCACTCCCAGCACGTCCCCCTATACTGCCCAAACACCACTGCACTGCCCCAAACCCTGAAACACTAGCCCCAGCACGACCCCTACACTGCCCGAACACCACTGCACTGCCCTAAACCCTGAAACACCAGCCCCAGCACGACCCCCTACACTGCTCGAACACCACTGCACTGCCCTAAACCCTGAAACACCAGCCCCAGCGTGACCACCTACACTGCCCGAACACCCCTGCACTGCCCTAAACCCTGAAACACCAGCCCCAGCACGACCCCCTACACTGCCCGAACACCACTGCACTGCCCTAAACCCTGAAACACCACCCCCAGCGCAACCCCCTACACTGCCCGAACACCACTGCTCTGCCGTAAACCCTGAAACACTACCCCCAGCGCGACCCCCTACACTGCCCGAACACCACTGCACTGCCCTAAACCCTGAAACACCACCCCCAGCACGACCCCCTACACTGCCCGAACACCACTGCACTACCCTGAAACACCACCCCCAGCACGACCCCCTACTCTGCCCGAACACCACTGCTCTGCCCTAAACCCTGAAACTCTAGCCCCAGCACGACCCACTACACTGCCCGAACACCACTGCACTGCCCTAAACCCTGAAACACCAGCCCCAGCACGACCCCCTACACTGCCCGAACACCACTGCACTGCCCTAAACCCTGAAACACCACCCCTGCATGACCCCCTACACTGCCCGAACAACACTGCACTGCCCTAAACCCTGAAACACCACCCCTGCACGACCCCCTACACTGCCCGAACACCACTGCACTGCCCTAAACCCTGAAACACCACCCCCAGCACGACCCCCTACACTGCCCGAACACCACTGCACTGCCCTAAACCCTGAAACAATGCCCACAGCACGACCCCTTACACTGCCCGAACACCACTGCAGTGCCCTAAACCCTGAAACACCAGCCCCAGCACGACCCCTACACTGCCCGAACACCACTGCACTGCCCTAAACCCTGAAACACCAGCCCCAGCACGACCCCCTACACTGCCCGAACACCACTGCACTGCCCTAAACCCTGAAACACCAGCCCCAGCAAGACCCCTACACTGCCTGAACACCCCTGCACTGCCCTAAACCCTGAAACACCACCCCCAGCACGACCCCCTACACTGCCCGAACACCACTGCTCTGCCCAAAACCCTGAAACACCAGCCCCAGCACAACCCCCTACACTGCCTGAACACCACTGCACTGCCCTAAACCCTGAAACTCCACCCCCAGCACAACCCCTAGACTGCCCGAACACCACTGCACTGCCCTAAACCCTGAAACACTACCCCCAGCAAGACCCCCTACACTGCCCGAACACCACTGCACTGCCCTAAACCCTGAAACATCACCCCCAGCAAGACCCCTACACTGAGCGAACACCACTGCCCTAAACCCTGAAACACCACCCCCAGCAAGACCCCTACACTGCCCGAACACCACTGCACTGCCCTAAACCCTGAAACACCACCCCCAGCATGACCCCCTACACTGCCCGAACACCACTGCACTACCCTAAACCCTGAAACACCACCCCCAGCACGACCCCCTACTTTGCCCGAACACCACTGCACTGCCCTAAACCCTGAAACCCCAGCCCCAGCAAGACCCCCTACACTGCCAGAACACCACTACACTGCCCTAAACCCTGAAACACCAGCCCCAGCAAGACCCCCTACACTACCCGAACACCACTGCACTGCCCTAAACCCTGAAACACCAGCCCCAGCACGACACCCTACACTGCCCGAACACCACTGCACTGCCCTAAACCCTGAAACACCAGCCCCAGCAAGACCCCTACACTGCCCGAAAACCACTTCACTGCCCTAAAACTTGAAACACCCCCCCCAGCAAGTCCCACTATACTGCCCGAACACCACTGCACTGCCCTAAACCCTGAATCACCACCCCCAGCACAACCCCCTACACTGCCCGAACACCACTGCACTGCCCTAAACCCTGAAACACCACCAGCAGCACGTCCCCCTACACTGCCCGAACACCACTGCACTGCCCTAAACCCTGAAACACCACCCCCAGCATGACCCACTACACTGCCCGAACACCACTGCACTGCCCTAAACCCTGAAACACCACCCCCAGCACGACCCCTTACACTGCCCGAACACCACTGCACTGCCCTAAACCCTGAAACACCAGCCCCAACACCACTGCCCTAAACCCTGTGAGAAGTTGGCCTGGTATATGCTGTCCACTAATTATAGTGGGCACCTTGCACCAGTCCAAACAACCCCTTATTGGAGATAGGTTAAAGACAACCTTATTGAAAGCTATCCTAGTGGTAGCTATGGAGAGCAGCCTTCAGGCTAAGTCTTGAAGGAATGTAAAGCAGCTTGTTTTACCAGTCTATAATCTCTTGAGTGACCAAATGAAAGAGCACCACACCAGGTATATATTCAGAATATATGTATTTATTGCTAAACACACCCCTCTAGTCTCTTTATGAGGCTAGAGTTCGAAGTACATAAGTTAGAAGTTATTTAAACACAGTAATAGCACAAATACACGTTTGGGCCCTAGGGGCGTACCAAACCATATACCAATAAAGTGGTATAAGAACCACGACTGAACTAGACACTAGGTCTAGAGCCTCTAGAAGTGCTTGGACCACAAGGAACCACCCAAGGTAGTGACACAGGGGACTCACGGGGGACGCATGCAGTGTAAATACACAACCGCGATACGCCGTTGACTTCTATGGAGAAAGTCGCGATCAGGAAATTAAAGAAAAGGGACACTTAAAGGAGGACTTGGAGCAAACCCTTTGAGAACTAGTACTTTGAAGAGTCTCTACCCACGGGAGCACCGGAGTACTCGTGTTACATCACCCAGGGAAGCCGGGTGCATAGGTGCCTTTCAGGGTCGGGTTTCGTCGTCGATTTGAATGGCGATCTGCTGCAAAGTGCTGCTGGCGACCAAGTGGAAAGTGTCCGGGTGGATCCAAGAGTGGATCAGAGATCTGAAGAACCTGAAAGCAGAGGGGACAGAGTCTGGGTCACTAGCCAGTGACCAGGAAGGCGATGGACAGATGCCCACCGATGTCGAGTGCTTCAGGTGCGGTGACGGTCGTCTTGACTCTTCAGCCACGAGGTCCGGGAGGCGTTGTCGGCGACCAGGAGCAGGATTCAGGCTGGTGCTTGATGTCTGTCGATTGCTGAGGTGTCAGCGACCGGATTGGACCCAACAAACCTTGGCAACGGCAAGTCTCGAGTAAGATGTAGATCGTCGATGGTGCAGACCAGCAAGGTCTGGGGAACTCACCCAGCGAGGGTAAGTGAGGGCAGGCCTGGAGCAACCAGGATGCCAAGTAAAGAAAAGATTGGCATTCGTTAAGGGCTACTAGCCAACGGGCTAGCGACCGCGAAGGAGCCTTGTGACGCCGCACGTGGAGCTGGCTTACAGGACACTCGTGGAGTGGGGGCCAGTGATCTTCGGTGCAGGTGGTGCTGGAGGCTAGAGCTACTCGGAGCCCAAAGCACGACTTCTTGGGAGACCCAGAAGATGGTGCACTTGCAAGTGTGCTCGGTGTCCAGGGGTCACGGTCTCAAGTCACCCACGATAGCCACGGGCCTCAGCTTTGCTGGGGACTCAGGGTAGCCTCGGGAAGTCTGAGAATCCACCTCTGGTGATGCGATGACTTCGGCGTCCGACAGGAGCTTCAGTAATGCGAACCGGACAGATGCTTCTTTGGTGCCTGCCAAGCAGGGGAGTCACTCCTTGACCCCAAGGGAGATTCTTCAGTCCTCTAATCGTGAGTAGAGCGTCGAAGGTCCAGGATTCTGTTTCAGAGTTTCGTCCAGGTATAATCTAAAGTCCTAAGGACTGGGTTCCTACCTTTATTCCAAAAATAGGGGATGGACTACTCTGTGGCCCCACCTATGGGTGGGTCAGGGCAGAGGGGTGGCTACACCCTTTCCTTTGTCCAGTTCGCGCCAAAGCAGGGGCTGCAAGCCCCTGATCCGGTTTGAACTGGGGTATGCACAGGGACACCAAATGTGCCCCCAGTGCAGGACTTCAAAGCACCCGAAGTGCTCCCGCCCAGCCCCAATACACATTGTCCTGTCTGGGGAGGTGGTCACACCTCCCTGGGACAGGAAACCTATTGTCCAGGCCTCCCCTGCCGGAGTTTCGTCCAGCAGCAGGAGGCCAGACTCGTGTCTGTGGCAGCAGCATCCATTTTGTGATGCCAGGGCTCTGGAAAGAAGTTACCGGACTCGTCAGAGTTAACATGCCTTTCCTCTAGAAGGGTGGAATGCTACCCCCGCCGCCAGGATTGGCGGGGGGTAGTATTCCAAGATGTTTGACACCAAACACGACATGTTTAGGTGCAGCCATTCCATAGTTAGCATTTTACCGCGAGGATATAATGCGTTTAAGAGTATATGGTCAGGCTGCACTACAAACAGCATCAGAGA